>CM073744.1:16034659-17276910 GCA_037127355.1 Schoenoplectus tabernaemontani | reverse complement strand
GTCCATTGCCTGACATAAATTTCAGAAATTCAGAAAAAAATTCGAGCTCAAATTCAACAATCAAACAGAACCAGATTGAGGAAGAAGACAAAAGGTGGAATAGAAAGAAGAAGAGAGATCCAGGAATTGAAGAGAATTGATTAAACAAATTGAAGAATGAAACCTCGAGTAGAGATTTTGAATTGGTTGATGAATTTGGGGGCGTTGTTCCGTTGAGGAAGAAGAAAACGAGACTAGTTTGAATGCTTCGTTGGAGGGGAAGAAGGGGAATTGGGATTTATTTATAGGCCCCAAAGCGCCATATAGTTTCTCCGCTGAATGGGAATGGCTGAGTATCATTCTGATCCAGTGGCAGCGTAAAAAATGTTTTATTCTTATTTATATTTTCTCGGGGGGTTTGCATTAATTGTAAATTATTATTTATTACCCTGGAGACTGGAGCGCAAACGATTCAATGCGGTTAACCATGTACCGGGTCATTATACAACGTTACTTAGTTACTGTTACCCGCTACAGATTAGTTAATAGGAGAGTTCAAAATAACCTTAAGAGAGGTATTTGTGGAGACTTCTTATCTGTATGGACAAGAAACTTTGCTCACCGTTTCCAATCAGGTAAATATTTTTATGATTTTCACTGTAGACGGCTTTTAAAGGACACTGGTTTCCTTTTGTATTTTTGTACAGTGTTTCCAAAATATACATGGAAAATAAATAATAAAATATTCAATGCATTGCGCATGTATATATTTTTCTATACTTAATTATTATGAGTGGATATACTAGTCATAACTTTCTATTGACTTTTACTTCAATGTAACTTAATTATTGTTATTCATAAATTTTTATCAATTTTATTTCAATGTTTTTCAAATTTAATATCGTTATTATTATTATTATTTTTTTTTTTTTGAACAACATGTAGAGCATATTCTAGCCAATTCAAACAAGAACATTGATTTGTAGCCTTTTTTGTTATTATTCTATTTTACTAAAACTAGATGGTTAAGTAATGATTAGACTGAAAATCCAATTGTAACCGTTGGACTGGATACATTTAACGGAAAGCACATAAATTCTTGCTATTTTTTTTATATTGTTTACAGCAATAAAATCCATCATTATTCATCTCTTGCTCCGAGGGAATACATTTCTAGTGTGTCTTTAATCGTATGCACAATGTAGACTGGTAGGTGGCTTCAATGACAATTGACAAGTGGCACACTTGTCATTGCTAGTTGGTATCTTACCTATCCTCGATTTTTTTTTTTGCTAGTATTTTTATTTGATATACTGACATTCTGACAATCAACATTAATTAAAAAGCCCTTGGTAATTTTCATTCAGAGTACACTTTTAATTGTACAATAACTGCTGTCCTATCATATCCTCTAAAAATAATATATTTCATTCTTTTTGAGACAACAATATTCCATAAAAAAAATATTAATATCAATTCAAATTAAAAGTGCGTCGGATTCAATACCAATAATATAGTACTGACAGCGTAATACCTGAACATATATTAGCTGGTGTTAGATATTAGATATATAAATGATTAAGGATCTAGGAAATCAACTTGTTCAATCTTAGTTGATTTTTCAAATTTTTATGACTTTGCAAATTTTGAAATTTTGAACATCGATCTTACTTCATTGAAAAAAATGCTATTGAAAATGGTGTATCGAGTTAAAGTAATATACATAATACTGTACAATTAGGGAAATGTTGAAGTTGTTGAAGCCGAATATATTATGACTACATTACTGTTTATGGAACTTTGAGTGTACTATATGTCAACTATATATATCTCGTTTTGCAACGATATCGATTCTGTAAATTAGGGAACTTCCTAAATTGGGGTGTCAGGCGTAGGATGTTGATCATGAAATCATGTGAGCTTCATGCTAAAAGGGGATTAATAATTCCAAGTCTCATTTTTTTTTGTAATCATTTGATATCATGAGAGGATAAGTGAGAAGAATACCTTGGAAAACTTGCAGAATTAAAGAGTCACTGAATTAATGGATAAAGAATACAAATCTAACCTAATTAAGATATATAACAGTGTAAAAAAGGTTCATAAAATATTGTTTCCGAACCACAATATGATCTGGAATTGTACTGTCTAGTTGTATAGACGGAACTCTCAGGTATAAAAGGTTTAATGATTTATTTAATATACTTTAAAGTTAAAGACCGATGTGATTTTTTTTTTTAAAAAAATTAATGATCAATTTGATGTTTTTTTTTTAATCAGAGACAAATTTGATGCAATTGAAAGTTTAAGAACTAATTTTTTTTTATGAAATTTCAAAACTAAAGATTCCATCCTTCCAAAAAAGTAACTAGAAAAATATCAGATTGGCGCAGCAACACCTCACCAATTAAAAAAAATTAACCACATAAAATAAAACAAAAAATTTAAAATAACAATGTTGCGTGTTTACTTTTGAGTCGTTCGTTGAGAAACAAAAATATAATTAGATCTACATGTGCATTAAATACACGGTACAAAACTAAGTTAGCCAATGGTCAGTGCAAAAGAGACCCTAAATTAGTATAGGATGACATAAGCAAGTGGGACCTGCCCCACTTATCCACAAATGGGAGAACAGCATCCACATCGAGCAATAATAGACTTCAGTGCATTTTTACAGTTTACAAAAAGGGAAGAGATCATATGACAATGAATTTTTATATAAATATAAAAAAATTTAAAATTTAAATAATTTATATATATGTTCATCTACTTATAGACTCATGATGATTTAAATTTCATACAATTTTATTATTATTTGATAGTCCATAAAAAGACTATTAAATTGAAACCGTTAAAAATTACATAACATTTTGATGAACTTTGATGGACTATCAAACGATAATGAAATTGCATGAAATTTGAATCACCATCAATCTATAAGTAGAAAAACATATCTATCAATTATTTTTTTATTTATTTAAAAATTTATTGTCAAAATTATCAAGATAAATCAGGAATCCTTCTCTTACAAAAATAAAGGTGCGTTGGTGATCTCTAGAAAATCGATAATGATTATTTGAACTTTTTTTATGCATATATTATAAGATATACATGCATGCTGATAAGATTACAAGTTTACAACCAAGTTGGCTCGAAAGTTATCAAACACATTGAATTCGCTTTAATTAGCTTACTACCACTTGCATTTTTCCCTTTTATTGACTTTTTTATATATGTCGAAATATTTTATCGGTAGATTTGTCTATTTTTTTTTAGTTTAAGAGGAGTACGTAAATCTTGTTTCTCAATGAAAATAGAGCTCAAGTTATTTTTTTTTGTGTGTTTATGGAGGCTTCGTTATATATATATATATAGTTACATACTTAATTATAATTAACTATCACTTGAATTATTAATCAATAGCGAGTAAATATTTTTTTACGAAGTTGTAGATATCGATCATATATAAAGTTATCTTTAATTTTTTTACCTATATTTTTGTAATTAAAAATTTCTTCTGTAGTGTAAATCAATCCTCAATTCTCACAAAATCATCACGTTTTCTATCTCTAAATATAAATCCTATTAAATGTGCATGATTTTTGAGAGGCTCACAATTATGAGATTTCCAAGTTTGTAATCTCAATAATATGGGATATTGAATTTTCTAATCTCAATAATATGAGATATCAACTTTTATAAAAATCTGTCAAATTACTTCGAAAAAGACTTCCTTTAAAAGTAATATAATAAGTAAAAAAGTTATAATGATAATTATTTGTAAATGTAATATAATTTTCTAATTATTATGATAGGTGTAAAACACATATTTGAAGTTCAAATTCACTTAAAATTTATAAAAGAAGAAGAAGAAGAAGAGCTTGAACTCTCTAATTACTCAAAAAAAAAAAATGAGCACAATGTACTGTTGGGAGATGGTTATTCTGGCGGTGTAAAGCAGCTGCCTTCTAAATTATGGTCATCATTTGCATGCCACATGGTAGGGTTGCAAAAATGGGGGGCAGTTGACCATCGATTAGCAGGCCCATGATGAGCTCAAAATGCCAACTAAAGTTTAAGGCCTAAATCAGTGCCAGGGCCGTTGCTTAATTGTCTTGCCCCCCTCAACAAATTTTAAGACCAGATTAGATCAAAATCTCTCTGTTTTTTAATTTCATTTATTTTTCATTTTTCATTTTTTTTATTTTGTTGTATATATTGTGACACGCGTATTCCTTTCTTATTTTTAGAGGAAACAAGGAAACTTCTGTGGCTAATAAACATCGTTGAAAAAATTGTCATTGCCAAATTCTATTCTATTATACATACTATAAATTTCTTCTTTTTTTTGGTAAGAATGTTTAATCTATGATATTATAATACCTTATCTTTTGACTTGTGATACTATTAACAACAAGTTTCCAAATTTTTTATATCGTATCTTAATATTTAATCCTATTATATCATTAATATTATAACATTATCCATTATTCTAGCATTCTTTTCGGGGGATGCTTATACGTGCCCCTTGTAGAAGCCTGACTTTTGCAAAATATGCATGCTCTCAACTTTAATGTCTGAAATATCTATGACTTTGAGCCCCTTTTTTTATTGTAAGCCTACAGGCTACAATATCCTGGTAATATATTTATAGTGCCCGGTTCTCTTGCACTGTTTCTCTGTTCTTTCAAACATAGGCTAAACTCGGATTACCAATTGTACCCAGTGGCGGATCTAAGATTTTGATTAGGGGGGGGCAATTATCGGATTGTAATGGCTTATCGGGTTCAAACCCATTAACTAATCGGGTACTAAATAAAAAAATTAATAATTTAATATATATACTTAACTAATAAATTTTTTATTAAATAATAACATTTTATATATTAAAATAACAATAAAATAAAGCTCAAAGTAATAGATAATCAAGTTGATGAAGAAAGTTTTCGACTAAGGAACTTTATATTTTGATATCTTTGCATAATTATTTCATTATGCACGGTATTAAATATTTTTTTCTCAATAAAAATAACCGGACAATTCGGGGGGGCAAAAAAAATTTCCAGGGGGGGGCAAAGTAATGAAAACGTTTACCGAAAAACACTATTTTTCAAAACCTGGATAAGGGTGGAATTGTAGCACCAACCATGAAAATTAAGCACCCAGCTATACGAAAAGGGTAATTCTTGAAATTGAAGATATGACTACACAATAATACACACTATCTAAACAATTTTAGTCAGGGCCTTAATTTCGTACAAAGAAAGGATAAGACTATTTTTTTTATGTACTAACTTTCTGTGGAATAATTTTGATATCTAGAAGTCGTTTCATCCTTGGATAATGAGATCCTACCTGCTGGAATAAAAACTAAGACAAGAAGTTGCCATAGTTTTTTTGACCATATGATTTGTTTAGATGGATGAGATTTAATAATAGAGAGTGATTTTTTTATTTTGGGCCTCGCTGTCATTGACAAAAAAAAAAAAAAAAAAAAAAAAACTATGGCAGCTGTGCCATAGAAAAAAGTATGGCAGCAGATCCATTTCCTTGGATAATGGATATGATATCAATGAATATGCACCATGTGTGCATCCGAAGTCTTATGTGAAGTTGTGAACCATAAATTCTATACAATTTTATACTCATACTTAACACCAGAATAGCCAGTTGCAAGTTGCAACTTTGCAAACGACCTGATGTATCTATTTATTGATAAACAAGCTGAGATTGGTCTTTGTTCATTGTAGACATACAGTGCATCTTTGTATTCCTTTTCCTTAATTTAATGCTGTTCATTGAACTCAACTGTACTGGACACGTGTACTTCCAAGCAAGATGAACTCAATTGGGCTGGTTCAAGGAATCCACCTTTATACCAGTGGGGCCTGTCAGAAATGAATTAGGCCCATGTACGATCCATCAAACTGGTAACTACCAGTCAAGTCACTGTTCCTACTTCCTAGCGGCGATCTCATTGCCATTGGGTACGGAAATGCGTACCCGTTGGTGTTTTTCACCTACAACCACACATCCGTAAACAGTGAAGCGTGTGGACCAGAATGGAAACGTAGAACTTTGGTTAAAGGCCTACAAGACCCGGTCTAAGGAAACAAAATCGTCTCCTAGATTTTGGGAGGGTGGCACTTGTACTAGTAGTCGAGTACTGGCACTGAAGAGATTTTCTATGGCTTTTTTGGTGTCGGTAAAGATATTAAAGTAATCTAAATGTTTTATGTTGAGCACATTATATTGTAAGATTGAAACCTTATATCTTTTGAATATGTATCCCATAATGGGCAGAATAAATCAGTGCATTTAGTTAATCTAAAATTCGATTTTGGAAATTATCTTACAGGAAACTATGTACTGACAACCTAGAGGTATAATAGATAACTAGCGAACCAAAATGTGAATGAACTAGTGTGCAAGATATGTACTAATTGGAATCATGTAACACACTCCTAAAATGAGCATAGGAGCAAGAACATGCCAAGCATATTAAACAAGAACATGAACGGTATATATATATAAAACAAAGGGGCAATATTGTGCACTTACAACAGAGACAGCTGCTGGTGCGGCATAAACCGGGGTGTTCCTAATGAGCCGCGGTTTGTACTGGGAGGGTGAAGAGCTTGGGTTCAGGCCAGAAGCAACAACAGTGGTGGCACCTCTGACAGTGGCGGCTTTGGCAATGCACAAAGAAGAACTTGCTGCAGTCGACATTGTGCAGAGAAAGTTAAGGAATGGGCTGCTAGTTATAGTGAGAGATAACCAATAGGAGACCCTATATGGACCAACGGGACCGGGCAGAAATGGTGTTATAATACCAGATGAAGTTTGATCAGATTTTGAAGGGGTGATGGAGATATGTTTGGTTTTGGTTAGATGTGTGAGGATTGGCCATACATTTCGATTTTGTTTGTGACTGGCTGGTGAATTTGGATGAGATTTGGAGATAGAAAAGATGCCAAGGAGCAAAGGCTTGAATTGTGTTATTATTGGCCACACGGTGGAGGAAAGGTGGTGAGAGGGGAGAGGGGGATTAAGGTGCATTTAATTTTGAGGTAGGAGATTTTATGTGGGTTAAAAGAACTGGTTCATGGATGAGAGGAGGGGAAATGACGATTAAGAAGATTTTTTGTTTTTCTTTCTTTCTTCTTTGTGTTATCTTTTAATGAAATTAAGTTAGATGTATGGATAAGCTTAAAGAGTACACCAAGTATTAGTGCTACTATTGTGTTTTGCATCACAAAAACAAAGTTCATATCAATTGAATGTTGTTGACGTGTTAAATACGGTTAATCTACTTTTAGTTCAACCTCCGGTCTGGTTCGGCTCCAAAGCTTTTCGCAACCGTTAATCAGGCAATGATACGTCCTTAGTTAGAATATCAGGTAGGAAAAAGATAAATTGTAAGAGGGTTTGCCAATATGTGTAGGAGTATAATTCTGACTTATATATTCGAGAGTTTATTTGTAAAATAGAGTATAGGGAGTTTGAACTCACAATCTTTCTCTTTAAAGTAATGCGTATTTAAGAGTATAGGGAACTATATTCTTAACCTTCCTCTAACTACTCAAGAAGCATAATGAGAAACTCATTTTTTCTTCTCGAGAGTGTATTCATAAAATAAAGTATACAAAATTGAAGCTCATAACTTTTTTCTTTTAAATAATGCGTATTTTAGAAGGAAAAAGAGCTCAGCTTTGTCTTTCTTTGACTACTCGAGAAGTGTAAGGAGAAACTCAATATTTCTTCTCGAGAGTGTATTTGTAAACATAATATAGGGAATATGAAACTCATAATTCTCTTCAAAATTATGCGTATTTAAGAGTATAGGGAACTTATTTTTCTTAACCTTCCTCCAACTACTCGAGAAGTATATGAAAAAACTCGTCACCTTTCTTCTCGAGGGTTTATTCATAAAAAGAGTGTAAGGAGAAGGCTCAGCCTTCCACCTATTGTATATTTAGAAGTATAGGAAATCATTATTCTTAACTAGGGTAGCAATCGGGCGGGTCGGGTCGGGTTGGATAAGTTTGACCAAAAAAATTATTAGGTCGGGTTAGGTTCGGGTCAGTTTGACTTTCTGAAAAAAGTCAGATTAGATCGAATTCGAATCCGAACAGATTGGACGGATTTTTCAAATCGGATCGAATTTTACCACCTCTATTCTTAACTTCCTCCAACTATTCAAGTATAAAGAGAAACACATTATCTATTTTTTCGAGAATGTATTCATAAATAGAGTATAAGAAGTAAGGTTAATGACCATCCTCTATCTCTAAAAGTATAGAGAGCTGATGTTCATGATCTTTCTTTTCCTTTTGTGAAAATTAGAAGTATAAAAAGCTAATGCTCGTAATCTTCCTTCATATTAAAAAATATAGGGAATTGATGCTCACGACCTTTCATTCTGAGAGTTAGTGATGATAAATAAAATAATAAATATTACCTCCATACAAAAGTATGAGTAAGGAATAATCATTTTTTGCTTATAAATGTAGAATTTATGCCAATGTGCAGGGTTTCATATACGCGATATTTTCTACTTGAAGATTAGAAAAGATCTAGTATATAGCAAATAATTATTTCTTTATATTGCAACAAAATGCAAATTCCTAACTCATCCATAATAAATGTCGTAGCTAGGATGGAATAGTGGCTATAAATAGTGTTTTATGTAAGAGTTTTATTTCGTGTAACTTCGTCTTCGTTTTGTTGTTTCTTTTATAATATTTTGAGTACCTTCGGCGCCGTCGTCTTATTGTTGGATTATTCGAAATGAAGGCACAAATTTTCTCTCTCGAGATTATTTCGAGATTAAAAAGCAAAATCATTTGTCAACTGAGCTATATCTCTTGATAAAAATCAGAAATTAATAGACAAGCTTAGTTCATTCCACACTTTTTTAGCATCAATGAAAGTAGAAACAATTTTCAGGGAAAAGAAAAGAAGTTTCAGGATCTGGTCTATTTTGCAAAAGTATAATAGAGAAAAAAAACTATATGGTTGTACAAAATACATGCACCAGAGGAAACTAGGATATTTAGTATACCATCAGCATGTCCAGAAAAATTGGAATATGATAAGGTTCAGAATTATTTTATATTCTCCAATACTTTGGGCCACATTGCTACATATGATGAAAAGGGAAAAAGACAATAAAGCTTGTGGGGGATTCTTATCCATTTAAGTGGATAAGGACCATGAGGTTCATACACTATTTTGAAACGGCTTCCCTTTTTTACTTCCGCACCAAACTTAAGCTATCAATTATTTGATACGAGATCATAAACATGACAAGACAAATATTAAAATAATTTAAGAGTTTATCATTAGACGACATAATATATGTGTATATATATATATTCATCTATAAGTCGCCCCCTCTTATGATATGTTGTTATGCATATATAGCCAGAAATTTATAATTAAGGTATTATAGCTGATATGGCATATATATATATATTAAAAAATTAAGGGACTCTCTCTCATATTTGAAAATGCGCCAATTAAATGAGTTAATTAATTAATTAATTAAATACCCAATAAAAAATAGAACTGATTTAACGAGGACGTCCCTTAGACGGTATCATACTAATTAAGTAAAATTATATATTTTTCACAGTTTTTCCAATAACAATTAATCTATTTACTATTATTATATATCATGCTAAATTTGAAAAAAAAAAAGATAATTAATATTGTGATTTATGACTAATTAAGTGCTTGCTTTAAGTAAACAAATATGCACTTTAATCTCTCTCTTTTTCCGAAAGAAAGAATAGCACCCACAGGCCACAGAGGATTGAACTCCCTTCCTTTTGAAAAATAAATTTTGCGCAACTATTTTTGTTCCATATTCCTGAATCAATGTCACTATGAATTTACAATCCTGCATTATTGCTTGTTTAATATTTTCGCAGAAACATATTTTTTTAATTGAGAGCTGGTTTCCTTTGTAGGCAAGCGCGTGCCCACCTAAATTTGTCAAATTTCAAAAGCATGCATATATGGTGTTTAAGCGAAAGATGATGTGTGAAAACAAAACAATAGATCACAGTTTATTGTGTTTTAGACATTCTATAAATTTCTTGGATAGTTTTTTTTGGAGGGGGCAGGTGGGGGCAATTGCCTACCCCTTTCCCCAAAACCCCATAATATATGTAATTGCATTATTGAAGTTCTAATAAACTTTCTTTCTTAAGTTATTAAATTAGTCTCTAATACAAGAGTAGTTACTTTAAAAAGATAGAATCCAGATAATGTGCAAAATAGGAATGATCTTGCATATAAACATATTAATTTACTGCAATTTATGTTTTTCATTTCTTGTGTTATGAAAATAAAGGGTTATTGTAAAAAATAAATATATAAGTAAATATTTGATAATAATAATAATAATAATAATAATAATAATAATAATAATAATAATAATAATAATAATAATAATATGATCTTCAAGAAATAAAGGAATTAAAGTTGGTAAGTTCAATTTAATTATTACATTGTCCTTTCTTTACATTTTTTTTCTGGTTTCATCGCTAATGAGATCTGAGTTAATTATAATTTTCCTTCATGTAGTAAAATCTCTCTACGACATTAATCCGTCATGTTGAAATAAGATGTCCATGTCGGTAAATTGATTAATTAAAACATGCTAGAATGGCATTCATAATTAACAAATTTAATATCGCTCGAAATGAAAAGGCAGTAGAATTAAATAGAAACATAGATAATTTCAAATAGAAATTTCATGATCAGAAAATTTTTGAAGAAAATAATTCATTTCATAAGGATTCAAAATAGTTCATAACTTAATTTACATTAAGAAAAAATGATAAATTTAAAAAAAAATGAAAATCTGTACTGTAGTGTGGTCAGAAGAAGAACGAGTGCAACACCTCTTGGAAGTCTTAAACCTGACAACAATCCTCTTTTAATCTCAACAATCCTCTTCATCATTCCGATCAAGCGACCGATCAAGCGATCGACGGGTAAGATTTACAATCATATTTCTCATTTTCATGATGTGAGTTAGTTCTGATCACATGGTTCTTCTCCATAATAAGGTGAATTAACACTCATTCCTTATAAGCATGAAATATTTTTTAAAAATTTCCCCGAGTTGTAACAATTTAGTTACAACTATATATTTGCATGCTCAACTAACTTCTGTATAGAATTATATATTTATTATGAATTCTGATATAACAAACTTAACCTTAAGGATATCCAACGAGGTGATGAATGGAGAGAACAAAAAATTGTAGAACTACGATCGATCAATGATGAAGAACTTCAATTAAGATAGACCGATTGGAACTAATGGAGAGAAAACAGATGTCTATTCAAGCAAGAAATTGTTGGTTTCTAATCAGAAATTCAAAATTTTCTGAAAATATAGTCTTTACAAGATCAAAAGAAAATAAATCATAAATATTAGAAGACAAAATAGAATACCATTCATACTCCATGGCTTGAAATCTTTTATGTTAATACACGTATATATACTGCATTTTCCACCTCCATTCACCATTAAGCTAGAGCTTCATTCATAGCGTGAGGAAGAGCATGCACCTTGATTAAACTAATTAAAACAGGGACACATCAGGTTTTCTAGGTACTAGAAGAAGATGTCAAAATAATGTGCTCATTGTTGCAACATGTTTACGTTTTGTTCGAATCTTGACAAAATGACGTGCTCATGCTATGAACATGACAGCCTAACTAATAAGTCGGCCTGTTGAAGAACCCTTATTAATGTTTATATGATTTTCTCAAATGAGGCCCGACCCATGTGATATTTACAAACAATTATACAGCCCAGCTCACTGATTCCATATCCTCCATGCCATTCTTAACTTCTCATGGATCAATTGCAAAAAAACTCCGTCAAAATACTGGATAAGATAGGGGTGTCGATCTTATTCGATGGGTTAAACCGACCCGATTCGATATGACTCCAAATTAAACGAGTCAGGTATGAATCTAATTTTTTTTATCTTAATTGGGTTGGGTTCTGATCAACCCGACCCGATTAATTATATTTTTTGAAGTAATTTTATGATTTAGTACTAATTAAATTTTATACATGTATTAATTATACACTAATTAAGAGTAATTATAAATTAATTAATATTTAATTATTTAAAATAATATAAAATAGTTAATAAATATTTAATTATTTTATACGGGTCGGGTCGGTTAGGTTGGATCGACCCGTAACGGTCAGATCCGATATGGATCAAGATTTTTTGACCCGAATGTAATCGGGTCGGTTCGGATCAGGTCAAAATAATAATAAAATGATGATGATCCGACCCGAACCGACCCATTGACACCCTAGAATAAGATGTGATTTTAAAAATGCAGTACCTATTTAAATTAAGAATATAAAATATCGTGAATATTTTTTTCTCATAATTACATCATAGAAGAACTTTTTAAAAAGTTTAATGAGAAATTTTAGAGAATGGAATAAAGAAATATACGAGCGATTGTCATGGCAGTATTATCGAAATATGTAATTAGTTACAACTTAGACACTTGTCATGATGTAGACAAATGCTTAGATATGCAAGCATATCTTTAACACTGGAACCAACATTATGTTAATTGAGCTTTATTAGAAAGAATCAGTTGTTTTATTAAAATCTCTACGTACGCAAATGTTCTAATTCTTTAATGGTTTAGATTTTTTATTGAAATTTTTAGAGCTAATATCAATAATTGGATTGAGTTATTTGTTAAATAATGTTACTATCTCTATGGGTATATTGTGTTGAACTTATAATTTTCTTTCAATTGTAATTGTTACACAGAATGCTGCATAATTTAGAATTGCAATTACTATACTTTGTTTTTTTTCTTCTTAGACTGCCATCAATTATGAATTTTAAGTTTCCTTAAATTCTGAATGTCAACTTTCCACTTAATTTTGCATTTATTTTACATTAATTATATATTCATGATTGAAATTTATAATAATTACTAAAAATCTTCATTTTTATTTTTTTACATGAATATATAATTTTTTATATTTTTAAATACTAGTAAATAAATAAAGCAAAATACTCAGTTGCTTTCAGTGGGATCTTAGTGGAAATATATATGACGTTTTTGCATCTTCAGAACATATCTTCGCATATTTATATCAGCATTTGACTATTCCCTATAATGTAAGAATAGTTTTTTTCATTATAATTTGACTATTTTCTTCCACGCCCCTTGTTTCATAGAGAAATAGACAAACCAAGCTATTACCACACGGCGGTTTCTAAATTGTGCCGTCATTTAAAATAGGGTTACCTCTCAAATCTTCCTCTATTTAATATTTACTTATTAACTCCATACAATATAATATATTATAAAGAATATATGAACTGAATTTTTCATTTAATATTATTAAATAATATATAATAACTGAAATATTTATATTTTAATTTATAACTGAGATTAGAGTGTCAATTATTAACTAGACTCAATGGATTAACCTAATGGGTCGGGTCAGGTTTGGGTCAATCCGAACCAACCCGATTAATTATATTTTTTGAAGTAATTTTATGAATAAATATAGAAAGATTTAAAGAGTTAAATAGTATATAAGATATTCTAAATAATTATTGGGTATATATGAATATATTTTATATGATGTATTTAAATTTATGAATAAATATGAAAGTATTTAAAGAGTTTAAGAATATATTAGATGTATTAAAAGTATAATTATAAATATGAATTAAATAATTTATGTTTAAATATATTATTAATATTTTGCCATTGCGTTGCTATGGTGATGTCTTTTGAAAATATAAAAAATTCATATCTTCACATGAAAAAAAGAAAATAAAAATGAAGATAATTTAATAATTAATTTAAATTTCAATCATGAATACATAATTAATATAAAATAAATGCAGAATTTAGAGGAAAATTGATATTTAGAATTTAAAAAAGTTGAAATTCATAATTGATGACAATCTAAGAAGAAAAGGAAACAAAGTAGAGCAATTGTCCTTCTAAATTATGTAGTATTTCATGTAACAATCAAAATTGAGAGAAAATTATAACTTCAACACAAATAGCCATAAAGATAATAACATTATTTGACGAATAATTCAATCCAATCACTGATATTAGCTCTAAAAATTTAATAAAAAACTCGAACCGTTACAGAATTAGAACATTTACGTACTTAAACTTAATAAAGAGTAGAGATATATAAATATGAATTAGAGAAAGAGTTGAGGCGTAAATATAGTATTAACCCTCTAAAATATATATGCACAAAATACCCAATGACCCTATCCCTTCAACTCATGGTATTATTGTCAACTGTATCGGACCAAATCAATTGATTACAAAAAAAAATGAATGTATGTTGAAGTCCAACTAATTATAGGTTCTTACGTTGTGCTCCATTGAAGGTGAATGAGGAAGAGAGGAGGGGAAAGGAGAAGAGGGAAGAACCAAATTTAATTTTGCTCCTAAATTTTATTTGAAGAGGTGAATGGAGGGAAATGAAGGTGAATGAGGTGAATCTATCTATTCATTTTATTTTAAAAACTTTAACTTTTTATTTTGGAGTTTAAAAATTTTAACTTCTCCTCCATTGTCTTCTTCTTCTTTCATCTCTTCTCCCTCAAACAGGAAAGAGAGGAGGGGAGGGGACCAAATTTAATTTTGTTTCTAAGTTTTGTTTGAAAAGATGAATGAAATGAATCTCTCTATTAAATTTTATAAAAATTTTAATTTCCTATTTTAAAGTTTTAAAACTTCAACTTCTCCTCCATTATCTTCTCCTTCTATCCCTTCCCCTCAAACTCTGGAGCATAGCGTTCTATACTCTTTTTTTCGTTTGCATTTCTAACTCAATTCAGAGCAACTTTGACGAATTTTGCTATCCAATTGGGCCCGGTCCGGCCCGATATATACAGAACCAGTTCGCTCGTGTCGCTCTCAACTCCTTTTGTGCTGTTTCCTCTCTGGGACTTCCATTTTTTTCTCCCGTTTCTATCATTTCCCCTTGCCATGGCTAATCCGATGGATGAATCTCAAAATAAAGGTATTGATTGCTACTAATCCACTTGTTCTTTGTAGCTTTCTCTGTTTTTGCTTTAATTTTTTTTTGTTCCTAGTTCATGCTGATCGATCGGAGTTATGTCGGTGGCACCAGCTTGCGAATTCCTTGATGTAGTTTCGAACTGATATAATTGATCTTTAATCTTCAGCTTAATACTTCCTGAGGAAGATAAAGTGATATAATACGATGTAGAGTGGGGTTCATAAGTCTGTGTCTGAAGGATGACGAAATTGCAGTTGAAATTTGTGTATGACGTGATAAAAGTTTCAGCTTAGGTCAACCTGAGTGATCTCAGTCTCAGACAAAGTATATTCGATAGTCTATAGGTCGAAGATCCAAAAGAAGAATCACAAAAGAAAAGAGAGAAGTGGGAAGAGAAAAAGAAAAGAAATACTCTAAGTTTGTACTTGAAACATTACCATAATTGCTATTCCAGAATTTCTGGTACTTTCAGTAGATCCGTAACTTTTACGGGATTTAATAGTTGATGAAACCCCGTAAGGGGAAACCAAGGCTAATAGAAGACCCAAAAAAAAATTGAGTAGTTTTCTACCAGATACTTACATCCCAAATTTCACAGGTGAATCCACTGATCCTGACATTTGATCTTGCTCAACCTTAATTTTGAATTTTGTAAACAAGGATGATTACAGAAAAATAATTTTTTCATGCAAATATGTATACCTAAGAAGTATAACTTCTAGTAAGTTAATCTGGTATGAAGTTGCTTCTTCCTTCCATGTCTAGGGGATAATGAGAGTGTCCTAACGGCCTCCCAGCCAATGAGAGAGGATCAGATACAAAATGCTGTCAATTTCTTGCAACATCCTAGAGTAAGAGGCTCTCCTGTTGTACACCGACGGTCCTTCCTTGAGAAGAAAGGCCTCACCAAGGAGGAGATCGATGAAGCCTTTCGTCGTGTACCTGTAAGAATTAAGACATAATGCAACTAATGTACCTGGATTGTGGCACTGAATTAAGGCCTCACCAGTTGCAGGCTTTTTTGGCTTCCTCTTTAATGTACTATTGTCATTATTGTTGTTAATATGCTTTCTTTTTTTGTGAGACGTGGTTGTTCCAACTTAGTGACTTTTTAAATTTTCACCTGTGCATTCAATTTAAATTTTCAGAATGTATGTTTCATTTTAAGGCCCTATTAAAGCAAACTTTGATTGATTCAGGGCTACATGTCAAAACCTTAGTGGCTTGATTGAACTATTAGAACAAATTTGACTTGGTGCCTTTTAAAATATATAAAAATATGTCTGTCCATGTAGACTAAATTCCTTCAAATATTTCCTAAAATACACTACTTTGTGCCTCAACTGTTGATGAAAGATGGGGAACAGTGAAGTGACTTTGACTCTTTGCCCGTCTAGTTCTATGATTCCTCCTAATAAGCTGTTATTTCAAATTTACAGGATCCACCACCAAATGCAACACCTGCATCAGCTTCTAATACAAACACAAGTGAATATCTCTTTTCCATGAATGTCACTCTGGTAATCTTCTCAACTCTCTTATAACATGCTGTCAATTTCATCCAGGACAGGAGACTCCTGCTGTTCCTCAGAGTGCCCAAAACACAACTGTCATTACTTCAGCATCTTCAAGCTTGCAACAGCCTAGTTTGAACTTATACCATGCTTTAGGTGCTATCAGTATACTTGCTTCTGCAGGAACTGGAGCTGCTATACTCTATAAGGTACCAGATACTCAAGTTATACTCAAGTTTTGAGGCTTTTAATCTTACCTTAAAGAAACTTACAGGGTTTTGTTTAGAGTTGAGCAATTAAAGTTTATTTGATGCTTAAAATTTTCCAATTGGAAAAAGCATATTCCAGTCAAACCTTATCACTAATCATGCATTTCTTTTCCCAAGGAATATAAGTTTTTGATATCTTAGCTGTATATAACAGCTTCTGGTTTATGTATTCAGTTTAACTGTTTTTTGATGATGATATGTTAAGTAGACTACATCTTACCATGTAAATTATTGAATATTAATTCTAATCATTGTTGAAGAAAGTAGGCAAAATGGAAGTAACTAGCAGGATATTAAAATATCATCAATACCTGTACATTTACAGAACTAAGATATTGTGCATGTCCCTTCTAGAACTAAAGGGCTTCACAGTTCCACCATTCCTTTCATGTATTTTATAAACACCATAACCCCTCCCCGTTGCAGCACACATGCAATTCACGTATTTAGTTGGGCATTGCTTGTTATTCTCATTTTGCAGTGGTATAGCGAAATTTCCCCTATTCAAATGAGTAATTGGTTTTCATATATATCAATTTTACAGAAATCAATAGTACCTAGATTGAAATCCTGGATTAGGAAGGTTGTAGATGAAGATGAAGATTTGAATTCAAATGATAAATCAAAATCAAATTCACATTCATCTAGAGAAGTAACAAAATCAAATTCAGCTAGAGAAGCAACAGAAGCTGCCAAAACCGCTACCTTAGTTGCAGTTGAAGCAGCCAGAGCTAGCCAAGAACTGCTGAATGCGAAAAAAGAAGGTCACATTTTGTCAATCTTCTGTCTTTATAAAGTACATGTTCTTTTGTTAGAACACTGGGTTTTCTCTGCTGTTTGCAAAAAAGTACCCAACATTTCTGTCATTTGAAATAGCATAATTCCAATTTGTATTTGCATAGGCTTTCATTTAGTTAATCTCTGGCGGTAATTTAATTGTTTTTTTTTTTACTTTCCTTCATGTCGTTTGTTCACATGGGTATCATTGGCAAATTACTCAGAATATTGAAAGTACATTGCAAAATTAAGAAATACCGAGTGTTCTTTGTAAAGGTGTAAAATGCTAACTGGAGCCTGGTCATAAACAAATTTATTAGTACAGATAAGAAGCATATGGAGGTGGTGATGAACAAGATCAATGCTAAACTTCAAGAGATGGAATTAATAGGAAAATCTTTGCGCAAGATAAAGGTTCAACGACATGTTGAAAATCCAAGAATTGGTAAGGGTATGTTTTCAAACAACTTGTTGCACTCTGTGCCATGGGCATATACTAGTGGTACAGATGGGTGGTTGTTGTTTTATTCCTTTTTTCTTTTTCTTTTTTGTCTCTTTACCTGGTAATTTACTCATTACAGTTTTGTTGCTATTGATTGTGTTTATCGCCTTATCGGTATCTTACTCTCCATTTTTTTCCCTGTTCTCCAGGCACAAATATACCCACTTCAAGCTTTCAATCTACCAGGGTTCTCATTTGTTCTTTTTGTTTCATTTTCTAAATATAAACTTATACTTCCATCTCCAATATTACTATACTTCCAAAGAGATATATATGTTGCCAATACATGGCTGTAGAGACGTTTTTGTTTTTAATTCCTTGCCAGTAGTTTTCTTGCAACTGTCGTTATTATATACATTTTGCATGCAATTGGCAGTGCCTAAAAAAAAAACACATCAGTACATCAAACCTTTGTCTGATCTTTGATGACCCATAAAATAGAATGGTCTAACATTTGTCCTACATCAAAATAATAAAAAAATAAAAAAACATTTGGTAATCTCTGTAGCTGATTATCTTCAGTTATAAACTTTTTCACTTGTTCTCGTTTCTTTTTTCTCAGCGCCAGCAAATAAGTGGCCCGCCTAGCCAAGAACCTCAATCAGGTGAATATGTGAATTTAATTCAGGAAAACATTAAATCTGTACCGCACTTATGATGCTTTCTAAAATTTCAATGAATTATGATTAAATCTTAGACTGATGTAAAAGATTGTGGCATTCAGGTTCATTTCGATGGACATCGATGACCAATTTAGCAGAATTTTATAAACCTCTCAATGTCCATCAAAAGAAGGCCAGCATGCTACAAGTCTTTTAGAAAATATGTATCAAATTTTGTGATTATATTTTATAATTTAAGTTTTAGATTTTTAATTATTAAGGAATTAATTCTTTCTTTAAGAATAATGCACTAAGGAATACAAATATGGAGGCATTTGAGACATCTGCATCAAGCAAAAGTATAATTTGACGTCATTTTATGCAGTATTGCAACCTGTGAAACCAACATCTGCTGAATCATCTGTGCCACCCCACCCCCAGTCATATATGGAGGTATTGTTATTATCATTGTTTATTACTAATCTTGGAGAAGTTGTCATTGACATAACTACAATCATAAGTGCAGGGTTGTTGTTGATGATTGGTGAATAGGTTAGCTACCTATCGAAATACCAACTTTTGGGATACACACGAGAACTTTTTAAGATCAGTGGCGGCACTGATTTTTAATGATGACATTCTGAATCATTATATCATTTGCATAAGCTGAAGTATTTGATTCTAAAAAGTTCGGAAGTAGAATAATAGTGGATTTTTCTTCCTATGCAGATACTGGAAATGATACAAAGAGGAGAGAGACCTCCAAATATCAAGGTACATAATCTTTGCTTGGCCTTTTTTTAAGGAGTTAAAATTCATCCCAACTATGTCAGGTTGGTTGTAATTGGACGTCCTTCACCCTAACATGTTATTCTTAACATAGCAAACCACTCAGTAAACCTGAATGTATGCTACTGTCCCAACTGGCATTTTACTGAATGTTGAAGAGAGAAAAGAAAAGAACTACAAAAATGAAAATAATTTGGCATTTGGCTGGTTCCGTCTACTAGGTTATGAAGATCAGAGATTAATTTTCTTTGTATAGTTTAATCCTTTATATAATTGGTATCAGTACTATTGTCATTATTTCAGGATATAGATGATACACCACCTGACCCGAACCAGCCAATCCCGAAACCACGCATGGCACCAAGACCCAAGGTGAGAACAAAACTATATCTGAGAAGACATGTTTTTATTTCAGTAGTATATGTTGAAGACTTCATGATCCGATACTTTATAGATGTTCAAAATCCCTGCACAAAATGATAAGTGTATTTTTATTATACCCGTGGATCAAATTTATTTGGTGGAGTTCGATGTGCTAGCTTTTTTCGTGTGTGTGTTGCGGCTTGAGGGTGAGATCGAAGGGCACTTCAAGTTGAATCTTTTTACAAGATTAGTGTCGCAGCACAAAATTATTTGCTAAATGCATATCTAGGTTAATGATACAAATAGCAAGTGGGAACTAAATTGTCAAGGAACTTTTCATAAGTTTTTTTTATATATATATATATAGAGAGAGAGAGAGTTTGTCTATTGTGCTTCCAGTAGTACTTCGATCGAAACGCTATCAGTCCAAATTTTAATTTTTCATGCTCGAAATTTTAATTTAAGTAGCTCAATAAAATCTTTATATCATAATCTTGTAGAATACTAATTTTTATCGTGTTTGGAGTTAGTTTACTATGCTTAATGATTTTTAAAAAGTAAGCATTTTTGACATACAAATTTTATTAATTTTCTATTATTTTAGAGCTATTTTTCAAAAATTATTAAGCATAATAAATTAATTTCAAACATGATAAAAATTAACATTCTAAAAGATTATGATATAAAGATTTTATTGAGCTACTTAAATTAAAATTTCGAGCCTAAAAAAATAAAATTTAGACTGATAGCGTCAAACTCTCTCTCTCTCTCTCTCTCTATATATATATATATATGAAAAAACAGTTCACATAGTTTTAAGTTCTCAAAATTGCTGAGAGTGTTTGGTTACTAATATACCCAACTCATATGCATATTGGTTAGGCAATATTATGGGTATCAAGATAGTTTTGTGTCTGGGTAGGATGATGTATAGACTAAAACCATAACAATCCTGTTATAGCGTAACGTCCAGGTTGTACCTTGTTAAATCTGGCGCACAAAATTAAATGGGATTCTCTGATCCATGGGCTTTTTATATTTTTATGGAGGCTCGGCTTGTTCTGCATTGAGTTCGATAAAAGTATCACCTCTTGTTTGTAACTTTTATTTTTTTTTTATCCTCACAAAAATTGGATTCTATTTTACTTGATTGTTATAATATTGCATCACATCCCATAACTGGTGTGATACATATTTGTACCTTCATTTTTCATTGAACAGCCCTGGGAGGTTAATACTCAACAGCAAGAAATGTTAGCTACAACTCAGTTGCAGCCTTTCAGGGGCCCCAGTGTGCAGTATAATAATGACAGCTTGCAACCTGGCTCAGATCATTTAACGAAAGTATCTGACATAGTTGGGTCAGACATGAGTTCCAGTGGTGTCACATATGAAGTGTAAAAGACTGTTTTTTGAGGAATTTTTCTTGCGCCTCAAATTATTCATTCATTATCTGCATCCAATGTTAGGTTTAAACAATTCTTGAACATGAATGTTTTAAAATTTAAATCAGAGATCATGTATTTTCAAAACTTGTTTATATTTAACATGGGTGTAGGTAAGTGATGCAATTATCATTTTTTTTTCTATTGAGAATTTTATTGTGTAATTGGAAGTCGGAGGAAAAAAATATATAAAAAGTTACTGTATAATAGCAAGAGCTAAAAAAAGATATGGTCCATATGGATACTTTTGGAAGTTAAACAAGTTTTGTCATTTTTGTGAAAAGAGCCGTTATCTGTTTTTGTTCGTTGTAAAATCAGAGGATCAGTGAACAGAAAGATACAGGAACAAGTTCGTGCCAGAGCCGAGGCAAATACCGTTTAATAATTTTCTTATTAGCTGGATAATTTGGTCTCGATTCGCACCAATTTCAGACAGATATGCATATGTAAATATCAAATAAAATACGAGTCTTGTATAATTTTGAACAAGCGCGCACCTACATAAATCGAATTTATATAAGACTCGCTTATCGGTGAAATTAGCCTACGTATTATTTTCTTTTTAAGTGAAGTACATAATTTAAAATATTGAAGCATAGAATTTGTCCTGTGTAAGAAACAAAACAGACAAACACTGCGTTTCATGCTCAAAATAGGTTTAATAGAGCGAAGCATAATAATATAGAAACACGAAATACAAAGTGTATAAGAAGATTCAATAATTGAAAAAAAATTGGCGCTACTTTCAAATGGACCTCAGATATTTGAGCTATAGAAAAAATAAATTATACTTGATTTTATCTCCAAAAATAATAAAATAATAAAATAATAATTTTTTATTCCCGAAAAAAATAAAATGCACAATCCCCACCTGCGCACTCAGATGCTTGCCATGCAACCCGTATTTACGATGCCACATTCTGTTTCTTCAAAAAATAAAAAAATAAATAAAAATTGGGACCGCAGAAGATGTGAAACATGTTTAAAAAAAATTAGTTTAAATTATATTTTTGCATCTGATGCAGGTCGAGCGCCATATTGTAACAATTAGTAAAACCATATTTAATTCCATATAGTAAAACCGTATTTTAGTCATACTTGCACCATCGACTAAAAACTCTGAAAAAAGAAAAGAAAAAAAAAGAAAAAAAAAAAAGAAAGAAAAAAAGAAAAAGAAAGGCCACAATCATGAACCAAGTCAAATTTAATTCCATCACTTAATAAGAGGAAAATAATTTGCACGTAGTATATATTTTGTTGAAACAAGAATGCTAGTATTTACATTGTTTGTTGTGGTTGTACTCCACCATTGATATGAATCTTTTTCTTTAATTCAAAGCTGATTCAATGCATACTAAAAACATTTAACAAGTAATTTAAAAATGAAATTATAAACTCATCTCAGATTAAATGACAATATTCAAGGGGTTCATGCAACGCAAAAACGAGCCCTCCGATCTCTTCATGCAACGCAAATCCATCACGCAGAAACAGTCACGGCATAATTTGGAAATGAAAAATCTGAAAACGCAGGTAGTAACTGCGTTCGAATTAGATTTCGAAATACAAATTTTTTTTCTTAAATATATTTAATTTTTAATATTATTAATAATATTAAAAAATTTCGGGGGTAATGTAGAGAACAGACAAGAAAAAAAAAGAAACGAAATAACAAAGGGAAGATCATATCTAACAGATCATAAAGTGAGAATACAAATTAACCAGATCATAACGCTAGGGGTGTTTTTTTTTTTAAACAAAGTAGAAATTAACACAAGGTTCCTTTGCACAACGCAACAGCTTTTTTTTAACTTAATCATAATGATACTTTTAACAATTATAGGTAGAAGTTGATGACAATTGGGAAGATGACAATGAAACGCCGATTGAAACGTCTCCGCAATTAATGACAGGTGTCGCAACATATTTCTCAAACGGTAGGGGACGTATGATTTTGGTCGGAGAAGCAATTAACTGATTGTAATAATTTATCGGGTTTAAATTCATTAACTAATCAGGTACTAAATAAAAAATTAATAATTTAATATATATATTCTTACCTAATAAAAAATATTAAAATAATAATATTTTATATATTAAAAATAATAATAAAATAAAGTTTAAAATAATAAATAATCAAGTTGATGAAGGAAGTTTTCCTCTATAAAACTTTATATTTTAACATATTTACATAATTATTTTATTATGCATGATATTAAATATTTTTTTCTCAATAAAAATAATTAGACAATGAGGGGGGCAAAAAAAATTTCCAAAGAAGATAGATTACTGAAAGTATTATCTAAAAACACTATTTTTTAAAATCTAAAGGGGCGGATGCCTCGTGGATCAATATAGATCCGCCCTTCATCTAAACTTACTTCTGTTATTTTTTAACCGCATCCTTATTATTATCAATTAAATTTGTAAGTTGACATGTCATTTTAAATCGATAATAACTTCTGATGAAAAAAAATCAAGGTATCGTTGACTATTTCAAATGACATGTCCGTAAATTATTTTCGATGCAAAGCAATAGACGATCCGCTGATGTAGGTTGTCAAAGATATTATCAAAATTTAATAATTGATTAATTTTACAGACTTCATATATCTTTAAAAATGAATTGATAATTATCAAATAAAATTTGACAATCAATTTGACAATGCAATAAAAATGCCCCGACTAGAATAATTGTGATATAATGCTGTTGATTCTTCACTCCTTACCTTCTTGTCAAACTAGTTTCTTCATATAATGCATCATCTAGATATTATTATCATATTATTTTATTATTTTATTTCTTATCCAAATCAGACGAGACATTTTCGTAGTGGAAAAGGATCTAAATTTCCTCTACAACTTGGTATGTAAGGAATTGAAATGACCATTGATTGAACACAACCAAAAAAAAAAAGGTAGCACATACAGTTGCATTATATATGCAAGAACAAGGCAATGCGACTTTTGTACTAGACAATTCAGAGAGAAGGAAATGGCAAATGAATAATTGAAAGTTGAACTATGATTTTCTTTTATTTGTACTGGTTTGTGATGTAGAGTTAATTGTTTAAAAATCTAATAGTACTAAAAAATTAAAAAAATTGTAAAAAAATAAAATTTCAGAAAATTATAATTTTGAAAATACAATGAAATTTTTTTATGAACATGCTTAATTAAAAATGAGGTGAGTTATTATATTTTGATGTTATCTAGAACATGTTTTTTTACTACACCAATAATTATTGTTATTTTCATTTTATTTAAAACTACACATAATAGTTATTATATTTTGATGTTATCTAAAATATTTTTTTTACTACACCAATAATTATTGTTATTTTCATTTTATTTAAAACTACACATAAAACACTAATTGTTATTTTTATTTTTACACGGTCCGGTCCGGGGGTCCGGCTCGGGACGATCGGCCCACGGTCCGCACGGTCCATGATCGGTCGGTCCGGCCCGGTCCACGGCCGGACGGACGGGTCGGCACGGTCCATTTTCGGGTGAAGGAGGACCGACCCACCGTTGGACCGGACCGTGATAGGGCACGGTCGGTCCACGGCCCGGCCACGGCCCGGTCCGGTCTCGGTCCACTTGCCACGGTCCGGCCTCGGGACGGATCGGACCAGCTTGATGTGCATGCTTCAAAAGGGCCCATGATGGGATTAGTTGATCTATTCAAAGCACTAGCTATATACCTGTCCATTACACAGACTCTTTTATTTTAATATTAAAACATTATAAAATAAAAAAATCATATTTATCTAATATTAAATTATAAATTAAATAAAATTATAGACAAAACCTATAATAAAGACTATATTTAATCTTAGATGAGATTTTTGCACAATATAAATTAATGATTCATGATTTTATGGCAAGAAAAATAAATTATTCTAACATATATTATCACAATTAATTTCTTACCAAATATGCACAAGGTTGTTAAATAAAAAAATAATATTATGAAAATAATAGTATATATGGGAAATAAATGGAGAGAAAGAGGGGATCAATGGACGTGATCACATACATTCGATCAACCAAAAATAAATATTATCCCTCTAATTGAGAGATAAAATTGATATAATAAAAAAATATCATGACAAAAAATGGACCCTCCAATTTTTAGATTCTTTATATAATAGTATAGATGTTGCTTATATATCTAAGCAAATTATTAATATTTTTATACAGTTTCTTTTGGACACAGATCGAGCTATTATTGAGGCTCCACATCCCCGGCAGAATTTAAGATTCTAAGCAATATTTATGATCGACAAATAAATATGTTATTATTTAGCTTCCAATAAGATTGCTCAGTTTCTGTACGACCTGAGTACGCTGTGAAATTGGAGCTCAATTCATGAACCCAGAACAGAAAGCATAGGTTGGACATTTGTGGATACATTTTATAAATTGGAATTTTTAAATTATTAGAAAAAAAAATGTGTAATTTAGAAACCGCAAGCCAGCCTCTGATAGATTTAAAACAAAAATTATTAAAAAGTACTTTATTATTCACATTAATGAGTTGTTATTCATCATTTTAGTGGCCTAGTATAGAACTTATTTTGTACAATAGTACTTTTATTACTCAACTTAAATATCGCTAACATGGATAATGACTCATGTGAATAATGATAATATTGTACAAAATGAATTAAATAATAAAGTCATTAATATAATTATAATAATTCATTCAATGTTAATAATAAAATCCGTATCGATTTTGATGTATGTACATCAGCTCCTAATTTAAAACTTTTGTACGATAATTTGTATGTTCAAAATTCAGTAGAAAGACTTGTTGCAAATATTATCTTAAAAAGACCTAATCCTCATTTATCTTAAAAATATTATAATTTTATATTTGTTGTTTCGTGTTGGAGTCGATTCTAGAACGGATTTTTCCTAAATTACGAAAGAGGTTTGTGTCAGTCAATATTGCCTTTCAATAAATTTCCACCCAGAAATCATACCAAAATACCAGCTCAACGATATATATCCTCAACTGCATTATATATGAGATGAAGTGACATCTTGTATTTTTTTCCCCTGACAGCATGCGTAGAAACAAAATTGAATTTTGACGATTTGATCAAGGGTCTACATCGATTATATTTATACTCTTAAAATTATACATCATTTCGTATAACAATTTATAACAATTATCATAGAAAAAAATATTTCGTATAACAATTAAAATTGAGAAAAAATATTTCGTATAACAATTAAAATTGAGAAAAAAATATTTTTTTCAACACAAATGATCATAGAAATAATAATATTATTTGATAAATGACTTAACCTAATGACCGACTAAAATTAGCTATAGAAATTTTACAAAAAATCTGATCTAGCGCACTCGCGAACCATAGTGATTTTTGTTAAATTAAAAATTAAAAATTTGTACTATAGCGGTAATTTAATTGTGCCACTTGATTCACAAAACAAGAACACATGGCAGTTTGTACAAATTGTACTTTTGTACCGAGGAGACTGAGTTGGTTAACACTCTCAATCCTGCCCCAAATCAACTACGCATCATAAATTTCCAATTCGCTAATTAAGGCGATGATCTAGTGATCTGGCAACATAATGTGGACCAGTACGTGACTTGTTGTCCGGGTGTAAATATTATCTTTTATAAATGATTTGTACTGTATTCGAAAAAAATGATATGAATAAAGGTTTTTTTATTAACTTATTTGATAGAATAAAGATAAAAAATTTCGTTAAATAAATAAATAAGAGTATTGATAAAGATCATTTCATACCTCTTTGTCATGTAGGATAAATTATTAAAAATAATTTATATTATTTCTAATATAATTATTTTCATAATATTTTTTATATTAGTTGCTCCCAAGTTCTGTGAGTTAATTACTATGAAGTGTGAATTATAATTATTATTTTTCTCGAATTTCACTATGTGATAAATTATAATGTTTAAATAATATTTAATAGAGTATTTCTTTTTTAAATGATAGGATGAGACGATGTAATTTTTATTTTAAAAAATTATTTTTGTAATTTTTATATTTTATTTTCTAGTTAAAAAATTTGATAAGAGATGCTTATATATATATATATAGAGAGAGAGGGGGGAGAGAGAGTAAAATACCGTGAGTTCAAGCTCACGAAAACATTCCGTGAGATTAACTCAAAAAATACATCAAATATTCTCAAAATTTTAATTTATCATCTTCATTAAATTTTTTATATGAAAATCTTGTGGGTTGCAAAAAATTGGAGTGTTTTGAGTTTTTTAAGTCATCATTTTTAATTTTTAAAAATGATGTTCAAATATTAAATAAATATTTTGAATTATTATCATTTTAAAAAGCTCAAAATAGCTAATTTTTTCACAATAGATTTTCATATATAGAAAAATGAGGATGATAAATTAAAATTTTGAGCTGATTTGATTTAGCTCAAAAGCTCATATATATATATATAGAGTGGAAAATACTCCAAATCAAAAAATTTTGCATCGAAATTTTAATTTATCATTCTCAGATTTTCATATAGCTTTTTAAGTCACCGTTTTTAATTTTTTAAAATGATGGATGATAAATTAAATTTTTAGAGCTGATTTTCAAAAATTAAAAACGATGACTTAAAAAGCTCAAAACGCTCCAAATTTTTTTGAGATTTTCATATAAAGAATTTAATGAGAATAATAAATTAAAATTTTGAGATGATTCAATATGTTTTTTGAGTTAAGCTCACGGAAGGCTCCGTGAGCTTAAGCTCACGCTATCTCCACTCTATATATATATATATATATATATATATATATTAAATGACTTTAGTTGAAATTAATTGCGTAGTTACATTTTAATTTCATTCTAGTAAAATAAAAATATATTTATATTAAAGAAATGAGTTCATACGTTTTTTATAAATGATGATAAATTAATTAATATATTAGTATTATTTGTTAGCATCAATTACCGTTTATTTATTTTTTTTAAAGATAAAAATAAAATATGAATAAATCTAATTTTCATGAATAAAATAGACTATAAATAAGAATAATTTTTAATAAGTATGATAATGAAATTATTTCAATCCACCTCCCCATGTTCCGTACCTTATCAACTGAGACCCTACTTGTGGTAAGTGGTTCTTGAAAAGTGATATTTGGGCCCCATAAACTGTAACTTAAAAAAGATTTTCATTACAAGAAAAAAATAATATATAATAATATTTGAACCGAGATTGCTTCGTATCTAAAATAACGAAACTAGGATGACAAACATTGGATGGGTCTTAAGTGGTTATGGTAATCTTTATTATTATTGTTTTTACTCAAACAGGGATAAGTTCAATGACAGAAGAATACAAAATCCCATTTTATTTAGACACCAGTTTGGGACTTATAATAAAGACTTAAATACAAAAATTAGAAGTTGCATGTGTGGATTGCACCTTTCATGTATCCTTGGCATTATACAGATATGTGCTTTATTGATGTGTGAATGGAACATTTCGTTAGTTGTTTGTTCTAATCAGGAGATGGGTTAGAATTTAATTCTGATCCAAGACAATTGCAAGTTAACATCTGTTGTTATCGTCGGTGGATTATTTTCTTAAATTTTATTTTCAAATAGGACCTGTTATGTATATATGCGCATAAAAATGTGTGACCATATATATCTTAGTCTCCATAATTTAGTGTGTAAAAAATACAATTGATGTACAGATATTAACCTCCATCTAAACTAGAAGCTAAGTTAGCCTGGGTTCTGAGCTGAGATTGAACGCAATGAGTATTTTTTTTATCCGTTAAACATCACAACTTTAGTTGATTCAACTACTAGAATTTTTTTTTTGTTTTTTTGAAGTAAATATAGAAGTCTAAACTAGTTAAATTTTAAATGTTCATAAAGGTTTTCCTTATTTGAATTTTAAATTCATGACTTTTCACATAGGAAGCATCGTCTTTGTCACTATATCAAAAATTAATTCTTAACCAAAAACTTTTAAAAAAATAGAAAATAAGAGCTTTTATATATTTGAGGACTTTAGCCCGATATTATTACTTTTCAATTTTTCGGCTTAAATCTATGTCCATAAAGAGGTGAAACTCATAATTATTTATGCTAGGTTTGTCACTAGAATAAATTACTTTACTTAATAGTTTTTACATGTACTTTATTTGAATGAACTTTTTGTCACTTGATGCTTTCCAACATCTTAGGTGCCTTTCCGCGTTATTATCCTATATATATTAAATGGATCTAGACATGCATCACAACTACCACATTTGAGTGTAAGTTGTAACTGTAGTGGAAATTTGAAAAATTATGATTTTCAACATGCTGAATGATGTATATGTGGAAATTAACAATCAGCACAAGTCATCATAAGGTAGTGCTGAAGAAATTACGTACATGACCCTATATAAACCCAATTTCAAATAGTGAATACTTCTTAATTAAATACTTGCAAAAAACAACTAAACAAGGAACTAGTACTAGTGATAAGATATTTGCAAAAAAAAAACCTTATGTTTTAATCGAAGTTAAGAAACTCAAAGCATGAGAAAAAAAAAGAGATTTAAGGTGTAGTAAACAATTTAAAGTGTTTTAATGTATCAAACGGAAGTGATTTAAGATGGCATAAAATTAAAATATTTTCATGTGCGCTTCAAAGTTAAGTTATTAAATTTCTTTCTTTTTCAACATTTTTTATATAAATTACTTCATCTATTTTTATTTCACTGCCATCAAACACCATTATTTTAAGATAATTTAATTTTTACCTGCTTTAATTTTACTACACTTGCGAAATCGAGGGATAAGATGTAATTAACTTCGGATGCCCACTTATTTGAATTCTGAGACATTATTAATTAATTTCGGAATCATCTTTAAGGTGGTAGATTTCGGCTACTTAAATTAGGATGATAAGATAAATGCTCTTTGATATTCCACAGCAGCAGATACCAAATCTTAATTAGAGTTTTGAAATGGACTGTCTGGTCCAATCCGTTCTGGACTGACTCGTGACCGTGGACCGGACCGGACCGTGGTCAAATCCATGTCCGTCCCGTGCCCTATCACGGTCCGGTCCAACGGTGGGCCGGTCCTCCTTCACCCAAATCCGGACCGTGTAGACCCATCCCGTGCGGACTCGTGGACCGGATCGGACCGTCCCGTGGACCGTGCGAGACCGTGACCCGGACCAATTTTTTATAATTTTTGATATTTTTTTATAATTTTTTGTGTATTATTCGATTTTTAAACAATTAAAAATATAAAATTAATTCAATGAAAATTATTATTTATAAAATATCATAAATTTATTTTCCAATTTTCATAATTTTTTGAATTTATAAAAAAAATAGACCGGACCAGACTGTGCCGACCCGTAGGGGTCCGGCCCCCGGGGTCCAACGGTGGGACGGATTCGATTTTTTCAAGTTTGGACCGCCTAGTACCGTCCCGACCCGTGAACCGCCCGGATTTAAACCAGACTGGACCGGCCAGGAACGTTTACAAAACACTAACCTTGTAGGTTGTGACTTCTCTAGTTTTTCCTTTTTTTTTTCTTTTTTCTTTTTGGAAAATCTGTCAATTTCATTAACTCAACTAACGGGCTCCAATTTGAGACCACTAATTTTCTGGTGGTACTTTCCTAAAGGAGACTACTATATGCAAATCCAGTATTTGTGTACATAGAAACTATATCTCGATTTAAGTATTTCTTAATTAATAATTAGTATCCTCCGAAACAACTTCTCTCAAGCGCATTAATACATAATAATACCCTGTAAGCTCATAAATGTGAAGATATTTTGTACATAATTAGTTTTCAAGGATGCATCATGAAGATATTTTTATATGGTGTTGGAACTTTACCGGGTCGACCCCCTAAATCCATAATATCTCTAAATTCAGAGGCTATATATAAAAACTTTTCTAGAACCGTCATGCCTGACGCAATAAGATTAATTTTTAAATCTCAGCTATTTGCTCACATGATCACATCACATAACAGCTGAAAAAATATATAATTATTCATCAAATCAAGTGTTCTCTAGTTGATAATTTATAGTCGTAACGCAAGATTTAATATGAAAAAGAGGAGAAAATACCATCTCCTTGTACTCTAACAACATAAAAATTGTGTGCAAAAGACCCAAAACAACTTACGCACATTGAGGGTTGAATAAGGATTTTACTATAAAGAGGATGAGATATGAATATATCATTAAAACATTAAAATTGATAAAATATTAGAGAGACCGATATATTGTATGAAATAAAAATATATAATAAATTTGAATTTTGATATGTAACTTGTAAAATTTGAGGGCCGAATCCCAACCCCTTAAATCCGCCCCTGAGCACATATAAATACAAAACATGATGCAATATGCAAAAGTTAAACCGCTAGCCTAACTGTCAGACTACCTATCTCAAATATTTCCAAGGGAATTTTTTTTTTTCAAATTCCATCAGAACAATGATTTCTTCGTTTTTCTTTTCTATCAGTGTCATCTTGAGGTGTCGTGTGGGATCAAACTGATCCGCTTGCATTATAATTTCTTTTTTCTGAAGGTTGAAATGAAATAGTCTGTAATTAATTTAGTATAAAATGTTTTTGAATTACATCATCCAAAACCAAGGCCAAATCGAAAATTATATATAATCAGTTGCATATTTAACAAATATTTTAATTTGGATTATGATAAGAGGGTCGGAATATTTATTTTAATATTTAAATAGAGTAAAAAAAAGAAAATACTTATTATTCAATTAAATTGTATTCTCGTTAAATTTGTGAAAAACGTATAGTTATAATAGTATTTCTTTTCAGAAATTCTTTTTTCATTAATTATAATAATAATAATGGAGTAGAGATATCTATCTAATCATAATGTTGTTTGTATTTCATTTTTTGTTGTTTTTGGTTGTACCGGATAGGCGGACACTTGCCACCAATGCAAAGAGATTATTCACCCACTTTGTATTCATCAATATACTTCTTTTAATTAGAAAAGGTACATTATTTAATTGCACCAAACCAACAAAACAAGAGCTGAAATTAAAGAGGAAAGACGGAATTACAAAATAGTGAACTGCCAGCTAAAAGATATACTGAGGGAACTTTAAATTAATGCAAGTCAAGACTCCTGCAATAAACTTAGCACTATATTATAATGGTACAAGTAAATTTAACAAACGCATGCAACTTCTCAGTTCTCACGCTCATGACAGCATGTTACTCACGGTTCTCATATGAACACAGCGAGATGAACGCCTACACTTGTAGCTGTAGGCCTAATTATAATCCCATTCACACCGACCTCCTTCCAACTTTGCACCATATCTTTTTAACCAAGCATGCAAATGACAAAGCTTTTGGTTAATTGCGCGTGTAGTCCCTGAGCTTTGACTTTATTTTCATATTTCCCCTGTAGTTCAGGACTTCTAGACATACTTGAACCAGAGCAATGAGCATAGTTCTACACTCATAATTAATTTGATTATTTGTTACCACACAAGCAACAAGCAAGGCCGCACAACGAAAATTTAAAAAAAATTGGCAAATTATGAAAATAAATGGCATTCTTATTTGTTCATCAATCACATCTATTTATTTTATAGGTAACAGAGAAGTAATAAACGACTAATCTGTCAGCAGCCTACAGCACGTTATATACAGCTACCAAATGAGGCAAAAACTAAAAAAGAAGAAGTAAGAAATCAAAAGTGTGAATCACCTCAAATCTTATTCTCTCTCTCTGTATCTCCAAAAGAGCAAAACACTATTTGACTCAAAATAACCACTAGATCCCAAAAATAAGAGAATTTCCGAGTACCAAAAGTAGAAATCCTGACCTAGAAGGGGTGGTGGCTCCTACTAATCCCATTAACGCTAGCAAACAAGCCGACCAAATCTTGTTTGTACGGCAGGAACGACTTCCTAGGACTCGCCGCATTATTTCCTGATTTGCTGCCATAGAAGATCCTGTGTGCAGTGATCGCATCCACCTCGGTGGTAACCTTACCTCCCTTTCCCTTCTTCTTCCCCTTGTCCTTCTCCTCCTCTTTCTTCTCTTCCTTTGCATTACCTTTCGTTGACAGGAAAACGAATTTCTCCTTGCCATCGCTCTGGCTTCTACCTAGCACAAGATCGCTTATCTTCTTCCACTTCACTAACGATCCAGTCGACCCTGATTTGTGACACCTGGTAGGTGACTGAGGAACCGACCCTGGCGTCCATACGCAATAGCTATCAGCCGGGATCCCCTCCAGTTCCGCCATCTCTGCCATTGAAGATGACGACGAGGTTGATCCGATAGAGGAGTTCCGCTCTTCAACTAACAGCTTCCGAAGAGGGAGACGAACAGGAGTGTCCAGTTCTGGAATTGCTGGAGGGGAGATGAGGGACCGTCCGAATACCGGGTAGATTGGATAGTGAATGGGCACAGGAGAATCTCGGAGCACAGATGGGAATTCAAATTCATCTTCGGAGTTATCATCAGAATCTTCTTCTTGATCTTGGCTGGGGAAATCGATGGCTGAGATTCGCTGAGGAGAATCATGATGCACGGTTGAGATTTCTTGATTGGAGATGCCTTCCAATTCTGCTTCACCGGAGAAGGAGGTGGAGATGGATGAATTTGGTACCAGCGCCTCTCTGTCTTCTTCCTTCGCCATTTTATTTTCAAATTTGTTTTCCTCTTTTTGTTCTTCCTCCTTTTGCTTTGCTCTAGTTTTGGGAAATTGTTGGGAAATAGAAAGGCTGGAGTTTGGGTTTTAAGTTGGAGTCGAGAGGGGAGAGAAATACTGCGGCGTTATTAAAGGGTGATTTATGTCAAGTGGGAACATTCAATGTGTACCAAATCCTCTCCAGTTTTTTGCAAATGGATTCGTCCAATGATATGGTTAGTTTTAGTCATTAATTTGTAATTGTATGGACCTTATCCTTATGGAATTATGGTCTTCTGGAAACGCGAAAGTAAGAAGTTAATCAACGGATTGGTCCAGTTTGTTGACAGGGACGATTTAAACAAGATTAAGTTAAGACACATCAAGATGAAGTAAGAAAGTTACTGGGAACTTGGGAAGAAAGTCTTCGTGTCAACGCGTTAATCGGCAACGTGGAAACATACCTTCTAGAAGGATACATTTAGCACGGTCGGTTCGGTTCGGTTCGGTTCATTCATTCCCCGCCGCAACGCACAAGTAACTGATGCCGTGGTCCACCGTTATTCCGGAATGGACGGTCAAGATGAGAGAATAGGAGGAGAGGAGATGAGATGAGAAAACGATCGGGAAAGTCATGGTTTCGTGAAGTTTTCATATTCTAATGGCAAATGGTAACGCTAACCCTAAGCTACGCGGAAGACCCGGTCCATCATGCAACGGATATGTCCGAGGAAACCGGTGCAGGCGGCTAGATGTCGGGGGATTTTTAGTGGCGCTCTTTCTATATATACTTGTGCGTTTTATCTCGAATGGTGGGGATGGAGCAGCCAGATTAATGAAACATAAACAATCTTTGATTTATTTCTTAAGTAAAACGGAAGTCTAAATTACTCAATTTTTTAAATGTTTATAAAAAAAAATTCTCCGTTTAGATTTCGAATTTGCAACTTCACAATAAACATCAACATTTAAATTTTACATCTTGATATATGTTACAGTTGATTATACATTTAACAACACATTAATTCCACAGTTGCACTACATAATATAAATATAAAAAAAATAAATCAATAATATATTCTCTGTTTTTTTTTCTAAAATACACTTTTACTTGCCACGCAAACCTACCAGCAGGGGTGGATGCACAGTGGTGTAGGGTGTCAATTTGATCTTGGATTTTGAATAATAGTATTTTTAAATTAAAATTTTATGAATCTGACATTTACTCCTTTTAAATTATCTGATTAATTTTCATTTAAATTATCTGATTAATTTTCATTTAAATTCTGATTAATTTTTGATTAATTTTCATTGAGAAAAAATATTTAGTACCATAAATAATGACAAAATTATATAAAAGTTTCAAAATATGAAGTCCATAGAAGAAAATATTTTTATATGGGGCTTTATTTTTATTATTTTTAATATATAAAAAGATATTATTTTGATAGTTTTTTTATTTAGATAAATATTTTAATTTTTATTTAATATCTAATTAATTAATGAATTTGAATTCAATAAACTATTATAATTCGATTATTAACCTATGATTAAAATCTTATATCCGTCCCAGCCTACCTGATGTATTTACTTGGATAGACCGTTGTATGCCGCCCAAGAAAAGTTTTTACTTAAAAAGTAACACGGAATATATGCGAAGAGGACGAAAGTAAGACCGCAAGAAACAACGAAAGAAAAAAAAAAAAATACGAAAAGGATGTGGGAAATAACCGTAGTGTGAAGAAATGGGTTATAGAATTTTGATAAAGTGATGTTGAAACATTTTTGAATTTTATGCCTCGTTGTGAACTTTTAAATGAGGTGTGACGAATGCGAAAAAGATCCACATTAATAAATTATGTCAAATACTTGTTAGCTTAATTATATCAAAATATATTCTAAGCATGCTGCACCAAGCTAGCCACCAACTATAAAAATCCAAGACAGAAATTTTAGATATTAGCATATGCATGGGGTTGTTAAGGAATGAGAACTTTTTTCCTTAGACAGTTGGATAAAAACAAAAGTTGTCTAACATCCGCAGCCTTATTATAAATTGATAAAAATGAAATATGTACTTTTATATTATTATATGTATATTTTTATTTGACGCAACCTATGATCTTAACTGTAAACATCATTATAACATTATAAATAAACAGTTCTGACAGTAACTTTCTGAATTTTAATTAGTACCGTGCATACCAACATGTTTATATATCAGATTAACTAAATTATTATTTGTGTTAATAACTTTATTATATAAATTATTTGTATAATATTTTTATTAGGGATCTTTGATAATGGTAATCTTAATAGATTCTAAATAAAACTGAAAAAATTCTTAAAAATAAAAAATATTTTATAGACATATTGCAAAACTTATAGATTGATTATGTTTAAAATTTTATAAAATTTAATTATAATTATCATTTGAAAGTCCACCAAATTGTTAAATTAGAATCATTCGCGAACTGCATAAAATTTTAATATTTTTATAAGCAATCAAACAATGTTAGATTGTATGAATTTGAAATATTATCAATCCTGAACAATATATCAATAGTATTTTTTTATTTTCAATTTTATTGGATTTATTTGAAATTTCAATATGAGATTGTCAAAATAGTCATTTTAAAAGTAATCCATCCCCATTTATTTATGGGAAGGGATCACTTGACAATGGTTATCTTGACAATAAATTTTCAAATAAATATGAAAAAAAAGGAAAAAAATAGGAAAAACTTCTAGACATGTTCTTCTACTTATAGATTGATGGTGATTCAAATTTTATGCAATTTCATTATTGTTTGATAGTCCATCAAAGACCGTCAAATTATAACCGTTGTAAATTATATAAATTTTGATGGTCCTTGATGGAGTATTAAACGATAATGAAATTGCATGAAATTTAAAACATTATCAATCTATAAGTATAAGAACATATCCATAAAGTTTTTTTCTATTTTTAAGATTATTTTAGTATTTATTTGAAAATTCATTGTCAAGATTGTCAAAATAACCCATTGTCAAGTGATCTGCACCCTTTATTTATACAATTGAGTACCACTAATTTAAATAATAACTCATTTAATTGCATGGTACTATAATTATTATACAATTTGAATACAACTAGTTTGAATAATAACTGATTTAAGTTGAACAAAAATATTATAAAAAATAAATTACAGAATAAAATAACTAAATAATAAAAGTCGAAAACAGTGAAAATTTAAGTTTTTTCATAATTTCATTAATTTAAAAAGGTAAAAGATAATAAAAGGATCCAGAAATTCAATGAATAAAGTTATGATGCAAGCAAAACAAATCATTAATATACATTGATATGAAAATAATAATTCTTAGCATACCCATATACAATTCGTTGACAGTCCTACCTAAGCTAGTATACAGTGGTCATAGTCTTAAAGTAACCCAAGTACCCAACAAATCTCGCAAGACCTTCTAGAGGACTGGCCTTGAAAGAATACATATCATTTGTACACCCTGCCATTCTCTCGTAAATTATAATTCATAATTAAGACCTTCTAGAGGTCTAGTTAGTGATGTAACAATTGGAAATTATTGGTCATCAACAGAGACATGGTTATGTCATAAACCCTTACTGTTTTCTCCGGAATTTCGTCCGCTTGGAGAAAAATATTAGCTGTGGCCTGTGGGTACTTTTCACCTGAGTGTTGATGGCTAGAAGTTTGAAATAAGAAATAAAATAATAAATAAACAGTTTTTACAGTTGCTTGAAACTATCAAAAAATAATTCAGCATAAATGGAAAACTATATATTTAGCAAGAATTACAAGCATACTAGGTTTGATCTTATGCTTTCCAATTGTGTTTCATTTCTAGTCTACCTCAATTTATTTGAGATTAAAGGTTTTGTTGTTGTTGTTCAAGCATACTAGGTCCATTAAAAATTTCTCATGAAAGAGTTGATATATAGTCCAAAAGAGTGTTTGACTGGATAGTTTGGAAGGCAAGCAAAACAAATATATTATTTTATTTATTCTGACTAAAATTGCTCATTACTTTGTTTAATCTAGAAAATTAGTCTTTATCTAGTAGCAAAATATAACATCCTCTATATAAAAGAATATAGATTCGAAATTCGAAATTCAAATGAAAGATTTTAAAAATAATTATAAAATTTAAGAATTTTACTCTCATCTTTCTAATAAAAAAACTTTGTTTAATCTAACTGAGATTACAATCTCTATAGTTCCTTCTAGAATCCTGATAATTGCTTTCGTCCACCATATAATTAGTTTTAAGTTGGATTGGTTGGGGTGACATTCAACCTAATTACATGACAATGAATTAAACAGCAAAAACCACCACCAGGTCAACATATTCCGATCAGATACATCTAGGGCTGTCAATGGGTAGGGTAGGGTACGGGTGGAGGTATTTTCATATTCATATCTATTAAATTTTTTTTATCCATATCCTATCCATACTCATTAAAATTTTCTTTACCCATACCCTACCCTTACCCATTAAAAGTTTCGGATAACGAACGGATAACGGTAGATAACGGGTAAAAATAAAAATAATTCGATGAAAAAAAAATTTGATTTAGACAAATAAATAACATTAAATAAATATATTAATAAAGTAAAATAATAATTAATATTTTAGATATAATAAAAATCATATAATTTTTTTCATGTCAATTATAAAAAAATATATACTAATTATTATATATATATATTTATATAATTAACTATATATATTTATTAAAAATAAAAAATAATTATACTTTTGTATATATTTAACTATATATATTTATATAATTTACTCAATGAATAATGGGTAACGAAAACTCCTTATCCATATTCATATCTGATAAGTTAACGAAATTTTTTTCTTACCCATGTCCGATAACCTAACAAAAATAAAATCTTACCCATATCCATCTTATCAGATACGATACGAATCTGATAAACGGTCAAAAAAATGTGATTGACAGCCCTAGATACATCCCAATAATCGCATCTATTTTTCTTTTTTGGTTTTTAGAAATCCATCCAAGCCAATCACGCTGAAAAATTGTCACATTCAAAGTGGTATGACTCTTATGCAATTTTTAATTGCAATATTTTTGATTATTTTATTGTATCTTTTATATTATAAGAAAACTATAATACGGGGTATCCAAAGAGGCTCTTGTACTAGAAGAAAGCAACCCATTCTAGAACATTTCATATTTTCTTTTTAGGGAAAACATTTCATTTCTTTTTGAAATAAGATCGATAGTAAATTCCAGCCCGAAGTTGTACTGGTACTTTCATCAGTTGAGAACTTGAATTCCTCTACGAATTACAGCTGTTATTCCAGGTCAAAGTCTCTGATTGGCCACAAGTTTGCATTAGTCTTTTATATTGACTGCGAATCTGCGATTGAAGTTTCAGAGAAAATTTTGCACACTGGTAAAGCCGAGACTTGTGCCTTTAGAAAAAGATTATTCTATTGCTTCTAGACCGAACTTATTAGGCGAGGACCCCGGTGTATAGTAAGAACAAAAAATCATTTTCATTGTAATTTTTACATTTTTAAATTACCACGTATATTGAGACAAATGACAAGATGGATTCCAACGATTTTCCAGCATATTTGGTTCGCGTCAAGAAATTTAAACAAAATAAAGAAAATTATTTGAGAAAAAAAACGTAAGGTAGTTGTTAAAAGCAATATTTTTTTTAAAATGCCTCTTAATATGGGAAAAGTATCACCATATGTTTCATTCTTATGAAATTTCGTAGATAATTTGATATTTATATCTTAATATGTAGAAATATTAAAAAGTAATCAAGTTTTATTCATGTACTTGATAATATACTTTTACTGACTATAATATATATTAGAAGTTTTTAAATCCATGATTGTTTTAATCATTTTAAAATATAGTATATGCATTTTTCTATATTTGTGAAGTACTTGCATTGCAAAAAAAAAATCAAATTAAAGAAACTCTGTATATATCTAATTAAAAGAAATATTATACTTGTGAGTTGTGATGACAAAATTGCACCTTCAAAATTTTGTTTACGGTTAAAAACTTGAAATTTTTAGAATTTAAGACTTTGAAACTTTACTTTTCAATAGAGAAAAAGAAGTAATGGAATAATTACTCTTCACGACAACTTGAAGCAAATATAGTAAACATTAATCAGTCAAATTCCAATCATTGTTAAAAAAATTATGAATGTCCAGTTTAGTAAAAAAAATTCAAATTGAACTTTATGAAGTCTGCTTTATATAGAGTTTTAACTTATCAAATATCGGAGTTTGCATTAAAAAAATATATATGATTCAAACAAGTAACATTATATAGTTTGAAAAAAGAATTGGTTGAGTAAATGAAGTTGGCAGTCGATAAATCGGCTTTGGATGGAAGAGTTATTGTTTAGATCCACAAATGCCCTTTTAATATACTGCGTATGATAACTTGGGTTGAAACGTGAAGTAGGATGGATATGCTAACCTAACTGATGGTAAATAAAAAAATATAAATACTTGAAGTGAAACAAAAAATAATAAGAAAAGAATTTGAGAATTTTTAATGATTTATTTTAGCAACACCGTACCAATTTAAAGGAATATGAATATACTATTAGAACAAATAAAACTAGACAATCGCAATATGAAGATCAAGTTTAACGGTTTGGATCGGCCGTTTGAACTTTCAAATTCGAGATACGGACGCGAAGCACGAGAGATTTTGTGATTCGCGAAGCACCATAGCCTCACTATATATATATATAGAGAGAGAGAGTAAAGCTAGCGTGCTCCTAAGAGCACGAAACCCCTCTATGATTCTAACTCAAAAAATATATCAAATAATCTTTAAATTTTGATTTATCACTCTCATTAAATTTTTCATATTAAAATTTGGAGCTGATTTGATATATTTTTTGAGTTAAGTTCACGGAATGCCTCCGTGAGCTTAAGCTCATGATATTTTTACTATATATATATATATATATAGAATTAGGCTATGGTGCTTTGCAAAACACAAAAGCCTTGTGTGCTTTGCGCTCTATTATTAATTTTAAATCAGAAATGATCGATCCAAACCGCTCATTCTAATTTTCATATTAAAATCTATTAGTAAACAAAATTTTATATTTTTTAGAATTTATTTTCTATTTTTTTGGATAGGAGGAAAACCATCATTTTTGGATGAACCATAATTCTCAGATCAAGTCATTTTCTCCTCATAAAAAAAATAGCAAAAAAATTCTAAAAAATATAAAATTTGATTTACTAATAGATTTTAATATGAAGATTAGATTGAACGGTTCAGATCGATTATTTCTGACTTGAAATTAAAAATAGAGCGCAAAACACACAATGCCTTTGTGTTTTGTAAAGCACCAATGCTCTATATATATATATATATATATATATATATATATATATATATATATAGAGAGAGAGAGAGAGAGAGAGAGAGAGATAGTTAGACCATTGTGAAAACGTTTGTATTTCGAGTCCAAGTGCATACAGCTCAAATTTTATCGTAACACGTCCGAAATTCAAAATTATCATTCTTATTAAATTTTTCATATCAAAATATTTGGGGATACAAAAATTTGGGATATTTTGAGTTTTCTAAGTATTTTGTTTTGAATTTTTGAAAATCAGCACTAAAATAATAATAAAATATTAAATTGTTGTTGTTGTTTAAAAAATCCAAAATAAATACTTCAAAAACTTGAAATACCCCAATTTTTTATATCCTTCAATATTTTATTATGAAGAATTTAATGAGAATGATAATTTTAAATTTCGGACATGTTACGATAAAATTTGAGCCATAAGCACTTGAGCTCGAAATGCAAATGTTTTCACAATAGTCTAACTATATATATATATATATAGAGTAATGCTATGGTGCTTCGCGAAGCAAAAAATCTTTTGTGCTTCGCGTCCGTATCTCGAATTTAAAAGTTCAAACGGCCGATCCAAACCGTTGAACATCATCTTTATATTGAAATATCCTTGGAGATCAAATTTTATATTTTTTTGAATTTTTTTGATATTTTTTAGATGGGTACAAAGTTTGTTGATCTAAAGATTTCTGCACCATCCAAAACAAGCGATTTTGTACCCATCTAAAAATATCAAAAAAATTCAAAAAAATATAAAATTTGATCTCCAAGGATATTTCAATATGAAGATGATGCTCAACGGTTTGGATCGGCCGTTTGAACTTTTAAATTCAAGATACGGACGCGAAGCATAATTTTTTTTTTACTTCGCAAAGCACCATAGCATTACTCTATATATATATATATATATATGATGAAATATCTTTACAGTACTTTCTAAGAAGTAAGTACTTAAAATTCATCTTAAAAGAAATTAAAAGCACTATTGAATGCATCTTGCTAGAAATCAAGGGTCTAATGCAATATCAACTATAGAGCGCGGTTCTAACATAATCATTTTTATGTGCTAGAAGATGACATTAATTTACTTTTTAATTTATATTCTAAATTCAAATGTCTCTCGGCAGTTGGGATGTACACTTGACCTGAGATTATAGGTAGGGTTGCAAATGAGTCGAGTTCGAGCGAGCCGGGTTTAGCTCAAACTTAACTTATGAAAATTTGAGTTGAGTCAAGTCGAGCTCGTGAAAAGTTTCGAGCTGAAAAGTCTAGCTTAAACTCGGCTCGTTACTATTCGAGCTAGCTCAAGAGCTGGCTCACGAGCCAATGCATGTACGTTGATTCAGTTTGACATTTACAATTAATATATCTACAAACTATAAATTTGGTGTATCTACAAAAATAATACATGAGTCAATACAAAATTGATATATCAACAAACTATATTTTTAATAAAATCCTTGCTGCACTAATTTGAATGGATGGATCAGTAAAAAAAACTATCGAGACAGATATATGAGCCGAGTCACGAGCGAGTACGAAAAATTGTTAAGCCGTTCAGATGATGAGATGATGAGAGATAATGAGAGATAGATTATCGAATTGGAGTTTAGCAGAAAAAAATCATATAAACTATTATATTCGAGCCTAGTCGAGCTGACCCCAACTCAAACTTAGCTCATTTAACTATCGAGCCAGATTGGCTCAAGTCAAATTAGCTCAAGCTAGATTAGTTTGAGCCAGAGTCGAATCCGAATTGAGTTACGAGCCCAATCTTTTTTTTTTTTGCAGCCCTAATTATAGATAGTTGAGTCGAGTACAATCTTTAAATCTTATCTGAACCGCTGGGAAAACTGCATGAATATCTGCCGCAGAAAATCGTGATCATAAGGACATGGTTGCCAGATTGGCAAGCATAAAGCAGCTGAATAGTTATTTTCAAATTTCAAATTTCAAATGTATGATTTGGTGGGTTTTATATTTCTAAATTTGCTTTGCCCACACGGTCAATAGCAACAAACACATGCGCAAATGTGCACCGAATCCTAGTGAAATATTTTTTAACGGAAGTTCCAGATTGATTTGAATCTTTCATGGAATTAAGAAATTAAATTAAGTTAGTGACGGCTAATGCCTATACATTTTCATTTCAAATCATATAATTTAACCACTAATTAGGAGACTGATAATGTAATTTAAAATAAATTAATAATAAATAATTTCACGGAATATTTATCAATAATTAAATAAATAGAGTAGATGGAATATATATATATTATGTCCATCACTCACCCTCTCCCCATTTTTTTTCTCTTGCGTCTGCCATCCCATCTCTTCACTCCCATTTCCTCTCTGTCACATCTGAAGACCTGCTCTCTCCCCTTTCCCTTTAATTTCTTCCGATCGGGCCCCTACACAAACCCCCGAAAATCCCCCAACCCCCTCACAACGCTGGCTCTCCCTCTCTTCGATTTGTCTTCTTCCCGTCACCATCAGTCCCCTCCATTTCTTTATTTTTTTTCTTTCTCTCTTCCTAAAGCCAGACCTGGCCCATCTCTCATTCTCTTCAATGGCGACCCCCCCTTTCTCCTGGTTCTCATCGGGAGCAAAGCTCCTCCTCCTCTCCGCTTAGAGCCTCAGCCAGCAACAAGTGCTACCGCTCGACCCTGATCGCCTCTACCTCTTGGTCCTCGGAGGCGTCGGGCCCCTACCGGTCGAGTAGTGCCCTCATCGCCCTTGTAAGTCAATGGCTACGCGCTGGTTTGAGCTTCGACGCAACCCAAAAAATTCAACCCTAGGCTGTGCCGGCTGAGCCACCCCCTCTGTGCTTCCCCCATTCCTGGTAACACCTTTCCTTTCTATTTCTCGGCCGTGTTGGCCATGTCGGGCTGAGCCCGTGCTTTTGCTTGTCTGTTATGGCAGCATGTTTTGCTAGTGTTGATCTTTCCTTTATGCTGGTTGTTGTTGGTGACATGCATGTTTGCTGGTTCCGTTGATTTTTGTCTCTGTACATTCCTCGATCCGCATCTTGTTGCGTTGAGTTGTGGTTATTGTATAAGAATTTCAGTATAAAGGCTGGTTTTGTTTGATTCCTGATTTGAGTAATGCATTGCACAACATGTTATAACTTGGTCTATTATGGTGCCTTGGTACATTGGTACCACTCGGTACCAGTGAAGCGGGGCCTTTGCCCATGCCCTGATCTCCCCAGACATTGTTTGTTGGTCTGACTGGTGTCGGCCTTACCCTTCTGCTTGTTGGTTCCTGGTTCCTATCCCCTTTTTACTTGGAATTATGATGGGATTTCTAGATTCTGATTTTCTGGTAATTAAGGTTTGCCTTTGGGTTGCTTGTTGCTCCTATTTGAGCAGTTGCCGGATGTACTAGTGTGGTGCTTTGGGTCCAGTGTTGTTCCCTGGTTTTGATTGTTGTGTATGGTTTGAATTTGTGAAACCATGTGCTACTGTGTTGATTTTTGTGGGACACATATGTCTTGAAGTGGAAATTAATAAAATAAGGGATTGAAATTATGAAATTTAGTAAATCTAAGGGCCAATGTGACTTTTGTGGTGATAACTCTTTTTAAGGGTTATATGCGCAAAAATCACTTAGACGGATAATCATAAATGCAGAAAATAAATTGAACTTAACTAAATGGGCCGAAAGGTATAAGCGGGATAAAAATTTAATTAATTTATTATCAAGTGCCGTAAATTTAAAAACGCGCGCAACTGATAATTAATTAATACTTATAGTGAAATATGGGAGATGATTACACGATCTGCCTCAAAAATGAAAATCCGAACAGATACAGTGGTTTCGGAGGCAGCCTATGATCCCAAACACATTAAAACACCAACACGTTTAAATAAATAAAAATGTTTAATTTAAATTTAAGATTAATTGAATTTAATTTCCTTCATTTAATTGTTATCTTATTTTTATTTTAATTCTAGTTTTATATAATATATTTTGTATTTTCTAATTAATGAAAATAATATTAAAATATGAAATGAGATATAATTAAATAATATGATATAAATAATTAGGGGTTATAAAATAATAAATAAAGTATAATAATAATTTATAATATAAAATATATATTAATCAATTTCTCTATTTTAATAATTGAATAACATTAATTAATATATATAAATATATATTAATCAATTTCTCTATTTAATAATGGAATAATACTTATAAATATATAAATATTTATATATTAATCAATTTCTCTATTTTTAATAAGAATAATATTAATTATACAATATTATATATTAATCAATTTCTCTATTTCTAAATAATTAATTATCCCGATTATAATTAAATTAATTAAGGGATAACATTTAAGCTAACTTAATTAATTTAAATAAATTAAGTTAGTTACGTTAATCGAAATAAATATAATCTCAAAACACCAATACAGTTTAATTAAAACAAACACGTTAAATTAAATTAAGTTTCATTTAATTAAATTTTCTTAATATCTTTTACTTCTATTAATAATCTCTAAATTATAAAAAAATAATACTAGTATAAATAAAATAAAATATAATTAAAGAATATATTATAAGAAATTAAGAGTTATAAAATAATAATTTTTATTTTAAAGTATATATTATTCAATTTTCTCTATTTTTAAATTGATAAGAATAATAATATTATCATATACATATATATAGTAATTAATTCCTCTGTTTTAAATTAATAAGAATAATACTAAATATATTAAGTATAAAATATTATATATTAATTAATTTCTCTATTCCTAAATAATTAATTATCCTTATAATAAATTTAATTTAATTAAGTGATAATAATTAGTTAGCTTAATTAATCAAAATAAAATTTAAATCAATTATATTAAATCAAAATAAATATAATCTTAAAATATGAACTTAAATAATGATGATTTCAATTGAGAGTCTGGTATACCCTGACCTAACCAGACCAAGCAAAAATGGGACACTCGCGAATTTAATTATTTTTGGACTACGTAGGCTCTCAGAAGTGTCCCGACGAGCCGACAATTGAGTGCGCTCAAGATGAGACGGTTGACGAGATCGTGGGCCCCACCACGGAGACCGAGCAATCGACGTTATCGCCCTTGCTAAAATATTCAAAGCGGATTGACCGAGATTTATGATTTCTTAGGACATGACTTAGATTATATTTTCTTTTCTTGTGATGTTGAAACTTGATCATATCATCCGCATTTCATTTTATATGCATTTCATTTTGATTATTAATTAGATTAATAATTAAGTTAATTAGTTGTAGGATAGATTATCCTAGATAGATGTAGGTAGTATTTAATAATTTAATATAATTAGTTACATGATAGATTATCTAGGATATATTATCTTAGATAGAGTAATTAGTATTTAATAATTTAATATAATTAGTTATAGGATAGATTATCCTAGATAGAGGAAGTAGTATTTAATAATTTAATATAATTAGTTACATGATAGATTATCTAGGATAGATTATCTTAGATAGATTAATTAGTATTTAATAATTTATATTGGTATTAATTAAGTACCTTGAAATTTTTATTGTACAAATACTTGTGATTTGTAGATTATAATTAATCAGATTGTTATATTGATCAAATTAAGCGAGTCATAACTAAATTGAATTAAGATTTGAATTTGCATAATATCCGTTTTCTATAATTTGTATGATGTTATGAAACTCAAGGAAATTTTTAAGTTAAAAATGAATATCCAAATTTGGGTTTGGGAAGAGTGTCAGTACCGACTCGATTTCATAGTAAAATACACTTTAAATTTATTATTAAGGAGCTATTCCGTGGTTACAGTGATTATTTTATCACTTTATATTTAGCAGTGACTATTTTGTCACTTTATATTTGTTCGTGATTGATTCACTCCATTTTATATTATTTTCGGATAGTCTCCTTCAATTTGAATTATATATTGATAAAAATCGAGTCGTTGTTCGTTTCATTATAGTAAGGGACTGAGCGGGATAAATTAGGGATGGTTTTGATAGTGAATGACGCTCTCTTCTATAGAGCGGGCTCTCTTCTATAGAAAGCTTTGGTTGAGGTTGGTTCTTTCTGAAAAGAATTTATCCCGCAAGGTCACTCGTGTGATATGGGAGTTTGAACCCGTAACTATCATATTATAATATCTCAGAATGATTCATTTTGGGTTTATCCTTGATTTTTTAAAATATTCATGACATTCAAGTAGTGCATTTTTATAAACTCTTTTGGGTTCTTTTATACTATACTCAGAACAAAATTTATTCAATTTAATTATTTAAACTCAAAGTTTATGTATTATTATGTTTCTGTAATATTTATTGTAAAAATAAATTTTTAATGGTTTTAAGTCTAAGCCTAGAGATTTATAACATCTCGGTGCTGGACCTAAAACCGCACTGAGTGATTTATCACTCACGTTTCCACGGTGGTTGTGGGGTCCAGGTTTTACAGGAGCGGGATCGAGTTTTTGATGAGAGTGCTAGGTGCAGTCCTGTGTGGTGACAGAGATGCTTCGCCGCTTCCGCATGTGAGCAGGGTAGTGGATTAGGATCTATCGGGTTTCGAGTTTTATTTCTTTCTTTTGGGTTTTTCTTTGAGAGATTGTGCTGCCCATTCCGATGGAGCTAGCCCCGCTTATGTAGGCGTTGTATACTCTTTGTTCATTCTGGACTGTATGGTCATGTATTTATATTTATTATTGTTTTGTTTATTCTGAGATTTATATTATTTTATTCATTTAGCCTTTCGTACGCACGTCTCGTCGTGCGTACGTGGCGCTATTAAAAGTCAATAATGTCTGTTAGCATCCTATAAATATATTGAGATAATATCTCAAGGAACTTACATAAAAAAATGTTATTTATCAATTAAATTATGGCAGTTAGTAATGATTACTGGTTTTGGATGCGATAAACAAGTACGCTATTGTGTCGCCTATATATAATGGGAAGGGATTTGATAATGGTTATCTTGACAATTTTGAAAATTGATTTTCAAATAAATATAAAAAATCTTAAAAATAGAAAAAATCTTACGGATATATTTTTCTACTTATAGCTTGATGGTGATTCAAAATTCATGTAATTTCATTATCGTTTGATAGTCATCAAAGACCGTCAAACTATAACCGTTGTAAATTATATAAAAAAATTTGATAGCCCTTGATGGAGTATCAAACGATAATGAAATTATATGAAATTTGAATCACCGTCAATCTATAAGTATAAGAACATATCCATAATTTTTTTATTTTTAATATTTATTTAAAAATCATTATTAAGATTGAAAAAATAACCCATTATCAAGTAATCCCCATCCATATATAATTCCTATATGTTTAATTACCAAAAGATATTTCGTATATGTTTATTGCTCAAAAAAACTCAAGTTCCAACTCCAATGCATGTAAATGTTTGCTGTCCAAGAAACGACCTATCAAGTTTATCAACACAACGAAGGAATTTTTAGATAAAACAATTGGAACTGTCACCCTCCCAGGAAAAAGAGGGCCCATTTTGCAGTCACCATTTCACTGTCAGAAAAAGATCTCCCTAAAAATGAAAAAGAAAGTATTTTTCAAGATGAAGTGTTTTTTTCTATTCTTTTTAGTTAATTCCTTTCGCCGTGAGAGAAATTAATTTTCTGCAAATTAATATTTATATCTAGCGGTAGTGTATCAAGTATGAACAAAAGCATGCAGCATGTGAGCACAACATAAATATGGGCATTGGAGATGACACAATAACACATTCAAATGACTAGCTAGCAAGCACATGGCTCGTATAGGCATGTTGAAACACACATAAAAATTAGTATACATATTTAAGTATGTGTTATTTACTTCTGTACGTATTTCGGCTGGAATAATAACTCTTCAAATATTATTTTTTTTATCTATACTATATTATAAAGAGCGTATGTTTATGTTGTGATATTTTCATAATAACAGAAATATCTACATTTCAATTTATGATTCTGATTGATTAATTTTACAAAAATGACAGTTTAGATTTCGGCCAAATCCACTTTCTCTCTTCTTTTTATTTACTAATTTTGTCATGCATTAATAGAAGGTCTAAAAAAATTATATATCAAATATTATTAAATTTTATTGTAAAACCTTAATCAGAAAAATATAATATTTTTATTAAATAATGAATTTTATTTTATTTAAAAATTCAAGAGTTTTTATAATTGATTAGAGATAAGTTATATCTAAGTAAAATTGATCATTTATTTATAATAAAAATTAGTGTTAGATATAATTATTTTCTAAAAATTAAGATGACTGATTTTTTTAGACATTAAAATATTTCTTCCTATATTATAATTATTTTTTCTGATATTTTCTTTTCCATAATCTTAACGTTAGTTGAATTCAAATACTAATATTTTAGTACATGACTAATACAAGTCTGTGTTTATGGATGTATAAGTAATTAAAGACGGCATGCAAGCATTGTCATGCCGTTCTTTAACGCCCTTGTGAAAAAAGAAATTAAAGAATTCGGTACCCAACACAACATGTCCGGTTGGCACACACGCTGTGGAGAATTTATAGACAAAGCACAACGCGTTTATAAATCACTCCCAAACTGTACCATAGAATTGAGAAGTGAAATGAGTTGTCCGGAGAAAAAGAAAGAAAACACACAAACTCATACACACAGAACATACGGTGGGCTCCTAAACGAGTTTATAAGAAAAAAGGCCTCTCTCTAAAAATGAGAGGGAAATATTTTTCAAGATGAAAACTTTCTTCATTAACTTATTTATCTATTACTTTGAGCTTTATTTTGTTGTTATTTTTAATATATTAAATATTATTATTTTAATAAAATTTTTATTAGGTAACAATATATATTAAATTATTAATTTTTTATTTAGTACCCGATTAGTTAATGAATTTGAACCCGATAAGCTATTACAATCCGATAATTGCCCCCTAATCAAAATCCTACATCCGCCCCTGGGTGTACAATGGACGGGCTAATGATTTTTTATGAAAATTTAAATCCAATCCGGTTATATTGGGTTAAAAAAACTTTTTAGCTAACCCACCCACAACCAACCCAACCTATATAATTTTTACATATGGGTTAAACATGTTGATATTTTAATTAAATAATATATTATATTTTTAATTAATATTAGATAATATATATTTTATTAATGAAAAAATAAAAAATAAAAGATAATGATTATTTCACATTAATTATAAATAATGATTAAAAAAATAAATATTTGTTATGTTTTCTAAAATATAAATATAAAAAATAATTAATATTATAAAAAAGTGATATATAACATCTAAAAAATTATATGATAATAATTGAAATATAATGTAAATTTTAACTCTTAAATTATTATTTTATTGATCATGAATAGTAAATTTTATATATAATATTTAAAAAATATATGTTATATATGATTATACTACCGAGTCCAGGTTATACGGGTTTCTAAAAGCTAACCTCTAATCCAACCCAATAAATCGGGTTAGTCAAAATCACAACTCATATCCAACCCGATAAAAAATGAATTGGGTCGGGTGGGTTAAACGGATTAGACGAGTTGATTGATTTGATGTACACCCCTAGCTGTGAGAGAAATTCATTTTCTGTAAATTACAAAGAACAAAAATAACTTGGAGCTCTTGGAGTTCAGAACGTATCTAAGTTGCGAGTTGAAAAATTGGAATTCAATGTTCACGGAATAGAAATATTTTCCCTATAAAATAAAATACAATAGAAATTATTTTGTCTTTTTTTTCCAACTGCATGAGAACGTGTTTGTTATTATTATTACTATTTTTTTTGAGATTTTATGGAGTCATTCAGGAGTTCAGCCGTTCAGGTAATAAAGATAGTTGCATGCTGATTTTACCCAAAAAAAATAGCAATTAAGAAATTCCTACGGACAGAGTTGCACTAGAGGCATTTGCAAGGAGCCAAAAATGCCTATCTCTAAACAATAACTAATTTTAAGAATTAAATTTAACGGCTCAATATGCTACCTAGAACAATTTAATAATTTCTAGCCTAAAGTATTCCTGCTGAAATCTAGCACAATCAACAGTGTGGGTACCTTTCCAACTGGAAAAGATCAGAGAGTTGAGAAAGAAAGAAGGTCACTTAAAAAAATAATAATAAAGAAAAACAAAACAAAACAAAATAAAAGAGTTGGAGAGGGAGAGGGTCACATTTCAATCCACAAGTGGCGAAGGTTATCAACCTCGTGGATAGGCAACAGCAAATGGGAAGATTCCCATGGGTAGCCTGATTTTGATGGATTGTGATTTGGAGAGGGACTTCTCTGAGTGGGTATTTGATCTCAGAAGCAAACACTATACTGATAAAGCAATTTGCCATTTCTTTGTTAAAAGAGAATTATCGATGTCACACTTTGAGATAAGAGAAGAGATGGATAAAATAAATTTTTTTTTCTATTAGCCACTCTTATATCTTTCTTACATGTCAAATAACATATTACCACTCTATTTATAGGCTAAGATAACAGAAATATCTAAAAAATTCGTATTAAAAATGAAATACCAAACAGCAGCTGTTTCAGCTGACCCCTGTCCAATAAAATAGTCATAACTCTCTGTAGAGAACTCCAAACGATTTGGAATTTGAACCATTGGAAATTAGACTTCAAGAGCTTTTCATCCATAGGTCATACAGCCAAAATGAACGTCGCTTGATCTTTCATATCCCTTCTGCAACTGCAGAATTCTAAGAGTCTCATTTATTTTCAACTAGACTTAATATCATTAATGATAATTAAGTTTATATTTCAAAAAAACTCCTCCATAAACTTAATTTGCTTCTATCATCAGTCATGTCAATCATCATTACACTTTTTTATAACTCGCAGCGAATAGCGACGTCATCCATTGACGGCTTCTTCTCGATTCATTGATCTAGAAAATTCAAAAAATAAGTCGTTGTTTCATCTTATATGCCAACCAATTTGCCTGACTCTTCAGGTCATGTATATGTGAGATTCACACCGACACCGCGACTCCACATCGCATTTTTTCATGTGACTCCACACCACATCTTCTCATGGTCTTCGCACACTTCCAGCAATACATCTCATAATGTTGCTAGTTCTCATATCATGACACTCATTGCACAGGCTATCATGAGTCATTGCTCATGTCGGCTTCAATCATCGATTCTTCGAAGACCACTGGCAAAAACTTCACCACACTTTTGTAACATTCGCTGCTTGATACATAACTCTCATGATTGACAAGTTTTTTTTCTCTTACATTGTTTGTGTGCCTCGAGAGAACCGGCAAGCTCGTCGACTGTGAGTTTCGCAAGGTCCTTTGACTTTTCTATCGCGCACACAACATTCTCAAAATTATCGGTTAATGATCTCAAAATCTTCTCCACAACTCGTGCATCGGTTAACACTTCGTCATTACGAATGAGTTGGTTCACCACGGCTTATACACGCGTGATGTAGTCAGATACACTTTCTGACTCCTTCATCTTCATGCTCTCCAACTCGCTACGAAGAGTTTGGAAACACACTTGCTTGACTCGGTCGGCTCCTTTGAACACTTTTTCTAAAATGTCCAACGCTTTTTTTGAAGTAGTTACACCGGCAATCTTCTCAAAGCCCGACTCGATGTTGGAATAATTTGATTGGTCGCCTCTCCCACGACCGCGTCCTCTGCCAACCGATTTTGTTGGCTTGATTGCTCATTCTCCTCATAATACCCTTCTTGATCACGGCCTCTACCACTGTGACCATTTCCTTGACTTCCACGGACACGTCCTTTACCTCGAAATTTTTGAGAATAGAGTATCTTTTCGTCTTTAATTGACGCCTTGATTTGAAGTGCTTGCTCGATGTCTCCTCCTTTTTTCGGGTTTTTTTTTCTCTTCATATTTTTCCAACATCTCTTTTTTTCCTTCTTCTTTTTCTTCTTTTTTTTTTTCTTTTTCTTCGCCATGGTAGGTCTCTCTTGATCGACTGAACCTGACTCTGATACCACTTTGTTAAAAAAAGAATGGTGGATGTCACACTTTCAGATAAGAGAATATATAGATAAAATAAGTTTTCTTTCTATTAGAAACTCTTATATCTTTCTTACTTACAAAACAACAGAATATAACTTTTTATATAGCCTAAACATCTGAGAAGACTCTAGAAATTCGTAATAAAAACTTATAATAAAAACATAATTCTAAACAACACTCTTTCAGCTGATACACTTTCACTAAAATAGTCATAACTCTCTGTAGGGAAATTCAAACGATTTGGAATTTGAACCATTGGAAACTAGACTTCAAGAGCTTTCCATCCATTGGTTATATAGCCAATCTAAGCATAAACTAAACTTAATATCATTAATGATAATTAAGTTTATATTTCAACATTCTTTTCCTCTTCCAATCTAAGCATACAGTAAAAGTGCTTTGATGGAAATCACCGGTATGTATATATATAGTATAGTCACAACGTTGGATTTGTAAGATGTATACTTTTTATTTGAATCTCTCAAAAGGGTGGGGACATCAGGACAGGACTTTCAGATGGGATCATGGGATCAATAGTATGCTATAAAAGATTTTGTATATAGAACTAGCTATAGCACGCCCTCCGCCCTGTTATAAATTATATATTTAATATATTATTGGATAGCAGAAAATTGTGTGATTTTTTTTTTCCAGAATATGCAAGATGAGGAAATTTTTTCAAGCTTAATTTATTATTTTTCTATCTATGATGTACATTGCTAGTCGAAAAAGCCGAAAAATGATTATACGCAAAACCTTTTTTTCTACTCTAATGTGATTAATATTAGAAAGTAAAGCAAGATTAATCTTGAATTACTAAATCGGCTGTAATGTGAAAGATTTTATTTGGACGACTCGCTTAGGTTAATTCATCAATATCAAATGATTTTTTTTTTTTTACAAAATCTGAGCCGCAATTGAAAACATTAAACTAACCAATTAGAGAACTACACATTAATAAAACAACAACACACTAAATTGGGTAAAGGAGAACTTCGTAGAGGAAGATACATACATATATATTTTCACCTCATAATGTGTTGTACTTAAATATATATAATTTAAGTGTTATTTAATGGTTCCATGAAATACCATTAAATCGGGGCCATTGAAAATAAATAAATTTTGATGATCTTTGATGAATTAAATGGTAACATTTAAATTTAGTAGAATATAAAAAGTTGAAATACAAATCAATCCATAAGTTCAAAATATTATATTATTTTTTGTTCTTTTAAAATATTGTCAAATTTATTTCAAAATTTACTATGAAGATCGTCAAAATAACATCATCGAGTGATTTAATATTTAACAGCTTTTTCATTCATTTTTTTGAGGCATGAGACTTCTTTATACTTGATATAGGTCTTGGGGACCTTTTTGGCGCGTGTGTTATTTTATTCGTTTTTCCATTAAATGAGCTAGGTGTATTGCTGTTTTAATTTTGGTGATCCGCTCATCATTTTTTAAGTCTCATCTATGATCTATCAGAAATTTCTGCGGTATATTATTGATTGATCTTGGTCTAATAATTTGCTGATAATTTGATGTGATGGCACGGAAGACCTGAGAGGCTGAGACCCAACGAAGCATGATTCACTGATGTACTTACAATCTTTTTTTTTTAGAGTTAGAGTTGCCTTGTATCACGTTTAATAAGGCGCGTAGCACAATTAAAAAAAAAAACTCTAACTGGACTGTACATAGGATGTCAATTTTTGATCCGATCTGATGGGTTAATCCGACTCAATTTGAATCTGATCTGATTCGATATGATCCGAAAATAAATGGATTGGATATGAGTTTAATTTTTTTGACCCGAATCGGGTCGGGTTCGGGTCAATCCGACCGACCCGATTAATTTATGAAGTAATATGATTTTTAATTAAAATTAATATTTATGATTTTAATTAATAATTAAAATATAAAAATAAATAATAAATAATAAATTATTTTATACGGTCGGTTCGACCCGTGACCCGTCGGATCGGATATTGATCAATATTTTAACCTAAATTTAATCGGATTGGTTCGGATCGAATAAAAAAATAATAAAATAATATGATCCGACCCGAACCCGACCATTGACACCCCTACATGTACACAAATGATTCACTAAACTATACGCTATTGATTTATGTTTAAAAAATATGCACAAAATATACATATTTGCCAACATGTACATTGAATAAACAACGGAGTAAAATTAAAGCACAATAAAAATTAAAAATTAAATCATCTTAAAGCAGTAGTGTTTGATAGTAGTGAAGTAAGCATATGAAATAGTTTGTATAAAAACTATTAAAAAAATAGTAAGTATTTTAAAATACTTTAAAGTATTAAATAAAAGTAATCTAAGATGGTGTAAAGTAAAAATATCTTCATAAACGCTTTAAAATTAAGTCAACAAATTTTCTTCTTTCAATATTTTTTATACAAATTATTTTATCTATTTATTTCACTACTACTGAACACCACTACTTAAAGTGATTTAAATTTTACCCTATTCTAATTTTACTATACTTACCAAATGAAAGATTAAAATACTTTAAATATTTATTATATTTTTACTACGTCTACCAAACAAGGGGAATGCATCTAACACCCCACAAAACCTCTCTCTCTCTCTAATGACCTACATGGGCCCAACTCAAATTGTATGGTGTGGGAGCTGAAAATGAATTTGCTGCCCACATATGGTTGTAAATTTCTACCAGATAAGTTGAACCAATAATTATTTTTAACATATAATGAGTTGGACCAATTTATTATCGTTTATACTAAAACTGCATTTATACATGTTAATGATTAAAAGCTTCAATATTATGCAGGGGGAATATGTCTTAGGAATCTTTTGCCTTTTGTATGGTAGCTAGCTGTCTTTTGTAACGTCCAAAAATGGTTTGTGGATTGATCTTTTTCGAATTCTTTAGGATAATTCTCTCCTCAGATTATTGGAGGTTTTTGTCAATCAAAGCGGATCGTTAATTTTTATGTTTTGAATCTAGATTGTGACTTTGTCATTATCTTTTGAGTCTTTTCTAAGAGTCTGTTTGATATCACCATTTCTTTTGCAAAAGAGAGAAGAGAGAACAATTCTTCTGAAAAAAATATCAAATGAAATGAAAATTAGATGAAATTTTTTATTCCACCAAAATAATGGAAGATCTCTTTTTCAAAAGAAGAGTCTTTCAATTTCTCTCTTCTTTCAATATTTTCTCTCACTGATATCAAACACTCATATTAAATATTGAAATAAAGTGAAATAAGTTTTCTTCTGAAATTATTATCTTTTGTTCTCTTCCGGAAGAAAGGGTATTGCCAAACACACCCTAAAGCCCTGTTCGTTTGTATCATTGGACGTGTGATTTCATGTGTTTTACAACCCAAATGATAACTTTTCCCCAGCTCTGTTCGGTGGATCATTTTGAAATGGATGGGAATGAAAAGATTCCCTTGCTACAGTTATTTTCTTCATAGTTCGCTGGGAAGAAATTTGATCAGATCTAATTATATTTTTCCCAAAGAGAGAGAAATGTGAATGGGAACTCAACAAATCACTTTAACGGACCCACACCCTAGAATGCAAACGAACAGGACCTAAATATGTATATATTCCTAAGCATATGCTAGTTATTAAAGCAAATTCTTTCATGTAGATTTTTTTTTATATTATTTTGAGGGTTAAAGGCCCGTAGCTAGGCATTTCATTTAATATCTTGCACATTTTTCCTGTTCTTTAATTAGGCTAACTTTGTAGCAAAAGCAAAAGCTCTTTAGCTCATTTTTAATTTAAGATCAAATGATTGATCCAAACCGCTCAATATAATCTCCATATCAAAATTTATTAATAAATCAAATTTTATAATATTTGGAATTTATTTGTTATTTTTTTGGATATGGAGAAAACCATCATTTTTGGATAAACCAAAATTCTCAGATCAAGTCATTTTCTCCTCATCAGAAAAAATAGCAAAAAATTTTAAAAAATATAAAATTTTGGTTTACTAATAGATTTTTATATGAAGATTAGATTAAATGGTTTGGATCGATTATTTTTGATTTAAAATTAAAAATAGAGCGCAAAGCACACAACGCCTCTGTGCTTTGCAAAACACACAACTTCTCTCTCTCTCTCTCTCTCTCTCTCTCTCTATATATATATATATATATATATATATATATATATGAGTGATGCTATGGTATTTCGCGAAGCACAAAATCTTTTGTGTTTTGCATCCGAATATCAAATTTAAAAGTTTAAACGGCCGATCCAAACCATTGAACATAATCTTCATATTGAAATATCCTTGAAGATCAAATTATATATATATTTTTAAAAATTTTTGTCATTTTTTGGATGGTACAAAATCGCTAGTTTTGAATGGTGCAGAAATCTTTAGATCAGAAAACTTTGTATCCATTTCAAAAATAGCAAAAAATTTCAAAAAAAAATATAAAATTTGATATCTAAGGACATTTCAATATGAAAATGATGTTTAACAATTTGAATCGGCCGTTTGAACTTTTAAATTCGAGATATAGACATTTGTGCTTCGCGAAGCACCATAGCATCACACACTCTCTCTATATATTATGAATATTAATAATTATAGATTATTTGAAACACATATTTATTAAAAAAAAAAGAGAGTAGAGGATAACAAGTCAACAACCCTATCCATATGTTGAATTTAAAAACAAGTTCAATAAATTAGATTTAGATATTAGACGTGTGATGCACTTTTCTGGCACAAAAACTAAGTAAATTTTACTTATGATTATTTAAAACTTTTCCTTATGAGTATTTAAAATTTTCCTTTTGCGTATTTTAAGTCTACATGATAAGTTGATACGTTTTACAAAGCAGTTAATTAAAATATTGAAATTGAATTTACATATTTCTGATCTTTTGACATATATATGTCGTTAATTTGTGTCCAAATTTTTATTTGTCAATATTACTGGGTGAAGCTGGATGGGTTGGGATATTTGAGAATGAAATAGCAAGCATTTAAGAGTAATCAGTGAGATAATAAGGTTACAGCCTGAGAAGTTAGAGGTACTGGATGATTTTGCATTATAGCTAGCTATCAGATTAATTTTAGTGACCCTTGTTTTTTATTCATATCAAAATAAGTTTATTGTCTTGGATGATTTACATTATAGCTAGCTATCAGATTAATTTTAGTGACCCTTGTTTTTTAGCATATCTAACTAAGTTTATTGTCTTAATTTATTATATTTTTTATTATATCTGTATTTTTGGATCGTGCAAAGAGTAGCACAAGAATAGAGGAATTGAGAATAGCAAATGAAGAATAGTAAAAAAAATAGTGATTTCTCAATTAGAGCGAGGATAGTAAAAATGTAATACTATTCCGAATGGTAATGTTATTTGAATTATTTATTTGGATTAGTAATGGAGAGTTACTATTCTTAATATTTCGGAACAGTAAATTTATATTTAGATGCACAACTGTTATTTTATTCGAGAACAACAACTAGTATGTTATTCTTGGGTCATCCAAAAATAAGGAAATTCAGAATTGAACTTTACATTTTTTTTAAAAAAATATTCAGTATCATATTAATTTTTTTTAATTAGCAGATTAGTAGTTAAAATATGATCTATGACATGTGCATAGCAGCATAGATTTGTATCGTGAATTTTGATTCACGAGCAATTTTCTATGTTCGTATCTTGCTATTTGAAGGTAAAAATATTTGGTGAATTTGTTAACTGAGTCATTCTTAATATTACATGTCAATTAATTAGCTCATCATTTGATAGCAACTGTAAATATATAATATTCTTCGGGACAGAAAAATAATAAGAGGCATATACGTGAAAAATTATTGATATGTACATATAATTGTAAATCATGGGAAAAGAGGCATATATATATTTAACGAAAGAGGCTAGTGCTTAATATTGTATAATTCATTAATTCAACAACATGCACATTAATGATTGTACATATATAGTTACAAAGTACATTCAATTGATTTGGTCGAAACATACAAAGGCGTGAGATTTTAGCAAAGTTGACAATTACTTAATAGCAACTTGATAAAGAATGGACCGAAAAATCCAAATATGAAGTAAACAATTAACAATGAACTTGCCCAACATTAATTAAAGAGTTATGAAGGAAGCACCGCATTAAATTCCTAACCATTTTGGTCCCCTTCATTTTTGAGTAGTGACTATTATTGATATCCTTTGGGCCTTGATACCTGCAAGTATGGCTGCAAATGAATTGAATTTGATTGAACTCATAAGTGTTTGAGTTTGATTTGAAATTATTTCAAACTAAATTAAATTTGAATTAAATTGAACTCGAGCTAAATCGAACTCTAAATGAACTCAATTATTTTAATTTTTATATTTATTTTCATATTAACATAAATAATTAGAGCTAAGAAAATTAATATTTTATTAATTTATATTAATAATATTTTATTAATTTTATATAAAATAATTATACCATTGCATATATTATTGATTAAATAATTAAAAATATTTGCAAATAACTACATATCGACTTATTACAAATCGAACTCGAACTAGTTCATTAAAAAATTATCAAACGAACTCGAATCAAACAAAAAAAAATCTAATCGAACAAACTGAACTCGAACTAAAATTAAATTGAAAATCAAATGAATTATGAAATTTTCTTACAGCAAGATTATTTTTAAATTTCTAAGAAATTGAATTAATTGCAGAGCATTTGGTATAAAAAAAAGCCTAAAAAGGCTATTAAGGATTTCATGTCCCATCCCATCCCATCCCAACTAGAGTTTTGGGAAGTTGGATATGGATGAAATCCCCTGATTGCTTGGTCAATTTGACGAAGGGATAATTAATTAGGATAGTATCATGGCCCTTTTTCTTTGCTTGGTGATCAAGCTTGGTCAATGTCAACTTAATTATTTTAGTTTCGACATTCGCTTTCAGTAAATATACATGAGACAGTGATAGCACTATACTTTGATGCGTTATTGCCTTATGGCCACTGGTTCAAAGCTCCTATATATTAATTTACCTATTCATGCGTTGAGAAGCAAGTCTATCTTTAGCTCCACAAATATTTATTCTCGTATAAGCAGTGAGACCTTTTTGTTTTGTTCAACCAATTTCTGAAATTACTCTTAACATGTTAAATTCGACACACCCTGTAACTGGGATGATGTACTGATGTAGCACTAAAAAAACGTTTTTAATGAAGAGGGGAGACTTGACATGATCTGTATGATAAGTGACCCCCCCCCCCTTCATTAAAAAAAAAACTTTGTTACAAAACCCAATAAATTTTAATCACCAATTATCCAGATAGTGCAAAGCCCACAAAAATACCCCAAATCGGACATGATTTGTGAAAGGAAAAAAATGGGGCTGCACCAAAAAGGACGGATGTCAAGCAAACTGGAATCAGTATTAAAAAAAAGATTGGGTTGATGGGTTCATGTAATCTGGATTTGTACGTCTCAGCCCTTCTAATATGTCAAACCATCTCTGTATCAAACCTTTTAGGCCCAGTCCTTGACGAACAGTATACTACCTCGCTCCATTCTCTTTCTTCAACCATCTCTGCATCAAATCCATGGTAAATTAGAACCATGTGGCCTCGATTGAGTGCATCTAACTGGCATTTGACTGTTGACATCAATACGAAGACATCAACCCTTGTCAATCAAACATTTTGCTTGCAAATCAAACAACTTGCTTCGACTGTAAGTACTCTTTGATTCACTTAATTGCTCACTTTTATTGTTATGGTGTCTCTGACAATGATTGCATGAAATTTAACTCAATAGTACCTCTCTAACTGAAATGTATTTGTAGAAATGCCGAGGAATAGGCAACTGATGCTTCAAACACTTTTGATCGAATGCAAAAACAGCGTAAATTAAGACTGACATTACTCGTTTTATTCTTTAACTTTAGTCTGTACATCGGTCAATTCTTTTGTTACTTTATGTGTGGCCCTTTTGGTTTAGAATTTGAGTTCAGTTTTTTGTCCATTGTTTATGATTTAGTAGTGACAAGTGAAAATTGATTGACTTGATATATTATTGGCACAAATTTTGATGCTTATAATTGCGATGATAAAATTTATAATCCTCATAGCTCCAATATCAAAAATTGAAAAAAACTTGAACTTCGAACTTTGAAGAAAATACACACTAATAGATGATTTGTTATTTCAATGTTGATAAACTACAAGTAATCTTCTTTGTTGGAAGAATTTTTTTTTGGAAGTTGTGTGAAATTGTGACAATGAACAATGCCACAGGTAAGATTTGATGTACATTTACAACTAAAAGGTAAATAAGAGATCTGAGCTGAGCCCTTGGTAAATGAATTGAATGTCTGACATTAGACCATGGCACGCTGCTGCCATCTCAATTATGGCAACATAAGTGAACTCCATCTGAGTTGCTACCAAATTTAGGCAGGCCACTTTAGTAAAACATATCCCGAGTTAGTAAATTATAAATATAAGGCATGAATGCAGCTTGCTACAATGTTCTTTTTATCAACTAATCATACATAAAAATAGTATTCAAGAACTGATAGATTAATGAATCCTATTGCTTCTCTCCAAAATCCCAGAACCCACAATTGAATGCTGTGTTTTACTTCTCTCTTAGGGTTTGTTTGATACTCCATGGAATAATAAAAAGTAAAAATAAAATTGCTATTCCGATGAATTAATTTGTCAAAACAAATTTAGACTAAATAGAAGAGTGCGGAAGAGTACTAATTCGGTATACCAACTTATAGGTGGAATACCGAATTAGCTATCGTCGGAATAACAATTATTATTTAATTATATTATATTATATTATTATATTATGATTATGAATATAATTTATTATTATTATATTATTATATAATGATTATGATTATAATTTATTATTATATTAATATTATGATTATTATTATTAAATTATGATTATGATTATGATTATTATTATATTATCATCACTATTAGTATTATTATATTATTATAATGATTGTTATTATTATATATTATCATCGTTGTTAGTGTTATTATATTATTATAATAAATATGATTTTAGTATTATATTATTATATTATGAATATAAATATGATTATTTTATTGTTATATTATTATGATCATGATTATTTATTATTTTATTGTTATTATATTATTATTATTATTATTATTATTATTATATTATGTTATGATTATGGTTATATTGTTATGATCATGATTATTTATTATTTTATTGTTATTTATTATTATTATTATTATATTATGTTATGATTATGGTTATATTGTTATAATTATGATTATTTATTATTATTATATTATTATATTTTGATTATGGTTATATTATTATTATATTATGATGATTATGACTATGATTATTATTATTATTTATTATTATTATTATTTTATAATGTTGTATTTTGTTATTATATTATGATTATATTATTATGATTATAATTATTTATAATTATTATTATGATTATGATTATATTATTATATTATTATGATCACGGCTATAATTATTATTATCATTATTATTGATGATGATTATTATTATTATTATTATTATTATCATTGTTACTATTATGATTATTATTTTACTATTATTTTTATTATCATCATCATTATTAGTATCATAATTATTCATATTTTAACTATTCTGATTAACTGCTACTAAATGATATTTTCGCTCTTCCGAATAGTCCAAAATACTACTCTTCTACCACTTTTTCAAAAAGATACTATTCTAAAACACTTTCAAAACTATTTCTTAATTTGCCAAACGGGCCCCTGTGTAGATAGTATTTCAGAGTGGTTGATAAAGCACATGATTTCAGGAGAAAAGAGCTTACCAGATGAGATCATGTAGACCAGCCAAATTATAAATTTCATTCTCCCTCTTTCCCTCTCTTATTTCTGATTTTTATTTTCCAAGGAAATCAAGGAGGAGAAAGGGGTCTCTCATCCGCTCTTCCTAGATTATTTTTCCCATTTGTGTACATTTCTTGTCTTTTCACTCCATATCTTTACGTTTTATTTGGAATAGTTCTCTAACTATAATTATTTATATTTCTCAAACTTTTAAAAAATATTTCATGGCTTTTAACGGTGAGATAATAATTTTGAGTTAAAATGATTTAAACGGGGTTATTTAACGGCTTTTAACGGTTTAAGCGGAGTTTTTTTATGCAACATTAAATATTTTGATGAACTTAAAACGGAGTTTAAATGGTTAAAATGAAGTTATTTTAAAAACTTAATATTTCTCATTGTATCTTCACATCTTTTTTTTTTTCAATTCTTTGATTCTACGTTGCCACTTTTAATTTTTAATTGTCTGCCCTCAAAAAGGAAGCTTGAAAGCTGAACTTAGTTTGAAAATGAAATGTCGCATTCAAATCATCTAGTTTTACCTCCTAACCTATCAACTACAATCCAAACCCCTACAACTTCACCTCCACCACCACCACCACCACCACCAGTCACCACCTCAAACCGGTGTCAATCAATTAGGCCTGCCACCTCCCAGCACCAGTCAACTAACCCATCCCTCCTATTGGCAATAAAGCAACTGCGCCACCTCCTAATGCAGCTCAATTACCTCCTAATGCAACTCACTCCCGCACCTCCCGACGCCATTCAATTATCTCCTCCACCTCTTGGTGCTGCTAATCAATTAGCACCTGGTGCAACTCAACTAACTCCACCACCTCCTGTTCCCAACCAATTAACATCCCCACCTCCTGTTCCCAACCAATTAACATCCCCACCTCCCATTTTCAGCCAATTCAATCCATCACCTTCCGATGCTGATTAATTTGACCCTGATTTTATTGAAACGAAAAACACATAATCTACCAATAAGCAACTTAGTTGGTAACCTTACCAAATCTTCACCTCCCATTATTGTACCAGGCCCAGTTTTATCATCCCCACCCCCACCTCCACCAGCTAACCCTGTATCAGCTCCTGTTCAAGTACCACCTCCTGGTGCAGTACAACAACCTCCTCCTTCACCAAGCCTTATACCATTCCAACCACCTCTAAAATTATCACACTAAAAGACGATTTTATTTGTAATGAAAGTTTAATGAAGACCTAAAATAATTGATTTTGTCTTAATTTTTATTTATTGAGGTTGAAGTCCTCAATTGTATTGGAATAGTCTCTACAACATAAGCATTTTCAGTAAGACTTTTTAAATGTATTTTGTCATAATTTTATTTATTGTAATTTTTTTGTTGATTCAGCAGTACGAAGGTCAAGGAAAAGAGTGGGGCAAATATGTTGAGATGAAAGCGAGGAAGGGCGAAGAGCATGAAGCACTAGAGCGATAAAAGAATTTATAATTAATTCTTTTTTTGTTGAGGCTCCTAAAACCTTTGCATTATCATATAAACATAAAAATATAGGAATTAGTTAATTGCTCATACACTCTGCATAATAAATAAATAAATAACAAAGAAAGAAGCATTTATCCTAGCTAGATCATAGCCAAACGCAAATACTATTTTCATTTTTATTGAAAAGATCTGAACATTGTATTATTTATGTTATTATGTTTTCATATTATATTACTTTCTGTCATTTGGTACTACGATCATTGTAGTTTTTTTTTTACTTCTTCATTTTGTATGTATATAATATGATTGCACACAAATTGCACTGTGTTTTAACTAAATTAGCATTTTTTTCGTAATACAAGTTATGAATATTTTGCAAACATTTTAGAAAATAAGAGTTCCCTCACAGCACAACAGGCAGATTTCCTTCTAGTTAGTAAATATAATGGAGTAAAGATTCCGTGATCTTAAGCTCACGGCGGCATTCCGTGAGTTTAAGCTCACGGAGGCATTTCGTGAGTTTTACTCAAAAAGTATATTAAATTATCTTCAAATTTTAATTTATCATGCTCATTAATTTCTTTATATGAAAATCTTGTGGGATGCAAAAATTTGGAGTGTTTTGAATATTTTAAATCATCATTTTTCATTTTAAAAAATAATATTCAAGCATTCAATATTTTATTATTATTTTTAGAGTTAATTTTCAAAAATTAAAAACTATGATTTAAAAATCTCAAAACACTCTAAATTTTTGCATCCCATAATATTTTCATATAAATAATTTAATGAGTATGATAAATTAAAATTTAAAAATAATTTGATAAAAATTTTAAATTAAACTCACGAAACTTTCGTAAACTCAATATAATGTGAAAGATTAATTTCTCTTTCATCGAATAAGAGCACCGTGAAAGAAAGTAGACCTCTCCACAAGCCGGGAAACTGTTAGACAAGTTGGTTTTTGGGTCTTTCGACTCACCTAATGGCTAACATGAGTTTGGGCTTTTAAGCTATCTTTGAGGCCTAACCATAGAACGCAGAAATTAAAACCCGATAAGAGACCTAATAAAACAACTAAAGATGATCATACAACAGTACAAAGTGTACAACACTATCATTTATCAGCATTTATTAGGCGCTAAATTTAGGAGCGAGCTTATGCCCACTTCCTAATTACTTACTATAAATAACTCCCTTGATAATGTTTTATTTTGATAATTTTGACAATAGATTTTCAAATAAATAAATAAAATAAAAAAATAGAAAAAAAGAATATAAATATGTTCTTCTACTTATAGATTGATGATGATTAAAATATTATGTAATTTTATTATTGTTTGCTAATTAATCAAAGATCATTAATTTAACGGTCTTTGATGGACTATCAAATGATAATAAAATTATATAAAATTTGAATCATCACTACAAGTAGAATATATCCATAAGTTTTTTTATTTTTAATTTTTTTCATATTTATTTAAAAAAAATTATATTAAAATTATCAAAATAATCATTGTCAAAGTGATCCCTTCGAGCTAAAGCTTGAAGGTACTACCACCATTCAGGTACCATTTAAGATCTGTATCCATGGCGACTCAGATGAGCAAGAAGAAGAAGGTCAGATTCTCCACATCCGCATCCACACTTCAGATTCAATTCTATTACGTATCCGATAGTTTGCTCTTGAAATGTTTCATGATTCGTTTTTTATTCTTTGTAGTTTGTAGCGGATGGAGTTTTCTTCGCCGAGTTGAACGAGATTCTCACTAGGGACTTGCAGAGGATGGTTACTCCGGGTTGGAGATCAAAGTTACTCTATCGAGCACTCATATCATCATTCGCGCCACTAGAACTCAGAATGTACTCGGTATATTTCATTTTCCTGGATTTCGTTGTGTATTACTTGTTATTTTTTGGTGGGGTGAGACTTTCAAGGATTAAGTTTGTTGTACAACGTGTTAGTTTTAGATTATATATTTTCAGAATATGAAGTTATTTTAGCGCAGTTATTTTGCTATCGTAATATCTATTTTCAAGTTTACCCCGGTTTGAACTGCTAATTGGTTTAAAAGTTGTAAAAATAGGATAACTTGTACTGTCTGTAGTGAAATTTTGGGTGTTGATAAGTAGTTTTACACAACGTTCGCAAAATCTGAATCGGTCGGAATCGATAAGTTGACCGTGGAATCAAAATCTGAAGAATCGGCCGAATCGGCCGATCGGATCGGAAATTCAGATTTTTTTTCGAAAAAACTTATTTTTCATTAAAAAATAGGAAAAAATATAAAAAATATTTAATCACAAAATGATGTGAAAATAACATATTACAATTAAATAATCCACTGTATTAATATAATGCATACATTCATACTAATCAGATAACCTGATACATTCTCACATTTAGTAAAAAAACATATAAAAATAAAAAATAATAATAAATCAAATTGCATATCAAGATTCAAACTTAGATTATATAGAGTTACAATTGAAATATATTTATTTACTGTCAGAAACTGTGTCAAGATGGTGAATCACTTCGTCATTATTTGTGTCCAAATACCAAGGAGGAAATTGTTCACCGAAGCCAAAAATTGAAGAAATTGAAAAAAATAGGCATATTGTGCATTGTGGAAGTAATGTTTAATAATAATAGCACATCACTACTTAGTTGTACTTAATTATTAGTGACAAAGAATTGATACTTAATTTCATCAGAAAATGATGGTTAGGTATTATAAATTGGGTATTAACTAATAATTGATCTTTTATTCGCCATGAAAAAAATAATGTTAACTAAAAATTGAATTAATGGCGTTCTCAATATATACTTATTTTGTCAAATAAAAAATGGAGATCAAGAATTTCAACAAAATAATGATTTCATTGATCACCATTAATTAATAAATAGTGACAATTGCATGTGAAGGTGCAAAAAATGATTTCATTGGTCAGTAGTTTATCTCGCACCATTAGCCAGAGGAAGAAACGTACTTTTGAAAAATAGTGTTTTTCGGTAATGCTTTCGGTAATTTGTCCCCCTCTGGCAAATATTTTTGCCTCTTAGATTGTCTGATTAATTTTATTGAGAATTTTTTTTAATATGTGCATAATGAAATAATTGTACAAAGATATCAAAATATAAAGTTCCGTAGACGGAAACTTTCTTTATCAATTTAATTATCTATTACTTTAACCTTTATTTTATTATTATTTTTAATATATAAAATTTTATTATTTTAATAATTTTTTTATTAGATAAAAATATATATTAAATTATTAATTTTTTATTTAGTACCCAATTAGTTAATGAATTTGAACCAAATAAACTATTACAATCTGATAATTACCCCTTATCAAAATTTTGCATCCGTCTTTGTTGTTGGTCAGTAGTTTTCAACAAAAATTTTGAGAATATTTTGAAGGTGCAAAATGATAACACTGTGTAGAATATTTTGAGAATATGTTATACTATTATAAATAAAAAATAAAAAAATCACTGATCTCATTTCTTGTACCGCTGTAGACTGTAGAGGAGAGTGTAGATTTGGAGACATAATTATAACACTGTGTAGACCTTCTGGCAGCCTATGGCTCTCTTTGGTTTTTTTTTTTTATGTGATAGCCATCATATTTGTAGACCTCCGGGAGCATCTAGCGCTATGGCTCTTTTGTTCAGAAATGAAAGGACAACTGTATGGTTGTCACATCAGTAGAGCTGAATTCGGTGAAAAAACATTTCAAAAGTGAAGAATTAGTTAAACTAAGCAATAACTCGGCCGAGTTGACTCGGAATCGGTCGATTTTGCAAACCATAGTTTTACGTATTGTTTCTTATGGATCTTTAGTTGTTTGTTCTCTGATGGATGAATTCTTAATTTGAATTGCATGATAAACTGTGTTGAAGAGACATATTGACTAGCAGTTGAGGAACATGTCATCTCACGAACACCATCTTTTAGTTGGGAACTCTTTCGCCTTTCCTTGCGGTAATGCATGGGCTATGAATTATGTAGTTTTGTTTCCAATGTGCTGTACTTGACATAGTATTTGGTATTTGATGGATTAGGTGATGAAGGAAGGAGGATAAGGGAGCTCACTTCTGTTGTTTAGAAGAGGTTCAATTTCCAGAGAATGACGTGGAGCTCTTTGCAGAGAGAGTCAGCAACAGGGATCTCTGTGCTATTGCCCAGGCTGAGTCCCTTCGCTTCATGCTCCTTGGTGGTCTTGCTGACCTGTCAGGAGGTATTTCTCTTCATTCTTCCTTTTATAGAACATAATTGATTAATTTATGTAACAGATTGAAGCAAAATAATTCAGTTTAATAGTTAACACACAAAGTATTTGTCGATAGTTCGGTGGGCCTAAATTTAATTATACTTATTTATGGCATTATAGTGGATTCCCCACGGCTCATTGGACCAGCACCTCCACCTAACAGTGGGCTTAATTATTGCATAATAGTGGGCCTAATTATTGCATGATCTCAATTTCTTTGCATTGCTTTGAACTTTTGAGCCTTGCCCATGAATGTCAAGGAAGGTAAAAGAAAAACGAAGACAAATCATATAGAATACTTGGATATACATGGGAGGCGGCTATTTTACATAATTTTTTTTTTGCTCTGCATACTAATTTTTTTTTTACAATTATTATATTATTTCTAATTAAATTGAAATAATCTCAGTAATAAGTTTTCAATAAAATAGAAAGTGATAATATTTTGAACATTTGTGTTATAATAAATATTAAAAAAGTTATGATATTTCAATAAAGTTTGTTTGGTATGCGGATCGAAAGTTTTGGTGTAGGGCAGATTGGCAATTATGTTATCTATGGTCTCGTTGATCAACATTACAAGCATTTACACGTCATACTTTTCCGGTGCTAACAAGTTTCTTAAGCAGATTGACAGTTGTCATTTATGGTTTCGTTATCAACAGTACAAGCATTTATACGTGTTACTTTTTAGGCACCACAGGTTTCTTCTTCTTTTTTTCCTTTTTTTTAAATTTTAAAGGAACAATAGATAATTAACTTCATTCAATGGGATTATTATATCTATAAGAAAATAAAAGAAGAAAACTATTTGATTCAAAATCAGATAACATAAATATCAAATGAATTCAAAATTAAGCATTCTACTTTAATATTCTAAATAATTTTATCTCCAATATATATAAAGAGATAAATTTTGAACGAACTCATTAATCCTTTCTTAAAGTAACCGACTTATGATGAATATAATTATATTTATTTTCTAGATCAGATTAATTGTTGAATATTTCGTGGGACTTCAAATTTTGAATAATCATTTAAGTTTATTGAAACTGGAATAAAACTCATCTTCTTAAATATCTCAAAGCACAACACCTCAATGACCAATCTCTTTTTAGAATAAAAACGAGAACAAAAAAATGAACAAAAAGAGAAAATTTAAAAGACCATTAATAGAGTAGAAATAGGTGGCAAAGGAAGAAAAGAAGAGAGGTGGCAAAGGGGTTGTGACAAAATAATATTCGGCTTGGATTTTCGCTTTGTTGTTTTAACACCAATAACACTGGCGGAGTTTAGTACAAAAAATGGAGTTGTGATCCCTCTTAAATCTAAAAATTAGTAAGAAAATAGTAACTAATTTATACAAAATATTATATACTACAAAAAGCTGGCCTCCTTAGATGTTGTTGAAGCTCTGCTATTGACTAACAAGTTCTTAAAAAAGAGATAATTATTATCGTTAGATTAAAATAGAATAAATATTAATTGACAATTCCTTAATTTTCGACAATTTATGTAATGATAAAATAAATTCTTAATTTTGAAATCTAGCATTCACAATGTGATAAAGGTTACGTTTTATATTACGGAGTTAAGAAACAATAAAGCTTCAATGCAAATTTTATCATTGATCAATTGACTTGAAACTTGGAACCGTCGATATTAATAATTAAGTGAAATATTAAATGACATTAAAATTGAATACAATCAATTCATAAATTCAACAACGTTATTATAATTTCAATCTTTTTAATTTTATTTTCAGCATCCATTATTAAGATTTTGGATGAAACCCCAACACAACAAATTAATATTCAACCAAAACCAGTTTCTTTTTTTATTAATTTGTTTATTCTTAAATTGATTATAGTATTTAAAATTGATGCATTAAAGTAAAAGTTAGAGATAATGTTATATATGAACAGCAGGAGTCGAGGAAAAATAAATCACGGCGCCACAAATTCCATTACCGAATCGATTACACATCCAGGCTCCAGCAGTCAGCTCGTAGGAAAAAAAAATAATAATAATCAAAGGAGACGAGTTGGCACTGACTCAGGTCCCTTTCTTTTGCATTTGGGTTCTTTATTATGATGTATGTGTAATGTGTAGCAACGTACGGTTGATAGATATAAACAACTTCCAAATCAAAAACATTGGCTCATGGTATGCTCGCTAACTTAATAAGTTAGCTCATTAAATGATTTATATAATAATTAATGTTTTTTACACAAAAATTTCATACTAAAAACAAAAAAAATTAACATATTTTACAAAATTTCATGCAAGAAATTAATATACATATTAGAAAAGAAAAATATATCATGAGCTTTATGAAGACTTTTTATGAACTTAACTCACAAATATACTAAATCATTTTCAAATTTTAATTTATGTTGCTCAACGAATTCTTTATAAAAATAATCTTATGGGATACTTTTAAGTATTTATTTTATTTTTTAATATTAATCTACGATTAATAAAATAATTAATATTTACATATTAAAATTTGTCACTTTTAAATAAATAAAATCTCAAAAAATTGAATTTTTTTTGTATTGCATAAGATTTTGATATAAATAATTTATTAGACATACATTAAAATTTGAAGATGTTTAGATATATTATTAGATATATTATTGAGTAAGTTTATGGAGGACCTCCATAAGTACATGGTTGCATTATTCCATATTAGACTATAAATGATGTTATTAGTTATTAAGAATTCATAATTGCACAAAACAAATAACAAAAAAGAATTTAATGAGCGAGTCGAGCTAAACTTTTTGTTAACCTACAATGCTACGAGTCTAAGAAACTGACTTGTTAATAGCTGGATTCATTAAAGAGTGATATTTTCAATTCATATGCCACATAGAAGTTATATATCTGGTTTTCAGAATATCTAGATCTATCTAAGACTAGTATATTAAAATCGGGACAGGTCGGGTCGGGATGGGTTATGGTGGGTCGGCAGGTTTTGGCGGGACGGGTTGGGACGGGTTATGGTGGGTCGGCAGGTTTTGGCGGGACGGGTTAGGATGGGTCCATTTTGGGGGGTTTGGCTGTGACCCGTTCTAGACCCGTCAGTCGAGGGTGGGGGCGGGTCGGCGGGTCAATTTTTTTTTTCTAAAATTCTGAAAAATTCAAAAATCATTATAACGGTTCAGTAAATCATTGCAACGATTCAGTAAATCGTTGCAACGATTTATGAAAACGTTATAACGATTCATTGAACCGTTATAACGATTTATGAATCGTTGCTCAATTGATCCAACAAAGCTGTTATTCTTTCTAAACCATTATAACGATTCCCAAATCGTTATAACGGTTCATACCGAAAATAGTTTCTTCAGTTGTTTCAGAAGATCTATTTTAAAAAGGATCACCTCTCTCATTGATATGACTTAAAATAAATTGAAATAAAATTTTAAATGAAATAATTTAATTAAAAAATTAAATAAAATCTTAAAGAATTGGAATAAAATGATAGAACTTTAAAAAAAGTGAGAAATAAATTTAAATATTATAAAAATTAAAATAAATGGGTTAAAAATAAAGTTACCCTCCACATTTATTCCGGTTTGGGACCGGCTATGTAATACATAGGCGAAGTTTACCGGCGGTCCATATATCAGATGTAATTGATATTTTATATATTGCAACTGCAAATATGGCCAATAATTCACTTTTTCGTTCAACAAATTATTTTTTCAACTCAGATACCATTTTGTTATGATGGAACCTTTTGTATAATAGTTGACCACAACTTCTAATTACCAATCGGGCAAAATCGGTACAATATGTCATACTTATTGGTTGTTTTTTTTTCGCTATGTATCGAGCAAACTCATTTAACATTCTTTTTTCATCATATTTGACAAGAGTTCTAGTAGCGTCCGAGTTCAAATGACTTTGTATCATACGGGTATCGTGTCTTTCTTGGGGTTCTTCATTTTTTGCTATGTGTTTATCGGTATGTTTTTTAAATTGACTTAAACCATTTTTTATTACATAATTGTATGAAGTTTTGTAATTACTTACCTTACATCGTGCATTGATTAGAACACTGTCGGGACCTAAAGTTTGTTCGTAATAGCGCCACCAAGGTGCATCATAAGTTGGGGGAGCTCTCTTCCTTCTCTTGTCAGCTCCAGATTCGATCGAGGATTCCGGGACGCTTGAGTCGGGTGTTGGTGTGGAACATCCCGCACTCGTTGGATGTAACGGTGGAAGTCCATCACTAGTTGTTGTATCGGTATTATATTGAGAACTTGGCGGATATTGATTAGAACTTGACGAAAATGAGGTCGAACATTGTCCGGCACTAAAGGAATTGATTTGTGGGTTGTAATTAGGATCAACATGCAGTTGTGATGAATAATATTGTTGTGATGAAATTTATGTTAGTTTGTAATAATCTTGAAGTCAATAATACGATAAATTTGTTATATAAAGCTTTGTTCATGAATTGGATATTTAAACGATATTTTGTTTCCTTGAGTATTATTGAATTTATAAATCATTCCGAGTTCATGACTGGAATTATGAAACTTCATAATATAGAATATACTCTTAAAAGTCACTAACCAAGGTAATTAGCAGGAACACTAATTAACCGTTATCAGGTTAGTATGTGGATTAAATGATGGTCAAGTTTTACAGACCATAGACAAAGAGTTGTCATTTTAATCACATAAATAAATGTTCTAGGAACATCGTATTTGATAGACCCCGAATGAAACATTAAATGAAATTGTGTTCGTGTCATTAATGTTTTCGTTCAGTATTAAATTCTAAAGTATGAGGTATTCATTTTTCCTACATAAGATATGTATGTGTGTGATTTCTACTAAACGTTATCCGTAAAAGGTAGCTATAAAGGTAGCTCTTCGGTATACATAACTTATGCGGAGGAAGAGATGGTTTGCCAAAAGTACTATTGTCCCTCATATTTCTATATGAGTTATAGCATCATTTGGGCCCCTTGATAGAGTAAGATTATCTGCTAGCAAGTATAATTACAAGAGTAATTATATTTGATATTTTACTCGGGATCAAGAAAAGATTAAGTTTGCAAGGATGACACATACCTACCTTGAAACCGATCTCGATAGCTATGAGACAAAAGAATTAAACACAAGTAAATAGTTTACTTGGATCATGATATTGTACAAGACATCATCATCTCGTGTAATTGGATGGTCATAGTGCATTCGCAGATGTCTCCTATGATTATAGAAGTTAAAACGGTTTTAACTCTATTTACCAACATAACACGGATCTGTCGGTCACACCGTATAGGAGTTAATCGGAGAATCTTATTGATTAATTATAAATTGTTTATAATTAATAATAAGATGGTTATAATTAATTATATATGATATAATTATATTTGTCATAGAGATGACAAGAAGCAAAAATCAGATTGAATTTATAACGTGTTGGACACGTCGTATAAATTCGCCGAAACAACAACCGAGAAAAATATAATTGTAGATGACAATTATATATATATTTAATTTGGATTTTAAATGTTAATTATGGATTTGAATTATGGGCCAAAAGCCCATTAATAATTAAAGCCTTAATTAATAATTAAAAGCCCAAAATCAGAAAAGCCCAAAATCCAAAAGCCCAAGGGTATTTCGGTAATTTGGCCAAAAGCCCAATGGCAAACTTGTAAATTTGGACCTTAGATGACATCATGCATGACATCATATATGACATCATCCATGACATCATCCATGACATCATATATGACATCATCCATGACATCATATATGACATCATCCATGACATCATCCTCAAGGGTATTTTGGTAATTTTGCAATCCCAAATTTGGCTATAAATAGAGGGGTGGGGTGAGAGAGAAAATTACACCAAATCAGTTCTACTTTCTCTCTCCCGGTATACGGTTGTTTCAGAATTCACGAGATCGGTGAATAGTGTTTTTACGAAAGTTGCGGTATTTCTGCACATTTGTGAAACAGAATTACTGCGAGTCGTGAATAGTACTATTTCATCTTTTTCTCGGGTGAATAGTGTTTTTGTGAAAAACCGCGGTTTACGGTATTTCTGGCAAAAGAAATAAACCGCTCTCTGGTCAGTCCTGGTGGATAACCTACAGAGGCATCAGACGTTTGGTGCTCCGAGACAAGCCGATTTTCATTCCAATTGAAATTTGGAAGCGAGGTATAACATCTTATGTTAATCTATTTAATTGTTAAGTAGATTAATATTTTAGAAATCAATCATGGAGTAGATCAATAAAGGTTTAAAGAAGTGTGTATCTCTCGTAATCATCCGACACATCACTTTAACCCTAAGCTTAAGTTAGAAGTAAAATAATATTTTACCGTCTTTTGTAAAGGATTAAATGTCGTAACTCTCGGTTATTATCCGACATACTTTAATCCCTAACTTAAGTAGAAGTAAAATTTTTGTTCTACTACGGTCTTTCCGCGACTTGAGCATTAACGGGATTTGGGCATTCCGAATCCCTACAAGTGGTATCGAACAAAGGCTCTCCCATTGATTGATTTTCTATAAGGTTATATCTTATGCAAATAAGATGCATATACCCCGTATCGGTTTAATTCTTAGATTTGAAACTTAAAGTCCAAACCAAATAAAATTGGATTTTCTTGGTTCGCTCGTCGACTAAGAAAGTTAAATTAGATTTAAGCTTTCTTTATACTTTCTTTACGCTTTCTTTTCGAAAACTTTCGATTGTGTTAAAGTATATCTAAGAATGTGATGAAGCAATAAAGTACCTAAGTAAGAGTGTTGATCTCCACACATAAAAGATAAGGTGATGTCAAAGAAAGATGGGAAGTGGATACCTTGGTATTCTTTCGACATGCCATTTTACGTGTCCCGATAATCGGCCCAAAAGGAACTTTGTCACGTTACCAAATTACTTTTGCGCTTTCGAAGCATGGCAAATGTAACTCTTTTGCTTTTTCGAAAACTTTTGGTTATGAGAAGTATATCTATGAATGTGATGAAGCAATAAAGTACCCGAGTAAGAGTGTTGATCTCCACACCCGAAAGAGATGGTTCTGTCTAGGAAAGATTGAATTTAAAGTGGTTCTCGTGACCCCGATCTTTCCTGGGAGCCCCTTTTACGTGTCCTGATAACTGGCCGAAAAGGAACTTTATCACGTTATCAAATTACTTTATCGTACTGTAAGGAATTAATCGTTTTGAAATCATATAAAATGTTTATATGCTTTTTACGGTATAAATAAAGAACAAAGATGTAGTTGCAAAATAAAGAATTGAGAACTGATAGTTATATATGTGACTGATTCGCATATATATATACAAAATATTTGTATGAGCAGGTAAATTAGATTTACTGCTTTGATATGAAATATATCTTATCATAGATGCAAAGCTACTTCTATTGGATAGATAGTAGTTATATACGTGACTGATTCATGTATATATACAAAATGTTTGTATGAGTGGTAAATTGGATTTATCGCTTTGATAATAAATGAGTAAATTAGATTTATCATTTTAAGGAACCGTGAAAGAATGTTATGTCAAAGAAAGACTGGAAAAGGAACTTTCAATGGTCTTTTCTGCGTACGTCTTTTCACGTGTTCATAAGTCATTTAAAGTCACTTAATAAACCGACTAATTATAAATGTGTAAATTAGATTTATCATTTTTAAGAAACCGTGAAGGAATGTTGTGTCAAAGAAAGACTGGAAAAGGAACTTTCAGTGGTCTTTACGCGACATCTTTTACGTGTTCGTAAGTCTGTTTAAAGTCAGTTTAACAAACTGACTACTTACGATGTTAAACCCGAAAAATTAAGTAATATGCCCTACCTACTCTATCCTCCGCAAATCAATGTTCATTGGCAGACGTGACCTACTCAGTAGGCGTCACCTTTTACCTTTAGTTGTCGAGGGTTATATCCGACATAACGAACCAAATAGAGTTAGGTTACTTACCAATGATTTCCAAAACAGTTTTGGGCTTGGGGCAAAGTTTCGTTAAAACATATGATGTTTAGCGAAACCAAGAATCACATAGAGATGTGATTAGCAAAGAGTTGCTTACCTAAGATAATTAATAAACGAGTTATTCAACGATAACTTGATTATCAATGAAAATAGGGATCTTGGTCCTAACTACAAACGGGAATAGAACAAATTTGTAGTGGGAGTTTTATTTGGAATAAAACATTACATGAACAAAGCTAAAAATCTTTACATTTTACGTTGTAGCACATGGCTAAAGAAAACTCTTTCTCACTGCGTGCTCTACTTGAGAAAGAAAAACTCAAACCAGATGGAACTAATTTCACTGATTGGTTTCGTGCACTCACAATCGTACTAAGGCGAGAGAAACGTGAGTACGCCCTTCACACACCGGTCCTGCGCGCAAACTGCAATAGCAATAGGCCGCACAATGTAAGAACTCACCAAGTATAACAAGCACAAAGAAGATGAGCTTGATGTACAAAGTCTCTTGGTCGGGATTATGGGTCCTGAATTGCAAAGGCGATTTATGGACACCAAGACCTACGACATGTGTGAACAGCTCAAGAACATGTTTCAAGAGCAAGCACGTGTCGAGAAATTTAAGGTGACTAGATCTCTGTTAAGTCATAAGATGACTGAGGGCGGCTCTATCGGCTCTCACATGCTCCGTATGACGAGCGATGTTGAGCAGCCGGAGAAGCTTAACAGTCCGTTGAGCAAAGAGTTTGCTACGGATATTATCCTGAACTCTCTCCCTCCTAGCTATTCTAATTTCATTATGAATTACCATATGCTGGGAATGGACAAGAGCTTGCAGGAGCTCCAAGGGATGTTAAGGATCGCTGAAGTGGACATGAAGAAGAGTTCTTCTGTCCTCATGGTCCTAGAAGGTGCGAGGAGAACCAAAAAGATGAAACACAAAGCGACTCCCAAAGTGGCACCAAAGTACAAAGGTAAAGGGAAGATGGTTCCTAATCAGAACACTTCCAAGGCAAAAGCTTCTACCTCTGACTGCTTTTATTGTCAAGGCAAGGGTCATTGGAAGAGGAACTGCCCTAAGTATCTGGAGGATGTGAGGACGGGAAAGGTTCCCAAAGCTTCAACCTCAGGTATTTTCATGATTGAAGTTAACGTTGTTACCTCTATTTATGATTGGGTATTGGATACCGGATCATGTGCTCATATTTGTTCAAATATACAGGCACTAAATAATAGGAGGAAACTACGCAACAAGGAAGTACAACTCCGAGTTGGAAACGGAGCACAAGTTGCATGTACCGTAATAAATAAAAATATAGAGTTGTATTTGCCTAGCGGGCTTGTAATGGAACTTGAAAATGTATATTTTGTTCCAAGTATTTCTAGAAACATAATTTCAATCTCATGTTTAGAGATGAATGGTTTCTCTTTTGTTATAAAGGATAATAGTTGTTCTATATACAAAGATGAGTTATATTATGGATCTTTTTTTATGATGAATGGTCTTTATATACTAGAAATTGACAAACCCGTATTTAACATCAATAAACGACTCAAAACATCTCATGAAAGTACGACTTTTATGTGGCATTGTCGCCTTGGTCATATAAACGAGAAACGCATCAAAAAGTTACATGAAGTTGGACTTCTTGGTAATTTTAATATTGAAACAATAAACACATGCGAATCTTGTTTACGTGGAAAAATGACCAAAGCACCTTTCTCCAAGAAGGGCGAAAGGGCAAGTGACTTATTAGCCCTTATACACACAGATGTATGCGGACCAATGAGTACTTGTACAAGAAACGGTAATCGCTACTTTATCACGTTTACTGATGATTACAGTAGATATGGTTATGTCTACTTGATGAAACATAAGTCTGAATCCTTTGAAAAATTCAAGGAATTCAAGACTGAAGTAGAAAATCAACTGAATAAAAGTATTAAGGCCTTACGGTCAGACCGTGGAGGCGAATACTTAAGTTATGAGTTTACAATGTACTTAAAAGAATGTGGGATAGTCTCACAACTCACACCTCCGGGAACGCCGCAATGGAACGGTGTTTCTGAGAGGAGGAATCGAACTTTGTTAGACATGGTTCGTTCCATGATGAGTAATACCACACTCCCAAAAATGTTTTGGGGCACGCACTAGAAACTGCTGCACTAACAATAAATAGGGTTCCATCCAAGTCAGTAGAAAAGACTCCATATGAGTTATGGTTTGGTAAGGTACCAAATATGTCTTATCTTAAAATTTGGGGTTGCGAGGTATTTGTCAAACGTCCGACTTCTGACAAACTTGGACCCAAAGCTGACAAATACTTTTTCGTAGGGTATCCTAAGGAAACGAAAGGATATTACTTCTATTATCAGTCCGAGAACAAGATAATTGTTGCTCGTCATGGTATATTTTTGGAGAAAGAGTTTCTCACAAAAGGAAGTAGTGGGAGTAATGTAATACTTGAAGAAATTCAAGATGCATCACACAATATAATATCTGATACTGATCAGATAAACCCACCACTTGATTCTTCAGCTAATGAGCATTTGGAAGAACCAAATTCACAAATAGTTATGGAAGAAGTTCTAGTCCCGAGCTCACCTACTTCAACGCAAGTTGAAATAGAACTAAATCCGCATACTGATGTGGATGAAGTTCGACAGCCTGAAGAACAAGTGCTACGAAGGTCACATAGGACTGTCCGTGCACCTGAAAGGTACATGGGACTGCATGAAGTCTCAGTATTTGATGCTGAAGATCCTCTGACCTATGCGGAAGCAGTGGATAGACCCGACTCTGATAAATGGCTGGAGGCCATGAGATCCGAAATACAATCCATGTATGAAAACACGGTTTGGAACCTGGTTGCACCACCTGTTGGGGTAAAACCCATAGCTAACAAGTGGGTTTTTAAAAGAAAAATAGACATGGATGGTAATATGACTGTTTACAAAGCACGGCTAGTAGCGAAAGGTTTCAAACAAATTCTCGGCGTAGATTATGATGAAACTTTTTCGCCCGTAGCTATGTTTAAGTCAATTCGGATGCTCCTAGCAATTGCCGCATTTCATGATTATGAAATATGGCAGATGGATGTGAAAACCGCCTTCCTAAATGGAAATTTGGAAGAGGACGTGTATATGATACAGCCCACGGGTTTTGAGGATCCAAAAAATGCTGGAAAGATATGCAAGCTTCTCAAATCCATTTATGGATTGAAGCAAGCATCACGGAGTTGGAATCTTCGATTTCATGAAGAAATCAAAAAGTTTGACTTCATCAAATGCGAAGAAGAACCTTGTGTATACGAGTAAAAACTAGTGGGAGTGCCATCGCTTTTCTAATCCTCTATGTGGATGATATACTCTTAATGGGAAATGATATTCCCTTATTGCAATCAGCCAAATCTTCATTAAAGAAAGTGTTCTCAATGAAAGATTTGGGCGATGTCATTAATCTATATACTAGGCATAAAGATCTATAGAGATAGATTTAAGAGACTTATTGGATTAAGTCAAAGCACATATATTGATAAAGTGTTGAATCGGTTCAGTATGCAGAATTCTAAGAAAGGATTTCTGCCAATAAATCATGGTGCACAGCTTAGCAAGACTCAGTGTCCTTTGACAACTGATGAGCAAAGCATAATGAGTAGAGTGCCATATGCTTCGGCTATTGGCTCTATCATGTACGCCATGTTGTGCACTCGCCCTGATGTCTCGTACGCTTTGAGTGTGACGAGTAGATATCAGGCTAATCCAGGCATGGAGCACTGGAATGCTGCAAAGAATATCCTTAAGTACTTGAGAAGAACTAAGGATATGTTTCTCGTCTACGGTGGTGACTCGGAACTCGTGGTGAGTGGTTACACAGATGCAAGTTTCCAAACTGACCGAGATGATTCAAGATCGCAGTCTGGTTACGTGTTCATACTCAACGGCGATGCTGTGAGCTGGAAGAGTTCCAAGCAAGAGACCACAGCAGACTTAACCACCGAAGCTGAGTACATAGCCGCCTCCGAGGCAGCTAAAGAAGGTTTCTGGATCAAGAAATTCCTTAGTGAACTAGGAGTGGTTCCCAGTGTTCAGGGCCCTGTAGACCTCTATTGTGACAACAATGGAGCTATAGCTCAGGCCAAGGAACCGAGATCACACTCTGATCCAAGCATGTCCCCGCGACGTTATCACCTCATACGAGAAATTATAAATAGAGGCGATGTAAAGATTTATAAAATTGACATTAATTGGCAACACGGTGATCCACTTACAAAACCTCTACCTCAAGCCAAGCACCGATTTGCACACATCTTCTATGGGTTTGAGACACATAGGAGATTGGGTCGTGAGATTATCTTTTAAATCCGAGAGATTTATAGATTTGTATAAGGCATGGCTCAATATGATTGACTCCAAGCTTAAGTGGGAGATTGTTAGTTTGTAATAATCTTGAAGTCAATAATACGATAAATTTGTTATATAAAGCTTTGTTCATGAATTGGATATTTAAACGATATTTTGTTTCCTTGAGTATTATTGAATTTATGAATCATTCCGAGTTCATGACTAGAATTGTGAAACTTCATAATATAGAATATACTCTTAAAAGTCACTAACCAAGATAATTAGCAGGAACACTAATTAATCGTTATCCAGGTTAGTATGTGGATTAAATGATGGTCAAGTTTTACAGACCATAGACAAAGAGTTGTCATTTTAATCACATAAATAGATGTTCTAGGAAAACATCGTATTTGATAGACCCCGAATGAAACATTAAATGGAATTGTGTTCGTGTCATTAATGTTTTCGTTCAGTATTAAATTCTAAAGTATGAGGTATTCATTTTTCCTACATAAGATATGAATGTGTGTGATTTCTACCAAACGTTATCCGTAAAAGATGGCTATAAAGGTAGCTCTTCGGTATACATAACTTATGCGGATGAAGAGATGGTTTGCCAAAAGTACTATTGTCCCTCATATTTCTATATGAGTTATAGCATCACTGGGCCCCTTGATAGAGTAAGATTATCTGCTAGCAGTATAATTACAAGAGTAATTATATTTGATATTTTACTCAGGATCAAGAAAAGATTAAGTTTGCAAGGATGATACATACCTACCTTGAAACCGATCTCGATAGCTATGAGACAAAAGAATTAAACACAAGTAAATAGTTTACCTGGATCATGATATTATACAAGACATCATCATCTCGTGTAATTGGATGGTCATAGTGCATTCGCCTTGATGCCTCCTATGATTATAGAAGTTAAAACGGTTTTAACTCTATTTACCAACATAACACGGATCCTGTCGGGTCACACCGTATAGGAGTTAATCGGAGAATCTTATTGATTAATTATAAATTGTTTATAATTAATAATAAGATGGTTATAATTAATTATATATGATATAATTATATTTGTCATAGAGATGACAAGAAGCAAAAATCAGATTGAATTTATAACGTGTTGGACACGTCGTATAAATTAATAAACAACAACCGAGAAAAATATAATTGTAGATGACAATTATATATATATTTAATTTGGATTTTAAATGTTAATTATGGATTTGAATTATGGGCCAAAAGCCCATTAATAATTAAAGCCTTAATTAATAATTAAAAGCCCAAAATCAGAAAAGCCCAAAATCCAAAAGCCCAAGGGTATTTCTGTAATTTGGCCAAAAGCCCAATGGCAAACTTGTAAATTTGGACCTTAGATGACATCATGCATGACATCATCCATGACATCATATATGACATCATCCATAACATCATCCATGACATCATCCATGACATCATATATGACATCATCCATGACATCATCCTCAAGGGTATTTTGATAATTTTGCAATCCCAAATTTGGCTATAAATAGAGGGGTGGGGTGAGAGAGAAAATTACACCAAATCGCTTCTACTTTTCTTTCCGTATACGGTTGTTTCGTAATTCACGAGATCGGTGAATAGTGTTTTTACGAAAGTTGCGGTATTTACGCACATTTGTGAAACGAAATTATCGCGAGTCGTGAATAGTACTATTTCGTCTTTTTCTCGGGTGAATAGTGTTTTTGCGAAAAACCGCGGTTTACGGTATTTACGGCAAAAGAAATAAACCGCTCTCTCGGTCGATCCCTGGTGGATAACCTACAGAGGCATCAGACGTTTGGTGCTCCGAGACAAGCCGATTTTCATTACAATTGAAATTTGGAAGCGAGGTATAACATCTTATGTTAATCTATTTAATTGTAAGTAGATTAATATTTTAGAAATCAATCATGGAGTAGATCAATAAAGGTTTAAAGAAGTGTGTATCTCTCGGTAATCATCCGACACATCACTTTAACCCTAATCTTAAGTTAGAAGTAAAATAATATTTTACCGTCTTTTGTAAAGGATTAAATGTACGTAACTCTCGGTTATTATCCGACATACTTTAATCCCTAACTTAAGTAGATTTATTGATAATAAGGATGCGGAGGGTTAGGATTTTGTTGATAATATGGGTTCAGAGGGTTAGAACGTGACATATCTTCACCAAAAATTTCAACGCTCAATCGATGTGCCATTTCTTCGGCATGAGAGATTGGAAGATATCATTTGATATTGCTAAAAAATATTAAAAAAATATAATGAACGTTATAAATATAAAAAAGAATTAATTAATACAAATTATAATTACAACTAATGAAATAAATAATGTAACCAAAAAAAGAATATAACAAAAAAACTAATTAAAAGAAACTAATGATAAAAAAAATATAAAAAATATAAATATTGATTTAAAAAAAATATTTATTAAATAATATTCTATAAAAAAGAACTAATTATTATAAATTAAAAATACAACTAATTACAAAAAATAAAGAATCTAATAAAAACTAATTAAAAGAAACGAATGGCAAAAAAAAGAATGTAAATATTTATTTAAAAAACTAATTACCAAAAAATATAAACTAATTATAAAATACTAATATAAAATATAATATATATTAATAACTAACCTTTTTCGTCGGAATCAAAAGATTGTCGAAAGTCCGAAACTTTAAAACGAATTAACGACAGATAATATAACGAATGCTAAATTGACAATAATAACTAAATAACACTAATATAAATATTTTTGATTTTTTTTCTGGATAATGTAATAAAATTACTATAATAATATAATTAGAGAATTGCTAATATCTAACTATTAACGAATTAACGAGGGAGAGTTTGGTTTGGAGAATTAAGAAGAGAGATAGAGTGAAATTGTTTGTGTGAGGATATGAGATGAAATGGAGTGGTATTTATAGGAAAAAAAAAAATTTGAATTTTTTTTTTTTTAATTTCAGCGGGTTTGGGACGAGTCGGACGGGTTTGATTCCCGGGTTTCTCGGGTCGGGTCGGGCACGGGTTAGGACAGGTTGGACGAGTCGGGTCGGGTCGGGACGGGTCTAAAACGGGTCGGGTCTAGCACGAGTTTTTTCAATTTTTTTTTGCCCGCGTCCGTGCTAGATCCGCCGGTTCTAACGGGTCACGAGTCACGAGTCGGATCGGCGGATCTAACGGGTCACGGGTCACGCCACGGATTAGACGGATCGGCGAGCCGGACGGGTTTTTTTAAAACACTATCTAAGACGAAGTGATAAGCGACCATTTTGCTCTTTGTCACCTGGCCTTTGGTCAATGGTCATAGTCAATCAATTTCTAAATAAGAAGTATGAAACTAATTAACTAAAGTTAATTGAAGCTACAGAGGCGTGTTCTGTCCCAGTTCGGAAACCTCGTCAATTTCCGCGAAGGTGGAGGGAAAGGAGACTGCACCCTAATTAATGTTTTCCAAAGTATATATTAAGTATGTAACAACCTCGAACTTTGTATTGTAAAGTAAGAGGATTTATCTCAATTTCAATAGTTATATCATAATAATATAATATCTTATATCTAAATTTAAAATATTTAACATAATAACAATATAAATATTTTCACGCTATTTAACATATTCTAACCATCAACACACACACAGAGGAAGTCTTAATTCATGTTCAACTCACGAATGTAATGCCTTACAATGACATATTTATTTAAAGCCAAGATAATATTTTTAGATACAGAATTTCTTTAAAAAAAAAATAAGTTCTAAGTTCTAACATAACAATAAATAAAGTCTTTAAACATATTAAATTAATAACTTAAATATTTTTCAATGGCTAATCAGCTTTTCTTCCCCACATGTTATAAAACAAAGACAAAAATGCGGATCAGAAACCTAATATTTCTGAGTGCATAGAAAACAACCATCGAAATCTCAAACGGAGAACAAATTTCAAATTCATAGTCAATCATTTAGATAAATTTTCAATTTCAGTTAATCCTGATAGTTGGTATTACCACATCCTATTTTGGTCCTTGGAATTACCAATCAAAAGAATAGATCATATCAAATTTTAGTAACAAAATAAAGTATGAAATCAATCAATTTTCATATCTATGAATCATTTTTCAAAACTGACCATAGCACAAATCAAAACAATCAAATGCTATCGTTGCCGAACCATTCCCTCATCCATCATCCGAGATCGAGAGGGGGGAAATAAGCAGTAGCGATGTATTTCTCATCATGGTGGGCCATGCCCGAACTTTGAGGCAAAACAAAGTGAATCAAATTTCATAGTTTCGTATCACACAAATAAATTACCATATATGAATAGACATATACTTGACAAATTAGGGTTAATTTCTCTTATCATATGAATAGACATACAGAAAATTTTGCTACTGTACCGACCAATGTGCTTCAGTACCAGCCAGTGCACTACAGTACCGGCTGATGTTGACTTCATACCGGCTCGATTCACCCCTTCTTACGGTTGGTTCCAACTTCATATCGCCCCGTGCACCTCTCCTCCAACCGGTGCCAACTCCATATTGTCCGATGCACCCCCCCCCCTTCATCAGTCGATGCCAACTCCATATCGACCGATAGCCCTTTCTTTTGACCAGTGTGACACCGACCACCCAGTACGACCTCCTCCTTCTTCGCCGGTACATGTCAGTGGTGATTTTATCTTTTAAGAAATTACTATTGATCTAAATTATGAAATTTACGAACCCAATTGATATCTTATAAATAAAAATATTATTTAGCTCATCCTTATCTCAAACTAATTTATAATCTCATTTGTTAAGTTCTAAGAAAAAATAATTTCAGATCATACATGCATAACTAATATTTAGAACGATATAATTTTCTATATGAAAATCAACATATATAGTAGTTAATAATAAATAAAAATAGATTGTCACTACTTAGTTAATCTGATCAATCACTGTATGACATGACTTACTAGCATTTCAAATAAACTTTTCACTAATAAATTTTTAGCGTTTTATTTAATGAATCAAGCAATGGTTTGAGAATTCAAACAAATCGAGGAACCATAGCAATATAATAGATGCATGCCTCATCAACGAGGCTATGCTAGAACTCAAAACGAAATCTGACAAAGAATGAATCACACCTTACGATGAAATCTTTCACAACAATAAGTTCTTCATCACCGAGCTCGCCTCCACTTCCTTCTTGTGTCTCGTTCTTGGTTTCTCCTTGAGGTTAATAAATTTAGAACTATTTTGAAATCTCATTTTAAAATGGTAGTTAGATATATTTAAGAAAAACATTCTACTGTAGATTCTGCTCAAGAAAGAGCACTAGTTGACATTAGTAAGTATATTTTAGAACTTTCTATTTTGGTATACTTATTTAGACTTTAGTTTTTTAGTTTTTGTCTTCTTTAGTAGTTTTTAAATATTTTTCTTATGAATATTTTCTATTGGAATTGTCGTGATTTGGGAAAAACTCAAAGAAAACATTTTTTAAAATATTATCTTATTGATCATAAAATTAATCTTTTAGGAATTCAGGAAACTAATTAGAATATTTACCTACAAGAACTTTGAATTGTATTATTTCTTCTATTTCATATTCGATTTTAAGCCAACGGAAAGAAATTCAGGTTGAATTGCTATTGGCATTAATAAATTCTATTTTACTCTATTAAATGTTATGAAAGGACATTATTCTTAAAGACTTCTGTTAACCTTTTTCACTCACACTATACTCTTAAATTTGATAAATTTTGGTTACAATAGGAAGTTTATTGAATTTTTTACCTTATGGTGGAATTCATATTTTAGTTGATTTATTGTAATTTTAGTTTATTTTGGTGAACAATGAAGATTAAAACTCCATTTCATTAGAAAGAATTAAGAGGTTGATCTATTAATTTGAAAGCTGAAAAATATAAAAACAAAGATCATTTACAAAAAAATAACTTACTAGATTGTAATTGTTACATGAGAAAAGACATTTAGATAACATGAAATGAATTTTTTTCAATCTTTTAGATTAGGATTAGATAAATTACATCTTAAAGAGGAACGATACTGACAGCAACATTCTTGATTAAAAAACTATATTTTCTCTTTGAAGATTAATGGTTCTATGGTTTATGATTAACAAGCTCTTAAAAAATATGTTACTGAATTTTATCATACTTTATTAGATACTATTACTAGATTTATTTCTTTAAATTCTCATTTTAGGACTCTTGTTCTCACCTTACCATTGAATAACTTGAATCCCCTGTTACTGAAAATGAGATTAAAAAGTGGTGTTTTTTTTTGTGACCCTAATAAGGCTCTTGGTCCTGATGGGTTTTTTATTTTTATTTTATTAATCTTTTTGGGACTTAGTATCTAGAGATATTTTTAAATTAGTTAATGCCTTCTATTTTAACCAATTAGAAATTTCTAAATTAAATATGACATCTATCTGTTTAATTTCTAAGAAAACTTATGCTCTTGGAGTTAGGACCTAACTTTTACCCAAAATAAAGAATAATATATCAAGATAGTTTTGGAACTACGCCCAATTAGGATGATGTAATCACAAGAAACAAACTCCGGTAAAATGATTAAAAACGAGTACAAGGGAAGATGAAAGGAGAGAAGAGAGAGAGAGAGAGAGAGAGAGAGAGAGAGAGAGAGTACAGCACGGGTCTTGTACCTCGGTACTGCCGAAAACGAATATAGGGACGCAAAATATGAAAACGATACCCGACGCCTTCCGCACTGTCGAAAACGTGTCCGGGAGCGCAAAACATGTAAAATGGATCTGACGCCCTCGAAACCGCCAAAAATGAGTCCGAGCACGCAAAACATGAAAACGGAAGCCGACGCCCACGGTACTGCTGAAAACGAGTCCGGGAGCGCAAATCATAAAAACGGGAGGCTACGCCCTCCGCACCGCCAAAAACATGTCAGGGAGCGCAAAACATGAAAACGGGACCGGACGCTCTCGGTACCGCCGAAAACAAATCTGAGCGAGCAAAACATGAAATCGGGACCCGACACCCTCGGAACCGCCGAAAATGAGTATGGGGACGTAAAACATGAAAACGGGATCCGACGCCCTCCGCACCGCCGAAAACGTGCCCCGGAGCAAAATCATGAAAACGAGATCCAACGCCCTCCGCACTGCCGAAAACGTGTACGGGAGCGCAAAACATGAAAACTGGACCCGACGCCCTCGGAACTGCCAAAAATGAGTCCGAACGCGCAAAACATGAAAACGGGAGCCTACGCCCACGGTACTGCCGAAAATTAGTCCGGGAGCGCAAAAAATATGAAAACGGGACCAGACGCCCTCCGCACCGCCAAAAACATGTCAGGGAGCGCAAAAAATGAAAACGGGACCGGACGCCCTCTGTACCGCCGAAAACGAGTCCGAGCGCGCAAAATATGAAAACGGGACCCGACGCCTTCGAAACCGCCAAAAATGTGTACGGGGACGCAAAACATGAGAACGGGACTCGACACCGTCGGTACCGCCGAAAACGAGTTCGGCTGCGCAAAACATGAAAACGAGAGCCGACGCCCACGGTACCGCCGAAAACGAGTCCGAGAGCGCAAAACATGAAAACGGGAGCCGACGCCCACGGTACCGCCGAAATGAGTCCGGCAGCGCAAAACATGAAAACGGGACCCGACGCCCTCGGTAGTGCCGAAAACGAGTACAGGGCCGCAAAACATGAAAACGAGACCTGACGCCCTCCGCGCCGCCGAAAACGTGTCAGGGAGCGCAAAACATGAAAATTGGACTCGACGCCCTCGGAACCGCCAAAAATGAGTCCGAGCGCCAAAACATGAAAACGGGAGCCGACGCCCACGGTTCTGCTGAAAACGAGTCCGGGAGCGCAAAACATGAAAACATGACCAGAGGCTCTCGGAATCGCCGAAAATGAGTATGGACGCGCAAAACATGAAAACGGGACCCGACGCCCTCGGTACTGCCGAAAACGAGTACAGGGACGCAAAACATGAAAAAGAGACTTGACGCCCTCCGCACCGTCGAAAACGTGGTCGGGAGCGCAAAACATGAAAAATGGACCCGACGACCTCGGAACTGTCGAAAACGAGTTCGGGCACACAAAACATGAAATCGGGACACGCGGCCCTAGGAACCGCCGAAATCGAGTCCGGGCGCGCAAAACATGAAAACGGGACCCGACGCCCATGGTACCGCCGAAAACGAGTTTGGGAGCGCAAAACATGAAAACAAGACCACAGGCCTTCGGTACTGCCGAAAACGAGTCTGAGCGCAAAACATGAAAACGGGACCAGACGCCCTCCGCACCACCGAAAACGTGTCCGGGAGCGCAAAACATGAAAACTGGACCCGACGCCCTCGGAACCGCCGAAAATGAGTTCGGGCGCGCAAAATATGAAAACGAGAGCCGATACCCACAGTACTGCCGAAAACGAGTTCGGGAGCGTAAATCATGAAAACGGGAGGCTACGCCCTCCGCACCGCCAAAAACATGTCATGGTGCGCAAAAAATCAAAACGGGACCGAACGCCTTCGGTCCCGCCGAAAACGAGTCTGAGCGCACAAAACATGAAATCGGGACCCGATGCCCTAGGAATCGCCAAAAATGTGTATGGGGACGCAAAACATGAAAACGGGCCCGACGCCCTGTGCACCGCCGAAAACGTGCCCCGGAGCGAAATCATGAAAACAGGACCCGACGCCGTCGATACCGCCGAAAACGAGTTCGGGCGCGCAAAACATGAAAACGGGAGTCGACGCCCACGGTACCGCCGAAAACGAGTCCGGGAGCGCAAAACATGAAAACAGGAGCCTACGTCCTCCGCACCGCTAAAAACGAGTCTGGGAGCCAAAACATGAAAACGGGACCCGACGCCCTCGTACTGCCGAAAAAGAGTACAGGGACAACTGTAATTTTAAAATCATTAACAAATTATTTGTTCATAGACTTTCTACTATTATGGATAGTTTATTAGATTATTCCCAAACTGCTTATATTAAAGGACGTTATATCATAGATAATATTATTTATACCCATGAAGTATTACATTAGGTCATAAAATAAAATAAAAAGTGTGTTATTTAAAATAGGCTTTGAAAAAATATTTAGTCGGGTACATTGAGATTTTTTACTTAAAACTCTGAAGGGCAGAGAATTTGGTTCTAAATGGTTAGGCTGGATAACTAATATTCTTAATGGTAGTAAAATTTGTATAAAGTTTAATGGAGAGCTAGGCCCTTATATAATTGGAAATATGGAGTGCGTCAAGGAGACCCTCTTTCTTCTTTTCTATGTGATCTGGTTGTTGATGGTCTTAATATTTTACTAAATAATGCTAGAGAAAGAGGATATATAAAGGGTTTAGGTCAGTAGGTGCTTTTCAAGGAATAATTAATTTTCATTTTGCAGACGTTACACTTCTTTTCTTAGAAGCTAATTCTAACTATATTGAAGTCTTGAAATGAATTTTAATTGTTTTTGAAGATCTCTTTGAGATTAAAATTAATTATGAAAAATATGAAATGGTACCGTTAAATATTTTATCTAAAGAAGGGGAGAATTTAGCAAATATTTAGGTTGTAAGTTATCCCAATTAGAGGTTTGCCGGCGGGTACCGCGGGTACGGGCCGGGTACACCCGCGGCGGGCGGCGGGTACGGCGGGTAGACGAGTACGGCGGGCATGGGTAGACGGTTTTTTTTTCAAAATCGTACCCTACCCGTCTCATACCCGTGCCCGTCGCGGGTACCACGGGTACGGGTACGGGGGTAAGCGGGCACGGGTAGAAGGGTACAAATTTTTTTTTTTGCTGTTTTTTTTCTTTTGTTGTTTTTGTTTTATAAATATATTTTTTATTTTGGAATGTCATAAAATCTGAATAATATCATTTCGGCTAAGTACAAATATAAACGTTCATTTTAAAAGAATAATATATTTTCTAAACGTTCATTTTTTCAATTATTTTAAAACAATAGATTAAATCAAAAAATGGATAAAAAATTTAAAATGAACATTTAAAAATCAAATAATTTAAAATGAACGTTTAAAATATAAATAAAAAATATTTTAAATCAATTAATTTAAAAAGTAAAATATAAATAAAAATTTAGAAAATCAATTACTTTAAAAATAATTTTGAATTATTTTAAAAAAATAGATTAAAAAATAAAAGTTACCCTCCTCCTTTATTACGGGCTTGGGACCGGCTATGTAAAATAACATAGGCGGAGTTCTAACTTTTTTTGTTAGTAGTTTTCTTTAAAATGAATAATTTAAAAACTAATTGAAATGTTTAGAAATTTATAATTTAAAAAATAGCCATAAAAATTAAAGGAGGTTAGAGATTAATACCGACACTGTCTTTTACCTATCTAATAGTTTAGATTCATGTACCATTGCTCGCTCTCTTCTGCACCGTCTGAATCCGAATTATAACCCGGCCGCGGCTCGGTACCGCTTTCTTCAGTCTCTACTTCGGATGATTGTGGTTGATCTCGATATTGATTGCGCTCCTCAGCATCAATCCAATCTTTCAAGCACACAAGTCTCTCAAAAACATGTGCACCCAACTTACTACGTTTATCGGAGAGAATCCTGTTCGCCGAACTAAATCAACTTTCAGAAGGGACAGTTGACACGAGTACGATAAATACGTCGCGGGCCATCATCGCCAGCGTTGGATAGCCCCTTGCATTTCTCTTCCACCACGTCATGATATCAACATCTTCATTTTCGTTGAGCATCGACATATAGCTCAATAACTCATTTGTGGATGTGTGTGGTGTGCTTTCCGATTGGAAATCTGCTAACAATCCACCACTGCTAGTGCTCTTGGAAGTAAAACTATTAAATAAAATAATTAGTAGACAAATAATGTAGATATTATAAATAATGAATATTAAAAACACATGTAATTTATATTTTTACCTAGGGGCGCGGCGGGACGAAGATGGATTTTGGTTGTCAACCATTCTTGAGTTGTATATGTTAAACATCTCATCGAACTTCGAATTCACGTATGCCTCCACCCCGGTGTTGGATAAATGTAGATTATCTTTGTACGCTTGAACCATTCTGATTGTGTAATACTTCTTGTATGCCGGATTGAGGCAGCTTGCGATGATGGCCAGGAGGGGTATATCTTCCCAATATTTCAATATTTTTTGCTTCATGGCATCTACGATCGGCGTGAGAGATTTATCCCGGGTTTCGGCTTGTTCCAATTCGCGATATACCTTGGAGATGCTATAGAGATGTTTCAGCAACTCAAATGAAGTCGGTGAATACGAGCAGGATAATTGGACGGTTGCTTTAAAAAAAGTTTCTAGAAATTGGACGGTTGCTTTAAAAAAAGTTTCTAGAAATTGGACGGTTGCTTTAATTCCTCGACACTGGGTTCCAATGTCATTCCCTCTGGGGTGGAGCTTCTCAAAAACTCCCCAATAACAGCATGGTAAGGAAGGCATCGGTGCAAAAATCTATAGGTAGAGTTCCAACGGGTATCTATATCCCAAGGAACTCTCAACTTGCTCAATCCATAGTTGACGCACATCAATGCGAACCGTTGTTTTCTTTCTTGGTTTGAAACAATATGGTTGAGAGCATCCTTAAATTTAATTATCAACAGTTTTACGTTTTCTATTTTAAGGCCCGCCTTCACAACGAGGTTAAGTATGTGGCAAGCACACTTTTGATGAAACATTTCACCATTCATAATTGGGTTTAGTGACCGTTTAAAAATATCAATGGAAGCTATATTGTTGCTAGCATTATCGAAAGATATAGAAAAAACCTTATTATCCATATCCCTCTTCAGATTATTTTCTTGTAAAACCTCAATAATGGATTTGAAAATTACATTTGCGGTGTGTGGAGAATCCAATACTCTAAAACTTAATATTCTTTTTTGTAATACCCATTGATCATCGATCCAATGTCCGGTAACACAAGAGTACCCAAGACCATGTTTACCGGCGGTCCATATATCAGATGTAATTGAGACCTTATTATTTTGATATGCAAATATATCCCGGAGTTCATTTTTTATGGTGGTAAACTGGTTTTTTATTTCGCCTACCAATTTTCTATGATGGATCCTCTTGTACATTGGTTGAGCGCACCCCCGAATGATCAACCGGGCAAAACTCATGCAACCACCCATACTTATTGGTTGTTCTTTATGGGTAATATATCAGGCCATTTCACTAAGCATTCTTGCTTCATCGAATTTTGGGTGAGTTCTGGTACCATTTGGTTGCATAAGGGTTTGGATTTGTCTCGGTCCAGCATTTTCACTTGGAACCTCACCCTTTTTTTGGTGCATTTCAACATGTCTTTTAAAACTGGTCATACCACTTGATTGTTTATACACAAAAAAATTTCTTGCAATTTGATACCTTACAATCAAGAGTTTTCAAAATGCCATTCTCGTCTTTGGTCACCTTATACCAGGACAACCACCACTGATTGTATTCGGGAGCTCTTTTAGTCTTTTTTACTGGTTGTTCTGCTGGTTGTTGTGGGGGGGCTGAGCCACTTCTCGAAGGAGAGACATCTGCTTCTTGAATTTCAGGAACACCAGTCGAAGGAGTAGATGAAATAGGGGCAGTGAATTGACTCGATGATACAGAAGAAGTGCCTCCATATGCATACGGTGCTGTTGGTTGAAGTGCACCTTGTGGAATGAATACGTTCGGATCGGTTGAAGTATAATAAGGTGCACTCATTTGGGGGGGTTGTTGATAATTTAAATCTAACATTTGGTCTCTTCTTTGATAATTTTGTGGATAATTGGGTGGTGGCATTTGGGAGGAACTATCAATATAATTTTGTGGATAATTGGGTGGTGGCATTTGTTCATAGTTAGACGGTATGCTTGGGCCAAAAAGGTCTTCAGAAAATCTCGCGGCTTCTTCTTGCACTTGTTCGTTATAACTTGACATTATTAAAATCTAACATATTTTAAAAAATTCGAAATAATTTAATAAATAAAATCTAACATATTTATTTTTAATAGGTTATCTATGAAATTTAATGGTTGCCTTTTGGGCCAGTTACTATTACACACGAAATCACAACCAGGTAAGTTCCCAGGAAAACCAGGGATCACAAAGGATACGTTACGAGTTCCGATTTTCCGAGACAAAACTTTCCTTAGACATTGTGTTTTCATAGTATTGCAACAGTTCTTACTAGGGAAACCATTAAAACGTCATAAATAACCTATTAAAAATAAATAATCTAACAATTTATACAAATTAAATCTAACATACAATTTAAATTTTAAATTAAATCTAACAAAATTAAATCTAAAGTGAATTATATGTCAAATAATGTAACCTTTAAATTTGACGAAATTGTACTTGCGGGCGTTGCCGAACTTCGTATTTCCGTTTTCCAATACCTACATATTCAAAACATTAAAATCTAATTACTTCACATATTCAAAAAAATAAAAATAACCTATTTTAAGACCTATTAAAAATAAATCCGAATTAAAAAAAATAAAATCTAACCTATTTAAAATAAATCTAATTACTTCACATATTCAAAAAAATAAAAATAACCTATTAAAAATAAATCCGAATTTAAAAATTAAAATCTACTCTATTCAAAACAAATCTATTTACTTCACATATTCAAAAAAATAAAAATAACCTATTTTCTTAACCTATTAAAAATAAATCCGAATTAAAAAAATAAAATCTAACCTATTCAAAATAAATCTAATTACTTCACATGCATATTCAAAAAAAATAAAAATAACCTATTTTCTTAACCTATTAAAAATAAATCCGAATTTAAAAATTAAAATCTAACCTATTTAAAACAAATCTAATTACTTCACATATTCAAAAAAATAAAAATAACCTATTTTCTTAACCTATTAAAAATAAATCCGAATTAAAAAAATAAAATCTAACCTATTTAAAACAAATCTAATTACTTCACATATTCAAAAAAATAAAAATAACCTATTTTCTTAACCTATTAAAAATAAATCCGAATTTAAAAATTAAAATCTAACCTATTTAAAACAAATCTAATTACTTCACATATTCAAAAAAAATAAAAATAACCTATTTTCTTAACCTATTATAAATAAATCCGAATTTAAAAATTAAAATCTAACCTATTTAAAACAAATCTAATTACTTCACATATTCAAAAAAATAGAAATAACCTATTTTCTTAACCTATTAAAAATAAATCAGAATTTAAAAATTAAAATCTAACCTATTTAAAATAAATCTAATTACTTCACATATTCAAAAAAATAAAAATAACCTATTTCCTTAACCTATTAAAAATAAATCCGAATTTAAAAATTAAAATCTAACCTATTCAAAACAAATCTAATTACTTCACATATTCAAAAAAATAAAAATAACCTATTTTCTTAACCTATTAAAAATAAATCCGAATTTAAAAATCTAACCTCGCGGAAAAATCTCGCGGGAGACGCCGAACTTCATAATTTCAATACTTTCGTAATTCCGTGATCGTATTTTTATATAATATTTTTTAGAACAATAAATTTAAAAATTGAGAATAATATTGTATTGAGAGAATAAAAGATTGAGAGATTGAGAAAATGTAAAAATATTGAGAGGAAGAGGGGTGTATTTATAGAGTTTTGATTGGAGGGAATAAAATTTGAAATTTATTAAAAAAAAAATAATTCCAGCAGGTACGGGTAACGGGTACGGGTTTGATTTGATGTGAACTGGGGGGAAATTTTTGAAATTTGAAAATCACGGGTACGCGGGTAAACGGGTACGGGTACAACGGGTTTTTTCCAAAAAAAACTGACCGGCCCTTCTCAAACCCGTAGCCGTGTACCCGTTTACCCGCCTATACCCGGGCACGGATACGGGTACCGTGGGTACGGACCGCGGGTACACGGGTACGAGTTGTACCCGGCGGGTTTTAGCAAACCACTAATCCCAATTACTTATCACTTACTTAGAGGTTCTTTTACATTTTAAAAAATTTAAGTCTGAACATTAGAATTTTTTCCTTGAAAAAATATAGAAGAATTATAAGGTTGGAAAGAAAAAATATTATAAATTGATGGAAGATTTACACTTTAAACTGTGTTATATCAGATATTCCTTTATATTATATGTCAATTTACAGATTCCCTACTCATGTTAGAAATGCAATAGATAAAATTAGAAAAAAAATTCCTAAGTTGATCTAAGTTTTACATCTCATTACTTATGTATCTCATCTAACATACTAAATATTATCATCAGTTATCTCGAAAATATTATCAAAATCCTTTTCTTTTGGTTTTATTTCTTTTAGTTCTTCATCTAGTTCTATTTCTTTCGGTTTTTCCTCGAGTTCTTCTTCCTTAGGCTCCATATCTTTGTGTTCTTCCTCCATAGGTTCATTCTCAACTGGTACCGAAATCGAATTTTTTAGGTTCAAGGTGCTCGTCGTTTTTGGGCAGTGAGTCCATCCAATGCACGTTTAAGATTGGATTTGGAGGTGGTAGGAGAGTGAGCTGTTGTACCTCTCAATACCTCGCCTTCTAAATCCCAAATATATTGGTGGATTATGTAAGCGACAAAACAAGATCTTCTCCCAATAGTCAGTCAAGATATGTTTTTTTTCAAGGAAATCCATGCTTAGGATTAAGTCAAAGGGTTTGGCTTGGGGTTGACAATTTAGCAACCGGCCCGGTGGATCTGTCCGAATTCACTCCGGCCCGACGTCAACCCACTCGGCCGAGTCAATGAACGGGTAGAGCTGGGCCAGACCGAGACTTCCTACGGGCCGGGCCGGGTACGGGTTTGAAGTTAGGCCCGACCGCCCGGCCCGAATATATATATATATATATATATAATTTATTTATATTTATATTTATATTATATATATTATATATCAATATATTCTAAAAATTATGTAAAATTTTAATATAACACTAATATCATTTAAGTTATATTAAAATTTTAGTTATGATATTATTATATGAATAGAAACACTAATATTTTTGAAATATATAAATATGAATAATGTAATTCAATAGATCCCTCGGTATCTTTTTAGTCATATCTTTTAACTCGAAAATCTAATCAATATAATTTTTTTAAAACCATGATAACTATATCTATCATTTTTATATTTTGATCTCTTTCAAAACCAGAACATATAAATCTCAAAAATTCATATTATGAAGGTTTGCTGCTGAAAATTTTTAGACCTCTGGATACTTTTTTAATCATAAATTTGTACTGAAAAATCATATTAATATGAAATAAAATTATGTAGATTCATAACAATAAAATATACAACTTTTATATTTTAAGGTTTTTCAAATTCATAATCTAAAATACTCAAAAAAATACGTTTCTCAATTGATTTTAAAAAACTGCACTGCAGAACAGGTCTGGCCGGGCCGGGCCGGGCCAGAAAAACTTGGCCCGCAGGCCAAACGGACCGAGATTTTCAGGTCCGAAGGTATGAACCGGACAGAATGCGTATGTTATTTTGATGGACGGGCCGGACCACGAGATTGGCGTTTTACCCGCCTATCCGGTCCGTTGCCATCTCTAGTTTAGCTGCTTCTGAAACAAATGGATATGTTTTGATTTGGTAATTTCCTATTTCAAGATCGGCATCCACCACTTGATCATCATCAATCAAGCGCACCTCGCCCTTGTATTCATAACTCTAAGGGTCCAATGTCGAATGCAAATATAAGGAACCCTTTCTCAGAAGCGAACTATGGCATCATCATCGACACCCAGTAATTTGAACTAAAAATGGTTAGTGCCTGCCTTCCACTAGTCACACACACTCTGTACATACGACGTTTGTATCCCGTCATAACTTGTATGCCACAAATTCTAAGATCCATCTATCTAAAAAAAAATTTCTATGATTCTTATTAGTCTAAGTATTTTATACATTGAAAATTTATGCACTCTATGCTGATTTGAATATTGATATTGACTGACTTGTTTGGTTCACTTCGTATTGTAAAGCAATAAGATTTATCTGAGTCATTCACCACGTATTACAATGCAATGTATCTTAATTATCACAAACAAGTCATTCAATTTCAACAATCATGCCACAATAATATAATAACTTATATCTAAATTTATAACATTTTGCCAGAGTATCGGCCGGTGCCGACTTCATATCCCCCGGTGCACTCCTTCTTCGGCCGGTGCCGACTTCATATCACCTGGTGCACCACTCCTCCGACCGGTGCCAACTCCATATCGCCCAATGCACCCCTTCTCCGACCGATGCCAACTCCAGATTGGCCGGTACCTCCTTTTTTTGCCCGGTGTGACACTGTACCGCTGAGTACAACCTCCTTCTTCCCCGATACAAATGGTGATTTTATCTTTTTAAAAAAATTACTATTGATCTAAATTCTGAAATTTACGAACCCAATTGGTATCTTCTAAATAACAATATTATTTAGCTGATCCTTATCTCAAACTAATTTATAATCTCATTTGTTAAGTTCTAAGAAAAAATAATTTCATATCATACATGCATAACTAATATTTATAACGATATAATTTTCTATATGATAATCAACATATAGAGTAGCTACTAATAAATAAAAATAAATTGTCACTACTTAGTTAATCTGACCAATCGCTATATGACATAACTTCCTAGCAATTCAAATAAACTTTTCACCAAAGAAATTTCAGCATTCTATTTAACGAATCACGCAATGGTTTGAGAATTCAAACAAAGTGAGGAACCATTGCAATACAACATATGCATGTTTTATCAACGAGGTTATGTCAGAACTTAACACTACATCACAAATAGGCTTTTACAGCGGTTATTTTTCCCTAATTAGCAACGGTTGTACAACCGTTGTTATTGGGAGCGCTGCAAAGTTTAACAGCGGTTTTGTTGAAAACCGCTGCAAATTCTTATATAACTACTGCTGTCAAATACCATTTACAACAGTTTTTAACTAAAAATTGCTGTAAACATCACATTTTACAGCGGTTTTTACCTTAAAAACCGCTGTAAAATTACTTTTGCAGTGGTTTTTTCATAAAATTATTTTGCAGCGGTTTCTTCGTAAAAACCGCAGTAAAAATATATTTTTTTTAAATTATTCTGTTTATTTCTGTGACTAGCCCATATATGCTAGCCATATATAATATTTTCATCACATGTATTTCCATAAAAATAATAATAACTACATTTAATTACTAATTAACTACATCTAATTAACTAATTTATCTAACATACACACATAATATAATAAAATATAATAAATATTTACAAAATATTAAAACTTGATAAAAAATGTCAAAACAAGAAAATCACAAACTCAACCCAAAGTTTTTTTACTTCCTCGTACTTGGTCGATGTTAAAAGATTGTAGGTTTTGATACTCTAAAAAAAGAAAATGATTAGTAAGTAAATATATATTAAAAAATTAATAAATTTAATTATGTATATTTAATTTCTACTCACCTTAGGAAAACATTCTAATGGGTAATTCTCGATGTTTTCAATCTTGTTCCGCATGACATAATATCCGCACTCGCTGCAGTTAGATTGTGTAGGGCACTAATAATAATTATAAATATAATAATAATTGGTTAATACACATAATTATGTATGCATATACAAGGACATTATTAATTATAATTAATCGTAACGCTAATTATATAATATATAATCGTACCGGAATATGTCAAAAAACCAATGGATCATTTACTCCCACAAGTTTACTTGAGTTGCGCAGTTGCCAATAACGCTTGCACCCCCTGCAAGTGAATTTTTAAGATTTGTACAAATATTTGAAAATTGAACAAGTATAAGAATACTTATGCATTCAGAGCAAACTTGAGCGTCAGCTCTGAAAGATTGACTATGAGGTTCATTGAATTCGCATAATACAATATGCGGCTATGATAATGCACAACAAGAAGAATCCAATGTTTGCTACAATTAAAGACTTGTTAATTAGATACAATATATATATATATATATATAAAGGCTAATTAACTAGGGTTTTAGAATAAGATCGAGTAATTCTTACTCCTGTATATACGGCAAAAAGATGTATTCATCGTCTTTCGTAAACTCTGCAACTTGTAACACGTATCTCGTCATTGTTTTACCATGATCCTGCTTCATTAGTTCATGTGAGCACAAGACATGATCCATAATCTTAAATCTCCTGCAGGTAATGGAATCCATCAAATTCTTGTAATACCTACATACATATACATATATCGATTGTTACCACATATATAATAAATTATTATTAACAATCGAGATAGTTATTTTAAAATTACTCACCAACACCAAATTTGCATGGTTTGTGTGGAGACCCAATCATCCGTGAAGATTTTCATGATTTCATTCATCGGGCTGGCCAACCATCTTAATCCACTCTTTGAATAGTTTGTCTCATTAGCGAGCATACACTCATCCATCTGGTGTTTGAGAAAAATTCGGCGGCATTTCCCCTAAGCTCCCCGCGTACGTCAACGCACAATTACATGTGCGTACGTACTCGTGGGAACAAAAGGGAAAACACTGAACTGAATCTTTCTCATACACCAGATTAATGAGCGTACGCTCACTAAACCTAAATGAGACAGAGTATTCAAAGAGTAGTCCCAAACGGGGACTATTCGAGATTAATCTCGAATGGATACCGACCTAAATTAGCTCAAGTTCTGATGAATTGGTCATACATGATAAAACTACTAAATTATAATGCATCAATTACATGCTCTAAAATTAACAAAATTAATGCATAATCAAATCAAAAATTTATTTAAGCAAATCAATTAAAGATTTCAGAAATTATCCTTAACACTCGCCGCAGCAGCCGCCGCGCGCACATCCCTGATATCGTTCTGTTTGTCGAGGTCCTGCTTGCCGCTGCCCACTCCAGACCCTCTCCAATCACCCGCTCTGATTCGCTTCCATTAACCACTTTGTTTGAGAGAAGATAGAGGAGAAGTTCGTTGTTGAGATAGCAAAAGAAGAGAATAGAAATTTTGATCAAATTTGGTGAAATTTGGTGTTATTTCGAGCTCAAAAAAATGCTCAAATTCGGAGCTCATTTAATGGTGGCGGCTGCTGATTGGGGGAGAAAGAGTCTGTAACTAGAGCAGCAGTATTTATTAGCAACTTTACAACAGTATTTAGTTAAAAACCGCTGTAAATGATGCGCTGCATAAGAGGTATTTTCATGAATGAATCGCAACTTACGATGAAATCTTTCGCAGTGATAAGTTCTTCACCACCGACCTTACCTCCACTTCCTTCTTGCATCTCCTCCTTCTGTAACTCACTATCTCTCTAGGTCTGGTGTACAAGGAAATAAAATAGGGAAGTAAATTGGAAAATGAAGGAATAGGACGGACTGAAAAATATACATTCATTAAGGAATTTATTGTATTTTTTTAAATCCATGTAGTTATTAACTTTCATTTGACTGAAAACTTTGGAATTGATGCATTGATAAATGACAATAATAAAGGGTCTGGAATTTTCAAGTAACTGTTTGATCAGAAAAGACTGTCCACTAAACTGTTAATTTATTTATTAATTCAAACAATTTAATTTAATTTATTTACTTTTATAGAAATATAGATTTTTTTTATTGGTTGAATCTCACTCATAGCTACATATATATATATATATATTTTAAAAAATATTTAACGGCTCATAACAGTGAGGTGATCAGTTAACAGTTAACAATTTTAACGGTTTTATACGGCCGTTAAATTAAAAAATGGTCAATAATTTTTTACCCATTAATTGATATTTAAAAAGACTAAGAAATATATTATCATATCATTATTACTTAATAATTAATAAAATTAAGTAAAAATATTAATTAAAATATTAATTAGTACTTAAAAGTTAATAATATTAAATTATATTAAACTATTACATGATGTATTTGCTTTCTGTTTTTATTAGGGCCTATTTACATCAAAAAAAAAGAAAACAAATTTTAGAGTCACAAACTATTAAGATTTAAAATAAAAAATAATCGTTAAATGTATTTTTTATAAAAAAAAAATAATCATTTTAACGGGTTTAACATGAGATAAAACAGTTAAATCACAGAAAACCCATTAAATCCGTTTTTTCTCAAAAACTTAACACCAGAGTCTGTCAAAACCGTTAAAATGGTTCAAACTTTCCATTTTTCAAAAATTATATATATATATATATATATAGTTAGACTATTGTGAAAATATTTGTATTTCGAGCCCAAGTGCATACGGCTCAAATTTTATTGTAACACGTCCAAAATTTAAAATTATCATTCTCATTGAATTCTTTATATCAAAATATTGAGGAATACAAAAATTTGGGGTATTTTGAGTTTTCTAAGTATTTGTTTTGGATTTTAAAAAATCAACAACAATAAGTTAATATTTTATTATTATTTTAGTGCTGATTTTCAAAAATCTAAAACAAATACTTAGAAAACACGAAATACACTAAATTTTTTATATGAAGAATTTAATAAGAATGATAATTTTGAATTTCAGACGCGTTACGATAAAATTTGAGCCGTATGCACTTGGGCTCGAAATGCAAACGTTTTCACAATAGTCTAACTTATATATATATATAGAGTGAAGATACCGTGAGCTTAAGCTCACGGAGGTCTTCCGTGAGCTTAACTCAAAAATTAAATCAAATCATCTCCAAATTTTAATTTATCATACTTATTAAATTTTTTATATGAAATGAGAATGATAAATTAAAATTTGAGATGATTTGATATATTTTTTGAGTTAAGTTTCGGAAGGCCTCTGTGAGAAGTATCTTTACTATACATATATTATATTTTTTAAAAATATCACCATAGGCTCAAATTTAGAGAGAGAGAGAGAGAGAGTTAGACTATTGTGAAAATATTTGCATTTCGAACATACGTCAAATTTATCGAAATTTAAAATTATCATTCTCATTAAATTCTTCATATCAAAATATTGAGGGATATAAAAATTTGATGTATTTTAAATTTTCTATGTATTTGTTTTGATTATTGAAAATCAGCACTAAAATAATAATAAAATATTAAATTATTGTTTCTGATTTTCAAAAATCCAAAACAAATACTTAAAAATCTCAAAATATCTCAAATTTTTGTATCCCCAATATTTTGATATGAAGAATTTAATGAGAATGATAATTTTAAATTTCGGACGTGTTACGATAAAATTTGAGCCGTGTGTACTAGAACTCAAAATGCAAATATTTTCACAATAGTCTAACTAACTAACTATATATATATTAAAATTTCTATATACTATTATGAACATAATTAGATGATTATATCATTGCTTATGTTTTGGACAATGAGTACATTCGGATATAGATGGTGCGCCAATTCCACATTTTGAAGAATTAAAAATATGCTAACAGTGCGTGATGGATGTCTACAGTGACATTTCGTGCTTTTTCTTGATGTTATCTCAAAAACAAATTTGTACGTAGATTATATATAAACGCTGAGAGCCATAATAAAAACTAGTTACAACTCTAACAATTTATCTCAAATAAAAATTACAATAAAATTTGGAGATGAGATCTCTCGTAACATTACTTGTTTCATAAAATATACTTGGAGTTTAGTTTTGTCAAATAATCTACACTTGAATACTCGATAAAAATAAAAGTTAAAAAATCGGTGTGGAACTGACCAGAGGACATTTTTATTTTTATTTTTAAAGAAAAAGAAATAGAAGTTGGTATGGTGGGGAAAGCATGTCTACCGACAGACGTTCTTCTCTAAAATTTGCTTGTGACTTAATTTTGACACATAAAATTTCTCAAAACTTGAGAGCTTTAATTGATACTAGCAGTGTACTGTTGGAGCGAAATATTTTTTATTTTTATATCTATTAGAATTTGCTTTTGAATTAAAGATGATATCATAAATTTATAAAAATAATATAATTTTTGGATATATTATATTATAACAATTATAAAATTAATATAATTTTAAAGTAAAAAAGAGCTACTTCAGAACTTGAGATATACTTAATGTCACATACTAAAAATAAAAAAATAAAAATGAGAATATTTTTATCATTAACAATATAATATAAATAAATTAATAATAATATAATGGATAATTTTCTTATTTTAAAAATAAAAATAATTGATAATTAATTTACAAAACTTGAGAGCGCATCGAAAGGGGATCTGACTGTATCTAATCAAATCTTGGCGCGACAAGTACGTTCAGATCATGCCATGATATCCATTCAAGACATACGCTTATAATGAATATCTTTTATGAACCAATTGCTTTGGAAAGGGGTTTGAACCTGTTAAGTATATTCCACTTATAAAGGTTAAAAATGAAGATGACAATAAAGATCACGCCTTAATTTCTTGAGAGAGGGGTACATCCCTCTGACCTGGATTTGGTGTATATATGTTTTCAAATATAATATTTTGTATATATTTAATGTAGTATTTTTAGGAACTGAGAATTAAAAAAAAATTGTATTGTTTCATTATTTATCCATTAATTCTTTTCCAGTCAAAAATATTTGTTCTGCTATGGCAGAAATTAACTTTTCTGATTCACCCAAATAAAAAATTATTAAACATTTTGGTCCATAACCATTTTCTCTTTTTCCACCTTAATATAACAATGCAAAATTTATGCATTCACATCAAAATTTAAATTATTAGATGCAATTAAAATATATAATAAATATTTCTTTAAAATGAAAGAATTTGAAAACTTATAATATGATCCATTTGAGAGGGGGATAAATTGTGATTAAATAATTAGGAGTTAAAATTATCTTTTATACGCAGCGGAGATAACTTTATTTTCACTATAAAAAGTTACAATTGATGGGATCTGAATTCTACATTTAGTTACAAGGGTCGAGTAAACTAAACTTGAAAACTTGAGTTGTCATAAAGGAACTTGAGTTTGATACAAATTCATCCCTAATTAAGTGTCCGATATATTTTAGTGCGTGCATGATAATAATACGGCGCACTTGGGTAAATATCTGGAGCAAGTTATCAGCGAGAAAAAAAGAAAATATATACATTTGCTCCCCCGTACTTGCGCCTCATTTTTCCCGTGCTATTTTCTCTTCTCGGGATTGTAATAAAAAAATTCAGAGGGGCAAATACGGAGATACTCTATGAGTCCTGAAAAAATAAATTCTTACGTGAAATATGTCATAAAATTTGCTTCATAAATTAGTAATATTAAGGGCAAAATAAAGATAGGCGCCAACCATTCTTTCAGTTTATTAAAAAATAAAAGTCATATAGTAAAAAATATATTTTTTTATCGAATATTTTATTTATTTAAACCGGCATTTTTATCGATTGTCTGCCCTGAACAATACATTTTGATGGGGATATTGACATTGACCTACCAAATAAAATTTTGACGGACTAGAAAGCCAACAATGGCGAGCTGTCCAATTGGAATTTCTGGTCACGCTCCTAGTCCCACCAACCCTTCACTCCTCCACTAATCAATCTCAATGCTTCTTTTGAAGGTGAAAATCGGTTGTATCGGATTTGATTCAGATTCGAATAAATCAAATTAGATTTATTTGACTTTTAAAAAAATCACATGAAATCATTATATATTATTTTTTTTAGATTTTAAATTAATTTTGATAAAAAAATATAAATCATTTGATTTAAAATCAAATCAGATCAAGTCAGATTTAGACCAGCTTGATTATTTAAAAAAAAAAATCAAATAGAGTCGAATTCAAATCGGAACTGATAAAAAAGATCTCTGAATTGCATGTAATGGATCCAATAATTTCTCTCTCCCATTTGTCTTTCTCATAATATAATATGAGCAGATAACATATACCGTCACTAGTATTGAATGATTTGAATCTATCCAACTATTGTAATATAAATATATATATCAATATAATAAGGTTACATAGTATTGGTCTATCCAACTACCCGAAACGTGAAGGATCCAACGGTCAACGCCTGCTAATTTGAACCAACCAACCCGTCTGAAGTTGAGTCGATATCCTTAAAAACAATAATAGAACTTGTGCATGAGAATCAAGGGTGTTTGGTTTAGATTGTTCATAAATTCAACAATGGTAAAACATGTACTCGTAATTTAATTTAAATATTTAAATAATAAGATTACAAAAATTACAAACAAATAAATTATCAACGGTCCAATTTAAATAAACAAGATAAATTATTTTCTTTATTTATTTAGTGATGAACAAATTTTATTTTGACTTTTTTTTTCCATTTTTATGCATATGATTTCTGATAAAATGGATCGTTTTTTAACAAGAGAGACGATATACAAATACAGTTGTTGATATCATCATCGATGTAGACTTTTTTATACATATAAATAATTTTGTACTACTATTATTATTCTAAGTTATTATACATATTAATAATATTTAATTTAAATAATAAAACACTCAAATAAATTAAATAATAAAATAATTGACATATACGATAAATTATTTAACATTAAATATTAATTATATATTTTCGTAAAATTTTACTTTTTTAAAATAGTCAGATCCAGTCAAATACTCGATTTCAGTGTACAATTAAATGACCATTGAACACAGTGTCAGTGCTCCATAGGGCATAGGAACTTGGAACATGTCCACAGACCATTCCTGCCTCTTGCTGTGACCCGGTTATCTGCGCATTCCCTTACACGTGTCAGTATCTAAAACGATCTCGATGGCAGCTCCACGGAGATCCAATACATAAAATAATATCCGTTCCTCCGGTGTACGTAACATTGGGTCCTTCAAACATGTGATATTTGGTTCAGTGATTCACCGCATGTAACGCTACATTAAATATGCCTCAGAAAACATCAAACATCTTACCTTCCCCGACCTCCATGGCTCCAAATCTTCTAGTATATATGCACTCCGAAACGGACCTATTTTCATTTTAAAGTTTCATTCTCAACCCCAAACCAAACCCCCTCTGTTCCCTCTCCCATTCAATCGGCACAAAAACCATCCCAAATTCCACATCGCGAAATCCCTAATCGATCCGCATGGGTGTCTTACGGAGCACGCAATCGCTCCAGGCGGAGGTGGAGGAGCTGCGCCAGATGCTACGCGACAGCGCTGTTGGGCGGAGCAAGAGTGGAAAAGGGTTGAAGATGCAACCCGCCTCGGTGAAGAGATCGACTGGAGGCGACGGACTGGAGGGAGATGACAGGATCGTGTGTGTCACTGGAGGAATCTCGTTCGTTGGATTCGCCGTGGTAAATCGACTTCTCGAGGTTGGGTACACTGTCAGATTGGCGCTCGAGACGCAAGGTCAGTTTCGTAATTCTGAATGTTGTATGTTTGGTGAAGATTTTGTGTGTGTGATATGTGGTTTAACTGGTCACCTGTCTCAGACGTGGCTGTAGAAGGAGCAAGGAATATCAATGGGGGCAATTGAAATCCGAATAAAATCGTATCATAATGCACAAGAATTATGATAGATAAAATCTACGTAATCAGGAGTCATGCGGAAAAGTTTAAAACTGTATCTATCAGTCTGATAAAAGTTAGCAGAAATTAAAAAAAAAACACGTTTAAATAATTGCCGTTATGAAATTGATACTTTTCAAAAATTAATGGGTTGGTGCTGTGTCTTTATCCTTGAATATCCTTCAAATCTCCTTGTAAATGATTTCTCAATGGCTTAATTAAACCTGTATAGGATTTAATTGCGAAGGAGGGAATATTTGCATATTTAGGTCCTAATTCTTGAGGCTTCGTTGTAGCCGAGGAGGTGACGAGGTGTTTGGTGGATTATGAACTTTTAGGAATGACCTTGCATTTAGAAATTCCATTTAGCACTTTTGTTTCCTTTCGGATAATTTTGTCTTTTTGTTCCTTTGAAATTTCAATCAAAGTTCACCACTACCACAATATTAGAGTATATAACCGCCGCGAGAAAAGAGAAATATCATTTCATGATTATCTCGTAGCTTTCAGTTTTTTTTTTTTTGGTTCCAACTCTCTCTTTTTATTATCCAAGATAAAATATTATTCTGCTTTTATTTCTAGCTTTTAAGACTTTATCCTGAAGTTGAACAACGACAGGGTTTTAATTGTAGTGGGATAGTCTTATCTGGTAAGTTTTGCTTTCCTCTTCTTTGATTTTTTTAATTCGTCGGAGACTCGGACATAATAAATGAAAAATAAGAAATCCTTCTTTATCTCTTTCCTGACAAGGTGATAATGGTCACTGACCAGTAACTCTGACTTAGGTACTATATCAGATGTCATAACAAACATATCCAGAAAAATAAAAAGGAAAATACTCTTGGTCCTTCCATTCGTCCAAATTTTTTCACGTTTATATCTTTATTACATGTTGTATTTTTTATTAGTGAGGGTATGGGTTTAGTAGCTTAATCACACATGAAGAGTGATTTCAAATTTTCAACTAGGAATTTAAATGAATAAAATTACGTTTGTTGGTGAGGGTTCACTTGATCACTTCATTTAATAGATTATCTTTTGTATAGCAGAAGCCAAAATGCGTAGAAAAACTTGATCCTAATACGTACAAAATCTTGATCATCTTTTTCTTTGTAATAGATTAAACATCTTAGAATACTTACGATTCGTTGGAATAATTTTGTAAGAGTGATAAAATTGTGTCATTCTCGAAGAGTAATATTTTTGACTATTTAGAAGAGTGAAAATATCATTTGATAGTTGTTAATAAGAATAGTTAAAATATAGATAATTATGATACTAACAATGATAATGATGATGATGATGATAATAAAATAATAATAATAATAAAATAATAATATAATAATAATATAATAATAATTATATAATAATAATCATGGTCTTATTCATAATAATATAATAATAATATGATCATAATCATAATATAATAATATAATTAATAAAAAATCATAGTGATAATGATAATCATAATAATAATAATAATAATAATAAATAATCATAGTAATAATATAAACATTATATAATAATATAATATAATATAATAAATATAATAAAAATAATAATCATAATCATGATAATAATAATAAATAATAATAATCATAGTCATAATCATAATAATATAATAATATAATAAAAATTATAATGATAATCATAATCATAATAATATAACATAATATAAATTAAAAAATAATCATGATAATATAATAATAATAATAATAATAAATAATCATAATAATAATAATAATCATAATAATAATATTAATAATAATAATAATAATAATAAATTATAATTATAATATAATAATATAATATAACATAATCAAATAATAATCACTATCCCAAAGAGAGTTAAACCCGTATACCACATATAGCTTAGTATTTCGATTAATATTCTTTTACACTCTTTTAATTAGTCTAAAATTTATTTGACATATTAATTCATTAAATAATAATTTATTCTTAACTTTTTATTATTCCAGTGCCACACAACAGAGAGAGTAAAGTCAAAACCTAATTGAGTTTAACTCAAAAAGAATATCAAATCATCTCAAAATTTTAATTTATCATTCTCATTAAATTCTTTATATGAAAATCTATTGGAAGTCATGGTTTTTAATTTTAAGTTTTTTTAGTTATGGTTTTCCATATATATATATATATATATATATATAATCCAGCTGGGTCCTTTATTTGTTGGAAAGACCGAATTATTTAACGTCAGCATTAATTTTATCTTGATTGCGAAGTGGGAAGTAGAGATATTTTTTGGACGTGGGCACCCACAAAGGCCACAGTCAATATGCCCTGCTATAATTATAGGTCTGATATAGCAGTAAAATTATTTTCCTGAGATAATATTTTTTTCTAAATAAAGGATAATAAATTTGTTTCGACGGCTAAAAAGGTTTCCAAGGAAGGGAATTCATGTACTGTTTTCATTTTTTCATTTACTTTAAAGATAGTTTCAAAAAATAAATTCCCCTCGCATATAATTTTGTGCCATTAATTTAACGCACTATACTAAGCCTAAAGAAGTTAAAAAAATAAAATCAAAGGCCTTTTAGATAAATTGTGTGGATTTTGATTTTGCACTCTGTAGTCCTATAATAATATATTAAATTTTTGTTAATATGCTTTGTTTTTATTTACTGAAATGGCAGAGGATTTGGACAAGCTGAGGGAAATGGGAATGTTTGGTGAGATGGGTAGAGATGGTGTATGGACCGTGATGGCAAATGTGATGGATCTTGATAGTTTGTGTCGAGCTTTTGAAGGCTGTGTTGGTGTGTTCCATACCTCTGCCTTTGTGGACCCCAGTGGCGTTTCTGGCTATTCGGTATGCTTTCTCTCTTTTTCTGTTTCTGAAAAATTTCCAACTTTTATATATTGTTTATAAGAATACCTTTTAAGCCTCAAAAATATGCTTTATGTTTTTTGCTGGTGTTTGTTTTTAGGGTAATACTTTTAGTGCTGAATTTTGTTTTCGGTATTTGCCCCCTTGTTATTACGCTTACTCATGTTTTGCTAGTCCTGATTCTTGTGATAAACCCCTGTTATATATAAACTTCTGTGACAAAAGCAATCTCTATCAAATTTAAAATGATGGACTGTTTTACATGTCAGTAAAATATTTTGACATGAACTTTGTTAGAAGTTTGTAGTTGATAATGTGAACTAAATACAATAATACAACATGCTTCTTAATTTATTGTATTATTAAGAATCCATCGTGATTTTAGCAAAATGAGAGAGAAATATCCATTGTTTTAAAATACGGTCGTATGACTGCATATGTGGTGCAATGCTGAATACATAAGAATATGCATTCGCATATTCAACAATGTGTGTTATTTTTAAAATATTTATTATATTAAGTCTATAAAATTAATTATATGATATTTTTCATGCAAAATATTCAAAATTATATTAATATTTTATTATATTTTCTTATTTTACTTTAAAATTATTTAAAAATAAATGATTGATTTAAATATTGTAAGAATTTTTTAGAATGCATATCCGCATACTGAAGTAACTAAATCGCATATCACATATGCGCTATAGTAGTTAACCGCACGTATATTGAAATCCGTATTTTAAAATCTTAGAAATACCTACTCCAACTTTGTTACTAGCAAAATGATGTCATTGAAAAATAACACCTTGACTATGATTATAACTTCACTATGATTATAACTTCACTGGGTAAATATCCATTTTAAGCTCCTCCAATGCAATCAAGCAAATGGATTACATATGTAGTATTGATGAGGAGAATAATGAGATGAAGAATTAAACAACGGCACAACAACGCTAATAGCATAGACTTGCACAGAAAGGCAAACAGTAACAATCAAAATAACCATAAACATTATCATAATGATGGACAACAAAAACATTTCTATCATTAAGTTTTGTTTAGTCAAGAAACTATTCTCTGTTTGTCAACTTCTTTTTAATTTTGTTTAAAGAGTATGCTTTGCCTACTCTGACAAAAAAAAACTTGTTAATTTTTATATTCAGCTCCTTTGTAGTTATATTTTGATTATACAATGATTGAAATTTTCATAATATGTTTAAATGGTATGAACAGTCTGTTCCCAGAAAATTGTACAATTTATCGTAAATAAATTGCTACATAAAAACAGGTAATCATGTAAGAGAGGGGATCGGTTGACAATGAGTTATTTTGACAACCTTGATAATGAATTTCTCAAAAATTAGAAAAAAAAATCTTAAAAATGAAAAAAATTATATATATATTCTTCTATTTATGAATTGATGTTCATTAAAATTTCATTCAATTTCATTATTGTTTGATAGTCCATCAAAGATCGTTAAATTAAAATCGTTACAAATTGCATGAAAATATGATGATCTTTGATGGACTATCAAACGATAATGAAATTACATAAAATTTAAATGACAATCAATCCATAAATAAAAAAACACATCTATACATTTTTTTTATATTTATTTAGAAATCCATTATCACGTTGTTAAAATAATCTATTGTCAACCTATCCCCTCTCATCATGTAATTTTTCCTCTCCGGTGATACATGGTACATAGTGTTTAAAAAAAAACTGACCGGGTCAGACCCGACCCGTTCGACCCGTGGCCGCGACCCGTCCCGACCCAACCTATTCTCAAACCCACCAGACCCGTGACCCGTTAGAACCGGCGGGTCTAGCACGGGCGTAGGCAAAAAAATTTGAAAAAAACCCGTGTGCTAGACCCCGACCCGTTTTAGACCTGACCCGACCCATCCAACTCGTCCTAACCCATGCCCGACCCGACCCGACTCGGTAAACCCGGAATCTAACCCGTCCGACCCGACCCACTTTACCCCTCCGACCCGTCCCAAACCCGCTGAAATTCAAAAAAAATCAAACAAATTCGAAAAAATAATAATTCAAATAAATATTTTCGGATTATATTTAATTTTTAAATAAATATTTTCAGATTTTTTAGAATTTATTTGAATTTTTTTATTATTTTTTAACTTTGAACAAAAATGACAAAAAAATAAAATATTTTTTTGGTCAAGAATATAAGTTGTTATATATTTTAAATATTTTTAATAATTATATTTTAATTTTTCGGAATTTTTGAGAATTTTTGAATTTTTCAGAATATTAGAAAAAAAAATTGGACCCGCCGCAAACCTGTCCAACCCACCCCGCCCTTGGACCCGACCCGTCCCGACCCGCCGACCCATCCGACCCGACGGGTCTACGACGGTCGCGGCCAAACTTCCAAAATGGACCCGTCCTAACCCGTCCCGTAAAAATCCGTTGACACGACCCGCCAAAACCCATCGACCCGCCATAACCCATCCCCCGTCCCAACCCGACCCGTCCCGATTTTAATACACTAATGATACATCAAGGGAACATATATGGGGGTAGGTAAAAGGAGTAGGTATAGTTCCTTGCTCTGATACAATGCACGTGACATTAAAAAATAAGTGAGATATGACGCCATATGTTTTAATTTTCAAAATTTTCTTTACTTTTCTAAATACAACTGCCCCCTTTTTAGTAGCATTTCCTGTAAATATCTGTGGAAATTGGGACCATTCGTAAAAAATTCTTCTGTTGGTTCTCTGACATAATAATTGGATAGTTCATTATGCACGCTCTTGCCTAGTATGCTAAATGAGAACAATTTTATGAATTAGCTTGGAAGTAATGAAACTGACGCTATGTCACACAATAATCTGTTTGTGAGTCTTGCTGAGGATCCTAATTTGACCAGTGTTGTTTGCTTGACTTTCTCTATTAATTATTCTTGGTATAAGACAATTAAAGACGTTTTTACTTTCACGAAAGTATAATTTTCAAGGAAAAAAAGAGTCAATATTCTAATAATAGGTTCAATTCTGAAACTTTCATTGACTTAGAAGAGGTAGGTACAAGGTAGAGGTTGGTTGATAACTTTGACCATCCTTTTTATTTGGTTTATTGCTGTGTTTTAGATTTTCTGTATTTATAATCTGAATGAATCATTGCATATATATAATTAAAAACTGATGTATATCACATCAACTGATAGATCATATCCATAAAAAAGTTTTTGAAGTACATTAACTAATCTGCAAATTGAAAAGTTGGAATTGCTATTTTAAATATTATTTATTCTTTAGGGTTCTTCAGACAAAGATGCGTTCTTCTTTCCTAATGAATTGGCATTCTTATGCCGTCCAGTGTTTGTTTTTAATTGAGTGGGTATAGGACAACTTTACTAATTCTTTCTTCTAGAAAAAATGAGGTCAGAGATAGTTCCAGAATTTCGTCATTGTAGTTCTGAATATGAAACTGTTAGTCTTAACAGCTTCATACCTAACTAAAAGTAAAGATATATGAAAAAAGTGATTACTCTTTTGGTATATACCTAGCAATTGGTAGTGGTCCATTGATTGAGGCTTAATGTTACTACTGACATATCTAGAGAATAACTCAGCCATCATTCGGCAATAAATACCAAATTTTGATAAAGCTGAGAGTAATAATTGGTCTGTAGTTTATCATGTTTCACATTATTCATAATTCACTTTTTTAAATTATGTAACATGTCATTGGATAGGTATATAATTTAGATGAATAATTTTGAGGTACTGCCCAGCTTAAACTGTTGTTTCTGTCTGTAGTTGATTTAGGCAAACCAACTTCATGAATTACATTTCTCTTTAGATGAAAATTGTTCCTTGAGGACATCCTGATCATTGCTGAAATTTAGTATAAGAGCGCATATGCAGTAATACTAGGAAGTGTACTCCAACAACATTAAGATAAGGTGGTTAACTCACTGATTAAAGGACAAATTCTTGCAAATAGCAAGTCTTAATCATATCTCAATTAGTAAAGTTTTTTTGTCATAATCATTTTGCATAATAGCATAATTGGTCTGAACACTAGGAAAAGAACAAATTAAAACAGAGCTACATCTTTAGGATAAATGAAGTTATATATTTTTTTTTATCTCAAAAGAAAAAAGGAATGAAGTTGCATCTTGTGTTAAATCATGAGGTGTTAAGTTTTCCTACTAGATTTGCTAGACAATACCCACAAAATTAGCTGACATTTCATTACTCACAAACTCACCATTCCCTCAGATAATAAGAAAGAGTTTAATCTTACATGATTCAATGGGTAATTATGAACCACAGAAGCACATGGCTAATCTGGAAGCGAAGGCAGCTGAGCGGGTGATAGAAGCCTGTGTGCGGACCCAATCTGTCAGAAAGTGTGTGTTCACATCTTCACTACTAGCATGTGTGTGGCGGCAGAACTACCCCCATGACCGCCGCCTCCCGACAAGACTTGATGAGAATTGCTGGAGTGACGAAAGCCTCTGCCACGATAAAAAGGTGACAAAAAAATCAGTTTTTTTAATTATTTAAAAATCTTAGATCATTGGAAAATTGATTAGTTTTCTAAAACAATTGCCTCTTGTTTTAGAAATGAGAGATAATTATGGTGAACGTGACATGATTATTCTGTTATGCATTTCCTTTGTGTTAATACTTCATTGTTTGGGTGTGTCCTCACTGAAACTTGGTAAAAAATGGCAGCTATGGTTTGCACTGGGGAAGACAATGGCAGAGAAAGCTGCGTGGAGAGCAGCTCGAGGAAGGGACTTGAAGCTTGTCACTATTTGCCCTGCTTTGGTCACCGGACCTGGGTTTAGGCGCCGCAGCTCTACATCGTCCATTGCTTATTTAAAAGGTTAAGCCTCCTTTACAAATATTCTTCTTTAAAAGGTCAACCGTCCTTTAAGAACTTCAGAAAGGTAGTAAACCTCAGAATGCAAACTTTGTGACTATATGCATGAGGTTGCCACATGTTCATCACAAACTATTAATATTTTTCGATACGTTTATATTGACGGATTCACACAATTAACTTGCAGGGGCCCATGAGATGTTCTCAGAAGGGCTATTGGCAACTGTCAACATAGAAAAAGTGGCGGAGGCCCACGTAGCTGTCTACGAAGCAATGAATAGCACCGCAGGAGGAAGGTACATCTGCTATGACCACATAATTCAACGGGCCCAAGAGGCGACTGAGCTGGACAGGCAACTCGGTATTCCCTACAGAAACTTTTCTGAGAATTCTTCTGATCGTCCAGTGTGGTTTGAGTTGTGCAACCAGAAACTTTCTCGGCTGTTGTCAGCTCGGCGGAGGTGTACATATGATATCTACTATCCATATCGGTTTGATTGAGAACTAGATAGAGTTATTGCTTTGTCCTTCGGAAATTAGTAGTAGGGGGTTCCCAGGAATTAGAGAATGTGATGCTCAGTACAGAATTTTAGTGAGCATTTGGTGTTTTGCTGTCATATGTAAATAGTTTGCAATTCTCCAAGGAAAGTTGTAATGCATCCATCTTCAATAAAAGGGTAATTATACAGAGGTATTGAAAAATATCTCAGAACTCAGAAACATGCATAGCGAGTTATAGGTTTTAAATGAAAAAGTCACACACTCTCTGTATCTTTCAAAATTGGAATCCACTCGCTACTCTTTTGTCAGGCACAAGTGACCTCTATTTAAAATTAACCCAAGTAAAATTAACGAGTTTGAAATGAATTAGTCAACTCAACTCGAACTGAAGTAGATCGATTTACATGTTCCGCGTCTGTTTCTAAAACAGAGATGCTGTGATACTGTAGCTAAGTTTCTCTGTTGTTTACTTGTTTCTGATCTTTTCAGCTCATATTTTCTTTAACCTTTTCCCATCACTTGCTGGAACCATATCACCTGCGGAGCTGAAAAAGCTCCGCAGGTGCGGTTCTTTTGATCTGAGCGGTCCGATAATTTATCGGTTATGATTTTTCAGCTCATCAAAATTCGTGTTTTTCGTTGTGATTTTTTAGCCGTTGTGACCTTGATCTCCGCACCCACTCACTTGCTCGTCCGTACTTTTGTGCCTGTAGATATGTTTGGATGCACAAAAATAACACTATTTTCGAAATAGACATGTTATTTTGAAACTGATTGCAATCCAAACAACAAACTGACTGTTCGGAATAGTAAAGAACAGTACTATTCAGCTGTTTCAATCAAAAGATGCAAATATTTTTTAGTAAATAAAATAAAAGAAAAGAGAAAAATGGTATGAGTATGCGTGGATTTTACGCGACGTAGCTTGGTCTAAGTTTTGGATTCGGTCCCAGTATCCTGGATCGAATTTGAAACTCGATCTCAGATAATTCAACCTCATCCAGACGTAAACCCTCCCCTACCCTCTCTCATCTTCTTCCTTTCCCTCGGTCTTCCTATTCTTCCAACTGAGCCACACCCATTTTAAATTTTTTTTCAATTGTTCCCTCTCATTTCAACTTCATTTTCAAAATCGATTGCGTCTAGCTTCATAATTTTCAGAAGAGAGTTCAAAAAAACCGTTGATATGTTGATTTAGCTGAATTTACAAAGATAAAATTTTCTCCTATTTTAAATTTGAATTTAAATAATTTTATAATTTTATTAGATTTATTTAGTATAATAATATTATTAAATGAAATATAGTTAATGTAATTTAATTTGTAGCATTAATTTTGAATTATATAGTTATAATTATTTAATTTTAATTAGATTAATTATATAGCTGTTAAATCTGAATTTAAATTATATAGTTGTAAAAGTATATAGTTGTAATTCTAGTTTATTTTTAATTAGGTTAAGTGTAGTTAAATTATAGTTTAATTTGTTTAATTATAGTTTAGTTTCAATTAAGTTAAATGTAGTATTAATTTAGAATTATATAGTTATAATTATTTGTGATTAGTTATAATTAATTTAATTGTAGTATATTTTTAGTCATATTTATTTGTAATTAATTTTAGATATTTTAAAATAGAATAATATAATTTATAATTTGGATAAATTTCATTAATTTGAGAATAATTATGTTTAATATTAGCATAGTTTATAAACAATTATAGTATAAATGGAGTATTCACAAATGCTCGTCGTATCGTAAGTTGAATATAGGTCATAGAGGGTCAGAATCGATGTAATTAAATTTAATCCTATAACGTAAAAAAAATAATATATTTTATAATTTATTTTAGTATATCCTATCTAATAAATTATTTTGTACAACCACATAACACTCTCCGTTTTAGTGCACACCATCCTAAAATATCATACAATGAGCAGATGAATCATTATCTGTACCGACTCGGTCTCTACCATATGACGATCATGGGAGATTGATAACTAGATAAATCATTGCTGACAGCGCTTATCGAGAGGTGGAGACCGAAAACGTTGATGTTTCATCTACCAGTTGATGAGATGACGATGATACTGGAGAATGTTTGTTGTCTATAAGATTGTTTATTTGGGGTATTTTATTATTTTTATATATTATTTTTGAAGTTCACTAATTTGATTTGGAATGTGAAAAATACAGTAAAACCAATAATCGGGGTCATGGATGATGAATGGACCAGGACTCTGAAGATGCTCCTTAGGTTGAATGACAATTCATACAATTTCGATGACATCAATGATAACTTGTGTCATTTAAGACAAGAAATAAGGAAAAAGAGAATGAGTAAATTAAGAATTTGATAGCCAATTTAGGACATCTTCATATTTTTCATGGCAATACTTACATCTGCATGTCAATTTAACTTTTATTAATTTAAACTTATAATTATTTTTATATTGAATTAATTTTACTTAATTTAATTTATATAAATATGTCTAATTTAATTGTATAGGTCTTCCGTCGAGTCCTGAGGATATTGATGTCTTTGTCGATGACCCTCCGATGGGCGACCCATCTGACCTGCGTCGGAGCCAACAACTGACGATTTTGACATATTTCAGGGAGACATCATGTCGTACTCTCAGCTTATGATTCAGATGACCATCGATCTGAGTGCCAACCTCCGATACCTAATATGAGGATCCTCGTGCATCGTCTTATGATACCCTTGACATCTCCATCCGAGTTCCAAAGACTCAAGCACCTGCCGATGCAAAGACACAAGCGCTCTCACCGTGAAACCTGACTAAGAGACACATACAACATGTCTCTCATTAGTAGAATATTTCATCGGCGTTGACATATTTTATTTTATTTAATGGACTATAGTTTGTATTTTAGTTTATTCGAGAAACTATAGTTCATTTTAATATTTGAAATCAAACTTATTTCTATTATTTAAGGTTTGAAGTTGAGTTACTATAAAACGTTAAAAAATACTAAATAATGAAACAAATGTTATAAATTTAGATAATAAATATAATTTATAAAATAATAGAACATAGTAATTTATTAAATTATTAATATATAATAATATATAATAAAATAACTAAACAAATTATTTTAATCTATTAATGAATATACTAAATCTAAACAGAAAAAAATGAATATCCGAGACCGAATTTTAAATTCAATTAAAATAGCTGAGATCTAATTTAAAACTCAATCCACAATTTCAGACTACAATCACAACAAAAACAGTTGAATCAAGGTGAGACATGGAAAGAAATGATGTTTTGCAATCATGCCTCAGGACTGAGATCTGCTGCCAACCACAATCATACCATTTCTGTCTCTTTTTTTCTTCTTTTATTTATTTAAAAAAATTTAAAAGATGAAACTGGAGAACGGCCGAAATAAAACTGCCAAAACAAGTTCGTCGCTCCTTAAAATAATAATTTTCTTATTAAAATATTTATTTCCTACCTCTTAACTAGTATTATAAAATAATCCACATGGGTCAGACCTGACCCGCTGGATCCGTGACCGCAACCCGACCTGATCCGTCCTATGACCCAACCCGTTGGACCCGTGACCCGTTGGAACCGACGGGTTTAGAACGAGTGCGGGTGAAAAAAAATTGAAAAACCATCTTGGACCCGACCCGTTTTAGACCCATTCCAACCCTTTGGACCCGTGCAAATCCGCCCCCGCCCTGACCTGACTTAATTCGAAATCCCAGGAATAAAACTCGTCCCCTTTACCCGCCCAACCCGACCCACTACCCGGTAAAATCGGGTATATTAAAAAAAAATTCAAAAAAAAAAATTAAAATTTACCCTTCAAATTTTTTTTTCTATAAATACCACCACATTTCATCTCATATCTTCACACAAAACCAATCTCTCTCTCTTCTCAATTCTCCAAACCTAACTCTCTCTCTCTCTAGTTAATTCGTTAAATATTAGCAAATTCTCTAATTCTATTATTCTAGTAATCTAGTTACATTATTGAGAAAAAAAATCAAAAATATTTATATTACTGTTATTTATTTATTATTATCAATTTATCAGTCCGTAATGATGTTAAATATTTCGGTAATCTTTCGATTCCGATGAAAAAAAGGTTAGTTATACTTTGTACATTATTTTTTTTATAATTAGTATCTTCTAATTAGTTTATTTTAAATATATATTTACATTCTTTATTTTTTTTATCATTAGTTTCTTTTAATTTCTTTTGTACATTCTTTAAATTAGTTTCTTTTATATTTTTTTAATTAGTTCCTTTTTATATTTTGTAAATTCTATACATTTGTTTAATGTTATATTTTTTAGCAATAGCAAAGATTTTTGAATGACTTATATGCTTAAAAAATTAGTTTGATGCAGAATAACGCAATCAACATGCACCCATTGAAGCGCTATCATCCGATGAATTAAGGACAAAAGCGGATGAAGACTCAGATGATATTACAAAAAATGATTTTATGATATATGAACCCTAACTTCTAGATGGCATTTCTAAACCTTTTTTTTTTTTTTTTCTATTTTCTATTTTTTCTAACATTTATATTGTTTTTTTTGATTATTTTTAATATACATTACTAACAAAAAAAATAAGTAAGAAGTTGATCAATTATTTTTAATATACATTACATAGCTGGTCCTAAGTCCTAAATCCTAAATAAAGGAGGAGGATAACTTTTTTTAACTCATTTATTTAAATTTTTAGCATTTAAAAAAATCTCAATTTATTTTAAGTTATATCATTTTATTCGAATTCTTTACGATTTAATTTGAATATTTATTTAATTTTTTTAAGTCGTAGAAAAAATCAAAAACAAATTTCATCAAGAATATAAATGGTTATATATTTTTAATATTTTTAATAATTTTTTTTTTCGGATTTTTGTAATTTTTGAGAATTTATTTCAATTTTTTATTACTTTTGAATTTTGAAAAAAAATCAGAAATTATTTTTGGTCAAGAATATAAATGGTTATATATTTTAAATATTTTTAATAATTATTTTTGAATTTTTGAAATTTTTGAGAATTTATTTGGATTTTATTGGGTTAGTTTTGAATTTTGGGAGAAAAAAAACCCCGACAAGACTAGACCCAAACCCGTGCCCAACACATCCCCTACCATGGTCTGATCCAATAGTGATTCGATTCTCTCTTCACCAAAACCACCCCGTACGGACTCATGGACCGGACCGTGACCCATGAGGAATTTTATAATTTTTTTAGATTTATTTTTTTTAGTATTATTCGATTTTTAAATAATTAAAAATAAAAATTCGAATTAATTAAAATTATTATAAATTTATTTTCTAAAATTTATAATTTTCTAAAAAAATTTAAAACTTTTTGTAGTTTTCTGAATTTGTAAAAAAAAAACCCGAACCCTTCGGACTGGATCGGACCGCGCCCGACCCATCCCGACCGTGAAGTTCCGGCCCCCTGGGGCCAACAGTGGGATGGATTGGATTTTTCTGAATTTGGCCCGTCTAAACCCATTTCATATAGACTATGGACCGTGTCGACCCGTGGTCCGGCCGGATTTGATCCAAACCGGACCGGCCCGTTTGCATAATACTAGTTAGACCCGATCTAGAACCCCTAACCTCAAAATGCACCCGTGGCAACCGAGTCCTGTTGAGCCATGCACACGCATTGAACGTGGGCCAGTTGGACTTCGAGATCCGCTGATCTTGACGGATCCAGAACGGATCACGATCTAACTCTCAAAATGCACCCGTGGTAACCCATCTCATGCAAATTCGTTGATCTTTGCTGTCAAAATCAATCGATCCGTGAAAATCTGTCCTATGCGGACCCGACTCGCGCGCCCCATTTTTTAAAATACTACTCTTAACCACCGTTTTTTTACCACGAGAGAGGGAAGGAAAGGCACAAAGCAACCGGGTTTGTGCTCAGTGCTTCAATTGCAAATCTTCGTTGACAGAGCTTGAAATAGGCACCGTCGACGCTGCCTTGGCCCTCTCCAGACGCCAAGCAATCGATAGAGACCCCGGTTACCTATCATTTGGCTACCTCCGGTCGGTTCTCCTCTACCCCCGGCACCCATCGCCCAGTCGATAAGAGGACAAAACCAAAGAGATGGTATGCCTTATGCCGTCCATGGCGAGGGCTCTTCAGTCCTTGTTAGCTCTCTTTTTCTTTTTTCTTCTTCATCAACGTTTTTCAAATCTGGTGCAAGTGAATGAAATTGTATCAAATTCTTGGATTGTTTCCATGGTTAGTTCTGTTTAGGAGCTTTCTCTAACTGATAATTAAAAAATATACAATCTTTGGTGCATTATGCATGATCAATGCTTATATTTTGACTAGCATAAGATCAATGTCAGTTGTCTATGATGATTCCATCTCAGTTATGGTAAATTGTGGGCTTTCCAGCATAAATTAAATAATTTAATTTGAAACTTCGTTAAGGACTGATTTAAGTTACTGGTAGACACATTCAGAAAAATAATTATATTTGTGTTTTAAAATTGTTATTTTTAAGAATCAGTCTTTGATCTAGTGGTAAAAAATAACACACTCTCTGAGTGAGAGGTGAGTTTAAAACCGAATGAAGGATTTTTATGAATAATTATGAAATTTAAAAGGTTAACTCTCGATAAAAAAAATTGCTGTTATTTTCCTTCTATTCGTGTATGCATTGTATTTTTTGGGGTATAGTATGCAAACTAAGTATATTGCTCTGGGAAATGTTTGTGCGTTATATTGCTCCCAAACACTATATAAGTTCTTTCCTTATTGGACTGGACATCAATCGTACTGTTGACCCCGCACGTGTTGTTCGCTATCTGTACGTAAGCCCCTGCCTTTAAACTCAACCGTTCTTTTACAAGCCATCTGGTTCCAACACAAAATCCATCTCGTCTTTGCAACACTTGATGATCACTGAAAACAGTAAAGTAATTTTTTTCGACCTTAGCATTGTGCAGGCTCATTTTGCCATTAGCAACAACCAAATGTCGAATTGAACAAATTGTACAACTAATCCTGCTAGCAGTTTAATTGTCCTAAATAACCCTCAGTGATCAATTATGACTATATAAGGGCTCAATTACCATAATAACCTTGCAAATTAATCTACACTTAACATATCTATTGATATCTGATTCATATCAAAACCTGCCGACTGGATCCATATAATTATACAAAGACTGAAAGCATTTTTAGGTCCCCACTTGATGTTGAAACATAGAAAAAGAAGTGATGGGTATATTTTCAACAAGTAACATCCTTGGGTCCCCACTTGATGCTGAAACAGAGAAAAAGAAGTGATGGATATATTTTCAAGTTTCAACGGAGTAACATCTCCAATATTGAGATAACTTGGTGATCTAGGATTGTTAAAATTAAGCGTTGAGCAGTAAATTACATGACAACTATGAAATAATCTCAAAATTGCATGAGATATAAACTTTGAATTTGTCAAGTATGATATGAAACAACAAACAAATAAGAGGAAATTCTAACCTCAAAAGCATCAACCTGACAAGATGAAATGATTAAGTGGAAATTCTGTCCGATAAACCTCGACTCGAAGGTCCCAAATTCGCTAGCGGTTATTAGCAAGTCATCTGTTTTGTGAAAATCCACAGAGCTTATTCTTCCTCCTTGATTTAGAAACCATGAAATTTTTACATCAGTATATCATGAAACAATCATAGCCATAAAAAATAGAAACAATAAAAAAACCATAATACACTTGTGAATAAATCTGAATCCATTCGTGTGTGCCTTTTAAATTGAAATTTGAGTTGATGTAGAAAACAACCTGATGTTCACAAATCATCTAATCTTATTTAAGCTAAATAGAGTTGTGCGTATGACGTTTTGCCAAACTCCTCGATGCTAATATGAAATGTCAATGGATAATCTAAAAAAACAAAGACCAAGCCTAAAATGCTAAAATATGTTGTTAGATTTTACTCTCTTTGAAATATTGATCAATTATGAATACCGGCACTTCATAAGAAAATTGTGTACAAAACCAATAACCTTTCATCTATTTTGTTTCGTTTCAAAATTCAATGCGCACTTGCACTGCACAATATATGTTGGCAGAAAAGATGTGATAATAATTGTAAAGAAGGCGCGCATGAGCGTGTGCATGAATTTTATCCTAAGAGCTAGTATCAGTGGCTCTTAAGCCCTCGTTCTCTTGCCCCGGTTGCACGTTTCCAGAACGAAGTACAACCCAACTACCTCACCTTTCAGCCATCGCCCTTCCTCTCCAACATATGCTCCTGCCGACATGGGTGGATGTAGGATTTTAGTCGGGGGGCAAATATCGGATTGTAATAGCTTATCGGATTTAAATCCATTAACTAATCGGATACTAAATAAAAAAATAATAATTTAATATATATTCTTACCTAATAAAAAATTTATTAGAATAATAACATTTTATATATTAAAAATAACAATAAAATAAAGCTCAAAGTAATAGATAATCAAGTTGATGAAGAAAATTTTCATCTATAAAACTTTATATTTTGATATCTTTGCATAATTATTTCATTATATATGATATTAAATATTTTTTTCTCAATAAAATTAATCGACAATCCGGGGGGGCAAAAAAAATTTCCGGGGGGGGGCAAACTACGAAAGTATTACCGAAAAACACTGTTTTTCAAAATCCAGGGGGGGCCGCTGCCCCCCCTGGTACACTGTGCATCCGCCCCTGCCTACCGACTGTACCTTGTGACCGTTTCACCCCTTCACCAGACTACATACTTTGGTACTGCCAAAGAACCACAGAGCACAGTTCCTATTATTGAAGTGAGCTGTATTAGCCAGATTTTAATATAAATAATTATTAATAAATTAATATTATTAAAAATAAAACTGATAACGATAAAATTTTAAATATACGAATCGCACCGCGCCACTGGCACTGGTGTGATTGAAACGCGCCACTGCCAGTGGCGCGTTTTCTTATTATATTGAAACGCGCCACTTACATATACCAAACGCGCAGATATCCTGCGCCTTGCTGAGAGGAAAGAGAAAGCATTTGCCTTGGAGAAGAAAGAGAAAATGTAAGAAGAAAGAGAAGAGAAGGAAAAAAAGAGAGAAAGAAAGAGGAAGAGAAAGATTGGAAGAGAAGAGGAGGAAAAAACGTACGAGTGCATTTGTGTGTTTAGTATTGCAATTAAAGTCAAATTTTAAATAAATATAATTTAATTATGTAGATTAAATTGTGTATATTTAAAAATATAATTATGTAGATTTAATTGAAAAATATATTAATTATAATGTAATTGAAGATTAATTGTACGTTTAAATGTGAAATTATTTAATTATAGATTTAGTTATTCATGAATTATATATTGAATTGTCCATTTAATTAAAAAAGTATTTAATTATAGATTAAATTATAGAATTATGTAATTATAATTTTAGATTATTTATTAATTATTTTTGTAGAATTAATTTATTTATTATTTAATTATAGATTAATTATTGATTTAATTCATTTATTTGTAGAATAAAAGCTTTTAATTATAGAATAATATATATTTAATAATAGAATAAAATATATTTAATTAGGCTTTTAATTGTAGAATTCATTTATTATTTAATTATATAATAGATAGATTAAAAATAAAGTACAAAACAATTATAAATTAATTATGAAATGAATTTTTGTACTAGATAATGGCAGGCGAGCAACGAAATGACAATATCATAATTTATCTCCCTGAAGAAAAATATCGGACATATTATAGACAGGCAGAGGTACATTATATTCTTAAAAATAATAATAAAATACATATATATGAGAAGCTAATTATGAAATAAAAATTACGAGAGAGATAACAATATCATTCGTTTCGCACTCACCGTCCGACGATACCATACATCTCGCACATTCGAGTAGGTTGCGAGTTATGAGATTTCTTCATCTCGCCGATCGCGTGAGATTTATGTGCAAGAAGCGGAGGCCCGTGACTTAAAGATTGATACGGGTTTATTGAGCGCGTTAATAGAGTTTTGGAGGCCGAAACTCACATATTTCACTTAATTTTGGCGAGATGATCGTGACTCTAGAGGTAAATACTAAAATATTATTAATTTAATTACAAAATTAAAAAGATGGTATAGTAATATAATTTTTTTTAGGACGTCGCATGTACGTGGGGTTTATCCACCATTAGTGAGCGGTGATTTGGATATGCGATGGAGATTTTTCGACATACATCCGTCGTCGGTTATCAGGTAGGATGATATATCGACGTCGCAAAGATGAGAGGTAATTGATTAGACTCTACATAAATTTTAGTTTTTTTTTTGTTCACAAACTGTGATTAAACTAAATGTAAATTTTGGCAGACGTTCTATTTCCCTTCGAGAGTTACGGTCCCACTTTGATCACGCTCCAGAGGCAGATGATCATCAGGGTCTTAATCGATATGCGATCGGTTTTGCTTTGGAGTTAGCGGGGTGTATCATGTTCCCCGACAACAGTGGAGACTCTGTACCGGCGTTTCTTCTACCGATTTTGACGGTAAGTATTTTAAGGATTTTAAAATAATTTATCTTTTATAATTAAATAATTTTATTACTAATATTTAATTTAGAGGAAGATTTACAATTCGGTAGAAGAAGAAATTGGGGCGCTGCGGTACTTGGTTATTTATATCGGCGTCTTGATGTGGCATGCCAAGAGCGACGAAGAGTATTGGTGGTTCGTGGCTTTTGTTATTGTTGTGGAGTGGACGCGTTTGCCCCCAGCTCATCCATTACCTACCTCGGATGCATTCATTTTTTGGTGATCGGGGTACACCGGAACCGTGATAGTTATGCGCCTTTTGGCGAGGTAATAATTTAATTTAAAAATAATCAATCAATCGATGAAAATATATGTATAATCACTAATCATAATTTGAGCGATAATAGGAAATGGACGCTTGATAAGAACGAGATATCTCAATCCGTCACACGTCGGTGTGAAGTACGTGAGGATCGGTGATTATGTTGCGCACACGCATGTCAATTGGAGGCCGTACGAGTCGGTTCGTCACTTATTGCCGACATGCGTAGACGACTCTATGGACTCGTATACTTGTCGGCTTCCACTTATTTACTTTCCGATAGTGGAGTGGTATTATCCGGATCGGGTGAGGCGACAGTTCGGCTTACTTCAGTCAGGACCGCCTCCGCTTCCCGAGGTATTCTACCATATATACTAAAAATATATAATTTTTATATTTATTTTTTCTTATACTAACTATTTGCACAATTATACTAACTAATTTTACAGGCATTTTTGGAGGAGCATCAGAAATTATCCGTGCTTGGATTCAAGAAAAAAAATATGAACTGGAGACAACATCATCAGGCGTATGTAGACATATGGGATGAACTTCCTCCACGAGACCCGGATGAAGAAGAGTGGAATGCGGAGGACTATATAGGAGGTATCGACAGTGGTATGATTTCTATGGAGCTGCTAGCGCTCCACTTGATCCGAGTGATGTCGTACCTCTATACCTTCGACGGCGGAGATCCACGACATCGGCTACATTCCTCACGTACCTCGCGAGACAAGCGCACGGTATATTAAAATTTATAAAATTTATATATCTATATGCACTATTCGGTAATAAGTAATGTATGTATGTAATCATTGTATAACGGATCGCTAGAGTTACAAAGAGTGCGAAGGCGGTCGATGGGCGGTCGCCGGGGATGGAGACGATTTGGCAAGATTTCGCTCGCCGATTGCAAGGGGCATTTTGAGGATGCAGGCATGCCTCATAAGATGGACGAGCTTCTTACGGCGGCGGGATTACCCACGGATATTGATGCTATTTCGAATTCGACGGGTGATACTAAGACTACACCGACTCCATCCACTATTCATCCCCACATTTCCCCTATGAGAATGCTGACTTCACGTCTCTTCTCGACAACGTAAGTACTGTATACCTTGATTTAATCTCTTGAACTGTATTAACAGCGTAATTTTAATGATTTGAACTGTATTAATAGATGCCAGAGAACTACGATTGGAACGAAGTTATTACTAGGTTGTTCGTTGAGATTCCCGATCCATCGGGTGCATAGTTCTCGGATCCATTCGGCACTCAAGCATTTCTCACAGACCCAGAGATACCGATGGATCATTTACCGCAAGACGACCGAAGAATGGGATGCGCGATGACGGCCCGGCATTACGATCCGGACCGGTATGGTTTTCCTTAGGGCCTGGAGAGTCATCGCATATTCGGGATGATCTTTGCGAGCACTGCACGGATACGAGATTTCACCGCACTTGCTCATGGTCGGGAGCAGCGTGACGTTCATTCACCTCCTCGATATACACCTAGCGTGGTTAGTTGTTTGTTCTACAACTTAGTCAATATTAATTGTTAAAAAAAATAATCAGCTCACTGATATACCGTCTTTATTTTTACAGACACGTCCGAGAGCAAGTCGATATGTTAGGTGTCATCAGGAGTAGTTTATATGTTGTTTTTTTTATTATGGACATTATTTTTTTATTGTTGTATTATTTTATTATGGATATTATTTTTTTTGTTGTATTATTTTATTATGGAGTTTCTATGTTGTTTTTTTATTGTGGTTATATTTTATTATGGAGTTTCTGCTTAAATACAACATATTTTCTGCTTAAATACAACATAGTACCTCAGTACGAAAAAATAAAACATACATCCGGTTTTTTTTCCTCGAGCGAAAAAATTTAAGATTCTACCTCCAAAATTATTTCCTCTAGCACCCCTAGTTATTGATGACTTGTTTTCTTGATCAACCAGTTGAGTGTCTCGAGTGATGTCGCAAGGCATCTCGAGAAGTTTGAGTTATTCTGTTGTTATCTCTTGGATCATAACTAGTTGAGTGTCTGCCGATTGCAAGGCATCTCGAGAAATTTGAGTTATTCTGTTGTTATCTCTTAGATCATAACTAGTTGAGTGTCTCGATGATTGCAAAGTATTTCGAGAAGTTTGGGTTCTTCTGTTTGTTGTGAGACTTGAAGCCCTACTCCTATGCCGTCCTGATTGTAATGTATCCATTGGAAGTGGGTCACGACTAATTTCGTCTCTTCGAGATGACCCACCTTCAGAAGACTGTATATTTCTCGTTCTACCTTGACCCCGTATCCTGCCCTCCATCTCAGCCATTACCATTCGGCGTCTAACTTTCGCACGCCGGCCAATTTTTATCAGTTCTTTATCTAGTATTATAGTTTCTCCAAGATATGGCGGCCAAACTTGTTGATCACCGTAACAATGAAATTGACCAGACCAAGTATTCAGTAGGTGAGCTGTATTGTATCGCTCATCTATGAAACCGTACACATCAAAGTTTCTATGTTGGCATACGAAGAATTACGTGAGAGCGAGGTATCCCGATCGGTTGAGGTTTTTGACAATCACACGTGCAGTGCGGTTCCGGCAATTGTGGGTCATCTCGAGTGTGTCGTTCATTCGAAATTATAACAGTGTACTTGAACGGTCCATACCCTCCACTCTCGATCCTCTCACCAAGCACATGAACCTTATATTCTTCTCGAGCGGTTCCGAGTGGAATTACGTTCATATGAGCTGTAATTATTGAAAAAAATACAAAAGGTATCATGATATGTTCAAAAGTTTGCGTCCTCTTCTGTTTCTTCTTCATTTGAATAATACGGACCGCCATCATTTTGCTCATCCTGATCATCGTGATCATCACTTAATTCCATTATCGTTGGATCAACACTACTTCTGTCATCAATATTATCAACTAAATTACAACCAGACGTAATACTACTACTACCGCCAAAAAAATTATATAGTGGCACCGCTGGGTTTGGTTGTTGATAAATTATATTATTACTGTAAATAGCTGGATACGGATATAAATTGGTTTGATCGTAGGTTGAATAATAATTAGTTTGATCGTAGGTTGGATAGGAATTGGTTCGATCGTAGGTTGGATAGGAATTGGTTTGATCGTAGGTTTGATAGGAATTGGTTTGATCGTGGGTTGGATAGGAATTAGTTTGATCGTGGGTTGGATAGGAATTGGTTTCATTTTGGTTTGGAAATATTCTCGTCAAAAATTTACTGCCGCTCGGTTGTTCTGCAGTATAATTTTCTTCATCGGGATTATAATTTAAATCTGGTAGCATTTTGAAGAAATTGGATGTTTGTTGTTTTTGTGTTTGTGAGAATTGAACCGCCGGGTAGCGGTATTTATAGCAAACAAAGGCGCCACTGGCATTGGCGTGTTCTGAGGAAACGCGCGCATGCGCGGTGGTGCGTTTGTGACGCCCACGCCGGTGACGCGTTGTGATTCGTATTTTTGAACTTATCCGATTCTCACTCTTATTTTTAATAATATTAATTTATTAATAATTATTTATATTAAAAACTGTGTATTAGCTAGCGCACAGACTAGAGGTGCACTAGAATTGATGAGATGAATATTTTATTCCATATAATGATTACCTATAGATAGAAAGTTTTATATGTTAATGATAGCATTAAGCAGAAAATTTTCTTTCCTATATTTTTATGCTTTCCGATTTTATTTTAATCTCAACTCAGATAGAGGAGCAATGACTCAGAAAATTGTAACACAAAATTTTTCTATCAATAACATTAAGGGCGAGAGATTTATGGGAGTGTTGTGTTCTTTACTCTTATTTTGTGTCATGGTATCAGAGTACAAGTCCGGTTCTGAGCATTTTTGAAGCCGAATCAGATCTGTTTTGTTTGCTCTCTATTCAATTCCTCTCAAATCAGGTTCTGTTAGTTCGAAATAGAATTTTTGTTAGAATAAATCTATCTATTTTGGTTCTATTTTATGCATGTGAGAAAGATGTCTACAAACACTAAGAAATATGAATTTGTTCGAGTATTAGAGTCTGACGGCAACGTTGTCACAATTATTACAACAAAAACCGAACAAGTCTACTACAGATGGGCATATTTCAACTATGACAATCAAACTCGATGGGATGAACATAAACCTATGGTTGCAGATGTTGAAGATGAAACTATCAATGAAGGACATACTCGACTATATTGACGGGTCAATCCTCCAACCACTGTCAACCGATGACACATATTGTAAGTGGCAGATGGAAGACTCCTTAGTTAAAGATTACATAATTGAATCCATGGACCCCTTCTTAGTAGGTAACTTTCTTCCTTGCTCTACGACCAAAGAGGTTTGAGATTCAATAAGAACAATCTTCTTTGACGGAGATGAGTTGGCCAAATTTTTTGACCTAAAATGGAGAGTTAATCGTATCAGACAAGCCGGTGGTTCCATTGAGGTTTATTACACTCAATTGCAGGGGTTATGAAAAGAGTTGGATGTCCGTAAACCAAACTCTATGACATCCCCAGTTGATATTAAAGAGTACAATTATCTTGTTCAAGACGATCAAATTTTAACCTTTCTGGATGGTCTTGATGACCGCTTGGATCCTATCCGAGCAACCGTACTACAACTGAAACCATTTCCTCCAATTGAACAAACCTTTGCCTTGATACATAGAGAAGAAAATCACCAAACTGTAATGTTGAACAAAAGGGATGGGACTGAACCATCTATGGTTATGCTTGCAAAGAATCAAACCTTATCATGAATAAATATGTTTCTAATTCAAAATCGGGTCCAATAGAAAGTTATACCTATTGTCACAACCCAAGGCATATAAAGGAGAAGTGTTTTAAATTGATTGGGTATCGACCTGGTTGGAATGATCGGAAAAAAGAAAGCAGGGGGAGTGGCAACAGTACAGGGGTGAGGCGTATATGACTGGAACTGATGATTCAGCACATGGTGTGCATGGTGCTCTTGCTACAGTACCTATTGTGCATGATGTTCATGCTCGGCCAATTATTCAAATTGCACTGAGTGCTCTAGTAGTGTCCACTGTTCAAGAAACTATAGCTTCAGTTTCGGTGGGTACATACTCTCTTTTACTATAAGTTGAGAATAAGGAACGCGTGGAAGGTTAAAGTTATCTTATCTCTAATAATTATCATACTAATGAGATTGACTGAATAATAGATTCAGAGGCAACATACCACATGGCCTACTCAGAAAAGGATCTCATAAAAATTTCCACACCAAGGAAAACAATTATAATCAATGTCAATGGAGAATCATATCCCGTAAAGGGTGCTGGAGATGTTCAGTGTTCACCTTATCTAACTTTATCAAATACTTTACTTGTATCATCTTTATCAACAAGGTTACTATATGTTGGTCAAGTATGTAAAGAATTGAACTGTGCTATTCTTATGTATCCTCAATTTTGTATCTTTCAGGATCTTCTTACGGAGGAGATCATTGACTGTGGTACTAAAAGAGGAGGATTGTATCATTTGGACAACACGGTGTTTGGTAAAGCTCATTTTTTTATAAGTTCATCAAGGAATTAGATCTCTCACATTTGGATGTGACATAAGATACTAGGACATCCATCTTTTGAATATCTGAAAAGACTCTACCCAAGTTTATTTTCTGATTATGAGGATACAAAATTCAATAACCTATATTAGAGCTAAGAGTCATCATGTGTCTTTTTCTAGTAGTTTGAATAAGAGTACAAAGTCAAAACATTTTGACTTGGTTAATTTTGATGTTTGAGGTTCATCCCTGGTTAATTCATCTGTTGGTAATTAGTGATTTGTACTATTTATTAATAATTTTACTAGAATGACTTGGCTATATGTTTTTAAAACAAAAAGTGAAATGCCACATGTCTTTAAATCCTTTTTTTAACATGGTGCAAAATCAGTTTAATCGAAGTATTAAAATTTTAAGAAGTGATAATGACGGAGAATTTGTGAACAACACACTTCGAAAAAAATTTCATACTAAAGGGATTATTCATCAAACGAGTTGTGTTGGGACCTCACAATAGAACAGAGTTGTCGAACATAAAAACAAACATATTTTAGAAACAGTCTGGTCTATGCTACTTGAGTATGACGTACCACAAAATCTATTGACCATGTGGTTGCCATTGTAGTGTACCTAATTAATCGCATGCCATCAAATGTGTTACATTTTTAAACCCCACTTCAAGAACTCTCTTCACATGCACCAATACCGTCGGTTCTGAATCTTCCACCAAAGGTGTTTGGGTGCATTGCATTTGTCCATATACAAAAACAAAAACGAACCAAATTGGAACCTTGTACATAAAGATGTGCATTTATCGGATATGGCCAAAATCAAAAGGTTATAAATATCTCAATCTCATTCCTAGAATAATATTTATTACCATAGATGTTATCTTTATTGAAGCAGAAAGTTCTTTTAGAAAGAATATGATTCATTCTTAGGGGATAGTTTAGTTGAGAATGAAAATTGGCATTAATTAGATATCAACACCGGAGGTGTTGCTCTAAATTTGAACCCATATGTTGGTCAACTCGATAGAGATTCAAATCCATCAACTGAAATAGAGCCGAATCCAACTACTAATTTTGAAAAGATTTGAAGAAGCAATGAACGATCCTAAGTGGTTGGAAGTTATGAAAGCGGAGATGGATGCATTAGAGAAAATTCACACATGACAGTTGGTAAGTTCACCAAAAGGTAGAAAGATGATAGGCTGTAAGTGGATATTCACAGTAAAATATAGTCCAACTGGTTTGGTTGACCGGTATAAAGATTGATTAGTTATCAAAGGATTTACACAAATCTATAGTATTGATTTTCAAAAAACCTTCTCATTGGTAGCTAAGTTAAAGACTATTAGGATTCTATTATCTCTTTGTAACGAATCTTGATTGGCCTTTGCATCAGTTTGATGAAAAGAATGTCTTCCTTTTTATGGTGACCTTGAAGAAGAAATCTACATAAAAATTCCACCCGAGTACAATCATTCAGGGTCTCAACAACTAGTATGCAAGTTAGAAAAGGCACTATATAGACTGAAATAGTCTCCTAGATCATGGTTTGAAAGATTTTATAATACAAGAAGCATGAAAAAAATAGTTTTATAAGAAGCATGAAAAAATAGTTGTTCTAATCATTTATGTAGATGACATGATAATTATAGGTGATGATTAAGATGAGATTAAAAGATTGAAAAAATCTTTCGAGGAATTTGAAATGAAGAACTTGGATGGACTAAAATATTTTCTCAGAATTGAAGTGGTAAGAACTAAACAAGGTATATCTCAGTCTCAAAGAAAGTATATGTTGGACTTATTAACTAAAATAAGGATGTTTGATTGCAAACCAATAGATACACCTATTGTGTAAATACTTAAATTAGGAGAGTTCCCAAATCATATATCAGCAAATAAATAAAGATATCAGTGATTGGTAGGTAAGCTTATCTATTTGTCTCATATCAGACCAGAAATAACGTATGCGATAAGTTCAGTATGCCAATTCATAATGCTCCAAGTGAACAACATATAAAAGCTGTGTTTTGAATTTTTTTTTTAGGTACCTAAAAAGTGCTCCAGGTAGAGGAATTTACTTTAAAAGAAATGGATATCTATGAGTGGAAGGGTATACTGATTCAGACTGGCCATGAGACATCACTGATCGGAAATCAACTTTCGAATATTTCATATTTATTGAGAGAAATTTGGTGACATGGAGGAGTAAAAAGCAAAAAGTGGTAGCTCTTTCTAGTGCCGAAGCTGAGTTCATTGGTATTACTAAATGGTTACATGAACTGATATGGCTAAAGAAAATTTTGAGTGAGCTCAGATTTGTTCCTAATGAGGGAATGAAACTTTTTTGTGACAACAAGACGCAATCGCTTTATCTCACAATTCAGTACAACATGACCATACAAAATATATAGAAGTAAACATACACTTCATCCGACAAAATCTAGAATAAAATGTCATATGCCTTTCATTTGTGAGAATAGATCATCAACTAGCCGATATTCTAACAAAAGACATTTCAAGTGTAATGTTTTATGACTCGCTTGTTAAGTTGGGCATGATGATATCTTATACTAACTTGAGGGGGAGTATTGAAGTGAGCTGTAGAGTTAGCACACAGGCTAGAGGTGCACTGGAATTGATGAGCTGGTTATTTTATTCCATATTCTGATTACCTAGAGACAGAAAGTTATATCTATTAATGATATCATTAAGCAGAAAATTTTCTTTCCTATATTTTTATCCTTTCCGATTTTATTTTAATCTCAACTCTATATCAAAGGAGCAATGACTCAGAAGATTGTAATACAGAATGTTTTTATCAATAACATTCAAGGACGGAAAGTTTGTGGGAGTGTTGTGTTATTTACTCTTGTTTTCTGTCACTTATTACAGTCACAGGATCCCATATTAGTGCACAAGTAATAGTCATAGTTGCAGCACCACTCTCAGTCACTTCTCTGAACTTAATATGTCTATTTGTGCGAGTCACGACCATGACAACCAGAAATTCAACACCACAAGAATCTTAGAATCCTCTGCTTTAGTTTATTTATAGAATTGTAAATTCAGTTTTGTATTGTTCTGACAAGAGAACACAAAATAACAGTAAGCCAAACAAAAATAATAAACTATCCTTACTCACTAAAAGGCTGCATCATTTTTTCATGTTCTGTCATTTTAGTTAAATGAAAATATGAGTATCAAATAATTAGAACCTCCATATGGCCACGCATAGTTGTCATGTCATATTACTGTTGTTGGTGACAATAATGTTGAATTTAACTATTTTATGGATTAGGTGATGTTAATTGTTTTTGTACTAAAAGGAGAGTACCGGTATTATAGGGTTTGTTTGGATGGTGAAAAGATTAGTGTAAGAATAATATTGTTTGGGTTAGTAGTTGAGAATAATATGAGGTTAATGATGTATCGGGAAATGTGAGAAGAGTGTTAATTTTTATTATTTCGGGTTAGTAAAATATTATTTGAATAGAAACATGAAAACAATGCAGAGAATAGTTAAAATAATTAATTATTTTTTAGTATTTTATTTAATAATAATATTTATTTAATACTACTCCATACTAATATAAAAGAAAAAAATATTTTTTTATTATTTTCACTACCATCATAGACGCTAATCCGCTAATTCAATGTTTTCTATGGGTTAGCGAATTAACATTATTCTGCTGCTATTCTCGATTTCAATTTTGTATTTAGATTTCAATTTTGTATTTAGATGATTGCTAATCCAAAAATAATTATTATTCCCAGATCAGTGCTATTCTACACCATCCAAACACCTGTAATGTGTTTGTTCTTTTCTGTTTTGGAAAATATGTGAACCCTAACCCTAGCCGTGATATTAGTTGTGGAGAGATGTCAGCAATTAGTCGTGCAGAGATTCCCCGATCCTGCTGCACTCAGTCGGCAGGGGTCCGTGACCATCGTGCGAAGCTAGAATAGGAGGCTGAGTCGATCTCGCCTACCCAGAGAAGAGGATCTATCCGGTGTTGCTCATACCCTAATCGGTTGCGCCTCGTGCTGAGTTGGTTATCTCCATAGAAATTCGACGGAGGAAAACAAGTCGATTGATCTCATTTTACTCAGAGCACAGAGAGGGAGAGAGAAACGGCGGAGAAAACAAAGAAGAATGGGGTAGGGTTCGGTTATGGTCAGATCGAAGGAATATTTATATTTTGGTCTATGACGTACTGAATGAACCAACAGTTCAGGCTGGCCCACAGTCGTACCAAATAGACCCCGATCAAATCCTGTCCACACGTTATCAAAGAGCGAATCACCAAGCAAACAAGCAAAAAAATATAGGCAAACAAATCTGAGCCGCACACCTCACAAATCCAACGATCTATAATCTCAAATCGTTGAGAGAGTTCTCCCCTTAAAAAGGGAAGGTTATTTAGAAAGCCAGTCTTTGTTTTACAAGATATTTACAAAGACCAAAAGTGAATACTAAAAATGAATGATTTTGGGTTGAAATTGTCATCACGAAGCAATTAAGGCCCAATGAATTTTCTTTCTTTTTCATTTATCTAAAGTAGGCTGGTCAAGCTTACTTTCATCTTTAATTGAACCCAGAAAAATAAGCAAATGGTCTTTTGATAGTGAATTCTACTGTGTCTGGGTGTAGCTGAGGCAATTAATTGCCAGGAATAAGCAAATTTTTCGTTGTCGTAACAACGGGTAATACCGATATAACAAAAAAAAAAAGAGAAAATGAATGGTTAATATTACAATTATTCAACCTCATTCAAAAACCATCCAACAAACAATAAAAGAAGCCCAAGTGAGCAGCGAGATTTACATTCATTTTGGGAGTTGACGTGTCTTAGATGCAATTGAAGTTGGAAAGAAATTACAGAAATCAAAAGGCAAGGAATAATTAGGATTATCATTTCAATCTTTCAATGACAATAATTAAAAATGTAAACTCCCCACCCCACAAATTTGGAAAAAAAATAAAACAACTGTACAGAAAATCCTCACCAAATCCCCACGAAATATAAACAACAATAACATCACCTAGGATTAAAGTTCAATCATTTTTTTTATTGAACTCATTTTTCATTCATTCGTCCTTCAAATCTGTCAAATTTTGATAAACCACCACATCTCTTCCCAAACTAGTTCCCCCAAGGGGATTTGTGGAAAATGAGATCCTTCCAAAACCCCAATGTCCAACCTGGTACAAATCCATCCAAATTTTTTCTGCATCCAATTTTGCGCTTAATCTTCCATTACTGACATTTTTACAATCCCCCAAACCCATCCCCCATACACCCATCCCCAATTCACCACTCTTACTGTCAAAATCTTTGTATTTCAACCCAATCACTATCTCACCATCGCTTTCTCCGACATCACTTATGCGTTTTTGCAAGAATCTCCTCTTCTTGGTCAGGATTTTGTAACAGCGCCTTCCCACCAAGTATGGAGCCTTGACCAAGGAAAAGGCTAAGAGGTGGACGACTGAGCAGGGACAACAGCAAAGAGCGATGCAGTCACCCATGACAAATGCAGAGCACGACTGACACGTCTGAGTCGAGCATTCAGCACACTCGACATGGTCATTGGATATGGCATCAGGGTCAGGGAACCTGTACCGTGCCATCATGTGAGCACTTCTAGATCTCTCCATTGCTTCCACTTGTTGAAGGCTTTCTTTCAATGAAAAACCCTGCAAATTGTTGTTACAAAGTTAGCAAGAGAAGATAGGATATGTTGATAAATGTCGACTCACAGTCACACATAACATGGTTGGTGACAAACTGATAATCATCATAGCTATGATTTAGGAGATATTCTAATTTATTAGGTGTAGTTCCATCACCATGGCACATGGGTTTTATGTGATTTTTTATTTTATTTTCTATATGCATGTTTATTAACTTGTTTAAGTTCTTTGGCATTTGCCATGTGTACAGATATATGTTTATGATCGTACGAAATAGATGCATTGTGAGGTCCATTTAAACTAATTTGAAAATTCTGGGACCAACAAACGAACCAACTGCAGATTAGAACATATCTTCACAAGAAACAAAAAAGAACAAAACAATTAATGAGATACTTATGAGTCTGTATTAATTCCTGACAAGGACCATGCTCCCTCAATGGTCATGGACATTTAATGTGACATTTATAATGACTCAGAATGATAGAACATCAAATTTATATGTAAAAGATGATTGAATTTTTAACTAAGTTTGAATGTTGCTATCCGGTAACATGGATAATAAATTGAATTTGTATCACTCAATTACTACACCTACCAGCATCTTCCATGTTATCCTTAAAAATCTTAATTGTACTAGATAGGTAAATTACAGGAGCAGCTGAATTGATGTCTTACCAAAAGATCCTTATATCTAATCATTCAGAAGTGCATATTTTGCAACTAGCTAGATGCTGCCCAACTGATCAGCTACAGGCAACCAGTTTATTTAACCAAGAGAATTATATAATTTTTGCAATACTTCAACCAAACTTTAGGTGAACTTAATTGAAATTGCATTGTGATATCAGAAAAGTGACTTAAAAGTAAATATTTTTTTTTTTTGAAGGGGAAGGAAAAGCCTACCCATTTTTTCATTAAAAAGAAAAAAAAAATACAAAACTGACAACAGAAAAGAAAATGAGAGAATTTTAAGAAACTGAAATTTAAATAAACATAAGCATTCGAGTACAAATTTTAAATTCTAATCTCTACAAACCTTACTGTTTGTAGAGATCAGAATTTAAAATTTGTACTCGAATGCTTATGTTTATTTAAATTTCAGTTTCTTACCGATTTGAAACAGTACTATATGTTAAATTATTAATTCCATGCTGAAGTAATGAAGCAATAGTTATTTGGCGGGATTTAACTAAAATCAATGTAAATCAACCTCACAAAATATATCATTGAAGGGTGGGTGAAAATTGAATTATTGTTAACGGACGTGGATGCATGATTTTGATCGTGAGTCAAATTAGCAAAAACTTAATCAAATGGATTCGCCCCTTGATTGTCAATTAACTAATTCACTATATATACTGTAATGCTCTGCTAATTAGAAAGTGTGCTTTTTCTGAATTTTGACCAAATACTTTCTTTAACTTGTTGGACAATGTAGTGAAAGATCCTATTATATTATTGTTTCAAAGGTATCATTATGATTTTTTTTTCAAAAAAAAAATAATATTTAAGCATAGTTTTTGTCTTCCTTTTTTTTTTCTTTTTGATTGCCCGTTAATTATATATAAGCATGGTTTTAAAAATTCTATGCCGGAAAAAAAATGCTTCGCCTACATATGATTTTTTATGTTATGTGGCATTTTGTATGACAAAAAAATGTGGCAAGAAGTTACTCGGACCCCCTAAATTTATATATAAAAAAACAACTTAATGATTGTTCTAAAGAAAACAAATATTACATAAAAGCTTACTCGGATTGAATAGAGAACCGTATCTCTATCGAAAAATCAGAAGAAATACTGATGGCAAGGTTCCGACCTTCTCAAATCTCCGTCTCCAATCTATCCCATCCAAATGCTACAAATCCATGATAGATGAAGAAGAAGATAATCGAAGATCGAAGAAGAAGAAGAAAAAGAGGGATAAATCTGAACGCTTCTTTTTGCCTTAATTTTATAATATATTTCAAGAGAGAGGTGAGAGATTAATGAGCTTGAATTGGATACAGTTAAGAGAGGAGAAGCCAGCAAATTACAGAGTTGACATGTCCCCATGGATGGATAGACCAATCAATATATAAAAATTTGTTGCAAGTCTTTTGTATCGTCAACAGTACAAGACATCTGTGTGGCATCGGATTTTGTTTGGTTTTCTTTGCTCTCGACCTCTTGTAGCACTAGCAGCTCATTGTTGGGGAACACGAATTATATTATCAACTGAATCAGAGAATCTGAGTTCTGTGATTTTTTATCTTTATATGCATCCCAAAACAGAAATGTCATACTTACCTTTCAATTTCAATATTACGTGGAGGTGTCAAAGCATTGCTTTTTAAAGTTTTTCATAGAATTAAGGCATGGATCGTATTATAATACTTATCTTAATAATTTTGATAATGAAATTTGAAATAAATTTAAGGAATTCAAAATAGAAAAATATTGTATATATATTCTGAAACTAATAAATTCATAGTGTTTCCATATTTCATATAATTCAAGTGATGTTTAGTAACCTATCAAATAATATTAAAATTTATGCAGTTTATAATGATTTTAATTAATAGTTTTTGATGGACTATAAAACATTATCTATTATATCAAATTTGAACATAATCATTGATAAATTCATAATTTTTTTTTTCATTTTTAAGATTCTCTTAAAAAACATTAAATTTATTTTATTTCCATTGTCAAGATTATCAAAATGTGATCACTCCCCTGTAATTAATTATTTTAGGTATCTCCTTTTACAACGTTCTTTCTTTAAGATTTCAACAGCAATTTTTATGTCACGTCTTTTAGAAAAAATAAAAGATATAAGATACATTATTTTTACGACAAATTTGTTATGTGTCAATTCCATGTAAATAATTTGTAGAACTAGAATTGTTATTCCATCTAAGAGCCAGCAAATACAGATTGTTATAATTTTCATATTTTTTATATGAACAAAGAAGTTTGTATTAAATTCAATAACTTAATTTATATGATATGTATAAAATATAAACTACATTTTACTTTTCAAGTTCCTAATTATTTTTTTTTCTTTTGTCCATATTTTCATACTAATCCAGTGACAATATATTCCCAGTTTCGTACAGAATATTGTTTTTGATCAATCACTTTTGTTCTTGGATGCAGATTGGTAACTGAAAATAAAAAAAAAATATTGCAACGCTAATATTGAAAAGTGCTTTATTTTTAACTTACATTAAATATGTTCAAAGATGGATATTCTCTTTTCTAGATGCAAAATCATTTTACTATATACTAAAATTAAAATTTAAAAAACGAACTTAAAAGGAGTCAAGATATATGTGATACTTCATATAATCATCATTAAAATTATTGTATATGAAAGTTAAGGAAAAAGAAAGCCAAAGCTAGTAGGGTAATCTTTCATAAAAAGAAAACGAGAAAAATACAAGCAAGCACATGCACATGGATAGGTGCTAGTTGTTGTTCCCTATAATTAGACAAGAAGGTGACAGAAACTCTAATCAGTAATCAGGAAGGAAAAGGACAAAAGAGCTAGTTGGTGTTCTATAATTACACCTGTTCCCATCTTGCATATTCTCCAGTAATAAAACTGAATTACTTTTTTTTTTTTTGAACGTTCAAGCCCTTAGGCAACTTTTATTGATTCACAGAGAATACAGGATTCAGCTGAGAAAATTTTCAAACTTCTTCAATGTATTTGGTTTGTCATTAGCAATCTGAATACCGTTTTTGTATAATTAATTTAATAAATTTATCATAAGCCTTGAGTTAATGTTTCTGAATAATCATAAACCTTAAGTTAATTTTTTGTTCTAAAAAGTAAAATACATTTTCAGTGCTTTTATTACAAAGTAACGTAATGTATAATACAAGCACCTTTACCACTACAAACATTTTCTAAAGAAATATACATCGTGATAATAGTTCTAATAAAAAATATATAAAGCAAAATAATGATGGAAATTTTAATAATACTTTCAAACAAACTTTTTATTAAATTAATGTCTTAGACAAATTTCAAGTGATATGCTCATATATGACATTAAGAACTACTTTTTTGGGGAGTTTTAAGATGTTTTCAACATGTATTATATATAAAACTTAATAGGAATCCTGAAAAAAAAAACTTGCCTATGTCAAAAAAATTACAAACATTTTGTTTTCTTTGTAAATGATTGTGTGTAAACTTTCAAGTAATTTAACTATTATATTGTGGTCCAGTAAACATTTATGATATGTGATGAACTGTGAAATTTGAATTTAATTCAACGTTTTTCATGTATACAATGTATGTATCGATGATATTATTCAAAACTATAACATTATAAAATATTAAACTAATTCGTTGTTAAAGATCTTAATCCGTTAAAAAAATAGGCTGATGGATCATGGATATTCAGTACTGTAGCAGATGTCAGCAATTGTACAAGTACAAATGTAAAATAAATCTCAGCAAACAAAATTATTTCGTTACATAAAATTTGGACATGTTCCATCAGAGTGTCAGGTTTAACACGTTGCAGTGTAGCATTGTTTTCTTGAAGGTAAAAGGACAAAAAAGACGGAAGACACCTAATTTAAAACGCCCCTTCAAAGAAATTGCAGGCCAATGGGGATACCGGATAATAATTTAGGGTTGGATTCGGATTCGATTGGATCAATATTATTTTTATTCGATTCCTTTTTTTACCATATCCGATTGTGCGAACCTTTTTCAGATATATAAAATAAATAAATATTTATTAAATATTTATATTTTGTAAGTATTTTAATTATAATTAACTAATATAATTAATTTTAATTAATATATATATATATATTAATTAGTGTTAAATTAAAAATAAAAAATATAATTTAATAGTCGGATATGATATATCCGTTTCTGATCAAATCCGGAACAAACCCATATAAAAATATATATATATATATATATATATATATATATATTTGACTTTAGTGATGTGAAGAAATTATTAATATATTTCGCATTTTTTGTCCAAATTTAAAAATATTTATAATAACATACATATTTTTACAAATAAAACCATATTTGTATTCATTGTTTATAAAGTATTTATCATTTTTATTTTCCGAATATTCATAAGCCTCAAGTTAAAGTTTTGTTGAAAAAAAAATACAGTTTTCATTGTTTTATTACTAGTAACGTAATGTATGATACAAACATTTTCTAAAGAAATATACATCATCCTCTTGAACGGCGGATAAGGTGCAATTATTAATTTTAATCAACTTCGCAATTAATTATTATTTAAATTCCGATAGTTTAATGAAAATTTTGTTGTTAATTATCTTCCCAGATTGAAAAATAAACATGCTAGCAATTGTTATGCATTCTTACAGTTGATATGTTATAACTGATCCATCATGATTTACAGTTAGCCACAAGTTTGTTTATGCATTCAGAAAAATAGAAAATTGTAAGCAAAGGATCGGAGGCGATTATATTTTGGTTTTGAGAATTGTTTGCCTTCCCATTCTTGAAAATAAATCAACAAGTAACGACAATTGGCAGTTAATATAGATATTTATTATAAAAATAAAGTTCCATGTGTAATTACAGAATACTGTACAAAATGAATTGACATATAATTAATAACATGCATCATAACTCATTTTAATCATAAAAAGTTATGGTAGGAGAAGTATGACAGCAGATTTTGACCGTCAGATTTGTTTAAACTGCTGCGATTAGAAGTAAAATATTATTATTTTTATTAAGTACGACAATGTGATTGAGATGAATACATTTCCCTCATAACATATATAAAAATATATATGATATTTGATGATGAATAAAGCTTGCATTGACAACGATATTGATAACTGTATGTGTGCATCAGCTCCCGATCGGAAAATATTTGTGCAAATTGATCTAGGAAAATTGAATAGTGGTCTAACTATATTTGTATAGGTCATAATTTATAGATGTGGATATAAATAGAATATCAAACAAAAACTAATGCAATTCAGGAACAAGTATATTTTTGATATTAATGTAACTCTTTATTAAATTCATAAATTTTAGGAATTTATGATAATTATGTTTCCACACTAGTATCATAAAAAGTTATAAAATTGTCAAAAAAAAATTCAGAGTTTGTTTGTAATTATAATAGCAGAACATAAGTTTCGTCAAAGGTTTGAACGTTCATTTATCAAAAAACAATCCAAGATATCAAGCATTAAGTCAACAGCACGCTCGTTTCATAAATCATTGTTACTTTGACATCGGTGGTGGTGGTGGGTGCTGCTGCTGTTATTATTATTATTATTATTATTATTATTATTATTATTATTATTATTATTATTAGAGAGAGTTTTTCTATTGTGCTTTCAGTAACATTTCGGGCACAACGCTATCAATTTAAATTTTAATTTAAATAGCTCAAAAAAATATTTATATCAAAATCTCATAGAATACTATTTTTATTGTGTTTAGAATTAATTTACTATATTTAATAATTTTTGAAAGATATCCCTAAAATAATAAAATTTGTATGTTAAAAATACTTACTTTCTAAAAATCATTAAGTATAGTAAACAAACTCCAAATATGATGAAAATTAATATTCTACAAGATTATGATATAATTTTTTTTATTGAGCTACTTAAATTAAAATTTTGAGAATAAAAAAATTAAAATTTAGACCGATAGCATTTTGACCGAAATGCAACTGAAAGCATAATAGATAAACTCTCTCTCTCTCTCTCTATATATATATATATTAAAGATACCGTGAGTTTAACTCAAAAGATATATCAAATCATCTCTAAATTTTAATTTATCATACTCATTAAATTCTTTATATGAAAATCTTGTGGGATGCAAAAATTTAAAGCGTTCTGAGCTTTTTAAGTCACCGTTTTTAATTTTTAAAAATGATATTCAAACATTAAATATTTTCTTATTATTTTAAAGCTAATTTTTAAAAATTAAAAACCATAACTTAAAAATCTCAAAACACTCTAAATGTTTGCATCCCACAAGATTTTCATATAAAGAATTTAATGAGTATGATAAATTAAAATTTAGAGATGATTTGATTTACTTTTTGAGTTAATCTTACAGAAAACCTCCGTGAGCTTAAGCTCACGGTATATTTAATATATATATATATATATATATATATATATATACTTTTATTGTTTTGGAAAAATTATCTATTGCACAAAATATACTAAATATTAAATTTATTTACGTGAGTCTCTGTTTTCATTTGGAGCAAAAAACTGAACTTCGTAAGTTTCTGAAGGACAAACCTATATTTTTTATAAAGAGAAAATGTCAAAAGAGAAGATGGTTTATTGGATTTTAACCAAATAGTTAATAGAGAGAAGATGGTCCATTAGTCTTTAACCAAACAATTAATAGAGAGAAGATGGTCCATTGGTCTTTAACCAAACAATTAATAGTCCTTCCCGGTTCTGCTAGCCGTATCACAGATTCTTCTACAAGTTTCTAGCATTCTGATTAAAAAAAATGTTATCTGATGACCATCGAGTTGCCTTTCCCGTATTTTATATACGAAATCATACGTCATGAATAATTTTTGGACTTAATCCCGGAAGAAAACATTTTTTTGTCAACTGTTCGGTCTTTTTGTCGTTATTCGATGAGTTTGTCAATAATCAGTGTTTTCTCTGTTTAATTAATTTGGGTCCGCACAAGCTTCAAACGCATTTTGTTTTTATGAAAATCCTATCTGTATAAATATATCAAAACCCCATCCCTCTACTACTGAAAAAAAATGATCTACTACAATGTGGAATATGCAGCCGATGATCCGAGTAAATTAAAATTACAATATACTTAATTAAGGTTGAATTTATATGGAATAAAGTGACAATGATACAAATTGACAATTTCAACAATGATTTTTCAAATTAATATAAAAACTTTATGGACATTGGTTGAATTTGTAGATTATTTATATTTCAAAATGTTACATAAATATAATTTAGGACAGCCCGCCCATACTCGCATTAAGGAGGGGGGGGGGGAGCTCGAAACAAAGATGCAAGAAGATGAGGAGATAATTAAAAATGTACAAATTGAAAATTTTATATAAGTAAGTAGAAATTCGGTTTCACTGCGACAATATAACTCTCAAATAAATAATTAGAAATATAAAACTTTAAATATATTTTATAAAATTTCACATTAAAAAATTTTAAATACATATATTTAATATAAAATATGTATATAATAATAATTATTATAAATAATATAATCAAATACATGAAAAACTTTAAGCAAAATCAATAATAAAAAACTTTGATGATATGGCATGTATGATAGACTAGAAGACTTAACTCTTTTTATGGAATATAATTTTAGTGGTTTTTTGTGAAGTATCAAATAATATTTAAATAGGAGAGTTTCAATGTTGTAAGTTTTGTGTTCCATAAAATGTCATCAACTCATTTTTTAATTCATATTTTAAAATTTAAAACCCAAATTTCAAATATAAACTGTTGATCTTGTTAACTTTTATGGTAGATGTATGCTCCTAAAATTTCATGATTTTTAGAATTCACTTGATACTAGATCAAATGAAAATAAAATGAATAAATCTAGTTAATTATGATTGATTAGTTTTTATGCATTTATTTTGTTCTTATTTGATTTAGTATCAAATGAATTTCAAAAATCATGAAAATTTAGGAGCATACATCCACCATAAAAATTAACATGATCAATAATTTGGATCTGAAATTTGAGCTTTATATTTTAAAATATAAATTCAAAAAATGAGTTGATGGCATCCTATGACATACAAAACTTTGTGGCATTGGAACTTTTCTCATATTTAAATTACATAAAAAATTAAAACACAATAAATTATAAGTAAAAAAAATAATCCATAAAAACTGAAGAACCTGCGACACCTTTCCCTAGTTACTCACCTTGATGAGATGATCTTGCAAGAAAATGATTCACCTAATTAAAAAGTATAAATTTCCAAATTGCAATCTAATCATAATTTAGGATGACACTGGGTACATAGATCCGTGGATTAGCTCATGTAATTGATTATCCAATAAATAGCCAATATTTTACTTGTGAAATATAATCGACAATAGTAGATATCACTGATAAAACTCACTGTTTTCACACCCATGAATTCGTGTATATAAAAAATATTAAAATTAATATAAATATATCATAGATGATAATAAGTCTCGTCTCTCTACAGAATGAAATAAGTTCAAATTTGAAAAGAAACATATGAAAAATGATATATCTCAGAGTTAATAACCCTATTTAAAAAAAATAAAAAATTTCATATATCATAATCAGGCCAAGCATAAGACAAAAATGGAAGAAAATAAAGCACAAGATCACACCAGTATAAATTATATCGATTGTGGCCTCTTTATAAAAATAAAAAGATACGCTCGTTATTAATGTCAACTATATATTGTCAATGAACATAACATATTAAAATTATAAAGTTCAAATTTCAAAGAAACTAATAATATTTTGAGACCTATTCAACAAAGGGAAAACTGTGAGCACTTTTCTTTAAAGAGCGGCAATTAATTGGGGTTTGACTTGGAGAAATTATAGCTAGCCGTGGTGTAATATCTCAAACATAAGTTTATTTATTTTGAATGACTTCATAAATAAATTATCTATAAGGTTTAATATGCAAAATTGTAATAAAAAAATAATGATAAATAAATAAAACAAAGAGGAACACGTTGGGCTCTCTTTGGAGGACGCGTGGGAGCCTCCTAAAGGTGACCTTATATCAAATACACCTCTCTCTCTCTCCGTTGATAATCAGAATGAAAAACAAAAGAAAGGAAATAAAAGAACGGGAAAAAGAAAGAAAGAAAGAAAGAAGGAAACCAACAGAAAAAAAAAAGAATCGGAAGGAAGTAGGAAAGGGAAGATATTGACCCATGCTCAGTTTTTAGTAATAATAAGTTTTATTAAATTAATATTATTAAAAATAAGAGTGAGTAACGTAAAATTTCAAATATACGAATGGCAGCGCGCCACTGTCAGTGGCGCGTTTCATTATTTTTATGAAACGCGCCACTTCTTATATATACAAAATGCGCAGCGCCTCTCCATCTCACTTGCGCGGGGTTTGGACGAAACGCGCCACTGTCAATGGCGCGTTTCATAAAAATAATGAAACACGCCACTGGCAGTGGCGTGTTTCATCCGCGCCACTACCAGTGGCGCGCTGTCATTCATATATTTGAAATTTTACGATTCTCACTCTTATTTTTAATAATATTGATTTAATAATAATTATTAGTAATAAAAACTGACCCATGCTTGAATTCGAAACCAAGACTTTAATCAGATTTAGGAGGTCAATTCAAAGAACGTTGTGTATCGAGTTAAGAGTTAGAATTAAGTCGTGGATCAAAATCATATTTGTATCAGGTAATCGGATTTCTCTATAATTTATATTTAATTATTATATGTTATTTGGATTGTTGACTTGATATGTGACTTGACTTGTGATATGGGTCGATGCCCTGAATTGATCTGTGATTTGATCTAAATTGTGTGGATTGACCTTTGACTTGCGATATGGGTCGATGACATGAATTATATGAATTGATTGGATTTTGATCACTAGACTAAATTGAATATTGAATGAGTGTTGATAATGAAACTGGTCAAATTATGCATGACTATACATATCGTAAGTTAACTCTTTCATACTCCGAAAGGGAGGGTCCACACAACCTGAAGGGTTGTGAGTGGAAGATGGCTCTGCAAAGTTTCACTTACTAGCGGATTTATGGGATATCCCCTACTTATCACGGTGGACACGGCACGTGATTTTCATATGTCTATGCATAATTGCTTAAATCATAATTGCACATATGAAATATAATAAAGATATATTTCATTTTGATTGCTTTGAATTATTTTATGTACATGTTATAAAGAAGTTGCATCGTTAAATAATCAGTTACTGAACTTTATAGTTGATTCTATTTTGTTTATGTCTTCTTTGTTTTTTTTGACGTCGTAAGTTGCGCGCCGTCAGATGGATGCGGAAGATACCGTCTCCATAGCGCCTTAGTCGGGACGTTACACGTGGTTAAGCCTCTCAAGGAGGTGAGAACTACATTAAATGTATAATATATTTATTTCTGACGACTTCATCTCATATTTTATAAATTATAAACCAATTAACAGAAGTATATTCAATAGTGAATAGAAACGATTCGCTACCAAATAATTGTACCCCTCAACCTCTCCAACCGCGAATTTCTCGTATCAATCTCTCCATTTCTACGCTAGAAGAACCTCCCTTAAATTACTTAAAATATAAAAAATATATTAATCAATATTTTATTATTTTATTCATATCAGATAAAGACAATCCATAATCTGTTCGAGTTGGATCGAATTAAAGAAATATTAACCCAATTTCATAAAGGACCTTTCATTGAAGTTTTGAACTTCCGAACTCCTACAAACTGATAGGACCATGTCCTCACTTCATATATTCATACTTGTTCACTCTTATCCATATAGTTAGAATCCGAAAGTGTAATTATTGACACATTCTGGTTTTGGGGTTAATGATAAGACTGTATTTCTGAAATCCTATCTATTACAGGTTCAAATACTTAGCCTTAAGAAACTAATTCACTAGACCATATAAGGCCTCCTTCACCCAATACTTATCTCGAATACGTATACCTCGAGCTGGATATTCCCGAATTTGAGATCATCACGATACTTATCTCGAGTATAACTGCCTAGTAACCTCCCATGATCATGTATAGCGGTTATAGCTGACCACGATTCTATATAGCGCACAATTGTACACAATAACTGCATACAATTAAGTCTGCGACTTATCATTACATGCACTTGTCACATTTATGATTGATTATTTTAGATCGTGCTACCGTCTGACCATGATCTAATATCCTTCTCCTATATAAGACATCAACAAAAATAAAGGAGATGATCCATTCTCATTTACACGCACTGAATTTATAAGTCAAAATAACTTTTGTGAACCCCTTACATACATTTTCATCCTTAAACAGTAGCATACATCATCTCTTTTTGTCACGATCTGACTTTCTAACCCAGTACGTATCACACACAATATTGATTTCATTATTATGCCAAAAATTAATTCTTAGGTCTTCACATTTTAAATCGAGCGAACACAAGATAGAATTTTCAGCTTGTTACCTATGGTTGGAGGCGGGGGCGTTTATATTTATGTTGAAAGGTTCACAAAGAATTGACACTGTACACGAAAAAAGTGTGGATTAATGGCTAACACAAGCGATACAACGCATGTTACCCTCGCATAGTTATAAGTGTGGATTATTGTTTGTTTTTCATGAAGGATATATAATAATTTCACAAAAAATATCAATATTTCATCCAATAGGTTTTTTTTCTTTTAGAAAAATTGACTCTATATATTTGAAGAAGAACTATTCTCGATTTTTTAAACAAAAATAATGTGTTTTTTTTCTTTAAAATGGTATAACCAGATTCTTATTGAAAAATTTGAAACTAACAAAAAAGTAATCTTGTACTGAAACAAATTTAACTTCTTTTTCTTTGTTTATATAACTTTTTTCTTGACAATTATATTTAAGAGAACAAAAATGTTTAATCAAGGACAATCAGCCATAAAGATCAAATCACAATAAAAATTTGATTCAGAATTTTTTTTCGTTCTTGTATTGAAATAATGAAAACAACAGATCTGTTAACCGCCACTATAACAGCATAATAACGCTATTATATACTTTAACTGCCTTTAGCAAGCGCCGTTCAAAATTGATACTTAATTGTGCTCAATTAAAATTTTCGTGAACTTTGAAATTTCAAAACATCATATTTGCATACTAACTGTGAAGAAAAACTTGTATAGAATTATGATGAAATATTTATCTGATATTTTGAAAAGTCATTTTTGTAAAATTATTTATTTAAATTGTTCTAATAAAATCAGACAATTTGTGAAGCAAATAATATTAAAATATTAAATAATAATTTCACACCAACAAAGCTAATATGTTTTAACTACAATTACTAAAATCCATTGTTAATTTTGTGATTTTGAATTTATTTAGTTATAAATAAAGAAATCGGCCCTGCATCTCCGCAAATATCTGTCCTGGTATCACATCATCATCATGTGACTAGTTGACACTCCAAACTTGTATAAAATTATGATGAAATATTTATTTCATATTTTGAAATGTCATTTTTGTAAAATTATTTATTTAACTTCTTCTAATAAAATCATATAATTTGTCAAGCAAATAATATTAAAATATTAAATGATAATTTCACACCAACAAAGCTAATATATTTTAACTATAATTACTAAAATCCACTGTTAATTTCGTGATTTTGAATTTTTTTAGAAATTGGCCCTCCATTTCTGCAAATATCAGTCCTGGTATCACATCATCATCATGTGACTAGTTGACACTTCAATATGAGGTAGTTTGCAAGGAAGCAAATATGTTGCTCGTAAAATCTGCGAGCAGGAGTGTTTATAAAATCAAACAGTGGGAAATCATCAAAGGCTGTGTTTGGATGAGGGGTGGGTTAGTGAGAATAGTCACTAACCCAAGAGTTGGAGTAGTAACTAAATTAACTTTTTGTTGGGTTAATAAAATAACCACTAATCTAATATTTTTGAAGAGCTATTTTCTCATTCAAATATAAAATAACAATAAAAATAATAGCTAACTCAAAAAGTTACTATTCTTCACCCATCCAAACACACCCAAAGAGAATATTAATGTGCAGGAAATCGAGGAACATCGTCGGATGTCAAAGAACAGAGCTTTCTTGGCGCGAAAACGAGCAGCAGATTTCGTTGTAGTTTGCAAAAGAACAAATGGAAATAATTCTGGACCTTTCGTTGTGGTTGTAGGATGTTATATCAGTGATTGTGTGACATGTACGAAATATAAGAAAGGAAGCAGGAAATCGAGGAACATCGTCGGATGTTTAAAATCTGCGAAAATAGCTCTTTAAAATCTGCGAGCAGGAGTGTTTATAAAATCAAACAGTGGGAAATCATCAAAGGCTGTGTTTGGATGAGGGGTGGGTTAGTGAGAATAGTCACTAACCCAAGAGTTGGAGTAGTAACTAAATTAACTTTTTGTTGGGTTAATAAAATAACCACTAATCTAATATTTTTGAAAAAATAGGTACGGACCCTTATTTTATTGTCTCAACGAGTTGTCTACAGTTTTAATATTAAAAAAAAGGAAAGAAAGAAAAAGAAAATTAGAGCACCCTTATTTTATTCTCGGAAAAAAATTATACGTGAAAAATTAAAGCTGCATAGAAAACTCTTGAGTACGTCTGCCATAAAGAAAGGAATCAAGAATAACGGATTTGTATTTACTGTCATAAAAATGTTGTCATCAATGTCATAGTTTTTGAGATAAGATGAAATTTATACAGTCCGATTTAAATTTAAAGAGATATATTTTTTTAAGTAGGTCTCATCCTCATAAACATAAAAAAACACTGCTATAATTTCTGGCTAGGTCTAAACTCAAAGAAACTTTCAACAAAATTTAGTTTTGAGTCAATTACTGTTACTACTATCTTGCTTGTGCATTGCTATGGTGATATTTTTCAGAAATATAAAAATTCATATTTTCATATAAAAAATAAGGAAATAAAAATAAAAATAATTTAGTAATTAATGTAAATATTAATCATGAATACATAATTAATGCAAAATAAATATAAATTGAGAGAAAAGTTAACATTCAGCGTTTAAGGAAAGTTAAAATTGATAATTGATGGCGATCTAAGAAAAGAAGGAAATAAAATAGAGCAATTACACTCCTAAATTATATAGCATTTCGTGTAACAAACAAAATTGAGAAATTTTTTTAACTTCAACACAAATGGTCATAGAGATAGTAACATTATTTTATAAATAACTCAATCCGATGAGTGATATTAGTTTTAAAAATTCAAAAAAAATATCTGAATCGTTACAAAATCAGAACACATACATTCTTAATAAGAAGTAGAGATAGAAAAAAATATGAATACGTTTCCAAAATCAGCTACTATCTAAATTAAATCGGGCCTATGTCGTGTAATTGGAATCGGAATATCTGATAAATCCTGGGCGTGGATTCCAAATGAGTAGTCTGAAAGGAGTACCAAGTGTGCATCGACAATTTGAAAGGAACCGATCCACTCCCGCCAGATATATTCTCTATTACTTTTTGCTAAAAATAGCAGAGCCTGGTAACGAAAGCTTGTTGGCCCAAATTAAACCAGAAACAACCATTGCTTCTTCGAGGCCCAATTGCAAAAGAAATATTAGCCAGAGTACGAATAAGATGCACTTGAATGGGTTGTAAGTTGTAAGTTGTAACATCTACTCTACAATGGAGAGTGATCCTTGACACTTTTCTTGGTATGATATTGATAGATAGCCCGCAAACCTAAGATGGATGCTATTAAAATCATATTTTTATTCAATCGAAAATAAATTTTGTATATACTGATTGTCTGGATTCAAATGATTTAATTTAAGCCTTGATTTCCAAACACCATTAGCTTTCATTAGTACTCCACTGCACAATGAAATAATCCATCTGCTAGCAAGTGGTAAGTATCAGGGTGGGTATTCTGGAGTGTTTTTTCTCTAGAGGGATTTCAAAAGTTAATTTGGACGCCCAAATTAATCTGAACGGCTGTGGAAAAATTTAAATATAAATTTTAATGTACAAAGATTTATTATTATTAAATCAATATCTTTGATAATTTATCGAATAATTTAGATGAAAAGTGTTCCAACCTAAGGAGTTTTTTTACGCTTCAGAGGATGCCAATCGGTAAGTACCAAATAGAAAAAAAAAGCACCAAGTAACAACAAAAAAATGAGCATTTATTTATTTATTTTTGAACCATTATTTGGTTTTGTCGCGAAAGAATTGCTCTTCTCCGAAATAAATCAATATAATTCCATGCATTTTTCTACATAATTGGTACAATGACAAGCACAAAACATAAGCTCAGATTTATACAGTGTTTCTCCTAGCTATCAACTCCTCTATCAAATTTTCTAGTTCTAAATAAGAAGATCCTCCCTCATCCACTGCCGTCTTCGCTTTCTCTTTTAGTTCTTTGGCTCTTTTCCTCATTGCCTCTGCTTCCATGCCTTCCCCAAAGATGTTTTCAATCACGCTTTCAATCGTCTCCGCTGCGATCAACTGCGGTTTTTCAAGATATGCACTTGCCCCCATGGCCCCAATTGTCGCTCCCACTCCAAGTATGTCCACAATCAGCTTTTCATTGAAGAATTGATCGCCATGCATTGGCCAAGTTATCATTGGTACACCGGCAGTAATGGCTTCAAGTGTTGAGTTCCATCCACAGTGTGTCAGAAAACCCCCGACAGCCGGATGATTTAATATAAGAACCTGAGGAGCCCATCCTCTGATAATTAAACCCTTTTTTTGTTTATGTGTTCTCTGCTCGAACTCATGCAGCCAATTGTTGCATCCCTCTAGGTCTGAACTCTTAACCACCCAAATGAAATCCCGATCAGAACTCTCAAGTGCGATCGCGATCATCTTTAATTGCTCTAGAGAGATTTTTAGGCCTGCTATTGAGCCAAAACAGATGTATAGCACAGAACTGGGACACTTACCATCGAGCCACTGTAAAAGCTCCTCGGTTCCAATTGAGGTGTTAGTGTTACCTCGACCTCTACTAGATTTCTCGATCAAATCTTCATTGCACAATACAACCGGCCCAATCAACCATGTCTTTCGACCGACCACCTTGCGCCAGTGTGCCGCATAATCAGCTTCTAGATCTAGAAAGCTGTTAACGATCTCACCATAGCTTTTGGCATCATTTCCGCTATTGCGCTTGACCACAGCGAGCATCTCTTTATTCTTCAGTGGAAACATAAACTGAGTTCGGTGCATCTCCAACTGGTGCGGCAAGCCCGGTATGACAAATGTGTCTGCGTCGACAGGGAGGGACTCTATAATTTGAAAAAGTTTCTCTTGTGCACAACGTGCCATTAACCCCATTCCATTAAAAACCAATCTAGGAATACTTGTCCTTTCTGACACATTAGTGGACCAAGTAAAGAAGGTATCCGAGACGAATGCATCTGGATTTATCTCCTTGAGCTTTTGCTCGAATGGTTTCTCGAGTAGTGAGACAGCTTGAAAGAATTGTTGACGAATTCCCTCGAAGCTGGAAACTGAGACATTTTCTACACCCTCTGGTAGGCCCACCTCAGCAGAGGGGAACGGGATTGAGCAAACAGAGATTGGCACATGGTGAAGCTCATTTTTACTTTCAAAGACCTTATTTGTTTGGTTGATGTTCGTTTCGATGTAGCTTATATTGATGGGGGTGGTAACGATGGTGCACTTGACACCATGTAAGGCGAAAAGTCTTGCCGCATCAACCATTGGCAAGAGGTGGCCATGAGCAAGGAAGGGGAAGAAGAGTATGTGAAGTGGGGAAGATTGAGTTGTCATGGCAACAATTACAAAAATTTGGGGGTAATGGTCTGATTAGCTTCCATCTAATTATAGAAGCGAAAGTTATCATGGTCAACAAGAAACTTGGAAAACTAAACAATGAGACATTTCTTGGCCCCTACTGCACGACAAAGTGTCAAATTTGATTCTAGAATAACAGGGAAAAAGAAATAACGCATATCATCATTGCATCATCTGTAGTTTATTATGGATTTTTTCGTAATAAGAAGCTTAGTTTGTTTCGAACTATTCCTTAAATAGCTGAAAATCAAACAAGTATCTTAGCCTTTTCTTCTACTTCGTTTGTCAATATATTTTTTTTGGAATTTTCGTATCCTTGTTAGCTCCTTCCTTGTGGGGAAATAATCATACATCATACGTGCATCTCACTTTCTCAAACTTTTCCGGCATCGTTGCTTTCTTGCAAATTATGGCTATTTTTTATACATGAATAAAGAATTCCTGTTTTGATTTAGGAAGCTCCTGTTTAAAATGTTGGGAAATTTGAAAATGATTGTGTAAAAAATAAAAAAAATAATATTTACTGTTTGTTAATCAATTATATAATAAAATAAAAAAATAAAATGAAGGCCACCCAATCCTACATATAGGAATTACGAACTAAGATTTGGGGGGGGGGGGGGGTCAACTTATGTGGGGATGATCATTCGACAAACTTGTGAGAAAATTTAGTATTTTTTTCATGTGAATTATATGTGATGTAGACTCACATAAATGGTTGTGTATTGATCACAGTTCTTTTACTTACTTATATATAATACTATAATTATTTTTTGAAAGTTAAGTCTATTTGTATAATTTCTTATCATGGAAGTATAATTTTAAAGGTATATTTTGAAAATATTTTTCAAGTTAGGGCTTATTTTCATAATTTCTTTAATAATCAAATATATTTTTGAAAATTCTTTTCAATCACAAGTCTATTTATGAAAAAAAATTGCAGGATGGGGGTATGGGAGAATCCCGTCATTATTTTACATAATATTTCTTGTTATAAATACCTAATAAAATAAGTTGAGTTTATAAAATCAAATATTGTTTTGTAGAATATATCGGTTGTACACTTGATTTTCGACAATGAGTAAAGTTTAGTCCTTGTTGGACATGGGCAGATCCAATGTGGTTCAGGGGGGTACGTGCCCCCCTGGATTTTAAAAAATAGTAATTTTCGGTATTTGTCTCCCCTGAAAATTTTTTACCCCCTGAATTGTCTGATTATTTTTATTGAAAAAATATTTAATATCGTGCATAATAAAATAATTATGCAAAGATATCAAAATATAAAGTTACATAAACAAAAACTTTCTTCATCGACTGGATTATCTATTACTTTGAGCTTTATTTTGTTGTTATTTTTAATATATAAAATATTATTATTTTAATAATTTATTATTAGGTAAGAATATATATTAAATTATTAATTTTTTATTTAGTACCCTGTTGAGTTAATGGGTTTGAACCCGATAAATTATTACAATCTGATAATTACCCTGATCAAAATCCTGCATCAGCCACTGTTGTTGGGCTGACTCAATTTGCATAGGAATGGGGGCATAGATAGACTTTGATTTTCGACAATTAGTGAAGTTTTAGGCCCTTTTCAGCAAACTCAATTTGCATGAAAATGGAATAAGATGGGGCTGGGTTTCTTTTGAACCATTTGGTGGCTTCCCCACAAAAAAAAAAAAATAGGGATGAAATTAAAAAAAGGTGTTTGGAACACAAAGGAAAGGATCAAGTTTACACAGATAAAAAGCCAGATCCACTTTCTCTCTTTTTTTTGGGAAAAAAAATTAGGCCTGAGCAAAAAAAAAAAAATTAGGCCTGGGCAAAAAAAAAATCCCACCAAAATGTGAAGAGAAAGGACTTTGATGGGATAAATATTTCATTTTCATTACTCTCCAAAATGTCAGTCGAACAGACTTGGAAAAAAAATAATTTTTGAATTGAAATTCCGGGATTTCTCGTAGGTTGAGTTGCAAAGGAACGGGCCATAGCTTCTTTCTTCACTTCATAAACGAGTATGTATGATATATAGTTCTGTGACCTACTCTTCTTTACTACCTAAGCTTATCCCATCAAATAAACTTCAAGTAATCGCTAAGCTGTCCTAACTGTCCTGATAACGCTTCTTTCTTCACATAAATTCATACTACAAAAAAGGGTAGAGTTTTGTTTCTACTCCCACTAATCGACCAATGACCTACTTTATTCCTCAAAGACAAATGATAGATAGTACACATGGACTAATAGAAAAATCCAATCGAATATATTGGAATCTGAGCTAAATTGTCACTGAACGAACTCAACATTTCAATCGAATATATTGGAACTTGAGCTAGTCCTGGAGATCCAGATTCCTCCCCACCATGTCAGCAGTCCAAGCTGTCGTTTTTCCAATGTTTTGTCAATTTTGAGTCGAAAAATTTGTTGCAATCGATTATAATGGTAAATATGTACGCAAATCACTTCATGCGACTAGTTGACACTCCATTGTGAGGTAGTTCACGGCCTGTTGGGCAATACGTGAAATAGAAAGGGAATTAATAATTTAGCGTTTTTCCAGTATGTTCTAATGCAGATTTTAATATAAATAATTATTAATAAATTAATATTATTAATAATAAGAGTGAGAATCGGATAAGTTCAAAAATACGAATCACAACGCCCATTGGCGATGGCGTCTTTCTAAACGCGCGTCGCTTGCCGGTGGCGTCTTTCTAAACGCGCCAGCGTGCGCGCGTTTCCTCGAAACACGCCAATGGCGTGGCGCCTTTGTTTACTATAAATACCGCTACCCGGCGGTTCATTTCTCACAAACACAAACACAAAAACAACAAACATACAATTTCTTCAAAATGCTACCAGATTTAAATTATAATCCGATGAAAAAATTATCTTTAACGAGAACAACCGAAGCGGCGATAAATTTTTGGGAATATTTTCAAACCGAGAATGAAACCAATTCCTATCCAACCCACGATCAAACCAATTCCTATCCAACCCACGATCAAACCAATTCCTATCAAACCCACGATCAAACCAATTCCTATCAAACCTACGATCAAACCAATTCCTATCAAACCTACGATCAAACCAATTCCTATGCTACCTACGATCGAACCAATTCCTATCCTACTTACGATCAAACTAATTATTATCCAACCTACGATCAAACCAATTTATATCCAGTATCAGCTATTTACAAGTAACAATATAATTTATCAACAACCAAACCCGGTGCACACTATATAATTTTTTTGGCGGTAGTAGTAGTACTACGTCCTGGTCATTTGTAATTTAGCTAATAATATTGATGACGAAGTAGTGTTGATCCAACGATAATGGAATTAAGTGATGATCACGATGATCGGGATGAGCAAGATGATGGCGTCCGTATTATTCAAATGAAGAAGAAACATGAGAGGATTACACCGAGCGATCGGATTTTTCGATTGATGAATCGAAGATGAGGAAATTCGAGAGATGCGATACCACATTGTTAGTTACGGACGAACCGAGAGACACCATCTGTAGAAGCGTTAAATAATTTTAAGATGTTTGACCGTTTAGGCGCGAATGAATCTCTTTTAGGACTCGATGATGAGTTAGTGAAAATAGAATATTTGCTTCTAAATCGGCTTTAAATTGGGTAATTTGTGATTGGAGTGTTAGGAAAAACGTTCAATGTTGGGTACAAGAAAGTTGTAAAGCACGACTTATTATGAAATGCAAAGAAGGTAGTTGTCCTTGGAGATTATACGCTAGACTGAAGAGGGCACGACCACATGGAGGATCATCACAAATAAAAACCCCCATGTTGTAGAAGACCACCAGGAGACCGCAAACACTTACAACTCACATCTAATTTGATTGCGGGATGTGTTCGACAACATTTAAAGAAGGATCTCTCTCTAACGAGTTCAACAAATCGGTATGATTATAGAAACAAAATATCCGGTGTGGCACCAACGTACGGTAAACTTTGGCGTGGCCGAGAAAGAGCAATTGAATAATTATTTGGCACTTGGGAATGATCATATACATTGCTTCCACAAATATTGGAGGCGATTGCTCGGACTACTCCAGGTACAAAATTTAAAATATTGACGTGTGATACTTCGGATAATAATGTAAAAATGTTTAAATCTATAGTTTGGGCTTATGGACCGTGTATTGCGAGCGTTTAAACATTTAAGGCCCGTTATAACCATTGATTTGGATTCTTATCGAGCCGTTATAAGGGTAGATTATTGATGGCGTGTGGATACGATGCGAGAGAATAAAGTCATTCCTCTAGCATTTGGAATCGTGAATGCAGAAAATGTGGACAATTGAGGTTGGTTCATGCGATGGGTCCGTAATGAAGTGATCCAATGTAATATGAAAATGTGTTATATCCGACCGTCATAGGGGAATAAAGGGAGTTTTTGAGCGACCGCATTTGGGATGGTCTACGTACAACATGGAGAGGCGGTACACCGGTATTGCATGCAACACGTCGCGAGAATTTATATAAGGAAGCGGAAAAAGCGGAAAAGAAAGAAGATAATCTCGAGATGATTTCGAAGAAGACTAGCGAACAAAAAGAAACCGCGTCGTTTCGTAGAGAGATGACGAATTTTGAGGAAATCAAATAGAAAAGCTTATGATTTTTTAAAAAAAGTCGGCAGAAGATTAGAAAATGATGATAAAGAACCTCCTAATTTTGCTTCGTGGGCACAAACGTATGATGGAGGACATCGATGGGGTATAATGACCAGCAATGGTTCCGAAGCTCTGAATAGCGTCTTCAGAGTTGAACAAACTTTACCGGTTGCAGCAATTGTGGAGGGAACATGGTATAAATGTGCTAAATGTTTCGATAAGAGGGTAATGGAAGCATTGAACCTGCATAGAGCATGCAAGCAATGACAAAAAAAATTTGATGACATCTTGGCAAAACGTGACGACAAAACAGGTTCGTGTTGATATTATTTTACTATATTTTACAAAATTTTGAACATATCGTGATACCATTTGTATTTTTTCAATAATTACAGCCCGTATGAACGTAATTCCACTCGGAACTGCTCGAGGAGAATATGAGGTTCATGTGCTTGGTTAGAGGATCGAGATTGGAGGGTATGGACCGTTCAAGTACACTGTTACAATTTCGAATGAACGACGCACTCGAGATGACCCACAATTGCCGGAACCGCACTGCACGTGTGATTGTCAAAAACCTCAACTGACTGGGATACCCTACTCTCACGTAATTGTTGTATGCCAACATAGAAACTTTGATGTGTACGGTTTCATAGATGAGCGATACAATACAGCTCATCTACTGAATATTTGGTCCGGTCAATTTCATTGTTACGGTGATCAACAAGTTTGGCCGCCATATCTTGGAGAAACTATAATACCAGATAAATAACTGATAAAAATTGGCGGCGTGCGAAGGTTAGACGTCGAATGGTAATGGATGAGATGGAGGGCGAGGATACGGGGTCGAGGTAGAACGAGAAATATACAGTCTTCTGAAGGTGGGTCATCTCGAAGAGATGAAATTAGTCGTGACCCACTTCCAATGGATATATTACAATCAGGACGGCATAGGAGTAGGGCTTCAAGTCCCACAACAAACAGAAGAACCCAAACTTCTCGAAATACTTTGCAATCATCGAGACACTCAACTAGTTATGATCCAAGAGATAACAACAGAATAACTCAAACTTCTCGAGATGCCTTGCAATCAGCGAGACACTCAACTAGTTATGATCCAAGAGATAACAACAGAATAACTCAAAGGTATAGGAGGTACGACATCACTCGAGACACTCAACTGGTTTTAATATACCGTGCGCTGTCTGTGAGGTACGTGAGGAATATAGCCGATGTCAGGGATCTCCGCTGCCGAAGGTATAGGAGGTACGACATCACTCGGATCAAGTGGAGCGCTAGCGGCTCCATAGAAATCATACCACTGTCGATACCTCCTGTAGTCCTCCGCATTCCACTCTTCTTCATCCGGGTCTCGTGGAGGAAGCTCATCCCATATGTCTACATACGCCTGATGATGTTGTCTCCAGTTCATATTTTTTTTCTTGAATCCAAGCGCGGATAATTTCTGATGCTCCTCCAGAAATACCTGTAAAATTAGTTAGTATAATTGTGCAAATAGTTAGTATAAGAAATAATAAATATCAAAATTATATATTTTTAGTATATATGGTAGAATACCTCGGGAAGTGGAGGCGTATGCGACGGCGAAGTAAGCCGAACGTCGCCTCACCCGATCCGGATAGTACCACTCCACTATCGGAAAGTAAATAAGTGGAAGCCGACAAGTATACGAGTCCATAGAGTCGTCTACGCATGTCGGCAATAAGTGACAAACCGACTCGTACGGCCTCCAATTGACATGCGTGTGCGGCAACATAATCGGTGATCCTCACGTACTTCACACCGACATGTGACGATTGAGATATCGTTCTTATCAAGCGTCCATTTCCTATTATCAGTTCAAATTATGATTAGTGATTACACATATATTTTCATCGATTGATTGATTATTTTTAAATTAAATTATTACCTGCCAAAAGGCGCACAATTATCACGGTCCGGTGTACCCCAGTCACTGAAAATGAATGCATCTGAGGCAGGTAATGGACGAGTTGGGGGCAAACACGTCCAGCTCCACAACAATAACAAAAGCCACGGACCACCAATACTCCTCGTCAGTCCTTGGCATGCCACATCAAGACGCCGATATAAATAACCAAGTACCGCAGCGCCCCAATTTCTTCTTCTACCGAATTGTAAATCTTTCTGTAAATTAAATATTAGTAATAAAATTATTTAATTATGAAAGATAAATTATTTTAAAATCCTTAAAATACTTACCGTCAAAATCGGCAGAAGAAACGCCGTCTGAGTCTCCATTGTTGTCGGGGAACATGATACACCCCGCCAACTCCAAAGCAAAACCGATCGCATATTGATTAAGACCCTGATGATCGTCTGCCTCTGGAGCGTGATCAAAGTGGGACCGTAACTCTCGAAGGGAAATAGAACGTCTGCCAAATTTTACATTTAGCTTAATCACAATTTGTGAACAAAAAAATCTAAAATTTATGTAGAGTCTAATAAATTACCTCCCATCTTTGCAGAATGCTGATATATCATCCTGCCCAAATAACTGACGGATGTATGCCGAAAAATCTCCATCAGTATATCCAGTCACCGGCTCACCAATGGTGGATAAACCCCACAGACATGCGACGTCCTAAAAAAAATTATATTACTATACCATCTTTTTAATTTTGTAATTAAATTAGTAATATTTTAGTATTTACCTCTAGAGTCACGGTCATCTCGCCAAAATTGAAGTGAAATGTGTGAGTTTCTGGCCTCCAAAACTCTATTAACGCGCTCAATAAACCCGTATCAATCTTTAAGTTTCGGGCCTCCGCTTCTTGCACATAAATCTCACGCAGTCTGGCGAGATGAAGAAATCCCATAACTCGCAACCTACTCGAATGTGCGAGATGTATGGTATCGTCGGACGGTGAGTGCGGAAACGAATGATATTGTTATCTCTCTCGTAATTTTTATTTCATAATTAGCTTCTCATATATATGTATTTTATTATTATTTTTAAGAATACAATGTACCGCGCGACTATAATGTGTCCGATGTTTGTCTTCGGGAGATAAATTATGATATTGTCATTTCGTTGCTCAAATCGTCCGCCATTATCTAGTACAAAAATTCATTTCATAATTAATTTATAATTATTTTGTACTTCATTTTTAATCTATCTATTATATAATTAAATAATAAATAAATTCTACAATTAAAAGTCTAATTAAATATATTTTATTCTATTATTAAATATATATTATTCTATAATTAAAAGCTTTTATTCTACAAATAAATGAATTAAATCAATAATTAATCTATAATTAAATAATAAATAAATTAAATCTATAAAAATAATTAATAAATAATCTAAAATTATAATTACACAATTCTATAATTTAATCTATAATTAAATACTTTTTTAATTAAATAGACAATTCAATATATAATTCATGAATAACTAAATCTATAATTAAATAATTTCACATTTGAACGTACAATTAATCTTCTATTATTAAATATATATTATTCTATAATTAAAAGCTTTTATTCTACAAATAAATGAATTAAATCAATAATTAATCTATAATTAAATAATAAATTAATTAATTCGACAAAAATAATTAATAAATAATCTAAAATTATAATTACACAATTCTATAATTTAATCTATAATTAAATATTTTTTTAATTAAATAGACAATTCAATATATAATTTATGAATAACTAAATCTATAATTAAATAATTTCATATTTAAACGTACAATTAATCTTCAATTATATTATAATTAATATATATTTTAATTAAATCTACATAATTATATTTTTAAATATACACAATTTAATCTACATAATTAAATTATATTTATATAAAATTTACCTTTAATTGTAATACCAAACACACAGATGCACTCGTACGTTTTTTCCTCCCCTTCTCTTCCAATCTCTCTCTTCCTCTTTCTTTCTCTCTTTTTTTCCTTCTCTTCTCTTTCTTCTCCAAGGAAAATGTTTTCTCTCTCCTCTCAGCAAAGCGCAGGATATCTGCGTGTTTGGTATATGTAAGGGTGAAACGCGCCACTGGCAGTGGCGCGTTTCAATATAATAAGGAAACGCGTCACTGGCAGTGGCGCGTTTCAATCACGCCAGTGCCAGTGGCGCGGTGCGATTCGTATATTTAGAATTTTACCGTTATCAGTCTTATTTTTAATAATATTATTTTATTAATAATTATTTATATTAAAATCTGGTTCTAATGCTTTGATGAACTCTGGGACATAAATAGAAATTTCTTTTCTATAGAAGTGTGTACGAGAAGACAAAATAAAAAACAGAAGGGTTGGCACATCAATGAATGAGAGGTAAAAAAGATTTTTTTTTTCTCTCCTACTCTCTTTCATTTTTTTTCAATTTCTCAATTCCAGTCCCTTTGAAATTGAGAAAAGTGAAAAAACGTCATATTCCGTATTCTCTATTTTAAATTCATTCCTATCTCGTCGTTTAGAATAAAAACATGCTTCCAACCAATTCCGTTATTTTCTTAAAAAAAAAAAGCAAATGAAGATAGTTCTGGATCATCCATTGTTGTTCTATGCCAAAGAATTGTATACGGTTAGGGCGGAATCAGAAATGATAGGGTGTCTTATCAAAAAAATAAAATATTTGAATAAAAAATATTTATTTTTTATTACACGAATTTTTTTCAGCGAATCAAAAAAAATGTTCGGAAGCTAGTTGACAACTAGCTTGATGTCACTGTGTACGGTTCTAAAGTTAAAAAAAATCGAAAAAGAAAATTAATACACCCTATTTTGTTCCAAAAAAAAAAATCATACCTGAAATTAGATTACCTCCGCCGCAAAAAAGTGCATACTTAAAAGTCAAATTTAGCCTACGACGTCTTATAATTGAAATTGGAGTTGAATTCAATAATAAATTAGTGAATGGTCAGTAATGAGTTGTTGGCGATATTTACTAACTTTCTCAACAAGGTAAAACGACAAACAAATAAAATATCTAATAGAGAAATATCGTAAATTGTTTACCACTGTTAAATTAATTTCCTTGTTTCTTTCCCTTCTCAGATTTCTTGTATTCATTTAATGTTACGCCAAAATGTTAATTAATTTTAATTACAGCATAATTGCATGCGGTACAACCACAAATGTTTAAAATATAAAATTATTTTTTTCAGAGATATATATTTTCTTTCATCTAAACAGCTATATATGAAATTATGAAATATTGATCCGATTTCAATAATGAAAAATATTCATAGATCTAGCAAGTTCTAATTTTAAATGGATTGCCAAAGAATCTACGTTTTACCGACTTTATCATCCACAATTTCAATTTTATCATTTATAAAAGTTATGACAATGGTTATTAAAAAAACGAAATAAATATAAAAAGAAAAATACTGCACATAAAAAAATCATTGATTTCAATTTTCAACTGAAAATGTTTTTATTTTTACATTTCTCTAATAATTCCACACATGATAATATAAATTCTGAGGAGAAGGGATCGGTTAACAATGGGTTATTTTGACAACCTTGACAATGAACTTCTAAATAAATACAAAAATATATTAAAAATGGAAAAAAATTTATAGATGTGTTTTTCTATCTTTAGCTTAATGGTCATTCAAATTTCATGCAATTTCATTATTGTTTGATAGTCCATTAAAGACCATTAAATTTTTATATAATTTATAATGGTTCCAAATTAATGGTCTTTGATAGACTATCAAACGATAATGAAATTACATAAAATTTGAATGACCATCAATCTAAAGGTAGAAGAACACATTTATAAACTTTTTTCCATTTTTAAGATTTTTTTTTGTATTTATTTAGAAGTCCATTGTCAAAGTTGTCAAAATAACCCATTGTCAATGGATCCCACTCAATTCTGAGATTGAAGTTAATTAATTTTGTGTTGTTGCGGAATAACAATATATGTGTGTTGTATTATTTGAGTAATATGAAGAGGCCATGATAATATAAATTCTTAAATTGAAGGAGATTTTTCAGTTATGACAAGCATGAAGAGGGCACGGATGGGTGTAATATAGGACCTCGGTTCTGGCCCAAGTAGCAACCAGCCCAAATATTTGTAATAAAAAAATCGTCTCATTCGGCCCATGGACGGATATTAATTAAAAGTTAAACTGAATTCAAACAATCCTCAATGTATTACTAAGATTTAAACCCTGGATAATTAACTAATTAACCCTGGAAAGTTAAACGGATCATTCAGTATGGGAAGGGATTCCTTGACAATAGGCCATTCTAACAATCTTGACAATGGTACTTGAAATAAATAATAAATAAAAAAATAAAAAGTTCATAAATATATCTTTTAGTTTATAGATCAGTAGTATTTAAACTTTTATGCAATTTAGTTAACTATCAAAATTTTATACAATTTACAACATTTGCAATTCAATGGTCTTTGATGGACCATGAGATGATAACTAAATTGTATGAAATTTAAAACACTATTTGATCTACAAATTGAGAATATATCTAACTTTTAATTTTCAAGATTTTTTAAATTTATTTGAAGTACCATTATCAAAATTGTCAAAATAACCCTGAAGGGATTAAGTATCTGCCTTCATCTCTCGAATGCCATGTTATCAAGTATAATATATATAAGTGAATGAACTTTTTCATCTATGATATCAAGTATTATTTGATAGATCCATTTTACATAGATCGATCTAGGTTTATGAAATTATCCGTCTTTTGTGTCATATGAGATTATCCATTTTTTTTTCATTTATATGATTATGCTGGTTTATTTTGTAGATGAAATTTCAATAACGCTTATATGACTTATCTACCACTTACCTCCTCACCTCTCTCTACCAAATGCATTGTTTTTCTTGGCTTTCATATTTCAATAGATTACATGGAACAAAGATACAAATTAAAGCACGCTTATTTTTAAAAAATAGGAAATGAATGAGGAAAAAATGAATGACATTTCTCTGATTGACAAGGGAGTTGAGAGATGCCTTTAACTTATTAATTAGTAAAAAAAAAACTGAGCAGGTGAATTATTGAAAGACCACGATATCTTAAATGAAATTTGTAAATAACAGTCCTTCTATAGCTTTGAGCAATTATAAGACTCCAAACTATAAAAGATATGATGATAAACTCTTATGAACAAACCAATAAATTAGTATGATTTGGAAAGCAGTTTTTTTTAATAATAATAATATTAAATTAATATTATTAAAAATAAAAGTGAGAACTGTAAAATTTTAAATATACGAATGACAGCGCGCCACTGTCAGTGGCATGGATCAAACACGTCATTGCTAGTGGCGTTGAGACCAAACGCGCCATTGCCAGTGACGCGTTTCAGACAAACACAAACAGATGAGCATCTGCGCGTTTTGTAGGCAAACACACCACTGATAATGGCGTATTTCATATGAAACACACCACTGACTGTGGAGCGTTTGGCTCAACGCCACTGGCAGTGGAGCGGTTCAAACGCGCCATCGGCAAAGATGGCGCCGCCATTCGTATATTTGAAATTTTAAAGTTCTCACTCTTATTTTTAATAATAATAATTTAATAATTATTATTATTAAAAAAAAAACTGTTTGGAAAGCCAGTAGTCTCTTTGAAAGCAGCATGCTAAGTGACCTGAACCCGGTAATTAAAAGAAAAAAGTACAGGTGTGTATATAAATGAGAAAGTGTAGAAAATGCATAACGAAATATAATTTGAAGTTCAGCTTAGTTTATCTATATGTGAAGTATTGGTCTGTTAGACCTATTGAACTATGGCTTAGTGATCATTTGGTGCCCTGCTTGTTTGAACGATGTCATCTTTAAATTATTGCAAATACCTTTCTTTTATTTGAGATAGCGCTACGAGTCTGAAACGTTGAGCAAATGAATTAGCATTGTGTTTGACAAATTCTGCGATACATAAAAGTGGCTCATTTTTGGAGAGGGAGGAGAGGAGAGGAAACAAAAAGACTGATTTACTTAGGTAAAATTTGTCATTTTAATATTAATTCAAATATTAATTTTGAATTAGTTTATTTTTAATCAGCTTAAGGATATGGATGGGAATATATCATATATTCTTCAATTTGGACGGGGATATGTCCAATAATAGAGATTTGATAGGCAAGTACATTTTTATGAGTACACACCCAATTACGCATTAATTTTTATTATTGTGTTTATGCGACAAATAAATATTTAATTTTTTTAATCTTCTTATTATTTCACATGTAAAATTTATATGCCGAATTGTTTATATGCTTCTGATGGCATGCTTTTAATTGATTTGAAACAACTTTTTTTTCTCGATTTTTTTCCAAGGGTGCTCATACAATCACTACCAAAAAATATCTTTAGAAACGATCATATAGCACCGGTTAAGTATAAAATAGATTCTAAAAGGGTTTGATGGCATTGTGATAAATTATATGAAATATTTTAAAAATTATTTTTACAAATAATAGGTTCTAAAATGATATAAAAAAGCTGATTGGTACAATATAATAAAAGTTAGAACCAGTTTGTAAAAATAAAATTAGCACTTGTTATTATAATAACCGCACTAAAATTATTTTTTTGCACCGATTTTTCTTTCACCTGAAAAACCGGCTCTAAACTCGATAAATTTAGCAACGACTTTTTTCTTCTGACCGACTTTAAACTCATATTGTTATTTTAGCAACGATTTGTCGTTGGAAATTAATTTTAAATATGATTAAAGTTAGGTTTTCGACCCTTTCATTTTTCCACTTCCCTGATGCCGCGGCTCCTCCTCTTCTTCTTCTCTTCTCACCAGCTAGCATTTGTTCATCTCATAACTAGCATCTGATCGTCTCACCAGCTCTCTTCTTCTTCTGCTTCTCTTCTCATTAAGGTATTTATCTAAAGTTTTTTTATTTCTCCTAACTACCACCATCTAGTTAAACTTAATAATAATTAATTTACATCATTATTGTATAAATTGATTATATATATATAATTAAAATTATATATATAGAGAGAGTAAAGATACCGTGAGCTTAATCTCACGGAGATCTTCCGTGAGTTTAACTCAAAAAGTATATCAAATCATCTTCAAATTTAAATTTATCACACTCATTAAATTATTTATATAAAAATCTTGTGGGATGCAAAAATTTGGAGTGTTTTGAGCTTTTAAGTCACTATTTTTAATTTTAAAAAATGATGTTCAAACATTGAATATATTATTATTATTTTTAGATATTATTTTCAAAAATTAAAAATCATGACTTAAAAAAACTCAAAACACTCTAAATTTTTGTATCCTATCAGATTTTCATATAAAAAAATTTAATGAGCTTGATAAATTAAAATTTGGAGATGATTTGATTTATTTTTTGAGTTAAGCTCACGGAAGGTCTCCGTGAGCTCAACTCACGGTATCTTTACTCTCTCTATCTCTATATATAATTGATAATATTGCCATATATGATCAAATTATCAAAACTTATATTAATTTAGGTCGGTACTCATTTGAGATTAATCTAATAAAGATTAAACTCGAATAGTCTCTTATTTGAAACTATTTTGTGAATACTTTGTCTTATTTAGGATAGTGAGTATATACTAGTTGTATTTTGGTGTTTGAGAAGAATTTGATTAGTATTTTCTCTATTATTCCAATGAGTACGTACGTATATAAAATATTGTGTTGGCATACTTGTGGAGCTTAGGGAAAATATTGTTGAATGTTTCTCAAACACTGAATTGGCAAGTGTATGTCACTAATGAGGCAAAATATTTAAAAAATGAGTTAAGATGGTTGACCAACCCAAAATCTATGTTAAACTTGATCAAAAATCAAAACCGACCATAACCTAAGCCTGAAATCCGAACCTTGAACCCTAATTTCTAAAATCTAATTTCTAAATCCTAAAGCTAAACATAATCTTTTTTCTACATATAGATTGTAACATTTAAATGTATAAAATCAAACAGAATATAATTAAATACTTAAGATAGTCAATGAATTCTAAAATATACCTCAAAAAGTATGAAAAAAGGTGTACGAACATTTATTTATTCTTTTAGGAGATTTCCTTACATCATGGATGATAAGGACACTATCTTAGACATTGAAATATTTTCCTTTTTTCAATTACCACTAGCCCACTACAAGAAAAACTATACCGGATGGCATTGGTCAATAATCAAAATGCGTACCACCTAAAACAAACTCCTTCGCTTTGCTTAGAAAAACGTCGCCAAACACGGGAAAAAGACAAATTAATACGATGTAGGATCGTGAGACAAATATAAATTGAAAAATATAGATTGAACCAAAAAAATAAAAATTAAATTAGATAAAATTTTCAACCGAACTGAAATTTTTAAATTAAAATAAATGATTCAAAATTTAATGATTTAGTTAAAAATCAATTAAATCGATCTATTTGCATACCCTTTAACGGGAAACCCCTCTTTATATCTGTTTACCAATTTTCTTTCATGCAATATGTGCGCGGTATTCATGATTTTTCTTAGTTTGCAGGAAAAAATGGAATAGTGAGACATAGCAAAACAAGAAATTTTTATGGAATCAGACGGAAAACTATTGAATATTTGAGAGGTATTGAGGAACTTATAGATTGCTCCACTAAAGGTTCATTCAAATTCAAAGGGGTGATTAGACAATCTTTATCCTTGTTAAGATTTCAAAACTTATGAAAATTTTAAAATATCGAAGAAATAAGAGTTCATTTGATTAGATGTGGATTTAAAAAATGGCACACCCAATGGATGTGACATGGAGAGAATTATGAAGAATTTATGAATGTCGGGATGAAATAGGACTGCACTTAATTCAGAAATTATTGTACATGATGAATCAAAGGATGAAAATGTAAAAAAAAATTAACCGGTAACTGATGTATGAGATGACTCGGATGGTGAAAATATACAAAAATTAGATAATCCAGAGTGTACGGAACATAATAAAATTTTAGATGAAATGATGAATGATATTGCAACAAATTTTCTTGATATACCTAAAGTTTTTGAAACTTGTGTGATAACTTTAACAAACCGTTATATCCTGATTGTATGAAATTTAATAAAATATCAACCGTTTTTAAATTATATAACCTAAAAATAATAAATTGATGGAGTGATAATAGTTTTACATCTTTACTTAAACTTTTATGAGATGTGCTTTCGAATAATAATGAGTTACCAGATTCGACATATAAGGTGAAAAAACTATTGCGTCATTTGAGTATGGAAGTAGAGAGAATTCATGCATGTACAAATGATTGCATATTATATTGAAATGGGTATAGTGATATGAATAAATGTCCAAAGTGTAATGATTCATGGTACAAGCTAAAAAATGATTAAGATGAAAATAAGATAGATGATGAGACTAACAAACGAAAAAAAGCCAGCAACAAAAGTGTTATGGTATTTACCGATAATACTAAAATTTCGGTGACTTCTTCAAATGAAAGAGACGTTAAATTACTACGGTGACACAGCGAATGTAGAAAAGAAGATGATATGCTCATACACCCTACTGATTCTCCTAAATGGAGAAATATTAACAGAGAATGACCCGATTTTGATGGTGAAGTAAGAAATTTGAGATTAGAATTATATACGAATAAAATAAATTCTTATGAGAACATGAGTAGAAGTCATAGTATATGGTATATTCTATTATGTGTTTACAATCTTCCTCCATGACTGTGTATGAAAAGAAAGTACATGTCTATCCTTGAATTAACTTTCAAGAGCTGAGCATGTAATATTAAAAATAATAATAGAAAAAAAGAATAAATAAAGCTAAAGTGGGAGATAGACAAAGAAGGGTAAAGGGAGGGCCACCAGTTAGAAAAAGTCGTTGCTGGAATCCTAACCTCCAGACCAAATTCATTAGTCTCATATGGAAATCCAAATAAAGATTCAAGGGTATAAATACCCCACTATCGCCCTCTCATTCGAGTGGGTAACACTCAGAAGATTCAGGAGAGAGTGATCTCCTGATGTATCATCCATGTGATTGTTTTGTCTGATAAGTGGGGCCCACACTCCAGTGACAGAGACAAAGGTCAAAATAAGAAATCAAAAGAAAAGCCCAAAATAAAACCAAATTACTGAAATAATAAAATTCCAATACAACAAGAAAGATGTCATGCTAGAAAGCCAGTATTTTGATACAAATGAACACATAAAAAATTAATGTAATTTTGCTTTTATGAACATGGATTGAAAGTCAATTTCATATAGGTTGATCAAATGTCAAATATGAACAGCATTTGATTAAACTAATATTTGAATCAAAAGGTTGACATATAATTAACCCTTGATCAAATAAAATTAGACCTGATAAAATATTAAAATAATCAAAAGGATGCTCAATTAGGGATAATATGAGGAGATAATATTTTTAGCATAAACATGGAACCATAATATTGAGAAATTGAAATTAATATAGAAAGAAAAAGAGTTTCATGATAAAGAAATTTTTGACATAAGAAAACAAGGGCAAAATGAGAATTAAAATTATAAGGGTGATCATCATGAATTTAGAGATTTTTTTGATAAAATTTTCATAATTTTTAAATAAGTGAAACTATTAAAACAAAATCAGAAAAGGAAAATCAGAATGATCAAAGGTGGTGATTAAATCAAGGAACTTTTTGTGTACAAACTGGGGAAAGGAGCAAACTTAGGTGCAACTTAGGGAGTACGAAGAAAGAGAAGCCCTAAATCCAACAGAAAATATGCAGGCCACGTGGCCCGCTTTGATTGGTCCAACTCAGTAGAGGGTATCACGTGGCAGCTAACTATTGGTACACATCAGTATGGTGGGCCCCACACTGATAGAATCTGGCAGAGGATGGACCCCACCACTATGCCACGTGGCAGTCTTCCACTCATCTATGTCACGCGACCAGAGCCACAAAGCAAATTATTAGTGGGCCACATCAGCAGCCAATCCAATGTGTCAACTGATCATGTCACATGACGAGTTATTATTGGCACACATTAATACTATGCAATTACTGGCCGTTGGTCCATGTCAACAACGATTGACAGTTGGTAGAATTTCATTGGTACAGATCAATATGAGGTATGCCACATGGCCTGACAGCGTCACTGAATAAGTGTCACATGGCAATTTATTATTGGTCTATCTCATCAAGTGTAGGCCCTACTGTGATGGACAACTAGGTTATGTGTGGGCCCACCTATGACACGTGGCACTTAGCAACTGGTGCCATGTCAGCATACAAAGACACATGGTTTCATGCCATCGGTGCTACATCAATGATATTATCATCCAGCACTAATCCTAAGAAAATCCTAATCAAAAGCCTAAATGGTCACTGATAGGTGGGGCTCAATCAGACAAAACACTAAAACTCCGGTATAACTTCTGACAATAGGGCCCAGCTACCTGTCCTAATAAGGGACGATTTACAATAAAATATAATGCGTATTTTTAATTATATATATATATATTATTTAAATTACTAATGATTTTATATTTTTTTGAACAATGCATGAAATCAGGTTCAATGCCATATCGACAAGATTTTATTGATGAGGTAAAAAAATGATGGTTGAACTTAAACATATGACTTGTTGTAAATTTTGTTCTAAACTTTATTATTATAATATGTTGTGATGATATGAATTATGAAATTATATATGTGATATGTTATTTTTCATATTTATTTTATGTACATGTGATATGATATATTTTCTTTTGTGTTGAAAAAATATATGTCAATTTAATATGATGATGATGTGTGATTATTATATACGGCTAAAAAATCAAATGAGTTGACCATAGAAAAATAGAAAATAAATTTTTAAAATTTTTTTGCTAACAGTTTGTTATTCAAAATCGTTAGCAAAACCTCTATTTTCTAACGATTTTATATTTAAAAGTTGTTAGTATACAGTTTTGTTAATGGTTTGTAAAAGAAAACTATTAGAAAAACTCAGTGAAAAATCGTTTAAGACGCCTATATTTGCTAATGATTTTTAAATAAAAACCATTAGGAAAGCTTTGTGAAAAAGCATTCAAGGCGTGTATATTTGCTAATGTTTTTTAAATGAAAATCGTTAGGAAAGCTCAACGAAAAATGTTCAAGGCGCCTATATTTTCTAACGGTCGCTTATACCTTTTCTAACCTCTCTCATTATTAACGGTCGTAAAACTGTTATTAAATCCTTTTTAAAACCATTAGTAAAGCTTTTTTGTGCGGTAGTGTGTATCATTTTATCTCTCATGAAAATACTGGTGTATGGTGATGACAATAGTGCGTGAGTTTGTGATTAGCTTCCATGATTTAGAAATACAGAAAAAAATGTTTATGTATACTTTGCAGGATGTAAAGATGATATGAACTCGAGTCATGTTTGAAATTTCATAGATGAAGATGTATGTGAAATCTTTGCACATGTGTCGTAGAAATAAAAAAAAATCATTTCTCTAGGTTCTTCATGTTATGGTTTCCTTGTTAAACAAGAGGAGGATGAAGAAAAGAGCAGTAGTCAAAGCAATCTTAACTGATGGTGTGAGATACCCCTCCCTCAAGGTAACTTCTTATGTCTCACATGAAATATGTTGGTTTACGACGATGACAGTGGTGTGTTCATTTGTGGTTAGATTATGCGAGATATAAAAAAGGCATATTAGATAATTTTGTGTGATGCAAAGATGATAGAAACTTGTGTCATAGGTGAACCTTCATGGTTGGAGGTCAGTGAAATTTTATTATGTGTAGTGCAGAGATGGCAAGGATAATTATAAAAAAACTTAGATATCATGGTTTCTTCGCTAAACAAAAATCTGGTATGTTTCTCTTTAATTATTTGCATATCTTATGGTATTCTAATTTCAACACACAAAGTGTTTGATGAAATATTTAAATAATTTTTTGTGTTCACCGAGTTCTTAACAAGTGATATCAGAGCTCATGATTAATCTGTGTGCTTTCGTTTGAAACTATATGCCTAAATATGAGATATGATTCAAGTGGAAAAAAGATTGTTAGATTTGTGTTCTAAAAGTTATCATTTTTGTGCGTTTCCTGCCTCACTGGACTGATCTGTTATTAAGTCCAGAGTGGTTTAGTGGTCCCATCACCGAAGCACTTGACCACTTGATCAGTTGATTATCATTTAGCTATAGTATTTACTTCCCCCTTTCGAGATCCAGAGGTGCCTCGAGGTTAGTAGCCCAGGGTAATTAACGGTGGGGGTTTGCGCCCACCGGAATCTAAAAGGATCCCCAATTAACAAAACCCCCCTGAATGTGCATCCCAATGGGTTTGAGCGGTGAGTTCAACCGGCACTAAACAAATGCACGCTCGGGAGGGATCTCCGTGTTTTTCTTCCGCATCCCATCGCCCGGCGGCGGTGCGGAGCGCGCGAAAAAGAGAAGATGAACTTACTAACAGATCAGTTCTATCTTCGGGGTACAGTGTAAATTGAATCTACAAACAGATCGATTCAACCTACGTAGAGTTTTAGCAAACAAACTTACTACAGATCAGTTCGGGGCTTTTAGAAACAGGTGAAAATGAACTTACAAACAGATCAGTTCAAATTCAAAACAAATATCAGATGCAGATGCAAATACAGATGAACTTACTACATATCAGTTCATTGAAAGATATAATAGATGTATAGATGAACTTACTACAGTTCAGTTCATGAACGCAGGTAAAAAAGGATACAGGTGAACTTACTACAGATCAGTTCATAGATACAGATATAGTGTAAATTGAATCTACTAACAGATTGATTCAACCTACGTGGAGTGTAGACTGACGAACTTATTACAGATCAATTCGCTGATTGATGGCGGATACAGATGAACTTACTAACAGATCAGTTCATTCTGTGATAGAGAAAGATGAACCTACTACGGATCGGTTCAATCTTTATAACTCCGAGAGATGATCTTACAAACATATCAGATCGATATCTACGAAGGGATAGAAGATGAGTCTACTAACAGATCAGTTCAATCTTAATTGATCTAGAAGATAAACTTACTAATAGATCAGTTCAATCTTAACTAGTCAATGACCAATCACACAAAATATAACTCGAAGCACTGAGCCGGTTGACTGTGGGGTTAGTGAATCAGAAGATGGGTGGATATGGCCCACTTGTTCATCTTGCTGATCTTCTAGATCATGAATTCTAGGTGCTGAGCGGATTCATAAACCTAGAAAACATTCTTACACATAAAGTCAAATATGAAGTGCTAAGCTAGTTCAACTTTGAGGCATGTGAGTTAGTGAATGAACCTACAAACAGATCGGTTTGATTTCATTGTTTAGAAGATGAACCTACTACAGATCGGTTTAATCTAGTGGTTTGAGATATGAACTCACAGATAAATTAGTTCGATCTCTTAGACTAGAAGATAAACTTATAAATAGATCAACTTAGTCTTACTAGCGTGTCAAGTCATGAACAATTGTTCAAAACATAAAGTCAATTGACAGTGGACAGGGTCCCTACAATTGTCTTTCTTGATTTCCCAGGTCATGAATTCTGAGCACTTGGCCGATTCATGGATTCAAGGTTACCTTATACATAAAATTAGACTCGGAGCTCTTGAGTGGTCTAATATTGAGACATGTTTGATAGAGAATGAGCTTCTAGACAAACTAATGCAGAAGCTGTCATGTTGTGATGACTCATTAGTAATCAACAAAGTGTATCACCACTTTATTAATCATTCATCACCTTAAGAATTGTATAATGATCTAACAGACCGTTATAACGCTTCAACAAGTTGTTATAACGTTTCTAGAGGATAACAGACTTGTCAGGGAGTTGGTCAAACAGTCAAAACGTTGCTAACATTTTGTAAAGCATTCAACGCTTTGGTGAATCATTATAACGATTCCTTAGAACATATTGACTTGTCAGAGAATGGTCAAAGCGTTGCTAACGTTTTGCAAAGCGTTAAACGCTTTGGTGAATCATTATAACGATTCAAGGAATCATAATAACAATTCCTTAGAACACATTGACTTGTCAGAGAATGGTAAGAGTGTTGCTAACGTTTTGTAAAGCGTCCCACGCTTTAATGAATCGTATAACGATCCAAGAATCGTTATAACGATTCCTAAGAATGTTATATTTAAACTGGACCACTAGATTGTTCTAAGATTAGTGTAGATCTTCTATTTAACTTTTTATTTTATTTGGGCCACTAAATTTAATTGAGATGCGCACTAAATAGATTAAAGGCCAAGATTGAGTTGTGCTTTAATTTTCTAAATGTTCAATGGCCCATATTCGTTGATCTGCTTCAGGATTCGTGTGATCTCTTGAGATTGATACTGAGACAATTCTTCTCTGTCTCCCTTCTCTCGTGCTTTGAGATGCGCACTGGAGAGGTGATCCTGACGTTGTGGTGGTCTGATCGGAGATCAGCCACCATGGCTGGCGTCGCCTTGGTGTGGAGAGTGTGACTGTGTATTTTGATTGTGCATCAATGTAGTGGATCGTTGGCGCCATCATGTCCCATTAGCTAACTTGTACCATTTCGGTACCGATTGTCTCTCTCGATCAAATTAAACTTATTCAATCGCAATCTCTTATAATTCTTGATTCACTCACACGATTCTAAGTGTCAATTGACTCAAATAATGATTCAATCATTGTAATTGACCCTATTCTTGCTGGGATTAAAATGAAATAGTGACTAACATTGGTACCGATCGCCAATTCAGTGTTGAACTCGATGTTTCCAATCAATTGCCAAGATTCCTTTAATCCCTTTGGCGCATAACTCATCGCCTATGTAATGTGCATCAATCAAGATAGATAGCTTGATCAATTATAGTGTTTTTAGCACAATTGCAGTACTGCTATCGAGTTCCAATGATTGACTTCAAGAATTTTGATCAATTACTCGATTCAAAGCTAGATTCTTGAAGCAATTGTTTGGAAACACAGAGATTGAGAGGTCAGTGACTTTCGATCAATCAATTACCGTGATTTGAGCTAGGAGATCACTCGGTCTTCGACTAGATTTACTGACATATACGATTCAATCCATTATTCGCTCAATCAATCAAGAAAGAAGCAAAGAAATAGAAAAGAAAGAATCTAGATAACTAGGCGACAGCTCAGAGAAGAGATTCAATCAAAGAAAATAAGAAATTCGAATGAATTGAAAAAGAAAATCGTGAAAACAAATGACAGTACTGAGTTTTATTGAAATTGATCAAAATTAAGCATAATTACATCTCAAACTCTCGACTTTCGTTGGTTACACTTACCTCTTCTTCTTTTGTGTAGTTTTAGACTATTGAATTCACTGTTAATGGTAGAAATGGATTGAATGTATACCGAATTCTCAACACTTATTGAAATCAATTGGCTAATTGGTTCTCACTTGCTCTCTAGGGCTCTTGGTTAGTATAGTGGTGTAATAGGCAATGTGTAGATGCTTCTTCTCCTTTTTTTCTTTCTGTGTGTGTGTATGTATGTGCTCTTGGTGCATCAATTCGTTCACTTCAGTTGCTCTCTGGTGCCCCATGGTCTACTGGACCAAGCTCCCATACTCCTGGTTGCTGTATAACTGCCTAGAGATAGTTATAACATCCAATTATTTACTGATTTACCACTAGTCGGCCTTTACACTCTTGCAAGCCCTTTCAGTCCCTTCTAGACTCTTCTAGACCTTAGACTATGTTTATATAAGTTGTCCAGGTACTTCCTTAGCTCTATTTTACAGAATTGATCCAATTCACACCTTCTTCTCCATTACAAGCCTATAACCAAGCCTCAATTTTTCTTCTCGACCCCTTGATCATTCCTTTTATTTTAAAAATTCAATCTCATCCACTTTGAGTCAAGCAACTCTCTGTGCATCTCCTTTATCGATTGGATAGCTCTAGCATAGTGTTAGATCATCTCATTCCTTGGCCGAGGGGGTGAATTGGTGCATCTCTCATCTCGAGCACTTGCTCTTCTCAATTCTTGATTTAACATCATCGTCTGAGATCTTAGAAGCTCTCTCAGCCATCAATTGTAAGTTTCAAGCTTCAATTGATAAGTTTTAAATTTCAACTCGAGGTACTTCTCTCTGCCATTTCTCTCCCTGCACAGCACCATCTCAAAATCTAACTTCACACACCTCCTCTCCTTTGCATTAGATAACCAAGGCTAGAAGAAATTGACTTGAAGCATAGCCCTTTGCATGATTTCATTGATGGCGCCTTTGCCTTCTTCAGCTGTCGAGAGGAAGAAGAGAAAAAGATGGAGGGGAGAAGGGACCTCTCTTGCGTGTGTACGTACTGGTGTTTGTAGACCGAAGAGAGAAGAAGGAGGACACAGAGAGAGATGACACATGGGCCAGGTGCATACTCTCTTTTACCCCTTATTTAAATCTCTGTTGATGTTTTGTGTAGAAGTGGCTTGCTGTTTGCTTGTGCACCATAGACTCATAGATCTGATAGTGAGCCCCATCTGTAAGTCCTCTGTACTTAGGCTCGCAGATGTGATTATCAACTGATTAGTGCACAGATTAGGGCTAATTGAGCTGATTTGACAAGACCTGATTAGTTGCTAGGTTAAGTACTCCTTTTTAGCACTAATGATCTGATTACCAACTGCTGAGGTGGCTCTTTGATGTGATGCCATGTGACATAGGCTGGGTGAGGTGGCACTATCATGGTTGTGCCATGTGGCATAGACTAGGTGAAGTGGAATTAAAATTATAGAGTGATCATCTTGAATTTAGAAATTTTTTTTAAAAGTTTTATGATTTTTGGACAAGTGGAGTTATTAAAATAAATTCAGAGAAGATAAAACAGATTAAATAGGCAGATTAAAGGGCTGAGATTTGATCAAGGATTCTCTGGGTACAATTGGGGACATGACATACTCTGGGTATAACTTAGGGACCCAAGAAAGCTCCTAGCACAATAACCATCTCACCCAGCCTATGCCACGTGGCAGCCCCTGATTGAGCCACCTCAGCACAGCTGTGCCATGTGGCAGCCTTCTATTGGTCCACCTCAACTAGGTGGGACCCACACCCCTACATACCTGACAGGTGGGCCCTACTAGAGTTCCACGTGGCAGCCTCCCTGCCTCCTTGCATTAAAAATTTATTTGCCAAGAAAACCTTGTTTCCTTTTTTGAATTAATCCGGATTCCAATTGTACCTCAGTGTCTCTGTCAAATAAATTTTTTTTACAGAAACCACCCTAATTAAACACCGATTAGACTTGTATTGATGCCTATTAGGGTTTGACTTGATCAACAGTTGATTACATATCAACAATTGATACAAATCTAGACTTGATCAGATGTTTGCAACATTGGCATCTGGTCAGTCTTGTAAAATTGACTTTCAATTCATGTTCATGAAAGTGATTTGGTCAACAACTGATTATTTATCAACAATTGATACAGATCTTGACTTGATCAGGTGTTTGTAACATTGACACCTGGTCGGCCTTGAAAGCAAAATCACATTGAAATTTCTTATGATTGACTGTATCAAAATACTGGCTTGACATTAACACAGTTCTTGTTGTACAGGGATTGTACTGCTTCAGTCTTTCTTAGGGTTTGATCTTGACTCTCTTAATATCTATCACTGAGGTGTGGGACTCATCTGTCATTGAACAATAATCAGATGGATGACCCCTCAGGAGATCTTTTTCCTGAATCTCCTGAGGGTCATCCACCTCGAATGAACAGGAGGTGGCGGGGCTTTTATACCTTTGGCCCCTTGTCTAGAATTTCCTTATGGGATTAATGCTTAATCCTTGTTCCGGCTTGATTAGATTTAATGGATAGGCTAAGTTTAGGCTGTTGAATCTGCTTGTGTGGAACTGTCAGATAGGTCCCACTTGTCAGAGAAAAATAATCACATGGGTGACACCCAAAAGATCTCCCTTCTCTCTTGAGTCCCTTGGCTGTCACCCACACCGAGTGGACATGGGGTAGTAGAGTATTTATATCCTGACTCCATGTTTAGGATTTTTCTTGTGGGATAAATATGATTGCTCCGGAATTTAACAACGACTTCTCCTGACGGGTGGTCCCCATTTTTCATGACTTAACATAGATAATTGATATTTATCTTTCATTGTTCAGCTGCTTCATCCTTGATATTTTTCAAGGGTAAACATCATTATTTTTTATATGTTATATTTAGGAATTGAATATTATTATATTTTATTCTATGAGTTCTATATTTATATCCAGAAGTATTTAAGAAGATACATTTGATCTTAAACTTCAGTACTTTGAATAAAATATAAATAAATACATATCTCCGAAATATTCACAGGTCTTGAATATTAGCAGGAACACTAATATATCATATAAGATTGTTGTATTGATTAAAAGTAAGTTGTAATTCTACAAACATTAATAAAAGATTATCATTTAATAATATAAATATATGAAAGGTTTTATATATTGAATAGACCTAATAGATATGTCATTAATGTTTTTCATTGTGTCTCTGATTTCAAGATTAAGACATAATTTTTTTCACATGAGAAATATATAACATAGTTATTATTAAAAATTAATTGCATAAAGTGGTGATAAAAATAATAGTTTGTTATATGTAGCTTTTCAGAAAAAATATATATGTCAATAACATCATTGTCATTATTTAATAATGAGAAATGATATTGTTGGACTCCTTGATAAATATGAAATGTAGTTATAATTTAAAATTTTCTTAATAGGGATAAAAAATGGCGTGTCCTACTTTGTATATTAATTATAATCATAAGATAAAAATTGGGCACAAGTAATGATAAAGATTACATTACTACTAGGAGTGTGTTTTATAAAAGAGATACTAAATATCTGTGTTATTTGATTAGATATAATGTATAGTTAGAATATCACTTATAGTTTATGAAATTAAATATTTCATTACTAACATAACATATATCTTCAATATAGGACACCAACTGAATAAAAAATAAATATCATGTCATATGATGTGATTGACTAGCAAGGAAATAAATAAATATTAAAATATACATATTGTGAGAATAATATAAGTTATACATATTATAATAATATATAAATATTATTATAGAATATAAATTTATTTCAAGCCCAAAATTTATTTTAGCAAATAGAGAAGAGAATAAATCCAAATAAATATGGACTATAATCATTAAATTCATAATTATAAGATGGACAAATATATATATATATATATATATATATATTATTACGAAGTAAGCAAATTATCAATAATATAACGATATAAGATGTAATTGGATTAAATTTTTAAAATTCTATTCGATTCGCATCATGGAATCGTTCAGATATATGGTAATATTTCATATGTGCTGATCATGGAGAGATATATAGGCAGTGTCGATGATGGTAATTTTCAATGAGTGAAGAGTTTGTTGGAGTCGGCCTAAGCCCAATTAATTAAGAATCAAATCAAAAGAGAGGAACCCTCTCCTCTAATAGAACACACAAGGAGATAGTAGCAATTACCTAGGTTTGCTCAGTTCACATGAGAAAGGAAAATTGAGAAAGAGAAGAAGAAGAAGGAACAACAATTGGAGTAGTGCAATCCTAATTGATAGTGTGAGGTATCCCTTCCTCAAGGCAACTTTTTGTGTTTTATATGAAATTTGTTAATGTACGACAAAGGCAATGGCATGCTGATTTGTGATTAGTTTCTATGGGATATAAAATAGACATATTTGATAATCCTTTGCGAGATGAACCTCCATAGTTAGAGATGGGTGATAGTGTGAGGTATCCCTTCCTCAAGGCAACTTTTTGTGTTTTATATGAAATTTGTTAATGTACGACAAAGGCAATGGCATGTTGATTTGTGATTAGTTTCTATGGGATATAAAATAGAATATTTGATAATCCTTTGCGAGATGAACCTCCATAGTTAGAGATGGGTGATATTTTCAACGTGTGGTGCAAAGACGACAATGATAGTTCTTTAGATTTTCTGGCATTAAGATTTTCTTGTTAAACAAAAATATGATTTATTTTCTTCCACTATTTACATACTTTAATGTATTATGTAAGTTTTAATTAGCTAAGAAAGATTGTATTTTATTGATTTGACTGGATTTATTTTCTATTAGATGGAAGTTAGACTTGTTAATGTAAGGATAGTTTAATTAATTGTACTTTGTTTTGGTCAAAATTCTAACCTGTTAATCAACACAGTTGCTTTTGACTTTAGAGAGTATCATCGTAAGAATTTGGAAAGCTTTCCAATATACAATTGCAGGATTGAATATATTTTATTTTGGTGTGGGGTAATTGACTCTTACTTTTCTTTACAAAGCAAATTGATTTGTCACCGTGATACATTTCAAAATGTCATCCAATGTGGACTTTCTTGTCGCTGCACGATATATTTTTTAACTAATTTTTTTTTCAAATTTTTAAGTTGAAGGTTTAAATGTTTCAATTTTTTTATCTCAATTATGTCTCAATTTTTTATTTTTCTAATAAATTAAATTTAAAATTGAAATATCAAAATAAAAACGTTAGACTTAATCTAGATCATTCTATTTATGTATAAATTAAAAATTATGACGTTTGAATATTATATTAAGAGATTGAAAAAATACACTAATATGATTAATTTCTCGACATTGATTTTATAACTCATTGATTACATAAAATAAAAGTGAAAAAATGAATAATTTTTATGTGTAAGAAGAAAATACAATATAGATCAAATCCAATGATTTTATTTTGATATTTGAGTTATTAAAAATTTAAAAAATTATGGCATGATTGAGGTATAAAATATTGATGCATTTGAACCTTTCTCTTTTATGTTTTATGTTGAAGTATGATGTCAATTATTTCAATGAAATTATTCAACTTAAAATGTAGTACATACTGTAAATATAAGTAATATATGTTTCCAACCTTTTAAGTGCGAATTCACAAAATGTCTTTTAAAAGCAACATTTTTATCGTTTATCAATAATAAAACTTAACATAAATTTGTAGAAGTAAAACAACAATCATAATATGTATCAAAATAATAGTGCCGCTAAAAAAGTTTCATAAAAAAAAGTAGATCATTTATTCTGGCACTAGTCTAAAATGGTGAATTAGTGCCGAACTTTTGTGACTCTTAGTGTTAGATTTTTTATCTGAAATTAAAGTTTTCGACAGTAATTATACTAACATAACAGAGAAATTTATTTAATTTTGAATATATTAGATGGGAAAAAATAATTAGTATGTCAGATTTTCAACAGAAATTCGACACTAAAATGAATAGTGTTGAATTTTTAATATAAATCTGACACTAAAATGACCAGCATACAAATTTATCATAAAATTTGATAATAATATTCAGTTATAAATTGTTAATTATCAATATATTTCATCTATATTATTGTTCATCAGCTAATGATCTATTTCATAAGATTTGGACTCAATTAGTTATCGAAACACCATGGGTCCATATATTTTTTAATTGGATAGTGTATGTTTATGGGGATTGATTGAGTGACCATATAATATTAAAAATATATGAAAATTGCACAAATGAAGTTGATATGATGGTTGATGTGATGAAATATAGAAAAGTCAATCAACAGTTAGAATGAAATTACTTTCATTCTATAAATTATAAAATAGAAATAATTATTAGGTTGTAGTAATTTATTGGCACCTGATCAATTTGAAAAATTAGTGTATGTTTCATGGTTAGAATAAAAAAATGAGTGCGTAATTTTTATAAAATCTGACACTGATTGAAATCTCAAATTTCAGACAAAAAAAGGTAGAAAAAACATTTAGTGAATCATTAGTATCGGCTCTTTATAAAAAAAAAATCGACACTAAAAATATGAATTTTGTGTCGATTTTATAAAAATTTGACAGTAATACTTCGACAATTAAAACTGACACTAATTGTTTACACTTTTACTTTCAGATTTTTACAAAAAAATATCACTAAATTTTGTAGATTCTTTAGTGTCATTTTTTTTGTAAAAAAAATAATACTAAAAATATAAATATAGTGTCAAAAAAATCCGACCTAATGAGTTAGTAAATTTTAGTTACACTTTTTTTTGTAAATATCCGACACTAAAAATAGAGTATTATTGTCGAAATTTTTAGAAATCCAACAACTGATATCTTCATTATCATTTATTTTTATTATCCGACACTAATGTTACGATATTAATTCATCATTGTGGACTAATGTGGCAAATTTTCAATATTCACTACCTAATGTGTGAAAGTAAATTAAATTGTCACTATGATAACGATGGATGTCTCTGTGAATGTCATATGTGTCCAAATATAAAAGTCATCACAAAAAAATCTAATAGTGTAAATAATTAAATTGACACAGAAAGCCAAATGTTGGCATTAAGTTATAAAATTATAATGTTTACAATTAATTGTCACTAATTATTATTCTAATGATGACAAATTAGACGGTTACTCTTACGTACGAAAGTAATGAACTGCAAACAATCATCCTAAATTTGTGTTGGTATCAGTGTAAACACAAATAAACTGATCCCTGGCTATTACTTTTCAGCATAATTACAAATCTTGTTATCTATAATTAATCGGAAAGACAACTATTTAAACTTTAAAGAGGTTAAAAAGAGAAAAAGGCTGAAGGACACGCTGTACCTCTCTTCTTTCACAATATTCCAAACCAAATGGGAACAGCGAAAAAAATAGGAAGATCACGTTGTTTTCTTTAAATTTTTGCGTAGACTTGAATATTGACTTGAGACATCATCGGTGAGATATTAACATTAGAGCAGTTGTAGTGAACCTCTCACTCAATTATCAAATAGGACATGTAGGGACGATTGATGTATAGACCAGGTCCGCATTTTCGACTTTTAGACCCCATCCAATGAACCTTTTCAACTCATACTTATACCGGCTCCAATTTTATTTATATTAAAATAGTTATTATCCACTGACAATAGCCTCCCTAAAATTCCCCTTAACCACCCCCTGCTGTCCGTGCGAAATGCTCTCCGGTGCGAAGCACTTTAAAACCTAAAAAGTGATTATTGTTAAATGTTAGTAATAATTATATGTAATTCAAAAGTATTTATATCAAATATTAGTATCAATTATAGCATATTAAAATGTATAGACATCAAATATTTGCACTATTTATATCAGATTTAAAAATATTCACACGATTAAAAAATATTTATACTAAATATTTTTCCTGATTATAACCAATTAAAAACTATTTATACTAAATACTAATTATATCAGATAAAAGGTGATTATACTAAATATTTTATGATGTATTTAAATTGATTATATTAAATATTTGCATTGATAATGTCAGAAAAATATTTATACTAAATATTTGCACTTATTACATAATATTTAAAAGTGATTATACTAAATATTTGTACTAGTTATATCAGAAAAAATATTTATACTAAATATTTATGCTAATATATTATATTAAAAATATTTATACCGAATATTTATGCTTAACATATCAGGTAAGAAAATTAAACTAAATGTTTGCATTGATTATGTTAAGTTAAAAAAATATTTATAATGATTATACCATATTAAAAAATATTTATATAAAATATTAAAACTATTTAGTAAATAATTCATGAGAGAGAAGCGAGTGAGAGAGATGTGAGCGAAAGAGACATACACATGAGAGAGATACGAGACAAAGATGAAGAGAGAAAGAACGAGAGATGTGAGAGATTTGAGAAAACTTGAGAGAGAGATACGAGAGTGCGGGGAGAGAGATATGAGAGTGAAAAAGAGAGAGCGAAAGAATGGGGATGGATAAGAGGGATATTAATAATTTCTCGTGATTTTATTATACAACTTATTTTGTATAGTTTTGTAATTAGGATACTGCTAATATGAAGATACAATAACTCATTTAAGTTGAATAACAGAATACTATATAAGATAATTTGCATAATAAAGTCATTATTGTGAATAAGAGCTCATTCTAATATAAATAATAAAATTGATATAGACGATGATATGATATCTATATATTAACTCCCTTTATTTTATGATGAGAATCTCTTAACAACTAGTTTTCTTGATAACAACTTAATTAATATAATTTCATAAAAAATCTTAAAAATATAAAAAAATATTATAAATATATTGTTAAACTTATGAATTGACATGTTTCAAATTTCATGTAATTTTATTATCATTTGGTATTTCATCAAGAGACATCAAAATTATATAACGGTTTAAATTAAATGGTCTTTGATACAATATCAAATGATATTTAAATTATATAAAATTTAAAACATGATTAATCCATAAATTTAAAAATATATTTACAAAGTATTTTTTATTTTTTTATAAATTTATATCAAGTTTATTGTCAACATCATCAGTACAAGATAGTTGCGAAACGATCCCCACCCTTATTTTATTTGAGGAAAACCTTTTATTATTTATTTAAAGTAAAATGTCATCCTTTGGCTTTTTATATATGCAACTAGTTGGCATGCATGTATTAGCAAGCAGAGAGAAAAGTGTGTGAAACTTGAAACAGAGAGGGGACGGTATTGTATGCACTCATGAAGGGCTTGACGATACTTACACTATTGATCGTCTTCCTATTATCTAATACGGGAAGAGCAGCGGCTCAAGCAACAACAGATCCAGTAGAAGGTATGCTCCTTTTCCATAATAATTTGAGTACCAATATTTCCATTTTAAGGGGATAAAAAGAGTTATCAGTCCTGGACTTTGCCTATGCGCATGCCTTCAATTACGAGTGAATTCTTTCTATGTACCCTGTCGCAGTTCTATTTGAGATGTGTATGGCTCGCGAGTACATTAATTGATAATAAATATTCTGATATATATGACAACTCTTATATTTCAAGATCTAATATTTGAGCCGCAAAGAGAGGGAGATTGAGCGGCTTGTCTCGTTGCAAGCTTAGTGACAAGCTATGTTGTATGGCTGAGGGTGTGGCTATCGTATCGGATATAGTACAGATACTATTATCAGGGATGGAACCACATGGTGGCGGAGGGGCTGCCACCTCCTGGCTGAATTTATTTTCAAAACTACCATTATAATTATACATATGTTAAAAAAATAGAAAATATATTTATATGAAAAAGTTTTCAAATTTTTTCCCGCCCCCTCAAAAATTTTTTTTGACCCTCATATATAGGAAGTCTGGCTCCAGCCCTGAGTAAGACGGTACATTAATTTTAGAAAAATTAAAATACAGATACAAAAATATATACAAGTGAAGAGTGATATCATGCATTAATCAGTGTAGTTCACTTTATGAGTTCAAATCCTACTCATATATTCAATTCTTTAAATTTTTTAACTTTGACTACACCCAACCATATTGGAGACTAAACTAATCGATCAATTGATTAAAATAATCAGATTCATCACGTGACGTATACAATATGTATCCATACCTAATACGCACCCGATGCTTGTTCGACTGAGTATATAAGTACTTGGATAACATAGGTGACAAGTTTAATGTTCAGGATTTGGGAATCGTTTGGCTAATTAAAAAAATTATGATTCAAAAAAGTTCAGATATAATTTGGTAATATTTTGGTTTGTTATAATATATATGAAATTTTATATTAATTGATTAAAAGAACTATTTTTGCTAGTACTTTTAAGTTTATTGATTAATAATTTATTCTATTTGCATTATTATATGAGCTATAACAGTTGTACTCATATGAAAGTTCATAGTTAATATCGTGCTAGTAATTGTAATTATGAATAACGTTATTATAGTTATTGAAAAATGAATATAATATTAATTAAAAATAGATTACATAATAGAGAAAAGAAAAAGCGAACGGCATATTTTTGATATAAAGGGAAAGAAATTGTAATTATGAATAACGTTATTATAGTTATTGAAAAATGAATATAATATTATTGAAAACAGATTACATAATATTAAAGGGGAAGAAATTGTGCTTTTTATGAAAGTTCTCTTCTTCCATCCAAGAGATGAAAGAAAATCTTTCAATTCTTAGTGCTGATTTTTTTCATTTAATTTCACCTGCATTTGACAAAATTGCTTCCACATAATATGTTCTTTTATCTTATTCTGAAAGAAAATTGATGTACCGAAATTATTTGTATCCTTATTATCTAGCACATACGAAGCTCATACAAACGTGGACAAGCTATTTATGAATATGTATAAATATTATCTTTAAAACAATCTAAAAAAATGGATCTGAATAGTGCGTAAATGATTTGAAAAATATTATTTTATTTGTTATTTAAAGATAAAATTAATACGAATTAAATTCGTCATACCATAAGGCTACAAAATCACGTTTTTTTTATTTTAACTAATATTTATGTAGCCGCACAAAAAAATATAATTATTGTTAAAATGAATCATATGCCAATTTGAAGTTGCATTAAGATTGGCTTGTGACCTTGAATTAAGATCATGCACCATCTAACGATTGATATGGATGTCGCTTTTGGTGGTTCTAATGCAGCGAGCGCTGTAAATACGATACTGGCGAGATGGGGGAAACCCGCGCCAGCATCGACGTGGAATACAACTGGCGATTTGTGTAGCGGGTGGGCGATTGATGATAGTATACAGATGGAGAACAGAGATTTTAATCCCGGTATCAAATGCGACTGCACCTACAACAATAGCAAGACCTGTCGCATTGTTAAGCTGTGAGTTGACCTGACTATAAACTTTTTATTTATTTATTTTAAGAGTCTTTTAACTATTTCTTTTCATTTTATTTTGAAATTTCTGTAAAATATTGATAAATTTTGTGTATGAAAATAAATTATTTTAAAAAAAAAAAAAAATCTAAAAAGTAGCAAAAAAAAAAATATCCTACAAAATTTTGGTACAAAAAAATATTAAGTACCATAAACCGTCGAAATTTCAGAAATAATAATGTATTCTTTTAAGCGTTTGCATATCGGTCACAATGTCAATGTTTTCGTCATTATAGTTTATATATAATAATATATACATTATATGTTATTATTAGAACTTTAGAAGGATTATTTTTGTGGGCATCCAATTTTTATTATTCATTATTTAATATTTGTAAAATATTATTTAAATTAATAAAATTAAAATCCTAGATGTGTTGTTATCTATTCAGATAAGGCGTGTATCGAAGTCAATGTAAAATTAATTAAAACAATTTAGAATTTAATTCCACATTAGATTCCGCTTAATTTTTTTAATTATTTCATAGAATACTGGACATCATGTTTCGAATCAACCAAATCTGATATACGTTCTATTTAAAAAATAAAAATATATTTACATTTTATTTTTTTATTTTAAAGATACTTGTTAAAATAATGAGTTATTTTTTTCTTGTCAGATTTTTCCTCCTTATAACTATTGTTGTCTGTTGCTGATCGATCTTTGGTTTTCTTTGTTATTTTTCTCCGAATTAACGCAGGAGGGTTTATGCATTAGAAGTTGTAGGTACTTTTCCAGATGAGATTCAGAATCTGCCGCTTCTCACTTATCTGTAAGAAATTTGCTGAAGTGCTTGTAGTTTTTATTTTGATTGATAGGTGCTCGCTCGGCTTATTAGAACACAACACTCGAATAACATGATATTAGAACAAGTGAATATTCAATGAATTTTTAAAACTATTTTTCTTAAACTTCAACTGAAATTATAAATACACACAATTATTTTTTTCTTGCTTCTCTTACATTCTCATAGCATACTACCCCTATTTATACTAGTTCTTTAATACATATACAAATCTAACACAAAATTCTAAATATTTTTTAACCTATTACATGCCTTATCAGTTTAGATATAATATCTCAATATTTTTTTCTTTCAATTGCATGCTTTATCACTTTAGGCAGACAATATTATATTTCCCTCTCTCTCTGCTCTTTTTTCATATTTTGTCGATATCTTATAAATTTTGTTGATTCTTTCCAGACCTCGAGGCTTAGAGATTATCATTTTCAACATCCTCCTTTAATCTCAAGTCTCGAGTACTCATCATTCTGAGCTTCCTTCTGCAATTCTTGAACAGAGGCCTTGAAAGTGCCTTTGTGAAGATATTCACTAATTGATCATTACTCGGCACGTGAGTAACTCGAACTTCTTTTTCCTTGATGTGTTCTCGAATAGAGTGATAGCGCACGTCAATGTGCTTGCTCCTCTTGTGATGCGCAGGGTTCTTCGTTAACTCAATTGCTTGATTTATTATCCACTCGAATCTCGATTGCCTCCAGTTGTGGTAACTTCAAGTCATACAATAAATTCCTTAGCCAAATCGCATGATTTACGCATAATGATACAACAACATATTCGACTTCACAGGTCAACAGTGTGACAATTGCTTGCTTCTTTGAGAGCCACGTGAAGACTGTGTCTCCAACATAGAATGTGAATCCCGAAGTGCTCTTTCTGTCATCTGTATCTCCACACCAATACCGTCCGAATAACCTATAAGCTTAAAACTGTTAGTTTTTGAATAGTGTAGTCGAGATTAACTGAGTCCCGCACATATCTCAGAATCTTCTTCGCCGCCTTCCAGTGAGAGGTCCTCGGGCTCTCCATGTATCGACTTGCCACACCGACAACAAACATTATATCCGACCTTGTGCAAGTTAGATATCTCAAACTTCCAATTAGACTTCGGTATAGATTTGCATCCACCTCATCTCCTTCATCATATCTCGAAAGTTTTTCCGAGCTCCATCGGTGTCGCTATTGGATTGCAATTCTCCATCCCGAATCTTTTTAGAATCTCCTTCGCATATGTTTCTTGCGAGATAAAAATGCCTTTCTCGTGCTGATTCACCTCGAGGCCTAAAAAATATTTCATCAATCCGAGATCTATCATCTCGAATTCCTTCATCATGGCTCTTTTGAACTCTTCCATCATTCTCGAGTTATTTCCCATAAAGATCAGATCATCGACATACAACGCCATAATTAATGTTTCTCCTTTTCTCGACCTCACATAGATAGCATGTTCATATGGACATTGTCTGAAACCATTCTCCTTGAAGTCCATGCTCTCAGTGCTTGCTTGAGTCCATATAGCGCCTTCTTCAACTTGAGCACATTTTGCTCCTTTCCTGACTTCATGTATCCGAGAGGTTGTTCGACGCACACCTCTTACTCGAGTACTCTATTTAAGAATGTCGACTTCACGTCCAACTGATAGATCAGCCATTCAAACTGAGCTGCTACTGAGATCAACAACCTGATTGTCTCCATTCGGGCCACTAGTGCAAACACCTCATCGTAGTCAATATGGGCTTTTTGCTGATAACCCTTCACAACTAATCTTGTATTTTATCTTTCAATCTCACCTTACGAATTCATCTTCTTCTTGAACACTAATTTTACTCCGATCACTTTTTGTCCCTTAGGCAACTCAGCTAGTTCACAAGTCTCATTCTTCTCGATGACATTGATCTCCTCATCTATCGCCTTTCTCCATTTTTCATCTCGAGATGCTTCTTCTTATGTGATGTTCTCAACGTCTACCAACAAACACACCAAATGTACTTCTCCTGTTGTGTTATAAATGTCATTTAAACTTCGATTACGGGATGTCTTGGCTCATCTTCATTTTCACTTTCTTCCTTGCTTTCTGAGCTCCTTGAACTTGAGGCCTCACCATTTTGAGTTGTTTATGCGGCTTCTTCATCTCGAGCTGATCTTGAGATCACAGTGTTCGAGATCGGGATCACGACTTTAGATTGTTCCTTGACTTCTTCTATCTCAAGCTCTTCTTGCTTCTTCCAATCCCAACCACTTTACTCATTTATATAAACATCTTTGCTCGAAATCACCTTCTCCTCAATTGGATTGTACAACTTGTAAGCCTTTGACCTCTCGCCATAGCCTTATGAATACCAACTTCATGCTCTTATCGTTGAGCTTGGTCCTCCTTTGATCCGGAACATGTGCATATCCCACACTCCCAAAATCGTTGAGTTTGGTCCTCCTTTGATCCGGAACATGTGCATATCCCACACTCCCGAAAACTCTCAGATGCGCCACATTTGACTTCTGTCCAGTTTAGTGCTCCTGCGGTGTCTTGTTCTCGAGTATCGGTGAGGACATCGGTTTTGCACATACACTGCGCCTTGCACAACTTCTGCCCATAACTCTTTCGGCATGTTCTTCGTCTTCAACATCGAATGAACCATGTCGAGATTGGTCATGTTCTTTCTCTCGGCCACCCCGTTCTGCTACGGAGTGTAAGGAGTCGTGTAGAACCTTCAGATTCCATGCTCCTCGTAAAAAAATTTGAAATTGTTTGAGAGGTACTCGCCACCTCTATTCGATCTCAAAAACTTAATATATGTCCTTGTGTTCTTTTTCACCATGATCTTGAACCTTTTAAAAGTCTCAAAAGCCTCTGACTTCTCCTTCATAAAGTAGACTCAGCATTTTCTCGAATGATCATCAATAAAGGTGATAAAATACGTTCATCCTCCAAACGATGCAGGTGTGATTGACCCACAGATGTCGGTGTGAATTAGCTCGAGATGCTTCTTAGCTCGAAATTTAGCCTTCCCGAACGAATCCCTCATATGCTTCCCGACAACGCATCCTTCACAGAACTGTTTCTCGAACTCGAGGCTCGGTAGCCCAGTCACCGACTGCTTTCTCATTACCTCCTTTAGTCTTGCGTACCCAAGATGACCAAACCTGAGGTGCCACAACTCATTCTTATTTTTCAAACTTACTTTTAGGCATCTCTCTTGAACGAAGTTGAGATCTAGCTTGAACATTCTATCCGGCGCCATTTCGACACTTACCATCATTTTGACGGTCTTGTCCTCTAAATTCAGAGATCTTCCATTTGAGAATACTTTGTGTCCTTTCTCCATTAACTAACCAATACTCAGAATATTGCTCTTCATCTCAGAAATAAAATACACATCTTTTATCATTCTGGTACCTCCATTCTTCTGATTAAATTTTATCTTGCCTTTGCCTTTCACCTCGACCTTCGAAGCATCACCAAATGAGACTATCCCAACAATCTCCTCCATCTCAACGAATAGGTTCTTGTGTCCCGACATGTGACTGCTCGCCCCTATGTCGAGATACCACACTATCTCACTTTCTGAATTCGGCTCGTTGTGCGTCATCATCATCAGCCTTCTCCTCGGTGTAGTTGGTTTTGCCCTCCACCTTCTTCTCGGCCCAGCAATCCCAAACATAGTGCACATGTTTCCCGTAGTTATAGCAGTCTACGTCGGATTTGTTGTCACGACCACTTCGACCTCTGCCTCATCCTCGACCGCCTTGATTAGATCCTCCTCTCCCGAAATATTCTTTCTCTAAGGTTTAAGTTTGCTTCGTTCCCAAGTTTGCCTTGAGATTAGACTTGTCATTGTTGAGATTCGATTTTGCTTGCAATGCTTTTTCGAGAGTCTCCTATTTCTTTTTCCTTCTCTGCTCGTGAGCCATCAGAGATCCCACGAGCTCGTCTATGGTTAGTGTTGAAAGATCCTTCGACTCCTCGATTGCACAGACAATATTCTCGAATTCATCTGTCAACGATCTCAGCACCTTTTCGACAACTCGATTTTCTACCAACTTTTAATCATTTCTTCTGAGTTGACTCACAATCATCTGAACTCGAGAGATGTAGTCGAATACACTCTCCTTATTCTTCATTTGTGCCATCTCTAATTCGCCTCTTAGATTCTACAGCTTGATCTTCTTTACTCGGTTTACACTTTTATATGCCTTTTTGAGCGTGTCCCATACCTCCTTTGCTGTTGTCGTAGTCATAATTTTCTCGAAGTCTACTTCATCTATTGTCTGATAGAGCATGTAGAGAGCACTCTTGTCCTTCATCTTCTTCTCTTTGGTTGTCTTGATTTGTGCCTCTGTAATCTCTTGCACTGTAAGATCAACTTCTTCATAGCCTTCTTCGATTATCTCCTAGACATCTTGCGCATCCATTAGAGCTTTGATTTGTATGCTCTAGTTGTAGTAATTTGTCTTCGTTAGCTTTGGCAACACCAGTTGACCAAGTGAACTTCCCTCAAAACCAACCAAGAGCTCTAATACCAATCTGTAATTTTTATTTGATCAATAGATGCTCGCTCGATTTATTAGAACACAACACTCGAATAACACGAAATTAGAACAAGTGAATTTTCAATGAACTCTCAAAACTATTTTTCTTAAACTTCAACTAAAATTACAAACACGCACAATTATTTTCTCTTTCTTGCTTCTCTTACATTCTCATAGCATACTACCCCTATTTATACTAGTCGGTGCCTTTAATGCACCTCATACAAATCTAACATAAAATCTTAAATATTCTTAACCTATTACATACCTTATCAGTTTAGGCATAATATTTCAATAATTCATTATTTCAATTGTATGCCTTACCATTTTAGATAGACAATATTATATTTTTCTCTCTTCACTTTTTTTCTAGATTTTATCGATATCTTGCAAATTTTATTCATTCTTTTCAGATCTCGAGTTTTGGAGATTACCATTTTCAACAGTGCTTCTGCTATTTTTTACATTTCTTTGGTTTTCCTAAGAATTCATATTCTCAATAGTACTGTAAATTTTACATTGTCTGAATTTGAATAATAAATAGTTTTTCTGAATCTAAATATTATCTATATTACTGTTTCTCTGTCGTAATATCATTAATATGAGAGAGACTGCTCATATGCATTCTTTTCAGGCACTGTTATTCGCTTTTCAAAATCACCTTACTTGTTCCAGTTTCTTTGTTCTTAAAGCTATTAACTGTTATACAATCAACTTTCCACTATAATACTTTTTTTTCCGAATCCACTATAATACTGTGCTATAATGTCCTTTCTTTTTTTTTTCTTTTTTCTTTTTTTTTTTTTTTTTTTTCAGAAATGTGGATCAGAATTATTTAACAGGTCCAATTCCGGCGTTCCTAGGAAACTTGAGTCAACTGGAAACGCTGTAAGAGATGGATGTCTCCTGTACTTAGACAATAGCAACTTCTACTTTATATTATCATAATTATATATTCATTCCTTCTACATCCGCAGATCTACTTGATTTTAATGCCATAAATTTCTTTTGATGTTCGAAAAATCATTAGGTCGATTGGTTTCAATGCATTTTCGGGTCCAATTCCAAAGGAGTTGGGCAAGCTCAACAATCTCATCCTTCTGTAAGCTTTTTCTTTCCCTAATTAAATAAAAAGGAAATTCCAAGCTATATACTAACAAAAATAGCGCTCATGTCATATGCTAATGCACAAAAAACACTCATTTTCAAGAGTGTTCTCTTAATTTTGACAAAGATAAAATGAAATATTTTTTATGGAATGTTTTATTTGCAGGGGGATTAGCGTTAACTATTTGAATGGCTCTGTGCCAGAAGAATTTGGGAACATGACTAGTCTTCAGAAATGGTTAAATTTAAGTTTTGTTAGAAAATGAAATTAGGACAGGCTAAGGTTGCTGATTGTTTGAAAAACTGTTTCAATTGTTTGAAAATTTTCAGGTACATGGACAGTTCAGGGCTTTCAGGCAAACTACCAGAAACACTCTCCAATCTAAAGAACTTGCAAACCTTGTAACTTCTGCAAAATCTATATTTGATTAATTTTTATCATTTATTGTCATTAGTTTTCATGAATGTGAATGATGAATATATATTGAATGCTTACTCAGTGTGGCAAGTGACAATGTCTTCACTGGAAAAATCCCTGATTTTATTGGCAACAGCTGGACGAATTTGTCAGAATTGTAAGTTTAGTTGCACATATAAACCATCTTTTCTTGTTATTTGTATGCATTCCACCTATTAGATGAAAGTAATTATTTGCAGGAGAATGCAAGGAAATTCTTTTGAAGGGCCAATTCCTTCAAATCTTGCCAACCTTGTCAGCTTAACCAGCTTGTAAGTTCTAAACATGTCACAATACAATTAAACATCTCCCTGTTAAGAGCTGTACGACTCAGCTACATGTGAAAATGCTTTCTTCAATTATTAATGCTTTCCGTTGAAGATAAGTGCCCGATTTTAAGAGCACATCTCTGAATACAAATTAATTACTGGAAATTAGAAAAATTCAATAGCAGTAACAAAAAAGATTAATGTAATTAGGATAGTAAGACCATGTTTGGTCTGGACAACATTCATTACTCTCTATCAGGTACAGCCTAAACATATAGATCTTTTTTTTTCAAACAAATTCTTCCCATAGTGATACACACAGCTCCTCCAAAAAGAAACAACCACACAGGACTAGAACTTGTTTCTCATCACCATTTGCGCCTGGGTTTACAAATACAAACAAAATTAATTGATAAATTCCACAAGTTAATTAACCGGTGTGCATGTTTTAAATGACAACAATGTTTTCTATGTTTTTGATGCAGACGGATTGGTGATATCACAAACGGTAGTAGCTCAACATTGGACTTCATCAGCAACCTGACATCTTTGAGCACTTTGTATGCTCTATACTGCATTTATGGCATTTATCTCTTGTCATGTCATACAATACTCCAGCATATGAATTTATTTTGCTGGAAATGGAATATCATAGCAAGTACCACAAGTATCAGTTAGTAGCAGAATTTTAACAAATAGTTTTCTTATATAGAATCCTGAGGAATTGCAAGATGTCCGGCTCCCTTCCTAACGATTTCTCACAGTTCAAAAGCTTACTGAAATTGTAAGAAGATGCTTTACGAATTTTGTGAATGCCAGTTAATATTCAGCACATCATCATATTCCCCTTTTGGTTATGCTTATTCTAATTTTTTTTACTTCTCTTGTAGAGATTTAAGTTTCAACAATATTACAGGCCAGTTGCCGCAGTCTCTTTTTAATTTGGGCTCTCTCAATTACTTGTAAGAAAAAAATCTTTAATCATGCTCGTTTTATATAAATTAAAATTTTCTTTCAATTACTTGTAAGAAAAAAATCTTTAATCATGCTCTCTTTTTAATTTGGGCTTTTCGATTTTCACAGATTTCTAGGGAATAATAGCCTCACTGGCAGCTTGCCATCTCTGAAAATCTCCACTCTTCAGAACATGTATACTACATGGATGTCATATATACAGTTGTCTAGTAATTAACATGATAAAATTTTACTTAAATACACTTATACATGTACATAAAAAAGTTGACAAGTTTTAGTTCTTTTCAGAGATTTGTCATACAATCAGCTTTCAGGGAGCTTTCCTTCCTGGGTTGAGCAAAACCAATTACAGCTGTAAGTATTCTTATTTGAGAAGCTTTTTATTTTAACTTGTGTTGATATATAAATAAAGTTGCCTTCTGTATTTTTGTTTTTTTTAATGTCTGTTCACAAGTGCCCATTATTTATCCCAAAGCTCCTGTATGCAGTTTCAAGTCATCTCTTAAGCTACACCATGTTTGACAAGCGGAACTTCCGTGCTTGTAATTTTGAAATCTGAATGCATATTTGGGTACTTCACGAGAAGCAGTTTAACATCATAACGGACACAATCCACAACTGATTTTACTGATAAACATATCACTTTCATAGTTACAAAACCGTTTGTTTTAATAAATTGCTTATGGTCATTTCTGCAAGTATATGTATTACTGATTCTCTATGCTCATTTACTGAAGCAATTTGGTGGCCAATAACTTTTCCATAGATAGCTCCAATAGCAGGTACCTCCACTTTCTAGTCAATTTTGATTTTATCAAACAAAATAGTGCTACATATTATTTTATATTTTCTTATACTTCTCTTAATTTATAATTGTAGTATTTTGCCATCAGGATTAAACTGCCTTCAGCGAGATATTCCTTGTTACAAGGACAAACCTCAATGTAATTCTCAAACCCCCTTAACACACACACCAAAATAAAGGAAAAACCGAGTGCAAATGCGCACACGAGCAGATACAAAACTCTTATTGGAATGAAGTGGCAATTAAAATACAAAAGGTTCCACATCTAGAGAAATAGAATTGCCCAAAGTTTGTATATTCAAAATTTTGGGATGAGAATAATAATGTCTCTCAAATTTGCAGATTACTCCTTTGCAATTAGGTGTGGGGGAAATACTTCCTTACGTGCTATTGGAGACAATACTCTGTATGAACCAGATTATGCCGATTTGTCAGCTGCTTCCTATTTTGTATCTGGTACATATTAGTATGTATAATACAAACCAGAGCATGCTGCTTCCTATTATGTCGTGAAATACTATTAGGTAACTTTGACATCCAACTTGTTTTTCTTCACTTTCAGATGGAGACCGGTGGGGGGTAAGCAATGTGGGAGTATTTTCAGAAGCAACCAATACCAGTTACAAAAATCAAAATCTAGCCCAATTTCAGAATACGCTGGATACTGAACTATTCCAGAACTCGCGGATGTCAGCATCTTCCCTAAGATATTATGGGATCGGGCTTGAAAATGGGAACTATACTGTCAAGCTCCAATTTGCCGAGACCGCGTTCCCCAATCCACCACCATATAAATGGGAAGATCTTGGAAGAAGGATTTTTGATATCTATATGCAGGTGCCTTCTTTTTTTACTTTTATCCAAATGTTATCTAACTGTAAGGTCTTGTACTACGTGCTGCCAGTGCATACTGAGCTTCAGTCAGTATACTAACAATAGAAATGATGGCACTATAAGCAATGACAAATACCAAGCAGAAAGAGGAAATATAGGTTCTTAGCCACTCGTGGATTTCATTTTTTGTTATTGCTTTTATTTCCTTAGTTTTTTTTCTTTTCTTTCTTATTTGTAGGGAGATCTAAAAGAAAAAGATTTCAATATAAGAAAAGAGGCTGGCGGGAAATCCTTTGTTGCTGTTGTGAAAGATTACACTGTACCAGTTACAAATAATTTCTTAGAGATACATCTCTTTTGGGCTGGTAAAGGCACTTGTTGTATTCCAACCCAAGGCTACTATGGCCCTGCCATATCAGCTATCAGTGCTAGACCTGCTGGTAAACTGACCATCTTCTCCGCTCTCATTGGCTTTTAAAGAAAAAACCAAGCATAGTTGACATTTATTTTTTATTGTTTATATTCTAATTGTTGAAAAAAATTTCAGACTTCATTCCTAAGGTGTCAAATAAAGCCCCACATACCAGTAAGAGCAAAACAGGTCTGATTGTTGGGATTGTGGTTCCCGTGGTACTTTTGGGGGTATTGGCAGTCCTTTCATTTTTATTTTGGAGAAATTTGAAGAAAAATAAAGAAATGGAAGAAGGTACTCTCCTATATATATTGAGAACTTAGCTTTGCGTTGGATTAATATTCATTTTCAGCATTCCTTGGTACCGAAGAAAAGCAAAAGAATATAATTCTAGTATGTATTCTAGTACCAAAGAAATTTGAAGTCTAGTATGTATTCTAGTACCAAAGAAATTTTACTGGTGATTTACCAAAATCTAAATGGCTAAAATATAATTGAAGGTAGACCATAGTTCAAATCAACCATTCTACCAAATTATGTCCCTATGCCAAATAAAATTCCACACCACTCGACACACAAAGGCCATGTAAACTTTTAATGGGTTGGATTAGTTGACATATAACTGGCCAATGACTTTTGCTTTTATTATGACTACAAGCATAATTCAACTAGCCATACAATTTAGTTGTTTGGTATTGTTGATTGGCGATACATTTCTCCAAATAGACATGCATTTTTAATTCAACCAGCCATATATTTGTTGGACTATCCTTCTTTCTCAAATATTTCAGAGCTATTGGGGATTGTTGATCGACCATACATTTTTAGTTATAATGAGCTAAAGTCTGCTACTGAAACATTTAGTGCAAGTAATATTCTTGGAGAAGGTGGATATGGCCCTGTTTATAAGGTTCGCTTCTGGCATTTCCTTATTTAGTTCATTTTTCTTTCATTTTAATAATTGAAGTAATCATTTACTTTATTGTTTAGGGAATATTGCCGGACAGTAGGATTGTCGCTGTTAAGAAACTGTCCTTGACATCACACCAAGGGAAGAAACAGTTCGTGACAGAAGTTGCCACCATCTCAGCTGTGCAGCACAGGAATCTTGTTAAACTATATGGTTGTTGTGTTGAAGGGAAAACACCTCTTTTGGTTTATGAATATTTGGTGAATAGGAGCCTCGATTTAGCCATCTTTGGTACGTAAATATTAAGCAAGGAGTTTAAGTGGCAATCATCATTATGCAATAATGTACATCTCAATCAACTCTTAGTTTCCAAATCAAATCACAGTCTCTTATTTATAAAAGCCTGAATTTTGCATAGATCGAACTTTTAGACCTCGGGTAGAATAATAGACATGAGATAAAACCAATTGGGCTTCAAATTAAGCCTTGAACTTCCATGCAAGAACCAATGTCGTCCAACTTTCCCTCGATTGACCTTCAGCTGTGAAAAGAAACTTCAAAACTTACCTCTAGTGTACCCTAATAAAGTGAACAAACACCTATTAATTTCAAAAAAAATGTTTCTCTACAGAACATCTGCTGAGTATGTTCAATTTGTTCATTTTTTAAGGAAAGAACCAATTGTTCCTTGATTGGCCGACCCGGATGGAAATATGCCTAGGCGTTGCAAGAGGTTTGGCATATCTACATGAGGAGTCTACTGTGAGAATTATACATCGGGATATCAAAGCAAGCAATATACTGCTAGATGAGGATCTTAACCCTGTAATCTCTGATTTTGGATTGGCTAAGCTCTGCGATGACAAGAAGACCCATATGAGCACTAGAGTAGCTGGCACAATGTAAGGATCCTTGATCCTTTTATTTTCCTTTTTGCTTTGAAATGTGTAGTAACTTAATGGATCGGCATTATTTGATTTCCTTGTACTGGTACATATATATACAGAGGCTATCTTGCACCGGAATATGCAATGAGAGGCCATTTGACCGAGAAGGCTGATGTGTTTTCATTTGGTGTCCTAGCACTGGAGGTTGTAGCCGGTCGCCCAAATGCAGATCCAACCCTAGTGCCGGATCAAGTGTATCTTCTTGACTGGGTACTTTTACTATCTCTATGTGCAGCTCTAGTTTCTATTTTTTTTTTTTTACTTCTTTTTTTGTGTGTATATCATGGAGTATGCTGGACGTGATGAACACAACAGTTTTAGCTGGAATTCAGAAATATTTAGGGATTGCAAAAAATGCTTTAAGATTTTGCAGGCCCAGTTTTTAATCCGATAATCCCAATATAATTGACTTGAATATATTGGACCTATTCAGTTTTGATATGTCATTTGATACCAGTACCAGACAAGTTAGTGAAGGTATGGTACCAATGGTGGTATGAACTTTTTTTTTTGAAAGGTATGTAAAGCACCTACTGGATTTAATTAATCAAAGAAGAATTGTTACAAATATATATTTACAACGTAAATATATATTTGTAAAAATATATACCTTTAACAACAACGCAACCAAGCCATTATGTACAAAATATATAGATAGCCCTTTTAGGGTATTAGCATTTTTGTCATAATTCTTTACTTAGGTGGGTGAAATTTCTCTATTCCGTACATATATATTTCTGAACTTTTCAAAATAAAGAAAATGATTGGAATTTGATGGATGTCATTAAAAAAAATTTGATCATTCGAATTCTTAATTATTTCTTTAAATTGTTTAGTTGAAGTTTTTGTTTTTGTTAGTTTCTACTTATCGTAGCCATAAGCAGCAGATTCAGACATAGAATTGGAGGAAAATAAAATGAAAGAAGTATACATGACATCCAAAGAAAATAGTATTTAAGTACAAATAATCACAATCCTGGTCCTGGGCAGCACTATATATAATAAGTTAATAACAATTTACCCCTCTCCACAGGCATGGAGCTTATATGAAAAGAATCATGCACTTGAACTAATGGATCCGAGAATCACATCTTTTAATGAAGAAGAAGCTCTCAAGTTGATAGCCATCTCGCTATTGTGCACCCAGGCATCACTACTCCAGCGCCCGTCAATGTCAGACATAGTGGCAATGCTAACTTCCAAAATTGAAGTCCCGGAAGTAACTTGTAAACCCAGTTACCTGACTGATTGGCAATGGAGGGATTTAACAAGCGGAGATTTCTCAAACAACAAAGCTTCTGAAAATAAACAAACTGTTAATACCTCAACCTCTAACTCTTCTTTATCTATATTGAAGGATTCAATAATTCAGGAGGGCAGGTGATTTCGAACTGAGTGTGAATTTGGTACAAAAGCTGTCATGAAGTTCCACCCGAAAAGTACACCCATTCGTAGCATGTATAATATGTGCGCTACATGTATTATATTAGATTGTAATATTTTATAAGTAAATTGTAACATCCTGTTATGGTTCATGACAGAAAGCCGTAACTCTGTGTGCACGTTGGATACTAAAACTATTTAGCAGCCTAAATGAACCGAATAGTAAACATATTACCAGTGTTGGATTTGAGTTATATGCGGCCTAAACAGGTGGCTGAAAAGGTGCATTTGAATGTGTCTCTCTATCTTATTATATTAAAAAATATATAAAGACTGGACAGTCTAGTTTATTTTGGATTTTTTTAAGAAGTGAATTTCTGAAATTACTCATTAAAATGAACTTTAAACGATTCAGATGACATATTACAAATAATTAACGGTTTAGATTTAGATTTTGAGAAAGCGATACCTTTTACTCTCCAGTCAAAACGTTCACTGCTTCGCTGGTTTCTCTATCAAAACTGCACCATATCTTCTCAGTCATCGTGCCTTTCTTTTTTTGTTCACGTATATATTTTTTAGTTAAGTACTCGAAGAGGTGGAGGTGGTGTATGTCGAATAATCTCTCAGTTACATGAAATAAAAAAAAAAAATATAAATTACTCACGTTGAAGAAGGTATTGTATGGATTGAAATAAGCTAAGTATGGAATATGAGAATTAGCAGCTATCTTAAGGAAAATGATTTCAAGCAATGTTCTTTCAAGTATGTCATATATGTGAAGGCAAAGAAAAATAAGCTCCTAATTATCATACTATATTCGGATGATTTGATCTTTATGGATAACAACAAAAAGCTCATTGATGAGTTCAAAAAAATGATGGAACTCAAATTTGAGAGGACGTATCTCAGAATGATGAAGTATTTTTTTGATCTTGAGATCAAGCATGAGAAATAAAAAAATATTCATATCTCAAGAAGCATATGTCTAAGAAATTCTTCAAACGTTTGGTATATAAGATTGCAACCCGATAGCGGCAATGCCAACTTCTTCAAACTTGACGGAGGAGAAACTATGAATTCATATACTTATCGGAGTATGATTGGAAATTTAATATACCTGACTTGCATAAGATCAGATGTAACATTTGTTGTCAGGGTAGCAAGTAAATTTATGGAGAATCCGATATACTCTTACATGAAAGCACTGAAGAAAATTATCAAATATATTAAGAAGATAGAGGATCTCGAGTTGCACTATGTCAAGGCTAACAAGCTTGAACTTGTAGATTATATAAATAGTAACTGATGTTGTGATATTGATAATCACAACCTCAGAATATACATTTTTAAAAGATCAGCTCATCGTCACACAACAAAATGGATAAAAAGATATCTTTCAATCTGATCAGGAGACTCGTACACTTAGCTTTAACATCTGTAAGCGCATGTGACTTTATTCACCTAAACACTGACTAGTGTACTAGTGCATCCAGCTTTTGTTTAATTAAACAGGTAATAAGCACAAGTATGATGCATAAGTAGTTTGGCCAAGAGCGATATGAAAGCCAACAATAACATGTAAACTAAAAATGAAGTGAAATGGTGTGTACAAAAATTATACTGTTCGGCATTTTTGCTTTTTTGTTTTGAAAAATATCAGTGCGGCATTACAAAGCTCTTTTTTACCAGTGCGGGTTGTCAAAAATATTTGTTGATTCTGCACGTAGTATGGACAAATGTAAGACTCGAGATGTACATCTTATGAAAAGAAGCGCGAAAGCTCAAAATTCAACTCCAGCTGAAGCATATATAAACACCAAAAGGGAGCATAATAAATACACTTCAATTTTATTCAATTAAAAAGAAAATACTTGATGCCATAAATTGTTTCTAGCTTCTTATTGTACAGTACTATTAGTATATGAATAGTACAAGATCGAACTTTACAATAGGATACAAACTCACATCAACTAAACAACTAGCCACATGCCTACTGTTCAAACCATAATTACACATTAAACACAAAAATCAGGGAGGCTCACATCAGGCCTGAGCCATGTGTCTTGATCTCAGACTTTGATGTTCCCATCATGGGTCTTTTTGGCCATCTTTAGTTCATAGTCCTTAACGGCAGCCTTTATCGCATCTTCAGCCAGCATGCTACAATGGAGCTTAACTGGTGGAAGTGAAAGGTGCTTCGCAATTTCTCTACAAAATTACAAATGATGGCAAGATTAGAAATTCTGCAAATTCTTTAAGAGTCCAGAAAATTTAACCAATAATGCTTTGTGCCCAATTGGTACCAATCACTGAGCCACCATTTCTCATAAATGCAAGAGAACCTTGCTAAATTCATTTTAAGTAAACATTAGGAATGCTATTCTTTGAGCAGATGAGTAAATAATCTAATATCTACTGTTTATGCTAGGATCCTTTTCATGGTGTCAGTTAACTGGGGTCTTCTAATATTTCTTTTTTTTTTAGCTTAGGAGACTAGTACAGATACATGGGGATGTTATCTGCTCCACTGTAGCATACTGGTAGCACTCTAACCTCCACTGTATTTAGTTCAATTGAAATTGAAGGTGTTACCCAGAAAAATTAATGAATCAATTACTTTCAAAAGCAAAAACTTAAAATTACCAGCATAAATGAAATTCACTGTTCCAAGTCCAATTTGCATTCTTTTCACCCATTTATGTAATTTACTCTAATAAATGAAACAGAAAATAGAAAAGAAAAGTAACAAGTGATAGCATTCTTGACTTACGTGTTCTTGATGGCTAGAACTTCTTCCATCTGTTTTCCCTTCACCCATTCAGTAGCTGAAAAGTAAAAAAAAAATTGATACAACAAATTAAGTACAAGCCCAAAATGCAACCAAGTTCTAATTGCAAAAGCTTGCAACAAAAACTTCAAACCAATAAAACGAAGTCATTCTATATAACAAGCCCGTTTTATTTTACCTAAACATAAAAAATCAACACAAATTGATACGTTGTTTAGTTGTCATGATACAAACGCAAGTCCCACTATATTTTACTATAATTTACTTGATTTTAATACTTGTCACCAAGATATCGACTGCAAAAATTGATATAATATATGAGGGAAAAAACTTGAAAACAAACAAATTTTGTATTCAGCTGAATAAATCCTAGAACTTTACCATAACCTTGGAATATTACGATATCCTAATCCATAAGGTTAAAACATGGTTATTAATTTACCACAACACCGGTACCACGATCAACTTTTTGTTAAAAAACAACCGGAAGTTTAGAGAGCAACATACCGACGGAGGAAGACGCGATAGCGGATCCACACCCGAAAGTCTTGAAGCACGCATCCACGATCTTACCCGAATCGTCGACCTTTATCTGAAGCTTCATCACATCACCACAAGCGGGAGCGCCAACCAGACCTGTTCCGACATCATGATCCTCTTTATCAAAGGATCCAATATTTCTCGGGTTGTTGTAGTGATCCACGACCCGTTCATGGTAACCCCTGTTCACCACCGCCGCTGGAGGCGCCGGAGATGCGCCTGGGCAGAGGCGCAGAGATCGCTTCAGTGCAAGTCGAAGCATTATTGATATTTTGATAATAAATTTCTCTCGTCCGACAATCTTCCCTTGATCGAAGAGTATTGATCGGACCCTTTTTGTTTTTTATAGAAGCCTCAACAATTTTCAAGTCGGTATGGATGGGAAGAAATCTTGATCCCTTATGGCCAATATATGTATATACCTACGTGTGTGTTACTACTTACATAGTTCAAATATTCAAATAAGTCTGAAAGGCGACACATCGAATGTGTCGAATGTGGCACGCAGGATCAAAAATGGGACGAGCATAGTTGGAGAGAGAAAACCGACTGCGTTGGTGAAGGCGGTTCCCAGACTCTCAGTGGCAGTGGATAAGTCTCGTTTGGGCTTTGCTAAGACCGTAGAAATTCAAATTTACGACAAACTTCTAGAATAGGTGAGCCCATTAACCCGGGTAACGCTCACAGTGAAATAAAGCCCAATTTGAAATGGGTGAAACGCAAAAGCCCATATCTTTGTAAACAAGGGTTTAATTTAAATCAGGGAAATCAAACATTTCATGCGCCCCAAGCAACCCGGGTTGTTCGATTGAGAAAATGAATTTATGTCCAGAGTTTCAAAAATTGATCACAACGGCTCATTTTAATCTATAATGATTGTGAAAAGTCTAAACATGAATTTTAATGTACAAAAAAAATTTATTATTAAATTAAGATCGTTGATTTCTTATCGAATGGATTAGATTAATAATATTAGAGCTTTTTTTCTCTCCAAGATATGTCGTTCCGACCAGATATGTATGGCGATCCAAAACCATTATTCCTCTTTATTTTCCAAATTATCCAAAATCAAACCTCGAATCTCGACGTACAAGCGAAGATTTTGCCACAGTAGCGGGGAGAGGTAGGGGCGGATCTATGGTGGTCCAGGCGGGGCCGGTGTCCTCCCTGGATTTTGAAAATTAGTGATTTTCGATAATATTTTCGGTAATTTTGCCCCCCCCCCTTCGGATTGTCTGATTATTTTTATTGAGAAGAAAATATTTAATATCGAGCATAATAAAATAATTATGCAAAGATATCAAAATATAAAGTTACGTAGACAAAAAATTTCTTTATCAACTTTTATTACTTTGTGTTTTATTTTATTGTTATTAATATATAAAATATTATTATTTTAATATTTTTTTATTAATAAGAATATATATTAAATTATTAATTTTTTATTTAATATTAATTAATTAATGGATTTAAATCTAATAAAGTATTATAATTCATAATTGACTCCCATCAAAATGCTGCATCCTCTCTGGGGAGAGAGCTCCAAAGCAGCAAAGAAACCGGCAGGGAGGCTTCAACAAGCCTCAAGCGCTTGCCTTTCCTCGCTCCTTCCTCGCCTCTGTCGCCGCTCCATCTCTTCACTATTGTCGACGCTACTCTTCTTGCGAAAACCATTCCCTCTCCTCTTATGTGTCCCTCTCCACTCGAGCTTGGCGCCGCCAGTTCCTTTTTTCTCCTAAAGAGACAGGATTTGCCACTGGTAAAGCCTGTTTCGCTTAATTTCTTGACTCTGTGAGGCTCTACTTTAATTTCTCACTTTTCGGTATTGGTTTGTAGATGAAGATTTAAGGTTTCAGTCGCTGAAGATAGTGGAGTATCCTGATCCCATTTTAAGAGCCAAAACAAACGGATTAAAACTTTTGATGATAATCTCAAGAAGCTTGTTCAAGAGATGTTTGATGTCATGTACAAGTGAGTAGCTCTCTGTATTCCATGGTAACTTTTGAGGTAGATTTTATTACTGAAACAGATATTCTGTCAAATTCGGTTTAGTTTGAGATGCACTAGACCAAGTCTACAGACTTCCTCTTCTATGCTAACTGTTTAGTCCATACTTAGCCAGAGTGTTTTTTTTTTTCAAACAGCTTTTGTGCAAGAAAATTTCCGCAATCTACACTCCAGAAAGAGTGTTAGGCATCCCGTTCTCTCAATTATGCCACGTCATATTTGTCTAGAACCGTTTGATTCATTTCAGTTTCTTTAAATTTTATCATCCGACTTTTGAAGATATATTTTTGAGAATTTATTATGTTCGCCGCATCTCTTCATTTCCTGCTATGTTTAAAACATTTTAATACATCCATGTGGAATGAAGGTCATTAAATTTATATATATAAAAAAAAAAAGGAGTGTCAGTTTGTAATCTGACCTTTCATGTATTCATGAATGAAATATTTTCTGCCTTCTTTTTTTAACTTTTACTTATTAGTATTTTTTTTGAAAATTTTTTCTTATTTGTATATTTTTATATTGTTTTTTAATAGTTGTTAATGTCTCTGGGGCTAAGTATAGCCCTAGTTTGGAATGTATTGCTATAAATTTTGTAGCTTTTAAAAAAATCCAGGATATTAGATGCTTTTATTCTTAGCTTTTAGTATGTACTTGCAGTTATCTTCACTCAAAACAGTCTCCTATTAGAACAGGGGAGATATGAGCAAAGTACTCTCATCACCATCTATATAATTATTTCTAATTGCAAATTCAGGACCGATGGGATAGGTTTATCAGCTCCACAAGTTGGGGTTAATGTACAGCTATTGGTTTTTAATCCATCCTGTGAACCAGGTGAAGGAGAGGAAATGGTGCTTGTAAACCCAGTCATTTATAAAACCTCTAATAGATAAACAAGTTTCAATGAAGGTTGCCTTTCATTTCCTGGCATTTATACTGAATTGCTGATGTAGAGGTGAGAAGTATAATTCTGCATTTTTTTTTCCTTTTTTTACTTCTTTAAAAAAATAGCCATCTGTTTTGGCAAAAATTAATCAGCCTTTCTTGTAAATACCATCTACCTTTTTTTTTTAAATTTTTGCATCTAGTAGACTAGTACCTTGCATTTTTCCTATATATTTGCATTATTCTCAGCATCATTATTATCAGTATCATTGTCACTATTACTATCATTTATTTGTTTTTTATATTTAAGATCTTTGATCTATATGCTTTCGGATTGGGTTTCATTTCTAGCCTACCTCAATTTATTTGGGATTAAAGGCTCTGTTGTTGTATTTGCACATTAAACTCAGAATGGTGAAGATAGTGTGATAGGCAAGTGTAAAAATGGACTCTGGACATGGATAACTCTTTTGTGACTAGAATCAATTTTCAGAATGTTGAACGGAAACTAAATATAATGCCGTAGGATGTTGGTTCAACTTTTTATGAACCAATAGAGCAATTTGGTTGGATTACTAAGAAATGGCATTTGTAGCTAAATTAGTAATTTTTTGCTCATATTATTTATCCATCAGGTGTTAGTTTTTTTTGGAAGAAATGTCCAGGTTCTTATTTGCAAACTGTAATCAAAGGTTTTAATTTGCAGAGCCTATGTTGGGGTTTTGATTTTTCTTATTTTAATGACTCTATATAATAAAAAATTAGATCTTCAAAAACAAATTTAAAACATCAACGCATAAAAGATCACTGATACTTGTTTGACCAAAGGCAGTTCTTTGTATATTTATGTTTTAAGTTTTTTTTTTCATTCTGATAAATTAATACAAACATTGCAGAGACCAGCTACAATAAAAGTAGATGCACGAGATGCGACAGGAGCAAGATTCAAGGTCAATTTGTCGGGTCTAGCTGCACGAGTTTTTCAACATGAATTTGATCACTTAAAGGTCCATTTGCGTACTTTTTTATCAATTTAAAATTTAAAAATAATTGCTTGTCATGTGGCTCGTTTAGCACATTTTGGGCTTGTGAATTCTATTACCAGCAGTCTCCAGCAGACTGGTGGAGTGCCCTTCAAATGAACCTTTTGTTTATTTGTGGGATAGAATATTACTTGTTTCAATAAATCGAGTATCAGTCTTTGAGTGAATTCTCTTTCTTCTTCTTATTTTTTTATTATTTTTTGTGAGAAATACATTTTCAGGGTACTCTATTCTTTGATAGAATGAGTTCCGATGTACTTGAAACTATTCGCTCAGATCTTAAGGTCAGAACATCATATGCTTACTTTCAGTTACAGCTGGTAAATTTAAAAAATAATAAAATAAGGTGGAGGGTTCAAATATCTCCATCTTTTATACCTCCATCATGCTTCTACTTCAGAAGTACAAATTGATACTTGAAGATGAAATAACAATGTGAAACTTCTGACTGAAATATTCAGCAGTTTATGTCATGACTTTGTGGTATCCAGATGGACATGAAGAGCTTGACAAAAATAAATGTGTCACTTATTCTTGATGCCCATCAAAACAAAGTGAAGATGTTGCAATGCTACTATAATTGATACAAATCATATTTAATTTGGTATCAAATGTTGTAATACATAAAAAGGTTTTAGAAACACAAATGGTCATTATCTACACCAGAGCTAAAATTATTTGTCAATTTCTTGAGGTTTGAGCCAGCATACCGTTGTATAAAACTCAAATTTTAAATGATCCAGTAATCAACTCGACCATTCTTGAGGAAGCTCTTCCACCAGCCATTGTCCTGCACACCAGTACTGTGAAATTTGAAGCGTCCCTACAATGAATTTTTCTTATGGATTCATTTCCCACTATTAATTATATTGTAAATATTGTTTCTTATTATATTTTTATATTCTTGTGTTTTGTTGACAATAGAACCTGGAAGAGAAGTACGAGCAGAGGACAGGACAACAAAGGCCTGAAAGTATTGATACCTGTTTAGATACAAGAGAGGTTGCAGGCTTTCCCCAAGTATAACTTACATTCTGATTCTAGTGAAAATTTTGTAAGTTTCTTTTTGTTTTTTATTATATATTCTATTCTAGGTTTTTTACCATATTAGAAATTCTTGTAAGTTATTTTTTAAATATTAAAACAAGATAATTGTAAAGCATGTAGTTGGCTAAGATATGTATATTCTCCTAGCTAGGTGGCAAAACCCAACCCGACCCGAGAAACCCGCCCGACCCGTCCGGACCCGAACCCGATCCGACCTGATTTTTTTAAAAAGTCAAACTGATCCGACCCGACCCAACCCGAACCCGACCCGACCCGACCCGACCCAGCCCGACCCCGACCCGAGATGAAATGACCTTCAATCCAATCAAAATCTATCAAAGATCTGAAAAAACACAACATGTAAACTGACCCGACCCTGACCCGATCCGGCCCGACCCGATTTCTTCCAAAAGGTCAAACTGACCCGACCCGTCTGAACCCAAACCCGAACCTGACCCGACCCGCCCGATTGCCACCTCTATAAATCATGCTTTTCAAACTTTTGGAGCACTGATAGTTTTAGAAAGCTATGAGCCTATGACCACATTCTGACCTGTCCAAGAACTTACTCCAAGGTCATGGTAAAGCAGTTTGGCACCTATAATCAAGTGACTATTAGAATTACAGTCTGCATAAAATTTCATAGCAACCGACTAAGCAAGAGGTTTGACTTGTGGTTGAGGAAGATGTTAGCTCCGGGGTAGGTTGGAGATTGGGGGGGCAAGGCAACCAACCCAGGATAGGCTCTAGTCTTTTTCTGTATTTTTCATGTTTCCTCCTGAATTATTTGATCCAAGTTGTTGCGAGTCACCATAAACCATAGAAAATGAAATAAATTTACTAAGTTGCAATCAAATGGTTCATAGGAACCAAAATTAAGATGTTATTGTGATAATTTCTATTATCTTATGTGCAAGCAAGGAATTTCCTAAAAGGGAAATATATGGCTGATTTGTGGTAGTTTTTTTTCAATAATATTTCCTGAAAGTATTGAATAGTTTCCTTATAATTTACTCAAATAGTCAAATCAATTTCTCCTCTCTTGTTGTCGACTTATATTCAATCTTTCTACTACTTGGCCAGACTGATTATTTACACCAAAAACTATGGCTAAATAAAATGTTTCCTACTAATGAAGTATAGAAGTTTGTCAAATAGAAATTAAAAAAAATAGCTGACTTAAAAGCACACTATAAATGATGAAAGCATTAGAAAAGAACTTTTTTATTGCATTGCTTGGTCTAGACATCATCTTTAGAGGATTCATTTTTGTCTTGAATCCATTCTGGCCAGGAAAAAAAACATTGGTTGTCTGATTCTGCAATATGCAAAGTCATCTAATAGTGTTATATACTATAATTATCTATTAAGATTATCATGCCTTACAGACTTCAATCTCCAAATAGTACGTTTGAGTTTCACTCATTGGGAGGGATTTGATGTGAATGAGGACCTTCGAAAATGGGTTCAATTTACTTCGCACAATTTGACAAATTCCACAATTGTTTACTGCATGAACTTTTTGTTCAATGTAATTTCTTCAATCGAAAGTCATTAAGAAAATATTTTCTGGCAGTAAAATATACTCAAATAACATCAAATACTTTTACGATGTTTCAACTTTTCTTAAATAATATAATATGTCCAAATATCAAATCATACAATGAAATATTTTCGGCCATGGATGTATTGGCATCCATTTTTCTTTCTGGCAACTTAATTCATGACATGGTCATGTTATTTTTCCATCAAAAATGCCACTGCATTGTCTTATATTTTTAACCTCTAATATAAATCTCAGCTTATGCACTCATGTTGGTAAAAAAACCCCAAATATTGGCATGCATCGCTAATGCTTCACAAATTCAACATTACCCCTGTACAATGAACTTAAATTCATCATCCGACAACCACATACCAATCATATGTATGTACACAGCATGCCAATTGAACGGTTCGAAAGGGGGTTGAAAGAATAGTAATGACCATGGGAACAAACTCTGCTATCCAACAAATAAAATATCAACATGTGTCATGATCTGACAGGACCCGGTTACTGGCTGGCTTCCCATTTTGCAAACATAAAATTGGCGGTACTGACGGGGTATATAATTCCCCATAAGCATGCCAGCAGAAGGGGTCATACATGTGGTATTGCTCTTTCATCGGCTGCAGTTGCACATTTGTTAGGCTGATTTCAGAGCATGGTGCATTGTCACTACATGCGAAATGAACCGGTTTTACTGTAAACGTGCCACGGATGTTCTCATAATGAACACCAGATATTGAGACGGACTGTGTTTGGTTTCGACATGAGGCATGATCGCAGTAAAATTGGTCGATTATTATTGGTGTTTGAACTTCTGAGACTCTTATGTTGGAGAATCTTACATTCTCAACCAAGCCAGAGCCTCCCTGAGAAAACAAAAGAGAAGTTTGTGTTATGTTTAGATGAGAAGGCTAGTTCTTTCTTTTTTTTCTTGTTTATAAATTGTGTTAAATTTTGAAATGTTTTCTGCTGTTATTTCCTTGCTATTGATGTAATAACTAAAATAATTATACAGCACAAAAGAATTTTCTGTCAAGTTGCTAACAACTGTTTCAAAAACTCTGAAATTCTTGGTCCTTGTAACATTTTTTTTCAGTAATTCAGTGCTCCAGATGTGGAGCTAAACACTCTCCAGTGCTCTTACTAATGGAGAGATGACAAAAAATATTAACAGGAATAGTTAGAAAGGGGAATTATAAGATGCACACCTGCCAAGTCTTGATTCTGACCCCGCTCATGGTATTATGCATGTTAATGTCCCTGACAGTAACATTTGAAACACAAGCCTTGGAGTTATCTCTGCCAAGTCCACCTATACTTATTCCGTGCCCGGGCCCACAATCCAGGCTGTGTATATTTATATTCGTACACCCTGTTTGTATTGACACACAGTCGTCCCCTACGCACAAAATTTTACTCATATGGTTATTTATTTTATCTCAATATGCAGGGACAAAAGCATAACTTCTAAGGTTTGTCCGAGAAATCGTTGAATATTTGAAATTTTTAAGTATTAGTTTCTTTCTTTTTTTTGACTTATTTTCATCGCAAGTCATGGCAAATTCCAGCCAAAATAGTTAGAATATTCGTAGTGATATTAGATTTACGGATTAACGTAAGTTAAAGTACGTTTTATCGCAACAAAATTTTCTGACTATGTGCTTAGAATTTGGAAAAGATCTCCAGATAATTGGATTGGATAAGGCCAAAAGCAAACACAGGCTGTGTTTGTATGCCCACTGGATGATTGGATCTGAATGAATTTGAGAATAAACAAGAACTATTCCTCACATATATGGAGATAAGATATACAGGCATGCAACAAAACAAAATGGGAGACAAATTCCAAGCAATAATTACTTGTCCGCCTCTACACAAGCCTTTGTATTCATTTATGCAAATGGAATAGAAGAGAATAGAAAGATTCTTTGTTGTACTTTCTTTTAATTCGTTTTCTCCCTGAAGTAAAATAGGTAATTACAATTATAATTTACCAGAAAAGTTTATTTAAAAAAAAACAAATCCATTGGCTGAAGCTATTGAATAACATTTCATCATTTTTGAAAGCATTCCATAAGAAAATGCAGAAAAGAAGAAAAAGAAGCTCGTATAGTAGCCAAAAAAAATCTATTAACACAGTATTTTTCACCTAGGGCTCTGTGGAACAAAAAATCTGGATAAAAAGCATGTCCATTTATTTACTATTTAAATTCAAAATATTTCTAATTATCTGTAAGTCTACAATAAATTTCAATGAAGCGAAACTGCAAATATAAAATTAAGGGAAAAACACATGTAAGGATTAAAAAAAGGTGATGACAAAATAAAAAAAATACTGAAAATTTATGAGATTAATATCACTGAATAGCATGCCCTTTTTTGATATTACTGGATAGTATGAATGTTTTAAAACGAATTTTCCATTATATGGAAATTGAAGGCGGCTTTTAATTATACTTTGCTCTGTATATGGGAGACGTGCCATGGAAATGCGAACTTATTGGAGATAATTATATATTAAAAAAGAACATATTGTAAGAAGAAGTTAAAATAGAACTAACCACAAGACAGATTATTGTGATGGATATTGACATCTTTGGAATTTTGCAAATGTATCCCATCCGTGTTGATGCTATTCCCAGGAGAAGAGATAGTGATATTATATACTGCAACTGATTCGCAATTATCAAATTTTAGGTGGCATTGTTGGCTATTTTGTATTGTTATTCCTGTTACAGTCACGTTGTAGCTCCCATAAAACCTAAGAGCCTACATGAGAAATATAGAAAGTATGAAAAATCAATTTAATTTTACATTTTAACCACAGATAGTGAGGGAATAACAGAAGTTCTGATCAATTCTATGAATAAAATTTTAAGATGTGACGACAGAATTTAGACTTACAGTTGGTTTAATAGATGGCATCTTCTCATCATCCAGCAATGATTCTATCTGTCATGATACATTATAAATAACTGTTAATAAATCTAGTCTGAGAAATTTTGGGATCAGAAACAATTACAGGTTTTTTTAATGAAAATTGTTTCTTTAAAAAACTAAAAATCGAACAACAAATTAAGGCAAAAGCTGAATACTGGTCGTAGTCCAGTGATGTATCTGATTACATCAGGCTTATAATCTTTACATTGCCTATATATACTTCATTGAAGTAAATTTTTCAATGATTTTTTTCATTACTGATAACAAAAGGAGGCTTAGAAAGGTCATTGAGGCAACATACCGGATCAATGTCATCATCGGTACCAGTCCACCAGACACTGCCTCTGCCTTCTATAACACCTTTTCCTCGAATAGTAATTCCTCGCAATTTTGTGAATTCTAGCCATTGTAGCAATCCCCCACCCCATGCTTTTGCATTTGTTGGAGCAATTATTGTTCCTTCTAGCTGCGAAAACACAGATACAAAAATAAAATATTACTAAAATACTTCAAAGTGCTTTCTAAAATCAGTGAATTGTTCCGTGAGTTTTGACTTGTGAATAATTCTTAAATATGTATTAAAAAATTATTTGGGCCTTTTCTCCTGGCATCAACAAATTGGGCCGAATTGGTAAAATTTTAAATTTGATAGGTTATGGAAGCCCACCAACAATCTATAATACACCAGCATAAATAGCAAGTGCATTACCAAATATTTCAGAGTAGCAGTTTTTTTCTTATTCCTTGGTGATGTTCTAGATTTTAATTGATAATTTAAGAAAAGTGATACCAATTGAAATACTTGTAATTATCAAAGTGAACTATTGTAATTTATCACTTACAAAGAATTACCTGGAAAACAATGTTTGGTTTGCAATAAGGACCAGAGAATGAAATGGGCCCAACCAGAAACTGGTAATCAGCTGGCACCAAAACGGTAGATGCTTCTTCCTTGCACGCTTCCGCCCATGCATCCTCAAATGCCTATATTTGTCAAATAAACAACATTATTTTTTAACAAATGAAAACAAAATTCAGAGTAACATGCAATCGTGATCATATAATAAAAATCTCAGGTCATATTTTATTTATTATCTGTAATCTTATAAAGATATCAAATTATATAAATTGTTTTAATAGGATGCAGCTTTTATGTTGTACGAACAAAAGGCACTGTAGGTCTGTGAATGAACTTTTTAGCATCAACATGGGGGGTTCAAGAGTGGGGAAGGGGGGTGGTGATGGAGTAAGAATTAGACTCCTCTGTTTTTAGGAAATGGAGATGGTCTTACTACCACAGGATTCAGAAGTTGTTCGGGCAATGGATATCTCCATTATATGAAAATGGAGACGACTGTAATTTGTTCAAAAAGCATGGGATGTGTATAGCTGTGTACTTCTTATCTTTTCTATATAGTATTTACAGATTGCATTATGGGTGGTTTTGTTGATAAATGTTAGTTCAGGAATTGCACCAAAAACTTATACCGAAAAGAAGAAAAAAATGCGGCATTTTAATATAATTAGACGAAATTGCCACCCAATAAGATAATAAAAATTGTGACCAAATGCAAAAATGATAAAAGGGGAAGAGATGACAGGTGTCAGAGAAAAAACAATTTTCTGTAAGCAATAAAAAAAAAGATTAACTCTGTCCGTGTCATCAATCAGAGTCACAGGTGTACAGTAATTGCTAATTTGCTACGTGCATCTGATAACAAAAATAAATCCCTATTAAAATAATTTAATTGTTGCATAATAATGAAATTAATACACAGTACATAATACAATACTAACAGTAGATTATCAATTCTTTGTCCGCTTTTCTTGAAAAAGAACAAGTTATTTCTCATATTTATTCTGTACTTATCTCTGAATTGATGAATACTTCTTGCAAAATAAAAAAGTATCATTGAAAATATTGCTATGAGTTTCTTTCAACACGACAAATAACAAATATTGCAGATATATGGAATTAATATATGAGAAGTGATTTTGTTTGTTGAGGGCAATTTCATATGGTGCTTGTCCACCAGTGAAAATGCACCACCTTACTTGCATGTACCAACTCTACTTGTATGATGTGTTAACCATATACAAATTTATATACATGGTATCTACTTGTATTATGTGTTAACCATATAAAAATTTAATATACATGGTAAACACTTAGCATAATTACAAAAAAGCACACATGCGGACTTGCAATGCATAGTCATGGTGGGGTGAGACCATAGTAAAATTGCCCTCCACACATTAGCGTATTTTTCTTTCCAGTAAAAACAATTCAAAAATCCAAAATCAGAATTTGACATTTTCGATCATCTGGTAAATAAACTTCTCAAATATGATAATCAAGAGGTGATGTGGGTTGTTAAAAAACAGCACATTCCTGCACAATGATTCTGACATCAGAGCACCACCAATCCCTACCAGTTGCAAATTAAGCTTGTGAAATTAACTGAAATAGAAAGGGATAAGATAACAAATACAAAAAGATAAAATTCTGTACTAGACCTACATTATTCAATTTTATGAAATAATGGAGAACAAATGCAAACAATTTTGTGATTAAATTTATAATTATACCCAGAGAATATCACAACAAGAAAGAAATTTCAAAATAAACATATAAATAGATGAACACACCTTTGTATCATCACATACTCCATCACCTTGAGCACCAAAATCAACCACATTGTATATAATCGGAGTCGGAGATGCCGGGTTTGGTTTCCCCTGCACTGGGCTCGGATTGTAACCTGGTTTCGGGTTTGGTTTCCCCTGCACTGGGCTCGGACTGTAACCTGGTTTCGGGCTTGGTTTCGGGTTCTGAACTGGACTAGGCTTCGTCTTCGGACTTGGATTCGGTTTCACAGGAGTTTTCAGCGATGGACTCGGTTTCGGACTTCCTTGCCCGCTATGTGACCCTGTTTTTCCTTTTCCTTTTTTCTTTGTCAAGGAGCTGAATGGCGCTCTCTTTCCCCTCCAATGCCTTCTCCCTTCACATAAATCAATGGAGATACAACATGCAAGGACAAGTAGAAGAAGCAAACCCAGGCTTTTAGCCCTCAATTCCCTCATCTTTTTGTGCTTGTTCTATCTGTGTGTGCTCCTCTCTGTTGTATCTTGTATGGAAAAGAGTGTAAGGAGGGGAAATGGGGGATAAGAGGAGAGAGAGTGAGTGTGTATAAAGGAGGGAAGTTGGGTTTAAATAACTACCCAAGAAAGGGATTGGTTGTTTGGTGAAAATCGCTTAAGTGCTAATATAAAAGGTATCATGACAACTGTTGTTATACAGTTTGTAAAAAACAAAAGAACCAAAAGTATGGTCCCTCTATATTTTTGAGCAAGTAAAATTTGAAAAAAAATAAATAAATAAACTTTTGTTAATATTGGGAGCACACAATATTAGCAGTCATGAAAGGAAGATGGGTATTTTAGTATGTATTTCTAGTAACTGCTTGGCTACATACTTCTTGTGAAGTTAGATAGTTATCTATAAGTTCTCGTGACCAAAAAAATGACAAAATTTTTTATGTGTTTATGAAAAGAGCATCCCATTTAAGTCAATTATTTAGGACCATTATAATAATTAACTTTTATGTGGATTTTGCTCTGATGAAGTCAATTAATTTTCTTTGAAACGAAGAGGTCTCCCCGTGACCTACTGTCTCATTCTTCACTCAAAATTTTATTTTTCAGAAATTAATTGAAGCAAATTGTTAGAGAACACTCAGCTTTGTAACTGCCTCAGAATTTAAAATGTCTTATTCGTCTACTTCCCTTATCTTATTTCATTCATTCCTCCTTTTTAAGTATTCCTGTGACAATTAGTTCGGAGCTTTAATGTTATATCCAGAATCCTGCTACCAATTGGAAACTCGAATATAAATGATCTCGTGCATCGAATATTTAGTACCAATTGGTACTTTGAGTCTTTGACACTGATATAAATTGAGCTTATAATATTTTTGTATTTAATACTGCCATCAAGTTAGTCCAAGAAAATAATAAAGAACTATATGCTTTAATTTGTTTCATAGTGATATTTTATTAATTTGGTGCCAACATTGAGTCCTTTGTGCGCATTTATTAAAAATTAGACGTAACAATTATTTTTATTGGTTTTTCGGTTTTGTGATTGAAAACTGTACACAAATATTTAGAGACTAGCATAAAAAAAAACATATATCCTTTGTATTGGTACATTCCATGAGCTTATCTGGAATAATTGGTGGGTAACGTCTTAATATTAGATCACAATATGCATCCGAAGCATTTATTTTTTTTCTCCATTATTATTTTAGGTAATTTTGGATTGTTGTGGAAGTTGCTGTCATCATTGCTATTAAGACAGGGCCAATCAGTTAATTATTTTTTTTCTACTTAAAGAAGCGAAATGGACTATTCGTTTTAGCCTTTCTACTTTTTCAAATATATCTAAATTCTAATAATTGTTAATGCAATTCAGAAACAAAAATTGGATCTAAATATTAGTCAAGATACGAAGTTATGAAATGGTAATTTTTTTTTACTTTTTGGAGTTAAATATACATTTATTTTGCAGCTAACCTGTAATTAATCATACCAACAATGAGGCAATGATACAATAGGTTGGTATTTGTACAAAATGTTTTAAGATACAGCTGTTAAATCCTAGCATTCACAAGTAGGATTAATACATTAATAATAGCATAATAATTTCTTATTACGGTTTGGAAAAGGCCAAAAGCCTAAGAGAGACACGTGAGCGGCATTATTAATGAAACCTTTGGTTCTTCTGCAAGCTTTCCTACGCAGTGATCTCTATGTTCATTGTTCAAGTAGTGTTTTGCATGTGAACAAGCAAATGTCGTACATTTTATTTTATACATAATTTGAGATATTTGTGTGCGTATATTAGAGCATAATGTTTTATAAAATACGACAAATCCGTACCATGAAATTGTCTTTTTTTTATCTCTTAATTGGTCATTAGTTAGACTAATTACTTTTTGTTCAATTTTAATAACAAATTAGCTGTCAATTCTTCTTTCAAGAACTTCACAGCGATTGTATTGTCCGTTTCTTTTTTCAGAGGGAAAAGAAGCCTTATATTATATGGAGGATAGATACGTTTGAGGGTCACTTACAACTTGCTTTGCGAATTGCGATATACAATTATGAATATTTTAATATATAAATAATTTTATTTTATGATTTCAAATTACAAAAGAAAATTTTTCGTTTTGTTCGGTATTATAAATAAAATATATGCATCAAAATTATTGGACTATATTTTTAAAAAAATCAATAAATCGTAAAATCTGCATCTGGTTTGAACCAATGTTTTCATTAGTCCATCCATCTATTAATCTAGTATCAAATTTTCTCAACGTTTTTTATTTGAAATTTTTGTTAGCAAATATTCCGTGCTCTATAAAACAAGAAAAATTGTGTTATTTTTTTATTTAGCATATGTAATTTAAATTAGTAATGTTATATATAATATGTCATTTATGTGTGAAGAAAAAAAAAATGTCATTTGATCCTTTTCACCTTATGTTAATGTTGAGTTTTTTTTTCAATGTCCCTTTTAAGTTTTTTCTTTGTTTTTAATATTAACTAGGAGTTATTTTGTTAGATTTGCTTCAGAAAATAAGTATTCATTAAGAGGAAAAAATCTTAAGTGCATAAAAATTTGGTCATAAGTAATTTAGAAATATCAAATCTCACACTCCAAGAAGTGATCGTTGTACTCTACATTTAGGGTCCGTTTGGCAAATCAAGGAATAGCTTTGGAAGAGTGGTAATTTTGGAAGAGTGATAGAATAGTAATTTTTTTGGAAGAGTGGTAGAAGAGTGGTATTCTTGACTATTCGGAAGAGCGAAAATATCGTTTGGCAGTTGTTACTCAGAATAGTTAAAATATGAATAATTATGATACTAATAATGATGATGATAATAATAATCATAATAGTAAGATAATAATAATAATAAAATAATAAAAAATAATCATAATAAATAATAATATTATAATAGTAATATAATAAAAATATAAACATAATCATAATATAGTAATATAATAATAAAAAATTATAATTACAATCATAATTATAATAATATAATTATAATAAGTAATCATAATTTTAATAATATAATCATAATCATAATCATGATACTAATAATTATAGTCATAATCATAATAATATAATCATAATCATAATCATAATAATATAATAATAAAAATATAATCATAATCATAAAAATAATTAAAAATAATTATAATTATAATAATATAATAATAAATTAGTCATAAATATAATCAACATATAATAATATAATACAACATAATAAAATAATAATAAAGTAATAAAAAATAATCATAATAAATAATAATATTATAATAGTAATATAATAAAAATATAAACATAATCATAATATAGTAATATAATAATAAAAATTATAATTACAATCATAATTATAATAATATAATAATAAGTAATCATAATATAATAATCATAATCATGATAATAATAATTATAGTCATAATCATAATAATATAACCATAATCATAATCATAATAATATAATAATAAAAATATAATCATAATCATAAAAATAATTATAAATAATTATAATTATAATTATAATTATAATTATAATAATATAATAATATAATAATCATAACTATAATCAATATATAATAATATAATACAACATAATAAAATAATAATAAAGTAATAAAAAATAATCATAATAAATAATAATATTATAATATTAATATACTAAATATATAAACATAATCATAATATAGTAATATAATAATAAATTATAATTACAATCATAATTATAATAATATAATAATAATAAGTAATCATAATTTTAATAATATAATCATAATATAATGATCATAATCATGATAATAATAATTATAGTCATAATAATAATATAACCATAATCATAATCATAATAATATTATAATAAAAATAATTATAAATAATTATAATTATAATAATATAATAATAAATTAATCATCACTATAATCAATATATAATAATATAATACAACATAATAAAATAATAATAAGTAATAATAATCATAATCATAATCATCATAATATAATAATATAATAATATAATCTTGTTCATAATAATATAATAATAAAATAATTATATTTATATTCATAATATAATAATATAATATTAAAATTATATTTATAATAATAATAAATAATATAATAATACTAATTGTAACGATAATATAATAACAATAATGATAATAATAATTTAATAATAATAATATAATGATAATAATAATAATAAATAATAATCATAATATTAATATAATAATAAATTATAATTATAAATATAATATAATAATATAATAATACTAAAGCTTAATCATAATTATAATATAATAATATAATATAATATAATCAAACAATAATCGCTATTCGACGAGAGCTAATCCGATATTCCACCTATAAGTTGGTATACCGGATTAGCACTATTCCGCACTCTTCTATTTAGTCTAAAATTCGTTTGGCAAATTAATTCATCGGAATAGCTATTCTATTCCAACTTTTTGCTATTCTATTGGGTGCCAAACACTCCCTTAGTGTTCTCTCTTCTCCAATATTAAAGATTTCATTGGATCAGACGGTTCAATTCAGTTAATGATTGGGATGAACTGAAGAAAAAGAAACTAGATATAGTTAAAGAAAAAAATATTATGAAAATATCAAAATCGACATAAAAGTCAATACATATTTGTGTATTCATGTTACATGAGTTATTATTTAATGTTAATGATTTTATTACGAAACTTATTTTATATTGTACAGAATAAGTTGTATAAATTAGATACCGTTAATATGAATATTATTTAATATGAATAAGAACAATATTGTACAAAATAAGTTGTAAAATAAAGTCACTAATATTAATAATAATTCATTTAATATAAATAATAAAGTATGTATCGATTTTGGTATAGAGTTTGATATATGTATCAGTTCTGATAGTTAAAGTTGATGTAATATATTTGATCTGAAATTAATAAGCGATCCAATTTTATTTTTAACAGTTCAATAAATGCCGTACAAATGTACGGACAAATCAAATTCCAGCTTTAGTGGGTGTGTGCTCTCTTATTTTTGACATATTTATGTCATGTGAAATTTGTATTATCTTCTCTGCAAAAGAGATTCGCGCTGACATATATTTAAACCATTTAAAAAATCTTTTAAAATTTAAAAACCAACGACGTATTTGAGGATGGTAACTCGTTTCTATGGGCGCGACAGAGAGAAGCGAGCGGGAGAAGACTAGAGTCTAGAAGAGTGTTTATTCTTATTTTTATCTTTTTCTTTAATTTATATCCGTAACAGAGATAACAGTGGTAAAATTCAAACCCGAGAAATCTGTTTGATTCATTTGAATTCGAATTTTATCTAATTTGAATTTGAATCTAATCTGATTTGAATCCCACACAATTCGAGATTAAATGATCTGTAATTTAATTAAATTAATTTAAAAAATTAATATATAAATTGATCTGATCTAATTCGGCACGCACTGATCTGATTATTAAAAAAATTAAACTAATCTGATTCGACCCGATCCGTCTAAATCCAACCCAATCAATTCAATTACCACCACTAAACCAGGCAGGATAATAGAAGGGGCTCAAGTTGGCTTTTGTTTGTCTTGAAATCGTCACGGGTTTGAGCTCCGTGCTTTTGGTTTCCTCGTCTCCATTTTCATGTCATCTGTGGTCCAGACATTTGCGTTAAATTCTCTACTTGTTGCTTACAAATGGGACCCACAGGATATTTCAAGTGTCATGGGCACCACAAGTCAGTAACACTACATACAATGTATCTGTTTAAAACACAGACAACCCAGGACTCAGTACTTATCATTTTTCAGTGCTGATTCCAAAAGAAAAGCAAGGGGACTAGGGAGAGGGGAAGGGATCAGACTAGGTGAACCCATCTTAACACACCTCTCATTCTCATTCTTCCAAGTGCTTTACCGATTACCACCATATGTTACACCTTCTCTTGCTTCGAAGATTTGAGAGATGATGGGGCTATGTTGAAATATAGAAACAGAGTTGTATTGATTGTATGAATTTTATTGATTACACAAAAAAATCCTTTAGATTTAAGTTACAGTTTCTATTTATACATCTAAGTTGTACTAGTGGTATATTAACGATAATATACAATCTCAAACGGTAAAAACCGATTAGCTGTTATTTCTTCTATTTTGCGCCTATGATGGTTTGGAGGCTCATATCTCTCATTTTAATTTTATTTCTTAACACTCCCCTTCAAATCAGAATTGTAAATGTCAATCAATCGTAACTTACTTGAATTAAAACATCTAACGGTGTTGATTCCAAGTTCTTTGTGAATATATATGTCAATTGATCTCCGCTTCTCACAAACAGAGTTTTATTTTCTTTGATTATATTTTTTTCTTGAATAAAATGATAATTTATTTTGATATGTTTTCCCCTCTGATGAAACACCGAGTTTGATGCTATATGAATGTGGCCTTACTAAACTGTTTTGTTTGTAAGTTTATCTTCTAGTCCATGAGATCGAACTAACATATTTGTATGTTCATCTCCTAAGTCATAAGATTGAACTGATCTGTTTATAAGTTCATCTTCTAAACAGTAAAATTGAACTGATCTGTTTGTAGGTTCATTCACTAACACACCTGCCTCAACGTTGAACTAGTTTAGTGCTTCATGTTTGACTTTGTGTGTAGAAGTATTCTTAGGTTTATAAATCCGCTCAGTGCTTGAAATTCATTATCTAGAAGATCAGTAAGATGCACATGTTGACCATATCCACTAATCTTCTGATTCACCAACCTCAAGATCAACTGACTTAGCGTTTCTGGTTGTATTTTGTGTGATTGGTCATTGACAAGTTAAGATTGAACTGATCTGTTTATAAGTTCATCTTCTAAATCAATTAAGATTGAGTCGATCTGTTTGTAGACTCATATTCTATCCCTCCGTAGGGATTGATCTGATATGTTTATAAGATCGTCTCTCGGAGCTATAAAGATTGAACTGATCTGTTTGTAAGTTCGTCTTTTTCTACCTTAAAATGAACTGATCTGTTTGTAAGTTCATTTTCTTCCAACCTACTTTCACTACTCTGTATTAAATGAACTGACCTATTAGTAAGTTCATCTGTATCTATGCTATCTGAACTCAAGTGAACTGATCTGTTAGTAAGTTCATATGTACCCTTGTTATTTGTAATCAATGAACTGAACTATTAGTAAGTTCATCTATACCCCTGTAATCTGCAACTCGTGGGTTGATTTGTGTGTAAGTTCATCTATATCTCTTTTATCTGAGCATAAATGAACTAATATGTGCGTAAGTTCATCTTTTATTGCATTTGCATCTACTTTGAATTGAACTGCTATGTTTGTAAGTTTATTTTTTCTATCTGAACTGATCTGTTTGTAAGTTCATTTTCATCTATTTTTAAACTCTGAACTGATCTGTTGGTAAGTCCGTCTGTCAACACTCTATGTAAGTTGAATCGATCTGTTTGTAGATTCAATTTACACTGTACCCTAAAGATAGAACTGATCTGTTGGTAAGTTCATCTTCCGTCATTCTTGTCTCACTAGACTAATCTGACTGTAAGTCCAGGGTGTTTCGTAGTGATTTCGATCACTTGAACACTTGACTATTCGACTACTTGACTATCATTTAGTTATAGTATTTGCTTCCCCTTTCGAGATCCAGGGGTGCCTCGAGGTTAATAGCTCAGGGTAATTAACGGTGGGGGTTTGCGCCTATCGGAATCTATAAAGACTCACAATCACTGAAAAACCCCTAGATGTGCATCACAATGGGTCTGAACGGTAGAATTAACCAACGCTAAAATAAATACACGCTTAGGAGGGATCTCTGTGTCCTTCCGCATTTCACCGCCCCGCAACGGTGAGGACCGCGTGAAAAAGGATCGCACAGCATCCTATCGGTTTTTTATTCTTGGTAGTGGTACAATTGTCCAAGTTTTATTCTTTTTTAATCCACTTAATTTTTCATGCATTGTCTTGTACCATTTTGAGATTATTGTAACATCATAATAATTATTTTATTCTTGTTACTTTAATATGGTGCTCAAAAATGCCAATTGTTGAGATGAAACTTTATTATAAGAGATAAAATTTTGGATTAGATATTGTACTTTGTATATGATAAAGTCATTGAGCCAAATAGATGACCGATGTGGTCTTGAAGATCTTCTTAATTTAATATCCCCTTAATGTTATGTTCATTCTCACTTGTCGTCTCTTCTTGAATATTGGACTCATGGTCACTTATTTCATCATTATCACAGATTTTAATATCAATAATTATTAGTAAATTAATATTATTAAAAATAAGAATGATAACGGTGGAATTTTAAATATACGAATGAAAACGCGCCACTGGCACTGGCGTGGATGAAACGCGTCACTACCAGTGGCGCGTTTTGCTTATTATACTGAAACGCGCCACTGACAGTGGCGTGTTTGCCTCTATATATAACAAACGCGCAGATTTTCATCTGCGCATTGCTGAAGAAAGAGAAAAAAAGAAAAAAAGAGAAGAGAAAGAAAGAAAGAGAAGAGAAGGAAAAAAAGAAAAAGAAAGAGGAGAGAGATTGGAAGAAAGAGAAGAGAGAGGAAGAGAAGAGAAGAAAAAACGTATGAGTGCATCAACGCGTTTGGTATTGCAATTAAAGGTAAAATTTATTTATGTAAATAATTAGTATTGAAATATAAATATAATTTAGTTGTGTAGATTAAATTAGAATGATTAAATTGTGTAGATTAAATCAAATTTTAATATTAATAATTATTAGTAAATTAATATTATTAAAAATAAGAATGAGAAACGGATAAGTTCAAAAATACGAATCACAACGCGCCACTGGCAGTGGCGTCTTTACCAAATGCGCCACTGGCAGTGGCGCATTTCCTTTAAACACGCCACAACCAGTGGCGCTTTTGTTTGCTATAAATACCGACGTCCGCTCGATCAATTCTCACAAACACAAAAATAACAAACATCCAACATTTTCAAAATGCTACCAGATTTAAATTATATTCCCGATGAAGAAAATTATACTACAGAACAACCGAGCGGCAGTAATTTTTTGACGGGAATATTTCCAAACCAGAATGAAACTAATTCCTATCAAACCTACGATCAAATCAATTCCTATCAAACCTACGATCAAACCAATTCCTATCAAACCTACGATCAAACCAATTCCTATTCAACCTACGATCGAACCAATTCCTATCCAACCTACGATCGAACCAATTCCTATCCAACCTACGATCAAACCAATTTATATCTGTATCCAGCTATTTACAGTAACAATATAATTTATCAACAATCGAATCCAGCGGTGCCACTATATAATTTTTTTGGCGGTAGTAGTAGTACTACGTCTGGCTGTAATTTAGCTGATAATATTAATGGAAGAAGTAGTGTTGATCCAACGATTATGGAATTAAGTGATGATCATGATGATCAGGATGAGCAAGATGATGGTGGTCTGTATTATTCAAATGAACAAGAAATAGGAGAGGATTACACTGAGCAGTCAGATTTTTCGATCGATGAATCTGAAGATGAGGAAATTCAGAGATGCGATACCACATTGTTAGTTACCGGACGAACAGAGAGACACCATCCCATAGAAGCGTTAAATAATTTTGAGATGTTTGACCGTTTAGGCGCGAATGAATCTCTCTTAGGACCCGATAATGAGTTAGCTGAAAATAGAATATTTGCTTTTAAATCGGCTTTAAATTGGATAATTTGTGATTGGAGTGTTAGGAAAAACGTTCAATGTTGGGTACAAGAAAGTTGTAAAACACGACTTATTATGAAATGCAAAGAAGGGAGTTGTCCTTGGAGATTATACGCTAGACCTAAAGAGGGCTCGACCACATGAAGGATCATCACAAATAAAAACCCCACAACTATAGAAGACCACTAGGAGACCGCAAACACTTACAACTCACATCTAATTTGTTTGTAGGATGTGTTCGACAACATTTAAAGAAGAATCTCTTTCTAACAGTTCAACAAATCAGTATGATTATAGAAACAAAATATCCGGTGTGGCACCAACGTACGGTAAACTTTGGCGTGGTCGAGAAAGAGCAATTGAACAATTATTTGGCACTTGGGAAGGATCATATACATTGCTTCCACAAATATTGGAGGTGATTGCTCGGACTACTCCAGGTACAAAATTTAAAATATTGATGTGTGATACTTCGGATAATAATGTAATAATATTTAAATCCATAGTTTGGGCTTATGGACCGTGTATTGCAGCGTTTAAACATTTAAGGCCTGTTATAACCATTGACACTGGATTCTTATCGGGCCGTTATAAGGGTAGATTATTGATGGCGTGTGGATACGATGCCGAGAATAAAGTCCTTCCTCTAGCATTTGGAATCGTGAATGCAGAGAATGTGGACAATTGGGGTTGGTTCATGCGATGGGTCCGTAATGAAGTGATCCAATGTAATATGAAAATATGTGTTATATCCGACCATCATAGGGGAATAAAGGGAGTTTTTGAGCGACCGCATTTGGGATGGTCTGTACAACATGGAGAAGCGGTACACCGGTATTGCATGCAACATGTCATAGAGAATTTATATAAGGAAGCCGGAAAAACTGAAAAGAAAGAAGATAATTTGAGAGATGATTTTCGAAAAAGACTAGTGAACAAAAAAAAACTGCGTCGTTTCGTAGAGAGATGGAGAATTTTGAGGAAATCAAATAGAAAAGCTTATGATTTTTAAAAAAAAAGTCGGCAGAAGATTAGAAAATGATGATAAAAAACCTCCTAATTTTGCTTCGTGGGCACAAACTTATGATGGAGGACATCGATGGGGTATAATGACCAGCAATGGTTCGGAAGCTCTGAATAGCATCTTCAAAGTTGAACGAACTTTACCGGTTGCAGCAATTATGGAGGGAACATGGTATAAATGTGCTAAATGGTTTGATAAGAGGGAAATGAAAGCATTGAACCTGCATAGAGCATACAAGCAATGGCCCAAAAAAATTGAAGACATCTTGGCAAAACGTGACGACAAAGCAGGTTCGTGTTGATATTATTTTACTATATTTTATAAAATTTTGAATATATCGTGATACCTTTTGTATTTTTTTAAATAATTACAGCTCGTATGAACGTAATTCCACTCGGAACTGTTCGAGGAGAATATGAGGTTCATGTGCTTGGTGAGAGGATCGAGAGTGGAGGGTATGGACCGTTCAAGTACACTGTTATAATTTTGAATGAAAGACGCACTCGAGATGACCCATAATTGCCGAAACCGCACTGCACGTGTGATTGTCAAAAACCTCAGCTGACTGGGATACCCTGCTCTCACGTGATTGCTGTATGCCAACATAAAAACTTTGATGTGTACAATTTCATAGATGAGCGATACAATACGGCTCACCTACTGAATACTTGGTCTGGTCAATTTCATTGTTACGGTGATCAACAAGTTTGACCGCCATATCTTGGAGAAACTATAATACCAGATAAAGAACTGATAAAAATTGGCCGACGTGCGAAAGTTAGACGTCGAATGGTAATGGATGAGATGGAGGGCAGGATACGAGGTCAAGGTAGAACGAGAAATATACAGTCTTCTGAAGGTGGGTCATCTCGAAGAGATGAAATTAGTCGTGACCCACTTTCAATGAATACATTACAATCAGGACGGCATAGGAGTAGGCCTTCAAGTCCCACAACAAACAGAAGAACCCAAACTTCTCGAAATACTTTGCAATCATCGAGACACTCAACTAGTTATGATCCAAGAAATAACAACAGAATAACTCAAACTTCTCGAGATGCCTTGCAATCAGCGAGACACTCAACTAGTTATGATCCAAGAGATAACAACAAAATAACTCAAACTTCTCGAGATGTCTTGCAATCAACGAGATTCTCAACTGATCATGATCAAGAAAGACAAGATGTCAATGCTTCAACTAGGAGTGCTAGAGGAAATAATTTTGGAGGCAGAATCTTAAATTTTTTCGCTCGTAGGAAAAAAAATGATGTATGTTTTATTTTTTCGTACTAGATGTATGTTGTATTTAAGCAGAAAAAAATGATGTATGTTTTATTTTTTCGTACTAGATATATGTTGTATTTAAGCAGAAAAAAAAATGATGTATGTTGTATTTAAGCAAAAAAATGATAATATAACAATAAAAAAAATAATATCCATAATAAAATAATATAACAATAAAAAAATGTCCATAATAAAATAAAACATCAAGTGAAAAAAAAACAACATAGAAATTACTCCTGACGACGCCTAACATATCGACGTGCTCTCGAACGTGTCTGCAAAAATAAAGACGGTATATTAGTGAGCTGATTTTTTTTTAATAATTAATATTAACTAAGTTGTAGAACAAACAACTAACCACGTTAGGTGTATATCGAGGTGGTGGATGAACGTCACGCGCTCCGACCATGAGCAAGTGGAGTGAAATCTCGTGTCTGTGCGAGCTCTGCAAAGCATCATCCCGAATATGCGATGACTCTCCGGACCGAAAGGAAAACCATCATGCGGGCCGGATCGTAATCTTTGGCCGTCTTGCGGATCCCACTGGTGGTCGTCTTGCGGTACATGATCTATCGTATATCTTTGGGTTTGTGAAAAATCTTTGAGTCCCGAATGGATCTGAGAACAGTGTAGCCGACGGATCGGGAACCTCAACAGACAACCTAGTAATAACTTTGTTTCAATCGTAGTTCTCTGGCAGCTGTTAATACAGTTCAAATCATTAAAATTACGCTGTTAATATAGTTCAAGAGATTAAATCAAGGTATACAGTACTTACGTTGTCGAGGAGAGACGTGAAGTCAGCATTCTCATAGGGGAAATGTGGGGGATGAGGAGTGGATGGAGTCGGTGCAGTCTCAGAATCACCCGTCGAATCCGAAATAGCATCAATATCCGTGGGTAATCCCGCCGTCGTAAGAAGCTCGTCCATCTTATGAGGCATGCCTATATCCTCAAAATGCCCCTTGCAATCGGAGAGCGAAATCTTGCCAAACCGTCTTCATCCCTTGGTGACTGCCCATCGGACCGCCTTCAGTGCAGTCTTTGTAACTCTAGCGATCTATTATACAATGATTACATATATATATTATTTATTATCGAATAGTGCATATAGATATATAAATTTTATAAATTTTAATATACCGTGCGCTGTCTGTGAGGTACGTGAGGAATATAGTCGATGTCAGGGATCTCCGTTGCCGAAGGTATAGGAGGTACGAAATCACTCGAGTCAAGTGGAGCGCTAGCGCTCCATAGACCTCATACCACCGTCGATACCTCCTATAGTCCTCCGCATTCCACTCTTCTTCATCCGGGTCTCGTGGAGGAATCTCATCCCATATGTCTACATACGCCTGATGTTGTTGTCTCCAGTTCATTTTTTTTTTAATCCAAGCGCGGATAATTTCTGATGCTCCTCCACAAATATCTGTAAAATTAGTTAGTATAAGAAATAAGAAATATAAAAAATATATATTTTTAGTATATATGGTAGAATACCTCGGGAAGCGGAGGCGGTACTGACTGAAGTAAGCCGAGCTGTCACCTCACCCGATCCGGATAGTATCACTCCACTATCGGAAAGTAAATAAGTGGAAGCCGACAAGTATACGAGTCCACAGAGTCATCTACGCATGTCGGCAATAAGTGACGAACCGACTCGTACGGCCTCCAATTGACATGCGTGGTGCGGCAACATAATCAGCTGATCCTTCACATACTTCACACCGACGTGTGACGGATTGAGATATCTATTCTTATCAAGCGTCCATTTCCTATTATCAGTTCAAATTATGATTAGTGATTACACATATATTTTCATCGATTGATTGATTTTATTTTGTAATTAAATTATTACCTGCCAAAAGACGCACAACTATCACGGTCCGGTGTATCCCAGTCACTGAAAATAAATGCATCTGAGGCAGATAATGGATGAGCGGGGGGCAAACGAGTCCAGCTCCACAACAATAATAAAAGCCACGGACCACCAATACTCCTCGTCAGTCCTTGGCATGCCACATCAAGACGTCGATATAAATAACCAAGTACCGCAGCGCCCTAATTTCTTTTTCTATCGAATTGTAAATCTTCTTGTAAATTAAATATTAGTACTAAAATTATTTAATTATGAAAGATAAATTATTTTAAAATCTTTACCGTCAAAATCGGCAGAAGAAATGCCGGTACAGAGTCTCCACTGTTGTCGGAGAACATGATACACCCCGCCAACTCCAAAGCAAAACCGATCGCATATCGATCAAGACCCTGATGATCGTCTGCCTCTGGAGCGCGATCAAAGTGGGATCGTAACTCTCGAAGGGAAATAGAACGTCTGCCAAATTTTATATTTAGCTTAATCACAATTTGTGAACAAAAAAAACTAAAATTCATGTAGAGTCTAATCAACTACCTTCCATCTTTGCAGAATGCTGATATATCATCCTGCCCAAATAACTGACGGATGTATGCCGAAAAATCTCCATCAGTATATCCAGTCACCGGCTCACCAATGGTGGATAAACCCCACAGACATGCGACGTCCTAAAAAAAATTATATTACTATACCATTTTTTTTAATATTGTAATTAAATTAATAATATTTTAGTATTTACCTCTAGAGTCACGGTCATCTCGCCAAAATTTAAGTGAAATGTGTGAGTTTCTGGCCTCCAAAACTCTATTAACGCGCTCAATAAACCCGTATCAATCTTCAAGTTACGGGCCTCCGCTTCTTGCACATAAATCTCACGCAGCCTGGCGAGATGAAGAAATCCCATAACTCGCAACCTACTCTGAATGTGCGAGATGTATGGTATCGTCGGACGGTGAGTGCGGAAACAAATGACATTGTTATCTCTCTATAATTTTTATTTCATAATTAGTTTCTCATATATATGTATTTTATTATTATTTTTAAAAATATAATGTACCTCTACCTGACTATAATGTGTCCGATGTTTGTCTTCAGGGAGATAAATTATGATATTTTCATTTCGTTGCTCACCTACCATTATCTAGTACAAAAAATCATTTCATAATTAATTTATAATTATTTTGTACTTCAATTTTAATCTATCTATTATATAATTAAATAATAAATGAATTCTACAATTAAAAGCCTAATTAAATATATATTATTCTATAATTAAATATATATTATTCTACAATTAAAAGATTTTACAACTACATTATATTTAGATAATTATAATTTATTCTACAATTAAACCCTAATTAAATATTTATTATTCTACAATTAAATCAATAATTAATATACAATTAAATAATAAATAAATTAATTCTACACAAATAATTAATAACTAATCTAAAATTATAATTATATAATTCTACAATTCTATAATTTAATCTATAATTAAATACTTTTTTTAATTAAATAGACAATTAAATCTATAATTCATGAATAACTAAATCTATAATTAAATAATTTCACATTTACACCTACAATTAATCTTCAATTAAATTATAATTAATATATTTTACAATTAAATCAATAAATAAATTACACAATTTAATATACACAATTTAAATCATTATAATTTAATCTACACAACTAAATTATATTTATATTTCAATACCAATTATTTACATAAATAAATTTTACCTTTAATTGCAATACCAAACGCGTTGATGCACTCGTACGTTTTTTTTCTTCTCTTCTCTTCCTCTCTCTTCTCTTCTCTTCTCTCTCTTCTCTTTCTTCCAATCTCTCTCCTCTTTCTTTTTCTCTTTTTTCCTTCTTCTCTTTCTTTCTTTCTTTCTCTTCTCTTTTTTTCTTTCTTTCTCTTTCTTCAGCTCATCTGCGCGTTTGTTATATATAGAGGCAAACGCGCCACTGTTAGTGGTGCGTTTCAGTATAATAAGCAAAACGCGCCACTGGCAGTGGCGCGTTTCATCCACGCCAGTGCCAGTGGCGCGTTTTCATTCGTATATTTAAAATTTCACCGTTATCATTCTTATTTTTAATAATACTAATTTACTAATAATTATTAATATTAAAATCTTCCGCTTATCTCATCATTATTATCATTAATATTTTCTTCCCTAAAATTTAAATTATGTAGTCCATATAGTTGAGGTAAAATCTGATGGGATTTTATCGATATAACTAGTATATAAGTTTTAAAAAAATTCATCTAAAATATCCAAAAGATCTTGTATGTGACTTAACTGAATCAAATATAAGTTATAAATAAAGTTGATATACTTTTCAAGCGTGTTTGAGTCACCAAAAGAGCAAGAAATGTCTAGGAGATGTGCACGACACCAAGAGACTAAATGAGATCTCCTCCAATGGTATTCATCAATAATAGCACACAAAACGCTTTCTCAACCTCTTGCTAGGGGTAATTGAGAGTGCTCTCTTTGACCCACTAGTCCTTCTCCATAAATTTTAACTTTTAGATATGATAAAAAGGATTCTCAACACATGAGATAGTCAAAACGGTTGCGACAAAATTTCAACAGAACTTTCATGCTTAGAACAATAACTTGTTAGATTTCTATCAGAGAAAGACTCTTATATAACCTTCCCAACATATGAAAGGGTGTTTTCCCATATTTTGGAAGAGTTCCTAGTAATTTTGGATAGTCAAAACTTATCGATTTCCAAAAATATACTGAATTTTCCTTAATTAACTAAGAGAAAGTGAAGATAATAAAAATAGTGGATCATGTTGCACTTTTTATATTTTATCCTCTCAAAATAATAAAAAAAAAGTAAAGTAGTGGAGAGTGGATTCTAATTTTAGTCATATCAACATATGGTTAAATTCATATTTTTCCAAAATAATATAATTTTCATCTAATTATGTCAGGTCAATATACTGTTAAAAAATAATATATGAACTTTCTTAAAACTTATTTCATTTGAACCTTATTAAATACTTTAATAAGTTTAATAATTATATATTTCATATTATTTAATATTTCTAATATATAAATGGATTGAGAAATATTTATAGGCTTTATTTTTATATGGTGTGACACTTTAGGACTTGTATATACTTATCAATGAGGTTAAAATATCTTTAATCATCATAGATCACAAGCGGCACATAGTAATGTATATTGTGACCTCAAAATAATATAAATATAATATACGCTATGTATTTTAGTCCTGGACAATGACAATCGTCCCCAACTCATTTCACGTCATATAATATCTAAAACAGTACAAGTCATGAATGTGTCACTCTTGCACTACATTCTTTATCCACAAGCATATAATTTGAAAACCATCAGTCACGTCCAACAGACGACGGGGACATTAGTATTCTTGATTTGTACTCCTTTATATAAAAGACATACATCGAGATATAATCTATATGGTCATCAGTTACAAACAATGTTGGATAATATCTACAAATATAAATTATTTGTACAACAAGAATACTCATCTCTTATCTAAGAATTAGCAAGTAAAAATAAATGTTAATGATACAAACACAATTCTTATAGTATTTTATTATAGATCAAGTTCAATAATATGTTCAATATATCATTTGAGTAATTGAGCCAATAAAGCTTATCGTATTATTTTTAAAACACAACCATCACTTAATTTATACAATGATATTAGTTAATTATTGTTTCTAAATAATTAATAGATTATGGACGTTTTAAAATTATTATTAATTAATTCATATATTTCATAATTGAGTCCAACTCAATATATAAATAATAAGTAACTTAAGAAACAAATAATATATCATATATAACCATTATAATATATAAACTAAAGTATAATCATCACATGATTGGCTGTAAATTACAATAACACGAAGAAAATAGGGTTGGTTTGGTCAAAGGTACGGGAATTTTATTGAGTTTCAACCTCATTTTTCTTTTTAAAATATAGTTCATTTTCAATGAAAATTATATCTCTCAAAAAATAAATAATTTTATTAATGGGATCATAACATTTATAGCCATTTATTTGCGATGAATATGCTAAAACATAGTTTTAATAAAATTAAAAATCTAACATATCTTTTCTTTTGATTTTTGACAAAATATTTGCATCCAAAAGTGATCTCCATTGATTTTTATTTGAAAAATATTTCTAATGGAATTTTATTTTTTAATGTGGCACTCGGTAATATATTAATTAGGTAATTAACATTTAAAGTAGCATCAGACCAATATATTTTTAAAACATTATTTTGAAATAAAAGTACTCTAATTACTTCTAGCTAGTGTCTATTTTTTCTCTCCGCCATTCTATTTTGTTAATAAGTGTTTATGCAGGTAGTTTAATATATAATTTTTTTTTACATAAAGAAGAAAATTTATTATTTATTAATTCGGTTCTATTATCCAGTCTAAAAATTTTTATTTTTTTTATTATATTGAGTTTATATTCTATTTATGAATTCTAAAAAACAATAAAGAAAACCTCATCCTTTGATTTTAATAAATATAACTAATAGGTTTTTGAGAAATTATCAATAAATATCACAAAATAGTTAAATCCATTATAAACAAATTTTATGAGGGCGGGGCCCATACATCAAAATATACTAAATTAAATAAATCTTTACTTTTACTAATTGATGAAGAAAAATGAAGTTTTATTTGTTTAGCAAGTTTATAAATATTATATTTTTTTTATAATTAAGTTTAGAGCAATTTAAAATAACATTCAAGTTTTTATCGGAAGAGAAGTCTTTTATGTCAAATTTTATTTTCATTACTAGATCTTTTTATAGTATTAAAATTATTTTTTCAGAGTTTAGAAAATATAGTCCATTCTGTAGAGAACCTTCATCAATTATTTTTCTAGATTCTTGATCCTTAAAAATATATTATTTTTACAAAAACTTACATCACAATTTAGTTCTCATGTTAATTTATATATTGAAATTAAATTAGTTGAAAAGTATCTATAAATAGCACATTCATAGTTTTTGTTGAAGAAATAATATATTCTTCCATATCATTTATTTTGGCTTTCATATCATTTACAACAAGAACATGTTGGTCTTTTTATTTGGACAAAATTAATCAATAAACTTTTATTGCAAAGAATATGATTAGTTACACTGCTATCTAAAATTATTTGATTAGATAAATTAAAATTAATTGAGTAAAACGATATACCATTATTATTATTTTGTTGAGAGAACCACATGAGGAATTGCATAAACAGTCGTCGCATTTGATCTTCAGTGCTTGACCCACATGAACCGAGTGATTCAAGGGATGACACTCTCTAGTTCCTTCTGCATTCCAAACTCTTATTCTTTCCTCTTCTTCTTTCCCTTTCGACTTTCTTCTGTCCGATCTATCCAAGAGCTTGGCCGAAGATGGGTATGCAAGAACCAGCATCTATCTCTATTATTCCGATCTACTTACAGTTTTCGTATTTCATCCACATGGTTGTGTCTCTTCCTAAATTAGGGTTTTGTCATTGAAGAGATTCATGGTTAGAGGTTTGAGCTCTGATAGAAACAAGTTCAATTTTGAGGGTCTCTCGCTTCTTAGCTTGTATGCCACCCATTGCGACCTTTATTTGTGGGGATGACTGCTTTCTAGTATTGCCTTTATTGTTGATGTGCCGATCAGAACTGATATATATAAGTTGTGGTATATAATTATTTTGGAGCTTTCTGAAATGGTCGTTTAGCTCTTGTCCCTGTCAGATTTTGCTGGTATATACCATTTTATGATGATTTTTGGTTTTTTGGATTTTATACTGATATTGGCTGATTCTAGTATTTTGGGTATATTTCTGATGTATGAGTATTGATAGAACAGATACTGTCTTTTGATAAGAACAGATGCTGCTTTATTGGTTTTTTGCTGGTATGAACAGAAAGATATGAACTGAATCTAATATGAGTATGGAAAGTATGGATATTTGCCTTATGAGTATGGACAGATGTTGTCTTATGGTTATTGATTTACTAGTTATCTGGTATTGGTCTCCTCACTCTTGTGAGTTGTAGTCTGTACCAGCTGCTGGTATGAAAATCTGATACGAACAGAGATTTGTGATATGAGTATATGGGAATCTGATAAGAACAAATGCTATATGATTTGCGAGATGGGTATATGGGTATATGATGAAACGATCGAATCAAATCTGCTCTGACAGCATGTTGAAATATAGAGACAGTTGCATTGATTGTATGAATTTTATTGATTACACAAAAAAACTCCTTTACATTTATGTTATAGTTCCTATTTATACATCTAAGTTGTACCAGTGATACACTAACGATAATATACAATCTCAAACGATAATAAAGCGGTTGATATTTCTTCTATTTTGGATCTATCATGGTTTGGAGGCTCCCATCTCTCATTCTAATTTTATATCTCAACAGGCTATCATTTTATTTGCTGTTATTATTTGCATTCTAAAAGCAAGACACTTTTGCAACTAACAATCTTCTCTTAATCTTAATTGTCAGATTCTCCTCCTTTTTTTTTTAATTAGTTTTCCTTTACTTTTTACATAACAGCTTTTTGTGTTGCTAATACTGCATTGTTTAACCAAGTTGCTTATTAGGTATCAACTGCTGCTCTTCTCCAGATCAAGCTCTCTAGTTGTCATAGGTGATTGTCTTATTTGATCTGCTACTGTCAAGCTTCTCAAAAAGAAAAAAAAAAGGATTGTCTTAATTGATCTGAACCGTTTTGATTTGATCAAACTCAGCTTTCAGCTTAATTTGAAATTCATTCAGTCATATATTAAATTGTGCAGATATAATTCAACTATTGTATGTTTCTTAGGAGTTCACTATGGATTTTAATTTTTATAATTTTCTTACATATTTCTTTTTTTGAGTAATCAGACTTTGTCTATTTTAATCTTTACTAAAATTAAATGAAGTTACAAACTAGAGGTGTTGATAGACATACGCCATTTGATAGACATATACAATGGCGCATTTTCTACCTTATCCCATTCACCCCATGCTCATATACTTATGTCTAATTCTCATTAATGTTGTAGGTGGTATCAGTTTCCTTTGAAAGATCCATCGTCTTTCTTCTGTCATATTCTATATGTTCCATGTCCTTACCGTAAATATTTGTTCCATTTCATTCACCGATTTTTTAATTTAATAATTAAATTTTTTTATTGTTAATAATAATAAAAATAAATAAATTTTAATATTAAGAATGACAAGACGTCAATGTGGGTGACGCGTAAAGAAAATATCACTCCCACTGATGTATCACTCTCACTGGTGTATTTAGGGAAAATGTCACTAAAAGTGACGTATAAGAAAGACGTTATTCCCACTGAGGCATTTAGGGAAGACTTAAGTGGGAGTGGAGTCTTTATTTTTTTTAAAAAAAAATTTGCATTTGTGTTGTTATGCAAGTTATACACTTAAAAACTCAAAATCATGCGTTACTCTAGAAGTGTCCAGCGGGAGTGCGCCGCTTTCACTGATGCACATATATATTTTTTGTGAAAAGTAAAAAAAAAAGACGCCATTGAAAGTTATGCATTCTTACGCGCTGTCATTTTTAATATTAAAATTTAAATTTTATTATTATTATTATTATTATTATTATTATTATTATTATTATTATTATTATTATTATTATTATTATTATTATTATTATTATTATTATTATTATTATAAATTTTAATATTATTAGATTAAAAATTGATGCATTTCATTCCTATCGCATGCCCTTATTCTCTAACAAAGCTTAACCAAACATTTAATGGGTTCGGCTATTTTCTTTTAACTACGGAATATATCAGCACACACTAACCTCAATACTTCATCGAAGGGAAGAGTGCTGATATATACTTCTATTTGTAAACACTTTAATTAATGAAAAAAACTTTCCGGATCTCACCTTCATTCAAAAGGGGAAGCAAAACAATTATTGGAACTCCAGATTATTTTGCAACAAAGTATGATACAATATTGATTTAAGTTTGATACACACACACTAGTTTCAATTGTACTACAAGTACTCAATAAATATAGAAATGAGTGAATTGTAAATTCGAATCAATAATTGGTTACTTAATTATACTTGTAGCAGTGAAATGTCTAGTTTATCCTTTTATTTTTAGATGATGGATCACTTGATTCACTTGACATTAGTTATTTTGACAATCCCAAAATATATATATTTAAAAGTTTAAATAAAAATATTGAAGATATAGATAGTATGACAATAAAATTTTATACATTTTAAATATTATTTAATATTGTAATATGGACTTTCAATCGTGGAGTGTATAAATTTTAGGAGATTGAATGAACAGTCAAATAATGTAGATAACACCAATAAGGTTGGAATTCAAATTTAAGTTTTGTTTTTTAAAACTACCGAGTATTCCTTTTTTTCTATTAAATAAGGTTCCTTTTTAAAATGGTAAAGTCTAGAATATTTTAAAGATATCACGTCTCACTTTTACTTTAAATATTAAAACTTTGAGTTATTAGGTTATGGTGCTACGCGTAGTTAATGATCAAATTTGTTATGAACTAAAAAATAGCTAAATCATCTTTAAACCTTGATTTATGGGTCTCAAAAAAAAATTTATATCAAAATATGATATAACGTAAAAATTTTGTGTTTTAAATTTTCTAAGTATTAATTTGAATTTTTAAAAAGGACCTAACAAATATGTATTATTTTATTAGTATTATTGAGTCATTTTAAAAAATCAAAAATAAATGCTTCGAAATTTTAAACTTAAATTTTTTTTGTATCCTATGAGATTTTGTTATGAAGAATATATTAAGACCTATAAATTAAAATTTAAGAATAATATAATAATATTTTTAAGTCCATAGCAAATTTAATCATTAACTAAGCGTAGCACTATAGCGCTTTTTAGCAATTTCATCTGTCTTTCTGTGTATTTCCTCTTCTTCTTCAACAAATAAACGCCATATGTTATCATTCTTTCAAAATATTTGATAATCAAGCTTGTAAAGCAAAGCAAATGCAGCCATGAGCCATGGCCCATGGATACTCGCAAATCGTGGTTTTGGTTGATCTCCGATATATTCAAATCAATTGGAAGGATTTTGGACGCCAATTTCAAATCAATCAGTTCTTATGATAGTTTATTTATAGAATTAAAATTAATAAAATCTTACAACGTACAATCACAAGAGTACATGTTTTCCAATCTAATTAATAATAAAGCATATGCATCTCCTCCATCCCTTGTTCGTTGTTGACATTTAATTATGTGTCAAATTCACATGTCATATGAAACGACTTTAGTTCATATTCCCACAGTGCCATGCGCACTGTGCTGCACCGCGCCTGAAAGGACTTGGCTTCGGACTCTGCATGTATAAGCTCGAAGGCTTCTGCAAGCACACTTAATCTGAAAATTAATGTTTGCAAAATTTATTTTCCAAGGTCTGAGTAATGTACTTGCAACAGTCATATATATATTCCAATATATATATATAGAGTAAATCTACGGTGAGTTTAATCTCACGGAAGATCTCGGTGAGGTTAACTCAAAAAATATATCAAATGATCTCTAAATTTTGATTTTTCAATCTCATTAAATTCGTCATATTGAAATCTTATGGGATACAAAAAATTGGGATGTTTCAAGTTTTTTAAGTCACTATTTTTAATTTTTGAAAATAATGTACAAACATTGAATATTTTATTATTATTTTTGGAGCTGATTTTCTAAATTGAAAAGAGTGACTTTGAAAACTCGAAACATTCCAAATTTTTGTAAGCCACAATATTTCAATATGAAAAATTTAATGAGAGTGAAAAATTAAAATTTGAAAATTATTTGATATACTTTTTGAGCTAAACTCACAGAGATCTTCCGTGAACTTAAACTCACCGTAAATTTTCTCTCTATATATATATTTGCTTTCAACAATTCAGTTAAATTCCTATCTTCTTGGTGCATTAATTCTACATTTCAGTAATTCAGAATAATAAGACCACAACTTTACCAAATTAAAAGAGAAAAAAGGTTCTTGTTCTCAAATTTTTTTTTAATGGCGTAAATTTATTTCTTACTCATCGAATTTTGATGAAGTGAGTCACTGTTTTTTTTTACATTGAATATAAGATCTGACAAAAAGCATCGCAATTAAGTGCTATAAAGAAAAAAAATATTATAGAGATACCGTCATTAATACGTCTATCTTTGGGAATTTTATTAGTTAAATAAAATAAGTTAGAGTAAATTACATAAATGGTCCTTAAAAATCATCATTTTAACAAATTATTTCTTAAATTTTAAAAGTACCATTTTGATCCTTAAAATACTAGTTTATTATCAAATTGGTCCTTAAAGTTCTAAAAGTATTATTTTGGTCCTCAAAGTTTTTAATTTATACCAAATTGGTCGTATAACTCATTCAAAAATGATATTGTCATTTATGATAGCATTATTTTTAGCATTGCAACTAGTATGAATATAATAATAATATACTAATTAATATTCATAATATTATAAAATAACTAAAATAAAAAATATAAATATTTCTCATAATACTTATAAGATATAGTATATGTTATGGATGTGAATGTGGGCAATCATTTTTGTAGCATTAATAATGATAGTGCTAATTTGTTACAAATGAAAAAGTTTAAAGACTAAAATGATAAGTTAATAAAACTTTGAGGACTAAAATGACATCTTCGAAGTTTTATGGACCGATTTAGTAGCAAAATGATATTGAAGGATCAAATTGATATTTTTAAAACTTTTAGAACCAATTTAATAAAAAAAATACGTTAGGGATCACAATAAATTATTATTCATGTTAATAATTTTATAATACAACTTATTTCATATGATATTCTTATTATTAAATTCTGCTGATGATAATGACTCACCTAATTTATTGAGTTGAATAATATTATTGTTATACAATGAAATAAGCTGCATAATAAAGTCATAAATATAAATACCAACTCATGTAATAACTCATCTTATTAACTTGAATAATTAACTGACCTCCTCGACATGTACCCTCCTAAATAATGTTTCAACTTAATTTATGCTGAATTTCTACTATAACATTAGTTAACAAATAAATAATACATAATGTTTTTTTTAACAATAATACATAATGGATAGGTGTACGACGAAAACACTCTCTATCAAAACCGGTAGGCGCTAGATCATAGTTGATTGCTTAAATGGCGGCTGGTTTTTGTCTTGCAACTTGATTTTCACCAACTCGTCTTTTTAGAAGAGTTGCTTAGGTTTGCCAAAAGATGCGTTTCAGTACCAAAATATACCAGAGATAAAATCAAACATGTGAACATATGTATATCTGACAGTCTGACTCAGTGTACCTCTCGGATTAGGTTTCAGTGTACTTCATAGTTCATACAACGTAGTAAGGCTTCTTGGATCCAATGTACATTCCTTTATAATTAAGGCTCAAATTTTGTTATACAGGTTTTACTGTGTTTTGACTTGGGCATCAGCAGTTAGCAGCTTCCATTTTCTTTTGTCACTTTATGTAGTAAGCTGGGAAGACCTCAAAAGAAAGATAAAAGTAAAGGAAAAAAGGAAAAATGCATCCAATGCAATAATTTAGGTTTTCATAATTCCACATGTACCAAATCAAAGTTTCTAAACTTTTGTAACTGTCAGTGGTTAGTTCTAAAGGTTACAGGTGTCACGGGTCGTTCTAGAATGGCCACCTTGACTAGAGAACAAATTATTTTCACAGGGAACTAGGGTTTCTTTGTCTGGTTATGTTTCTGGGGCCTACAATTTTGTGGTTTTCATAATTTTATTGTTGCTCTTTGGTGGTCATTATATTTTGACTCCATAAACTGTCAATTGGCACTTACGTGACAGTTGAATTTATTTAATATATCACGTTCCTTTTTTTACTTTATTGGACCATGCGATTTTTCATTTGGCAGTTTTGATATTACCTTTTCTCAATAAGATAAGTCTGGTGACATATTAATTTTTTAAATAAAAATGAAATAAATTATAGATTGGAATCAGCGAGCCATCCCATTTATAGTTCGTAATTAGCACCATCCACTTGCTTCTAAAGAAGTAATAAAAAATTGATATTGATTGTTCTTAATTAATCAAACAATTGAATTAATTTTACTATTTTTTAATAAAAGTAATAAAGCAATATTTTATTTCAAGTGTCCGGATTTTGTGTTTGTAGGTTTAGGATCTGAGATCACTGAAATGCTGAAATATAAAATGTCTCCTCTTGTACTTGCGAAATTCGGATTTGTGGCTTAGAATAACTTGTGTTCACGGGTGGCCATAAATCGTGGTCCCACCGCAAAGGACCAAAGCAGAGGAGGGAAATTAAAGAAAAATATATATAAAGGGCGGCCAGATACAATCATCAATCATGCGTCCACGAGATTCATAAACCAAATTAAGGAACCAAAGTTTGGTACATAGGAATGCTAAAATACAACGCGTTGTACGGATATATTCGTGTATTACGTTAAAATATTATATTATATAGAAAATTAAATATTATATTTTTTGAAAATTTTTCTATATTTTGGGTAGGAAGAAAATCATCACTATTGGACGATTCAATTTTTTTAAATCAAGTAATTTTCTCTTAACCCAAAAAAATGGCAAAAAATTCAAAAAATATAAAATTTAATTTTCTATAAGAATTTGATATGAAAAATAAATTGAATTGTTTGAATCCATCATTTTTAACATGAATTTTGAGATTTAGCGCAATGCACGGGTGCATCCATGCAACGCGTTGTATTTTAGCCTTCCTATATATATAGTTATGCTATGGTTAGTTGCAAAATATAAAATATTTTTGTACTTCATGTCGTATTTCTCATTTCCGAATTTAAATCACCGATCCAACTGTTCAAAGTTTTCTCTATATTAAAATATGTTTAGAGATCAAATTTTATATTTTTTGAATTTTTTTTCTATTATTTTTGAGGAGTTGAATATACATTGAGTTTATGGTTTTCAATAAGAATGATTTTCTAACTCACAAAAAAATAGAAAAAAAATTCTAAAAAATATAAAATTTAATTTTCAAATATATTTTAATATGGAGAACACTTTGAATGGTCGGGTCGGTGTTTTATATTCGGAAATGAGAGATACGATGCGAAGTATAAAAATATTTTGTACTTTGTAACTAATCGTAGCATAAATCTCCCTCTCTCTCTCTCTATATATATATATATAGAGAGAGAGAGAGATACGATGCGTTCGTACCCCACGTTAAAATCTAAAATTTTAATTTAAAAATAACCGATCCAATCCGTATAATTTATTCTCCATATCAAATTATAGTAGAAAATCAAATTTTATATTTTTTGAATTTTTTTGCTATTTTTTGAATAGGAAGAAAATCATCACTATTGGATGATCTAAAATTTTTAAATCAAGCAACTTTCTATTGGCCTAAAAAATAGAATTTTTTAAAAAATATATATATAATTTGATTTTCTATAATATTTTGATATGATGAATAAATTGAACGGTTTGAATCAATCATTTTTAATTTGAAGTTTGAGATTTTGACGTGGTACACAGACGCATCCGTGCAACGCATTATATTTTAAACTTCTTATATATATATATATATAGAGAGAGAGAGAGAGAGAGAGTAAAGATACCGTGAGCTTAAACTCACGGAGGCCTTCCGTGAGCTTAACTCAAAAAGTATATATCAAATCATTTTCAAATTTTAATTTATCATGCTCATTAATTTTTTTATATGAAAATATTGTGGGATGCAAAAAATTGGAGTGTTTTGAATTTTTTAAGTCATCGTTTTAAATTTTTTAAAATGATGTTCAAGTATTGAATATATTATTATTTTTTTCAGAGCTGATTTTTAAAAATTAAAAATCATGACTTAAAAAGCTCAAAATACTTCAAATTTTTGCATCCCATAAGATTTTAATATAAATAATTTAATGAGCATAATAAATTAAAATTTAAAGATAATTTGATATACTTTTTGAGTTAAGCTTAGAGTATATTTACTCTCTATATATATAGCTCTAGAATACTCGACTAAAAGAATTTTAGGTTAATATAGTTATGGGCTTATGGCCTACTATAGCGATTTGATGAAGTCGCTATCTGGATCACCTTAATCTAATTGTTAAAGGATGGAATATATTCCTTCAGATACTTCTTCGCTTTTTAGTATGTGTTATGTTTTTATATTTTTATTAATTCAATTTGGCCTAACCAATAACATAAAGTAGTAGGTATGAAAATTTAAATACCTCTTCAACGAAAATAGAAAATGATCAGGTATGTTTGTCCTGCTTTTGTAACGGGATACACGCAACTATAATATTGTCTTTTGTATGAATTTATTTCATAATAATACAGGTTATCAATTAAACCAAAAATTATCAAAACATAAGAGTAGTCAAGTTATGCACCCTCAATCCTATTTATATATAGAGAGAGTTTGACTATTGTGAAAACGTTTGTATTTTGAGTCCAAGTACATACGGCTCAAATTTTATCGTAACACGTTCGAAATTCAAAATTATCATTCTCATTAAATTCTTCATATTAAAATATTGAAGGATACAAAAATTTAGGGTATTTTGAGTTTTCTATTTATTTGTTTTGGATTTTTGAAAATCAACACTAAAATAATAATAAAATATTAAATTGTTGTTACTGATTTTCAAAAATCTGAAACAAATACTTAGAAAACACAAAATACTCTAAATGTTTGTATCCCTCAATATTTTAATATGAATAATTTAATAAAAATGATAATTTTGAATTTCGGACGTGTTACGATAAAATTTGAGCTGTATGTACTTGAGCTCGAAATACAAACGTTTTCACGATAATCTATCTCTCTCTCTATATATATATATATATTTCTAGAGAACCCACAATCCTAAAAATATATATTTTTTAGGAATATAGCAGTTTCTATACCAATCTGCAAAATTCGTCATTTTCTGCCATAGGTTATAGGCGTAATTGAACCCTAATATTTTGTTTATGTTGCCCCTACAAATATAATCAAATCATTGCACGATTTTTAGGCACATAATAGACATACCTTCCAAATCAAACATTTCGCATCACGTTGATGTTCTACCTTTATGAATTAACTTGAAGCCTTCCAAATTTACTATTACATACAAAAAACAATCTATGTGCAGTGGTAGCATCTAGTAAATTCCCCTGTAATTATTCAAAAAGCTTCCTGAGATATCTTCCATCTGTTTTATTTCCTAGGTAGTACATCTCACATGCGAAGAGTTCAGTTCTGGCTCTCACACTGTTGAAGACATACGACAAAATAAAATTAATTAGAGAATGTAGGCCTTAAATTCGTATGGAATTATCACCATCAGCCTTTTAAAATAGAAGTAGAGAATTACTATTTTAATTAAAGGGTGAGTGAGGATCACTTAACAATGGATTATTTTGACAATCTTAACAATAAATTTTTAAATAAATATAAAAAATCTTAAAAATAAAAAAATTATTGATACGTTATTCTACTTATAGATTGATGGTGATTCAAATTTCATGCAATTTCACTATCGCTTGATACTTCATCAAGGACCATCAAAATTTTATATAATTTATAACAATTATAACTTGACGGTCTTTGTTGGACTATCAAATGATATGAAATTATCATCATTGGCTTAAATTCATATGGAATTATCACCATCAGCCTTTTAAAATAGAAGTAGAGAATTACTATTTTAATTAAAGGGTGAGGATCACTTAACAATGGGTTATTTTGACAATCTTAACAATAATTTTTGTAAATAAATATAAGAAATCTTAAAAATAAAAAAATTATGGATACGTTATTCTACTTATAGATTAATGGTGATTCAAATTTCATGAAATTTCATTATCGTTTGATACTTCATCAAGGACCATCAAAATTTTATATAATTTATAACAGTTATAACTTGACGGTCTTTGTTGGACTATCAAACGATAATGAAATTATATGAAATTTCAATCACCATCAATCTATAAGTAGAAAAACATGTCTATAAGTTTTTTTCTATTTTTAAGATTTTTTTCATATTTATTGAAAATTTCATTGTCAAGATTGTCAATATAACCATTGTCAAATAATCCCTTCACTTAATTAAATAGTCATCTCAAACTTTTTTCTATTTTTTATTTTTTTACCATTATTATTACTGTTATCCATTATCTATATATTTTTCAATCCAAATGTACATTGTAGAGTTATGATATTTTTCTCCAAGTAATAAAGATAATCATCAAACTATATTCAGTTCTCTATTTTCATAAAATCAATATAATATCAGAGCAAGATACTGACAACTTTAATGATACAAAGAACACCAAACTCCCATGAAGCTCCCTTCCCTCCCAAATTTTATTTCATCACAGAATAATTTTGTTACATACTTTTTTGTTACTTGCACCGCCTCCTCAAATAGAGAAAATAAGGAAATGAATACAGAAAGAAAATCGCACCAGAATCATTACATAATTTTCCTTCTATCTTTTGACTACCTAAACATAGCAACAAATAGACTAATTGTGAGCCTCCAGCTTGCATCCAGAATTTGCTTCTAATTAACTTCCGTCAATACTCCCCCTCAAGTTGGTGCATAAATATCCATCATGCCCAACTTGCCAAGTGAGTCATAAAAAATTGCACTTGAGACACCCTTGGTTAAAATATCGGCTAGTTGATCACTTGTTCTCACAAATGGAAGAGAGATGACATTCTCTTCTAGATTTTGTCGTATAAAGTGTCTACTCACTTCTATGTGCTTTGTACGGTCGTGCTGTACAAGATTTTGAGATATAGCAATTGCCGCCTTGTTGTCGCAAAAAGCTTCATTCCATCACTAGGACCAAACCCGAGCTCACTCATGATTTTCTTCAACCATATTAACTCCTGCAGCCCTTTTGTGATGCCCATGAACTCAGCTTCGGCACTGGAAAGAGCTACCACCTTTTGCTTTTTACTCCTCCATGTCACCAAATTGCCCCCGACAAATGTGAAATATCCAGAAGTGGATTTTCGATCAGTAATGTCTCCTGCCCAGTCTGAATCCGTATACCCATCCACTCTTAGATGTCCATTTTTCTTAAAGTAAATTCCTCTGCCTGGAGCACCTTTTAGGTACCTGAGAATTCAAAACACAGCTTCCATGTGCTGCTCATTTGGAGCATGCATGAACTGGCTTACCAAACTTACCGCATATGCGATATCCGGTCTGGTGTGAGACAAATAAATGAGCTTACCTACCAATCGCTGGTATCTTTCTTTGTTTGCAGGGACTTGTGTTGGGAAATCACCTAACTTAAGATTTTGTATGACAGGGGTATCTACTGGTTTGCAATCAAGCATCCCAGTTTCAGTTAATAAATTCAACACATAATTTCTTTGAGATAGAGATATACCTTGCTTGGATCTTACCACTTCAATTCCGAGAAAATATTTTAGTCCACCTAAGTCTTTCATTTCAAATTCCTCGGAGAGTTCCTTTTCTAATCTTTTAATTTCATCTTGATCATCACCTGTGATTATCATGTCGTCTACATAAATAATCAGAACAGCTATATTTTTATGCCTTTTCCTGTAAAACAAAGTATGGTCTGAATCACTCTGAGTATACCCATATTTGCTCATAGCACTACAGAATCTCCCAAACCATGCTCTAGGAGATTGTTTCAGTCCATATAGTGCCTTTTCTAACTTACATACCAGCTGTTGAGACCCCGAATAACTGTAACCAGGTGGAATTTCCATGTAGATCTCCTCTTTAAGATCACCGTGAAGGAAAGCATTCTTTACATCAAACTGATGCAAAGGCCAATCAAGGTTAGCTGCAAGAGATAATAAAATTCTAATGGTATTCAACTTAGCAACCGGTGAGAAGGTTTCCTGAAAGTCAATACCGTAGATTTGTGTATATCCTCTGGCAACTAGCCTAGCCTTATACCAGTCAATCAAACCAGTCGGACCATATTTTACAGTAAATACCCATTTACAGCCTACCGTCTTCCTTCCCTTTGGTAAACTTACCAATTTCCATGTGTGATTTTTCTCCAACGCCTCCATTTCTGCTCTCATAGCATCCAACCACTTGGGATTACTCATTGCTTCTTCAAGCCGTTCAGGGATCTGGACAGTGGCGAGAGTGGTGTCAAATTCCTTCAAGGGACTGGGCAAGTTATCTACTGTCACAAATTTACCAATTGCATAATTTCCTCCACTATCCTCATCCGGTCTGTACCGCTTCGGAGGTTTTCCTCTGTTATGTCTGTCAGGTAATCTGTACCCTGTGTTAGAATTATACGACTTTAAATTTTCTGAGTTTGAAGTGTGTACCTCGTTTTCAGGAGATTGACTGCCATGTGGTGGAGAGAACTGTATCATTTGTCTCGGCTCACTTACCGGAGCCATTTCGTATTCAACCCAAGTATCTACACTTCTTTCAGAACTGGGCTCATTTACTGTAGTTCCCTGAACTGGGCTCGGAACAATGGGCTCATTTACTGTAGTTCCCTGAACTGGGTTCGGAACAATGTCAGTAGCCCATAAAGGTGCATTAGGAATAGCATCATCACACGCAGACTGGTCTGATCTCACAACTGGGTCTGAGTTTGCTGGTTCATCTCCTGGGCTGAAGTTCCGGTAGGGACGTGATTGACACCAGTTATCATTCTCAACTAATCTCTCCCCCTGAGAATGAGTCGTGTCTCCTGTAAAGAAACTCTCCATTTCAAGGAAAGTGACGTCCATGGTAACAAATACCTTTTTAGAAACTGGATTGAGACATTTATAACCCTTCTGATGTTGACCATATCCGATAAATGCACATCTTTCTGCACACGGTTCTAATTTAGATCGTTGATGCTTTTGGATGTGAACAAATGCAACACATCCGAACACTCTTGGTGGTAGGTTAAGGATTGATGGCAGCGATACATATGAAGAGAGTACTTGAAGTGGAGTTTGAAAATTTAGCACATTGGAAGGCATACGGTTAATTAGGTAAACTGCAGTTGCAACTGCATGATCCCAGTAAATTTGTGGTACCTGATTCTCAATTAACAAAGACCGGGCTGTCTCTAAGATGTGTCTATTTTTCCGTTCAGCTACTCCATTTTGTTGTGGAGTTCCGACATAACTCGTTTGATGAATTATCCCTTTAGAGTGAAAAAATTCTTGAAGTATGCCATTTACAAATTCACCACCATTGTCACTTCTTAGAATTTTGATGTTCTTATTAAATTGATTTTGCACCATGTGGAAAAAAGATTTAAAGACATATGTCACTTCATCCTTTCTTTTAAGAACATATAACCATGTCATCCTTGTACAATCATCAATAAATAATACAAACCACATATTTCCAACCGATGAGTTAATCGGGGACGGACCCCAAACATCCGAATGGACCAAATCAAAAAGGTTTGTACTCTTATTCAAACTACTAGGAAAAACCACACGATGACTCTTAGCTCTAATGCAGGTTTCACAAATAAATTTTTCATTCTCACAGCCAAAAAATAAACTTGGATAGAGTCTTTTTAGATACCCAAAAGATGGATGTCCTAATCTCTTATGCCACATCCAGATATGAGAGATCCGGCTTGTTGATGAACCTTCAGAAAAATGAGCCTTTCCAATCACCATGTCGTCCAAATGATACAGTCTCCCTCTTTTAGTACCACGGCCAATAATCTCCTTCGTGCGAAGATCCTGAAAGATACAGAAGTGAGGATACATGAGAACAACACAGTTTAGTTCTTCACAAATCTGTCCGACGGATAATAATCTAGTTGACAGAGAAGGTACAAGTAAAGTATTGGACAAAGAAAGAGAATGAGAGAAATGAACATCTCCGGCACCCGTTACAGGATACGTTTTTCCGTTAGCGTTTATTATCGCAGTTCTCCTTGGTGAGGAAATCTTCACAAAATCCTTTTCGGAGTAGGTCATGTGATCTGTTGCCCCTGAATCTATTACCCAATCAACTTTATTAGTGTGATAAGTATCAGTAACAGGAAATACTTTACCTTTCATTATTTCCTTACTCTCAACTGGCGGCCAAACTGAGTGTCCACCTGTTGAAATAGAGGCTGCAATTGCTTGATTTGGCCCAGCAGGAGCACCTGTTGAAGCAAAGGCAGAAAAAATCGGCCCAGTAGTAGTTGAATTGGTTGCAACCATCTGCGCACCTGTTGAATCAGAGGCAGAAGCACGCGGCCCATCAGCAATTGAGTTAGTTGTAACCATCTGCACTTCACCTCTATTCTGTTGCCAATCTTTTTGCTTTTTCTTCCTGCGATCTTGCCAACCTGGTGGGTACCCAATTAACTTGAAGCACCTATCTTTAGTATGCCTCGGATTATGACAGTAAGTGCATCCCACAGCCTGACCCGAGTTTGATTTGAAACCGGGATTGTTCATGACTAAGGTTTGGTCTCTTGCCAACATCACCATAGAGTTTTCAGTTCCATCCCCTCTGTGTAACATCACTGCCTGACGGTTTTCTTCTCTACGGACTAAAGCAAAGGCTTGTTCTACTGTGGGAAATGGTTTTTGTTGTAGGACAGTTGCCCGGATAGAATCCAAGCGGTCATCAAGACCATCTAAGAAAGTCAAAACACGATCTTCTTGAATAAGATAGTTGTGTTTTTCAATATCGACTGGAGAGGTCATAGGGTTTGGCCTACGTACGTCTAATTCCTTCCATAATCCCTGTAATTGGGTGTAATAAGCCTCAACCGAACCACCAGCCTGCTTAACTCGGTTTACTCTTCTCTTCAGGTCAAAGTATTGGGTCAGGTCATCTCCATCAAAAAAAGTGGTTCTTACCGAGTCCCGGATTTCTTTAGCCGAAGAGAAAGGAAGAAAGTTACCTACTAAGGAGGGGTCCATGGATTCGATCATGTAATCTCTGATTAGAGAGTCTTCCATCTGCCACTTCCTGTAATTTCCATCGGTTGGTGCTGGTTTTGGAGTCGAACCATCAATATAACCAAGTTTATCCTTCCCTGACAGCTTCATTTTCAGCATCTGTGACCACAGGTTGAAATTCTTCCCATCGAGTTTGATCGTCATGGCTGAAATGAGCCCATCTGGATTAGAGTTGCTCGTCTTTTGTTGTAACAATTGTGACAAGGTAGCAGTTAAACTTTCTAATATGAGAACAGATTCAGATTTCTCTACTTCCCCAAACATTTTTGCTAAAAAATAAACTGGATTGTGGAACAGGAAACAATAGAAGAGAAAAAAAATGCACGGAATAGAAGAAACAGGGGAGTAGGGAGAAAAACAAGGTCTGATCAGCTACAGAAATGCTCAAGATCGAAACGAGAGCTCTGATACCATGACAACTTTAATGATACAAAGAACACCAAACTCCCATGAAGCTCCCTTCCCTCCCAAATTTTATTTCATCACAGAATAATTTTGTTACATACTTTTTTGTTACTTGCACCGCCTCCTCAAATAGAGAAAATAAGGAAATGAATACAGAAAGAAAATCGCACCAGAATCATTACATAATTTTCCTTCTATCTTTTGACTACCTAAACATAGCAACAAATAGACTAATTGTGAGCCTCCAGCTTGCATCCAGAATTTGCTTCTAATTAACTTCCGTCAATAGATACTTAATCATGTTCCCTTCACTCCGTAAGCAACAAAGGACTACATATAACAAACAACTGCAGCAATATTCAAACTGATTCAAGGACTCAATTCCACAAGAGGCAACATCCAATTCGCATTGAAGCAAAATCAACCGGCGCAAGCACCAAAAGCTGCTAGTAAACGGCACAAGCACCAGAAGCACTAGAAATTTGGGAAAAAGCCAAAAGTTTGTATAGCAAAAAGAGAATTATGTCCACATCTACCAAGTTTGAGCTCCAACAAATTAAACATCGAGGTCATTCAATCGCTGAGATCAATAGCCAGCTGCGAAAAAAAACGAGATGAGCTCAAAATCTATAGAACTTTAACCTCAGATCTCCAAGAAATTTATAAAAGACAACAACAAGATGAGGTTTACCAAGAAAATATTAATATTAGTCATTTGAAAATATTTGAATGTTTATACTATGTTCACAATAATAAATTCAATGAACTTGACCATACTTCAATTAAGGTCATATTCTTGGGATATTCATCTCAAAAGAAAAGTTACAAGTGCTATGATCCGGTAAACAAAAAAAATTATCTCCAGAGATGTAACATTTCAATAAAATGTGTCTTATTATAAAACTTTAAAGGAAAACTGATATCAAAAAATTCAAATGAGTTTACATTTTCACAACCATATGAACTCGAAAGAGATGAATTATTAAATGAGAATGAAAATGAAAATGAGATCAACAATAAGGAAATTCAAGAGGAGAAAATTGATGAAGGTGAAACCGAACCCATGGAATCTAGAAGGTCGGTTCGAACACCTCATCACTCAACAAGGTTACGTGACTATGTCACCTATAAGGTACAATATTTTATTCATAAAAAAATTATCCTATCAAAACGTTACGCCTGAATATAAGGCCTTCTTGACTGCAATCTCAAAAGAGATAGAACCAAATAATTATCAAGAAGTCATAACCAAATTGGTATGATGCAAGACTATGCAAGAGGAAATAAAAAACCTTAGAATAAAATAAAACTTGGGTAATTATACAATTACCTAAGAAGAAAAAAAATTATAAGTTGTAAATGAGTCTATAAAATAAAATATAATTGTGATGGAACCGTTGAACGGTACAAGACCCAATTGGTAGCGAAAGGGTACACTCAAATATATGATATTGATTATCAATAAACCTTTGCACCCATGATAAAAATGAACACCGTTAGAATTTTATTATCCATAGCAATAAATCAAAAATGAACCTTACACCAAATGGACGTCAAAAATATATTTCTTCAAGGAACTCTTGAAGAAGAGATTATATGATGCTATCGTCTGGTCATCAAGTAGAAAAAAACCCGAATGTAATATGTAGGCTTCAAAAATTGATCTATGGACTCAAACAAACACCGAGAGTATGGTATGAAAAACTAAGCTCATATTTATCTTCTTCTTTTTTTAATTAGTAATGTTGATCATTCATTATTTTACAAACTTAATAGTAATGTTACAATATTGATACTAGTATATGTAGATGATATTATTATTATTGGTAACAATATAGAAGAAATTAGAAAAATAAAATTACAATTAAGATAAAAAAATTTAATATCAAGGATTTGGGGTTGTTAAAATATTTTTGGGGATTGAGATAGCGCACTCATAAAAGGGTCTTTTCATTTCTCAAATAAAGTATACTTTAGATTTACTAAAAGAAATCGATAAACTATGGTGCAAATTAGTCTCTATATCAGTTGACAGTAAGGTAAAACTAAATAACGAAAATGATGAATTATTTGATGATATAAATTAATTTCAAAGACTTGTGAGAAAATTAATTTACCTTACTGTAATGAGACCTGACATTTTCTATTTCGTAAGCCAAATTAGCAAATTTATGTATACACCTAGGAGTTCACATTTAGAGGCAATACATAAAATACTAAGGTATTTGAAAGGAACCCCGAGAAAGGGTATCTTAATGAAAAATAATGCATCTAATGAGATATGTGACTATTCTGATACAGACTGGGCCGGAAGCTATGATCGAAAATTGACAACCGGTTTTTACACGTTTGTAGACTGGCATCTAGTCACATGGAAGAGTAAGGAATAAAATATTGTGGCTCGATCGAATATCAAATTATGACATCATCTGCTAGCAAACTAATATGGGTTAAGCAACACTTGAGAGACATGTGACTTAAGGTTGACAAACCTGTGCTAATATTTTGTGATAACCAAACTACGAGACATATCGCTTCGAATCCGGTATTTTATGAAAGAACAAAATATATTAAAGTCGGTTGTCACTTTGTTCGTGAAAAAATACAAGCAAAAGAGATCAATTGACAGATTTCGTATGTCATGGCTAGCTTCATATTTCAGACTCTCAGAAACTGCTCAAAAACCTTCACTGTTCTTAATCAGTAGCAGAGAAGGCAGGATCTATCAGTACTGTGCATATCTTGAAGAGTTACCTCTATTTAATGCGAAAATTAAATGTATAATAACTTATTAAGAGATGATCCAACCTCATAATCTTGTCTTATGTACCCACTGAGGAAAAGAAAGATGGAAAAAGAACCTCGTCTTACATGCAAGCTCTGTGTCACTTTATCTATAATTCTTCATTTTTTTAAGGAAAATCTAGCAAATGTTTATATATTTTTTATTCAACATACTTGAGTGTACATTGTGATGATTGTATTATTATTTTCACACTTACACTACAGCAACATTCATTGATTTTCCTAGTAACTCTCTTTTGATATTAAACATTTTGTTGTGACATAATTGCTTTCCTGAGATATGTTCTCTCTTCATTATACTACAACAAAATAGAGCAGTTAATTTGGCTTTGGAATTTGGTTCTCCTAACTACACTTTAGAAGATCTCAAAATTATGGATCCTGGTGCCATTTGTAAGTTTAAATTCATTGTGTGAGGAATTCGAATTAATCTTGGTACCAAAAGCAATGAATTAATCTTAATATTGGTCGCTCTCAGCAGTAGTCTTTGTAACATAACAGTAAAACCCGTTCAAACAAGTCAAAACCTTACCAGTTTTGAAAAGAAAAAATCAGTTTCTTTAGTAATAATAAATGCTTCAGTCCTGAATACCAGTGCAAATTTGGTGAGGGACCAGACCCTTGAAATGAGGCTGTCTTGTAGCCAATTTGCGTTTTTCCAGAAGAGAAGTTATTTTGGCTGCCAAATGAAGCATCACTGGTTAAACTGATAAACCATACATACAAAAAGCTTGAACATGTGAAATATGCATGTGCTTCTTTGACTCAGTATGACAGTATGCATATATGCACACACTTTGCAGCGTATTTTCTTTCACTACAGTAGTGCTTTCTGAAATCCAATGTAAAGATTTATATAACTGTTTTTTTTTTTGTTTTTTTCTTTCACGGCTTATTTTTCTTTAATTAATGGTATTACCAGAATAAGCAGGTAACTGCAAAAGATATATAAAAGGAAAACGATATCAACTAATAGTTCTGGTCCCCTTCCTACAAAAACAATACTTTGTTTAACCCCCTCTGGTTTGCCAGTAGATATATTTTAAGGCAAGATAAGTCGCGGATTATTCTACAATTGCCACCTTGACTAGAGAACAAAACCAAAAATTTCACTAGGAACCTGGGTGTGTTTATCTGGTTCTAATTTACCTAGCCTAGATTTTTGTGGATTCTAGGCTTGTAGCGTAGCTACTAGCTACTCACAGGTGGTGAATATTTCAACTGTAATGCTGTTAGAATGCTACTAAATGACTAGTATTAATATTTGGTTGTATAAATTAAAATTATCAACTCTTCTATATTAAGATTTGGTTGTATAAATTTTCTTTAGCCAGTTGTCTGATACTACTATTCATATATGGCCAGTCCGCAAGTGGATATGTACATTCAATTTTTGTTCTGTATTTATGTTATGCATTGGTATGCTTGAAACAGTTCGAAACAAATTTCTTTTTAATCTGATAAGATTGGACCATACGACATTTTTAAGTCAACAGTTGTGTGATTTTAGACCCTCAATAAATGGTAAGCACACTAGAAATTATGTTGCACAATAAAACTTGACGAGTGGTGAGTTTCTTCAGTAGTTCATTTTTTTTTAATCTGATAAGATTGGATAATATGATTCTTAAGCCTACAAGTGTAATTTTAGACCCCCAATAAATGACAAGCATAATGTGCACTATGCAATTATTGTCAAACAATAAATTCTTGACGACCGCTGAGTTTCCTAAATAGTGACATTTTTTTGTTACCATAATTATTTTTGGGATAAAGTTTGCATCCCCTTCTCTCTCTTTTTTTTTAGATATTCAATCATGGCTTCCTGAAAGGCCCAGAAGTCCTAGAATGGCAATCATGGGTGGCTGAAATTATGGGTCCATCAGAAAGGCCGAAAAGAGAGTGGAAGGTACAAAATGAGGAAAAAAGAGGCCCATATAAGATTGTACGATCCGAAAAGGTTTCACCAAGAAATAATGCTTTCGTATGCAGGCCTTAATGTTGAACTCTTCTTCCTTTTGAAAGATTGTGGCAACATAGATCTCTTTTCTAAAAATCTCACATAAGTCTTTTTATTCTTTGAGGGGTTTTCCTGCATAAATACAACCATGCTCAATTGCTCATTCTGTTATTCACATTTCAGTCTGAATGTTTTCTTAATCTAGAAGTTTATTTTTTTTTTGCAAATCGTACATACCTGAAAGTGAAAAGCTTCTTATAGATTTTTTGGCACTGATAAAAAGTGTTTTCATTTTCTTTACTATGACATGGTGGGACTGTTTATTTCCAAAAAAAAAAATTCCTGGTCCTGGATGGCTAGATCCCAATCAGTCATGAAATGGGGACCTTTCTCTTTTCCTATAGAAACATTCATCATATTCAAAGAAAACAAAGCAAATGTCATGCAATCTGCTTTAATTACCATGATCAGCTCAAACATTTAATTTCTTTGGTACTTTTATAAAGTGTTTTGAGGACCAGTAATCCACTAGCTTTGATTACCAGTTCAGTGTCAGTTATTAAAAAGATTGGCTGAATGCAACCTTCTTCACTAATTAAGCAGTACCAGCTATTCTTGCTAGTTGCAACTAATAAAGAAGATAAACAGAAGAGAGAAGGGGCAAAAGAAAAGAGGTGAAAATATATTGCCATAGACTAAGATGATAAGGTCCTACCTCTAAAACTATTATGTATAATGTTGCCAGTCTCAAACTGTCTTTACGATACCATTTGGTCACTGAGCAATTCTATGTGCCGCTATACACAATTATGATTATTTTCTATAATCAGGGCATATGTGCAAGTTACCAACTAAAATAAAACAAGTAATTAATAGCCGACAGTACAGCACTTTTGATAACTTTTCCACAAATGTCAAAATCATTTAGAAAGCGCTGGATTTGATCAGGAGGCTGACGTCTAGTCATGTGTCCAGCTCCAAAATGACTGCACTATTTGTTGTTTTCTTGGGTTTGTTTGGGAAGAATGATAATTTTAAAAAAGTGATATAATAGTATATTTAGAAGTGTGGTGGAAGAGTGATATTTTTTATTATTTGGAAGAGCAAAAATATCGTTTGGCAGTTATTAATCAGAATAATTAAAATATGGATAATTATGATACTAACGATGATGATGATGATGATGATAGAAAAATAATACTAATAGTAATAATAATAATGATAATATAATAATAACAATAAAATAATGATCATAATATATAATCATAATAAATAATAATATTCATAGTTATAATAGAAATATAAACATAATCATAATATAATAATATAAAATAATAATAATAATAAATAATCATAATATAACAATACATTACAACATAATCAAATAATAATAAAATCATAATCATAATCATAATAATAATAATCATAGTCGTAATCATAATAATATAATAATATAATAAGAAAAATTATAATCATAATCACAATATAATAATAATAATAAATAATTAAATTATAATAATATAATTATAATATAATATAATATAATAATAATCATAATAATCATCATAGTCATAATCATAATAATATAACCATAATTATAATATAATAATAATAAAATTATAATCATAATCATAATAATAATATAATAATAATAATAAATAATCATAATCATATTTATAATCATAATATAATAATATAAAACTAAAATCATAATTATTATAATATAATAATATTAAATAATTAATAAAATTAATCATATAATAATAATAATAACAGTGATGTTAACATAATAATAACAATAATTATTATAATATTATAATATAATAATAAAAAAATCATCATAATACTAATATAATAGTAAATCATAATCATAATAATATAATAATATATCATAATCATAATTATAATAATAAAATATAACATAATCAAATAATAATCGCTATTCCGACGAAAGCTAATCCGGTATACTATCTATAACTTGGTATACCATATTAACACTCTTTCGCACTCTTCTACTTAGTCTAAAATTCGTTTGACAAATTAATTGAACAAAATAGTTATTCTATTCATATTTTTTGTTATTCCACCAAATACCAAACAAACCCAAATTTTTTCTTTGCGTCCTTTTTCTCGACCACACTATGCTGGAATCTCGACTAAGCTATGAATATGATGCGCTGTAATCTGTAAAAGGTTTTGAGTTTTGACCCACTATAAGCACCATAAGTTATGTTGCATCTAACGCATGCGATGATTTTCATAGTCTTACGTTTGACTGGAGATAATTAAAAGATAAAACTAATTTCTCTCTCTCCAAAGGAATAACATCAACATCTAATTCTCCTCAATTTATTTCGCTTCCAAGAAAAAGATTTTAGGGTAGCTAGAGGACTTATTATATATAGCGATGGTGTGTTATATAAAAAATAACAATAAATAAATAAAAAGTGTATTATATATGGTTCTTTAGAGACTGCTTCAGAGATGGTCAAGTCACGGCAAGAAATGAAGGGAAACTAAGAGAGTCACCTTTCATCTTCCCCTTAAATTTTCATTTAAAAGATTTGTAGAGGTGAAATCTTCAATTTATGTTATCAATAATTTTCTTTAATTAATTTACAGTGTAGAAAAGTTACTTCCCTTCTGTTTTCAATAATTCTCTCAGATCGAATTATGTTGTTTCAATAATAATCTAAGATGGGCTTCACCTAACTCTACACATGTGTTTCATCAAAAAAAAATAAAAAACTCTATACGTGGATCAAAAAAAGTGTTTAATACTTTAATTATTAGTCTAACTTTGAGCTTACTGGTAAAAAAAACATATAGTATCAATCAAGTCACATTAAAAATGATCAATATTTTTGGATTCATTTGAAATTTAATATATTATATATGTTTTGATTAAAATTATCAAAAATTATACATGGATTAAATAGGATAATTACCAAATAAAATTCGAGTTTTTGGCTTTTTTTTTTTACTTGAATACACTCTCAACCTTGTCACAATTTATGTCGTAAAACTATAATAAGTGATCCGAACCATCTATCATACATTTATACGAATCTTAAAAAAAAAATTATCCCTACCCAAAAAAGAAAAGGCATATCAAGCCATACGTGTTGGTTAACATTAAGCTGTTGTTTTGAAAGTTTCACATCTCTTCATCATGGACAAACCTTCAAAGTTCTTTGGACCACCTTTGTCGGGAAAAAGGCCTCCTGATTTTTTCACGAGAATTAGAAGCTTCTGAAGGAAGATACATTCAGAGTGATTAGTTTTATATCTTCTAGTCCTTAGTTTGGATTTTATTTGTGATGTACTTTGCCTGATTTTTTTTATGTTTTAATTGTTAGTTGTGGTGGAATTGTTAGTGGTAGGAATATTATTGTTTTAAATAATTATTAAAATTATATAAAATTATATTTGTCAATTTATAAAAAAATCACATAAAATTTTAACTCTTTCTTTGAGTTTAATTGATATACATATATAAAGCATCAGCAGAAGAATATGCATGAAGATCTCAAAAAAGAAGTAGGTTATATTAGAATTCTAAAAATCAAAGGTAATGAAAACAATCTTAAAATTAAACCAATTATAATAGAGGCAATACACTCTAACCGTTGCAATGGTTACCACAATTGTTATAACGAAATAAATCATTTATGTACAAATTTTGTCCAAATAACTTCAAAATATTTTTATTACCTAACTGTTGCAACAGATCTCACATCCGTTGTAAAAGATGACTTCGAGATAAAATTTAGTTTCTAACTGTTATAACCGATCTCTATAACTGTTGTAACGGAATAAATCATTCATATATAAATTTCATCCAAAAAGCTCCAGAACTTTTCTCTCTTATATTTGTTGTAACGAATCTCACGCCTGTTGCAACGATTAAGCTAGCTAGGATTAGTATTGTCTACTGTTGTAACAGATAGTGATAATTTTCTATCTAATTTGATTCACATCTATATATATCAAATTTCTTTCTCTTCCAAACTGACGGTTTTGATAGTCAAACTTGCTTTAACACTAATCATCATATATGTACACTTGAGAAAGCTATATTTCTAACACTTAGTCAAAAGATTGTTTTATTATACCTCTATAAATTGAGATTGAAAGATTCTTTATTAAATTATTTGCTTGTTTCTCCTTCGTGAGAATTAAAGACATTGTCCTCGCTGTTTTTTTGGCCGACTACTACCTGATTACTTAGTGTAAGGTACCGAATGTTCACAATTATACAAATAATTATGTTTTAGTGACTCGACACAATCATCTGTTGCGATTGTGTGTCTCAAAGATATGAGATCTTCATAGGCGAACTCCATTAAATATTATATTCTCTTCTTTTTACTTTATTTTTATTTACTGTGGTTAAATTTTAATGCTAGACTCTTAGAAAAAGCAAATATGAACTACTTTATTTTTGTATGGTTTTATGAGAAAGAAATGAAAAATTGCAGGTATCTGCTTTTGACCAAATTTTTTTTTGTAAAAAGCGTAAGGATTAACTGACAATTATTTATATTTTTAAAATGTGATAAATGAAATATAATTTACATGTTATATTTATCGCGTACTTGAAAATTATTAGTATTTTATAAAATGGTAATTTACTATTTATCAAATGATATGAGATTTACAATAATTCATGTTTAACGGGGTTTGTGATCTACCAAATATTTTTTTAACTTGCATGAAAATATGTTTTCAAAACTTTTTATAATTTATATATAGGTCATGTTCGGACTCTTCCTATTCATCACTGTACGAGTCGGAAAAATTTTTTTGTCTCTCATAGAATTTGTTTTTCCCACTCGTCACAGTCACAGTGGCACGTACAAAAGGTCCGACAATTTATCTAGCACATATAATGATGAGTCTCATCTTTTCACGAAAACATATAAGTTAAAGTGCCACAAAAATATATATATGAAAGTAATGGGGTCCTATTTTAAAAAGAATAAAACAAAGTTGCGAATCTAAATGTGCGCGCGCACATTAAATCAAACTATAATTAATAATTAATATTTGCTCCTGTACAATCATCACAGAAATTCTGAGAATTATAACGCATAAATGTTAAAGGAAATTACGTCAAACTAAACTATATTTCATTTTCTCCGTGCAAATTTATTTCAACTTCCATCAATTTTATCTTAAGTTCGACCCGCAACCAATCCAATCCGTCAAATTGTCATTTCTACTCATTTCCAATTGAACGAAATTTACAATACTGTCTTAAATAAATCTAGACTGTTTATTTAGCATCGGACGATACATTATTTTCCAAATAAATCTGGTAGGTAAAGACAAATTCACAATAAAATGAAACGTAATCGTCCAATCTAAAGGGATAGTTCCGATCTGATCAGAACAATAAAAAAATATTTAATATTTTGTGATGATGTGCAATTTTAATCCCCAATTTTTGTGATGGATGGGAATATGATACATGCTTATTTAATTTTTATTTTTGGTACTAACTGGTGATGGATGGATAGGAATAGGATGGGGACTAGTGAAACAACTGAGGTCGGTCATTCTTGTTAGGCGCACGTTCAAAAATGGCGTGTAGTCTTACATTCAGTCTGGATCGGTGCAGAGCACAGAGATTTCCTGAATCAGATCTCCAGTCTTCTTTGTATATTTAAAGCAATCATCTTGATGTTGTTTAAAAAAAATCATTGCTATTCCGATAATAAAATTTATCAAATAAGTTTTAAACTAAGGAGAAAAAATGTAGAAAAGTGTTAAACTGATATATCAAGCGGTAGTATACTGGTTTAGTTATTGTAGAATAGCGATTATTATTTGATTATGTTATATTATATTATTATATTATGATTATTATTTATTATTATTATATTACTCTTCTTTCGAGCTAGGGCGACATACATTGAAGTCTTGAGTCAAACATGCATTGGATTTCACATATCACAAAATCAACCCAGTAGTAGGGCTGTCAATGGCATCCTTTCAGCCGTTTACTCGACCCGTATCGTATCCGATAAGACGGATATGAGTAAGGTTTTATTTTCGTTAGGTCATCGGGTATGAGTATAGGTAAGAAAAAATTATGTTAACTTATCGGGTATGGATATGGGTAAGGGATTTTCGTTACTTGTTATCCATTGCGTAAATTATATAAATATATATAAAGTTTGTCTAGCATGCTTCCGTTAGCATTTCAATTGGAATGCTAACGAGTCAAATTTTAATTTTTTATGTTTAAAATTTCAATTTAAGTAGCTCAATAAAATCTTTATATCATAATCTTATAGAATATTAATTTTTATCGTGTTTGAAGTTAGTTTACTATACTTAATGATTTTTAAAAGATAACCCTGAAATAATAAAAAATTAATAATAATTGTATGTTAACAAATTTTACTTTCTAAAAATCATTAAGCATAGTAAACTAACTCCAAACACGATGAAAATTAGTATACTATAAGATTATGATATAAAAATTTTATTGAGCTACTGAAATTAAAATTTCAAGCATGAAAAAATAAAATTTGACTTGTTAGCATTTCGGATTGATATGCTAACGGAAGCATACTCGACAAACTCAATATATATATAGTAATTAGTATATATTTTTATGACAATTAACAATAAAAAATTATATGATTTTTTTATCTAAAATATTAATTAGTATTGCACTTTATTAGTATATTTATTTCATGTTATTTATTTGTCTAAATCATATAATTTTTTTCATTGAATTATTTTTATTTTTACTCGTTATCTACCGTTACCTGTTCGTTACCCAAAATTTTTAATGGATATGGATAAAGAAATTTTTAATAGGTATGGATAAAAAAAATACCTCCACCCGTACCATATACCCATTGACAGCCCTACCCAGTAGTGAAAAAAATTAGAAAAAAATTGGAAGAAATTACTTTATTATTATTACTTTATTATTATTACTTTATTATTATTATGATTATGATTATGAATTATTTTATTATTATTTAATTTTATTATATTATATTATTATATTGTGATTATGATTATGATTATATTACTATTACATCATAGTTATTATTATTATTTTTATTATTATTATTATTATTTATTATTATTTGATTGTATTAAATTATATTATTATATTGTGATTATTATTATTATTATTATATCATAATAATTATATTATTATCAATGTCATTGTAGTATCATAATTATCAATATTTTAATAACTGTCAAATGATATTTTCACCATTCCAAATTATCAAGAATACTACTCTTCTAAAATAATACTATTTTATTACTCTTTCAAAACTACCACTCTTCAAAGTTATTCTTTAATTTATCAAATGGACCGCAAAGGTTTATTTATGGCATTGTGCTAGTCTGATAGGAACGTGATTGCACAAGACCAGACCCGAAAATAGCTAGTTTCAGAGTGAAAGCATGCCACCTCTTCCATCATTTGACATTTGCACCCTCCCCAATTGCTTGTACATCACAAGGGAAACAAGAAATATGAACTCCAAAAAACATTATATATACACTACAATAAAAATGGCGTTACACAAAATCACTTTAACAACAAAATCACTTTAACAACAGATATAGATCAAATCCGTTATTAAAATGACACAGTGACATTATTGAAATATTGATAACTTTTTAACAATAATTTTTAATAAAAAATATTAAAATAGATTCAAAAAACATAAAAAAGCTGCACACTCATTTAACAATAGTTCTTTTAAAGAACGTTATTAAATACAATATTCAGCAACAGTTAAATAGTGTGCTGATTTTTTAATTTTTTTACTATATTTGGCCACGGTTACTATATTTGGCAATGGGTGTGCTGATTTTTCATATATTTTTTTACTCTATTCAGCAATGATTTTGTTCAGATAACCATTGTTAATTATTTATATAACTTTTTGATTCTGACAGATCTATCTCCGTCAATGACATTTGTTACCATGGATTGTCAGATTGTTTTTATGTCATCATTCGTTCATCCCAATCCAATGATCCAAAAGTCAAAATTCAAAAACTAAAATCTCACGGATTACCAACTCATTGTCATCTGTTTTCATATATAAAAAGAGAGATGAGGGACAAAAGAAATTAAAACCGAAATCCGACCATCTCAATTTCAAACGATCATAACTTTTGATAGAAAAATTTGATTGAGACGTGCTACGCGTCCACGAAAAACTTACGATGAGATCTACAAGGTTAACTATTTATGCTATTACGGTCATTTTTAGGGCCAAAAACATCATCTCTCAAAAACATATTTGAAGTTTATTTTTAATTTTTAGTTCTATTTTTTTTAGAAATTATATAGGTTTTCATATTATTGAGTAAGCAATATGTATCATTCGGTAATTTTTTTTTTCATTGTATGAATAATAATATTTCTTTTATATTATTTATTATTAAATAATATATTGTATGTTATAATGCTTATCCTTTGTCATATGTTTTTATATCATTTACTATTCTTAGTTATTTTGTCATCTGTATAGAAAGTTAAATTTACAAAAAAAAAATTAATGGACCTTTAGCAACGGTTCTATGATAGAATCGTTATTAAAAGTGTATTTAACAATGGTTCTGATACAGAATCGTTGCTAAAAGTTAATTAAAAATAATAATTTTGAACATATAATTTGGCAACAAGATTTGATAACAGTTCAATAAACCGTTGTTAAATTTGATCAACAACCATTGCCAAATAGTTTTTTTGTTGTAGTGATATATACGATATCATATATGTTTATCAAATCAAATAAATGACGTTAATAACACCATGATTGCATCAAAAAATAAATAAAGTTGTAACTGCGTGGATCAGTAATGAGATGACATTATGTGGGGGTCGAACGAATATTTTTAAGGCAATATAAACAATTATTCCATATATGTGTACAATATGAAATTATGTGCTGAACATTAATCCCCATTCTATCTTACTAAATCTATCAATGACAAAAATAGCTGGAAAAAAAAAGAAAAAAGAAAAAAGAAACACAACATACTCATGGCCTTTTCTGGAAGTGGTGATTAGTTCAAAACCTAATACCTACACTAGGGATAAAATCATTGACCGGATTGAATTTTTTTTTCACAATGACGTTAATGGCGTTGACTTGAGGGAAATTAGTTTTTCTTTTTTACGAAAAAAAAAAGATACGGCCTATGCCTCTTAGTATATACCGAAAGAAACTAGTTACTTAATTAGATGAGTTATATAATTAAAATGACTAAATTTGTAAGATAATTTTATAAATATAAGTTAGGTCAATAAATATATTTGTTATTAATGTTGTTCGGTCCTTGAGTAGAGTGAATATTTTCTGTCTTCATATTATGCTAAAATAAATAATAATAATAATAATAATAATAAAGATACGAATCTCGAGTGAAATGATATTTTTATAAGATGGAGAGTAAAAAAAATAATAATACAGACCATAAAAAATCGCCTTATTAAATATAGAACGTTTTTTACGTTTGTAAAATTGAAATACTTATATAAATGAGAGAAGTACTTTTGAGAAGAAGTTTGCTTTAAAAGAATACCACTACAAATTTTAAACCGTTTGATTTGATAATTCTAATTTTCTAAATCATTTCGATTGTATGTGTATAAAAGTTACGGAATTTATCTTCAATTGGTGCTTTGCATGTTGAAATAAAATTTAAATAATGTAATTTTGTATATAAAAATAGACATAAAAGATATAGTTTTATTATCCAATAATCTAGTTTTGTTATTTTTAAAATTAAGAAATTATTATTTGAGGTTTAGATATATTAACAACAATACGACATGAAAGATCATAGACATTAGATTACTCCACATTTAAGTTGTAACATATGTTTGTATTATATGTGTTCATATATTTATTGTTGCTTGATGGAATAAATATTCAGTTTTATATGGTGGTGTTCATTTTGGGAAAGTTCTGATAAAGACAAAATAATATATAAATTAAAATGAATAGAAACCTAAAATAATTTTCTTATTCAGTTTTATGACTTGATTCTTACACTTGAAAGATACAGCATGTCTAAATTATGCGACAAACGGACGAATATTTTCTCCGTTTGATACACATGTAATGTAACATGTTTAATTCGGTGTTCTCCGGCCACCAGGCTGTGGAGCAGATGATTTATATTAGGTCAGGATCTTCTGTGACTAAAACATGTAGCTAAATCTTTTATCGGAGAAGAACTCATTTAGTCACTCACTTCACTTCAATATTTGTTCCCAAAACTTTACTATTTGTTTGGAAAAAATCTATAATGTTAGAAAGATAGTTATACTAATATAATTCGTCAGTAAATAAAGTCTATGTGCCACATGAAATTAGTTTATTTTTGCTATTAGAAAGAAATTTTATTACAACCAAATGATACATTTTACTTAAGTATGATTAAAATAATTATAAGTATTCTTAATTTTTAAATGAAATCAATTCATAAATCAAAATTAATCTTAATTAAAAAATTGATATTCAAATTTAACTCATTATTTTAACAGTAGTGTACTATATCTTATGAATTGTTATTAACTAATTTCCTAAATTAACTCTCACTTATCTCCTAAAATAATATTCCACTATTTTTCTAAAATCTGATCATCAAAATACATATGTTGAAAATAGTAAGAGTTTTATAATAATAAAATTTATGTTGGTATCATTATCTTAAATAGCATTACTCATTTGTGGGATGATATTTTCAAAATAAATAAAATATTCTATATTTATACTTTCTATAATATATTGTAAAGAGTGTTTGGCTTGATATGTTTATTATTGTTCAGCCTCATCCGGTTTTCCTTGTTTAAATTAACAAGGAGGATCAAATATATACAACCATGAACGGTTCAGATTTTAGCCAAAATCACTTTTTTTTTCTCTCCATTTTATTTGCTATATTTTATCACGCATTAATAGAAGATCTAAAAATAGAAGTTGTACATCAAATACATTAAACATCAACTATTATTAATTTTATTGTAAAATAGAAAACTACCCATTGTACAACCTTACTCAGAAAAAAAAAGAATATTTTATAAATCATCTTTATTAAATAATAAATTTATTTTATTTAAAAATATCAGAGTCTTTGTAATTAATTTTAGACATAAATTATATCATTTATTTATAAAAAATAGTGTTGCATACATTTTTTTTAAAATTATGAGGTTTCCACACAACCGGTGAATTTTTTAATAGATATAAAAATATATTCATTATTTTATAATATAGATATAAATTATGAGGTTTCTGCATAAGGAGTGATTATAAAGAACGTTTAAATATAATTCTACTTTCTAGAAGTCTAAAATAAGTAAGAGCATCTTTGTTATTTATACTATATTATAAATAATGTATGTATTTGAGACATTGATTAATATTATCAGATAATGTGTAATGACTGAAATACTTATATTTAATTTATATTTGTGATTGATTGATTTTAGAAAAGCAATGGTTCAGATTTCAATAACTCATGTTCTCTCTCCATTTTATTTATTATTTTTATCAATGTATTTATAGGAGGTCTAAAAAAATTATATATTAAATAAATTAAATATTAACTATTATTATTATTTTAAAAAAATGCGCATTGTACAATTTTACTCAGCAGAAAAAATATTATATTTCGTGCATTGTCTTTTATTAAATACTGAATTAATTTCATTTAAAAACTTAAAAACCATATTTAATTGATATATAAATTATCTAAGTAAATAATAAAATTAATATTAAATATAATTATTTTATAAAAATATATATATCAAATAATTAAATATCAATTATTATTATGTTTTATTTTAAGAAAAAAGAAAACTTTATATTTTACAACCTTACTTAAAAAATTATTATTTTTATACATCATTAATTATAATAAAATTATTACTAAATATAAATACTTTTAAAAATAAAAAGATCTACATAACAGACGAATTCTATATTAGTAAATATAATTCTCCTTTCTTAGAGGATAAAACAAGTAAGAGCATTTTCTTGTTTATTTTGATACGACCGACAGGCAAGAGCGTTTTTTTCCTTTTGATATGACCGACAGTGTTTAGACAGTCATTTTAGCTACATTGCGATTACGAAAATAGCATGCTTTTCATGATACGGCGTATCCAAACATCCAATCCACCACCTCCCCACATACATATATGATATCCCCAACTTTGTCCCCAAACTTTGTTGAATCTCCGCCGGGAACGGTTCCTGCTTCCTCTCCATTTTTTCCTCCGTCCCGTCAATTCTCACCTTCAGTTGCTCTCAAAAACAACCGCAACAACGAGTACACCCGCGGGCTCCGGTTGGCACAGGAAGAGACGAACAGCTGACCTAAACTCCAGCCCTCTCTCTCTCTCTCTCTCTCTCTCTGTGACATTTCTATATTTAAACAACGCCACTTGAGTGTTGACCGCTCCATTTTCACTTCCCCCCTCCCCAATCCGACAGATAGAGAGGGGCGCAATGTCAAGGGGCGCCGCCGGTGAGAGATCCTCCTCTCCTCACCGCCGGCTACCAGACTTCCTCCCGTCAATCTCAAGTACGTCAAATTAGGTTACCATTACCTCATAACCCACCTCTTAACCCTCCTCCTCCTCCCCTTAATCGCCGTGGTGCTTCTAGAAGCTATCCAGACCGATCCTAATGATATCCGACAGTTATGGCTTCATCTCCAGTTCAACCTCGTCAGCGTCGTCTCCCTCTCGGCCCTCCTTGTTTTCGCTTCCACCGTTTACCTCCTCACCAGGCCCAGATCGGTTTACCTCGTCGATTACTCGTGCTACGTGCCTCCGCCTGAGCTCAAAGCTCCGTTCAACAAGTTCATGGGGCACTCTAAGGAGTGTTGGTTCGATGAATCCGCGCTCAAGTTTCAGAGGAAGATACTGGAGAGGTCCGGTTTGGGGGAGGAGACTTATGTTCCAGAGGCCATGCACGCCATTCCACCTCAGCCTTCCATGGCTAATGCCCGGGCTGAGGCTGAGCAGGTCCGTATCTGGTTAAGAGAGAATTGTTGTTTTTTTCATTTTTAGTTGATTCATCCGTAAATTGATTTTTGAATTTGGAAAAGTGTTTCTTTTTTCTTTTTATTCTTTTGGTTCTTTGATGACAAATTAGATTTGACGAATAATAGCACAATTTTTTGCCAATCTATTGATGGACCATTTTTGCCATGATTGAAAATTGATCGAGGAAATGCTACTAAGAAAGATTGTGTTTATATTTCGATAATTGAATCCCGAAATCATTACTTTAAAGCTTTTCTACTTGAACAAACCACCTTACTGTTATATGAATGATGATTTTTGACCTGAAAAGGCTTAACACTTTGTTACTTGCGGTCTTCTGTTGAGTCAATCTTGATTTTGATCAGTAAAATAATCATAAGGTTATGATTATCTATTGTAAGCAAAACTTATAACACAGTAATGGAAGTTAAAATTATTGGCTGTGCAACACAAGTGAGCGTTTGCTGCCACTATTGCTGATTCAGATATGTTCATTGTAATCGGAGTGGCAAAATTTATTATTTTCTCTCATTTTCAATAACTTAAATATGAAACTTATGCCAGCTTTTTGTTCTTTTGAAAAAAAAATTCAGGTAATGTTTGGTGCACTTGACAACTTATTCGTCTCGACTGGGGTCAAACCTAAGGACATAGGGATTTTAGTTGTGAACTGTAGTTTGTTTAATCCAACGCCCTCTCTCTCGGCCATGATTATAAACAAATACAAACTCAGAGGAAATATCAAGTCATACAATTTGGGGGGCATGGGGTGCAGTGCTGGTGTCATCTCCGTCGATTTGGCACATGAGCTGCTCCAGGTACACCGTGCAACATACGCAGTGGTTGTGAGCACTGAGAATATTACCCAGAACTGGTATGTACGTCTGACTATTTGCTATTGTCAGATTGGTTTTTTGTATCCTAAAGATCTATGCCACAACATGATAATGTAGTTTTCCAACTTTGAATTTGGTAATTACAGCTTAAGAAATGTTAAATTGAAAATTTTGGATAATAATAGTCCATTTAATTTAAGTTCTTTTTTTTTTTTTTTTTTGTTGCTTCTTTTTGGGGTTGAGCATATTTTGCTTTTCATTTTTGTTTCCCTCTACTTCTTGAACAATCCAAAACAGAAATCTACGGTAGACTTGGAATGGAATGTTGTAGTTACTTGATAGTCTTGTTTTATGGGAATATGGATTATGTGGTCGTTTGTGAGAAATCAAAGCGCATTAATAGTCAAATTAGGTTATATTAATGACAGTTTAATGTTAGTCATACTACATACTCTTGTAAAATAAAAAGCAACATGTACTGAAGTCAGGATACCGCTGGTTATTATTCCCCTGCACTTCAGACCAATAAATTAAGGCTAAATGTATCGCAGGTATTTTGGTAACCGCAAGTCGATGCTGATACCAAACTGTCTGTTTCGAGTGGGTGGGGCGGCTGTGCTGCTGTCAAACCGGGCATCTGACAAACGCCGTGCCAAGTATGAGCTTGTTCACACTGTTCGCACCCACCATGGTGCCGATGATCGTGCATTCCGCTGTGTATTCCAGGTTACCTTTCACAGTAATACTATTTTCTATGTGGCTTAAGTAGGGATCGAGAACCACAAGCTCAGGTTATGGTTGTGAGTTCTCAGAATACATGAAAGTTCCTTGTGGTATTGTTTTGAAGTCTTCCACTTTCTTAATGCCTTCCTCAGATCCCACTCTAATCATTCAGTTCCTGGTGTTCCCTTGTAGAAACATGGGCCTTTACACATTGCCAACTGTTTCAAACCTATCTATAACTATGTTCGACTTCAATTGCTTCATAAGAGGCATTGAAGATTGAACTAACTTAACTGTGTTATTTTTTTTGTTTAAATTGAAATCAGTGTTTTGTGTTAGTTGGAAAAATCTGCAGTGCAGGCATTACTTGTGCTAAGAAAATAATAGCATGGAAAATTTATATAAGTAAATTATTTATGCTTCTTTAAATGTTTCTATTATTTAAATGATTTTATTTGGTAATTGCCAAATTTCAGGAACAAGATGAAACAGGAAAAACTGGGGTTTCTCTCTCTAAAGACCTAATGGCCATTGCTGGTGAAACCCTAAAAATAAACATCACCACCTTGGGCCCAATGGTTCTCCCAGTTAGTGAGCAACTCCTCTTCTTTTTCACCCTTGTCCTGAAAAAGATTTTCAAATTAAAAATCAAGCCCTACATTCCTGATTTCAAGCTTGCCTTTGAGCACTTCTGTATCCACGCTGGTGGTCGTGCAGTTATTGATGAACTGGAGAAGAACCTTCAGTTGGAGCCAATCCATGTAGAAGCTTCTAGAATGACCTTGCACCGGTTTGGCAATACCTCTTCTAGCTCAATTTGGTATGAGTTGGCTTATATTGAAGCAAAGGGGAGGATTAGAAAAGGTCATAGAATTTGGCAAATCGCATTTGGAAGTGGGTTCAAGTGTAATAGTGCAGTATGGAAGTCCCTGAGAAATGTGAAAGCATCAGTACATAACCCCTGGAAAGACTGTATTGAACGATACCCGGTAGTTACTGTTGATCAGATTCTGTCTGGTACAAATTAAGTTTGTTGCTACCACATCAGGCTTTGTATCATTCTAATTATTTGATACGCTGGAATTGCTGTAGAGATTCATGTTCGCGTCAAACACTTGTTGTAGTTGATTTCTATTTGTTGGAATTGCTGGAACTGTAGTTATTTTTTATTCGATGCCGGTTTAGATTGTGAGGGTAAAATGGAAAAGTGTGCGCACATTTTTAGCAGCCAATTAGCCTGGTGCTTGGTCTTTTATGGTAATTTACTTGATGGAAGGATTGAAAGTTGTAAAAAAAAAATCAAAACAAAGTGCTGCTTGGCTCCGGTGTTATGTGCAGTGGTTAATGAATCTATCTTTTTTCTCTCTTTTTTTGAAACAAATGTCAAATAGTCATCAGCTTTCATTTATTCTCGAAGGTATCTCATAATTAAAAACAAAACAAAACATTGCAATCTGAGCAACAAGAACTTTACAAGATAACAAATGATCTCACAAGCTAAAAAGTTAGAAACAACAAAAATATCTAAACGAATGACTGCACCATTGACACTTGAAAAAAAAATGATGCTCTTTCTGTAAGTTGCATACATATTGGAAAAAAAAATATCATAGAATTCATGGAGGTCCGTAATCCCCTACCATTACCATTAGAAAATATTCCCAAAATATAAGAAGAACATGAATATATAAAAAATAAATGACCCACTGTTTTGTCACACAAAATTGACATAATACTGAACGTCTGAACCCCTCAGATTCTCTTATAATTGTAATTTGTAATAGAATAATTAAATTATTGCTGGTGCGTTGGGAAGTATACAATAAAATTCCAATTTGGATTAGTGTAATGCAGCTTTCAGTCATTATCATACTGGATGTTTTGTGCAAGTTAGTAAATAGTAATACTGATACCTATAAGCTTCCGAGGGTTGGTGCTTGGTAGGTTTATGGTGTTCATTTCCTTTTTCTCTTTTATAACGAAAATTTCAAATTTGCGTAGTCTCTAGCTTTCTCAGTATTATTATTTTATGCATAGAAGAATGTTAGCGTTGGAGGTGCTTCATCAGTTACTTCACTACTGCTGTCTTTGCTGTGAATAATTTTCCAAGCGAGTATTTTAAGGAACTGGTGGCATAGAAGATTTGAGACCTAGTCGTTTTGAGTTTAATATCTTCAATTATTAAAATCTGTCATAAATGAAAAGGCTTTCTTGCTATCTTCCAATCTTTCAATTGGACATGTGAACCTTTCTGCATGCACAAACAAAAATCTCTAAATCAAACTAAACTGTCTTTGATGGTAAAATTAGCCACCCCAAGAAGATGATATTGATGGTAAAATTAGCCACCCCAAGAAGATGATATTGATGGTAAAATTAGCCACCCCAAGAAGATGATATTGATGGTAAACTTAGCTGTTCAAAAGCAAGCCCATTGGGCTAAACAAAATTTTGTACTCTATCAATAGCGGCGGCCTTATAATATTGGGCCTACAGAAAAATTTATGTGGAAAGAAGTACGCAGTTCGTCTCTTTGGGTTCCCATTTTAAACATGAAGTTCTCATCGGGCCACAGATTTTCGACTTTTTATTTCTTTTATAATATAATATTTCCGAACAATATGTAGCATGTAAACCGCACAAAAATCCCTCTTAAAATTAACTTTACAAATTAATTATAAACTATGTCATAATTATAAACATTTATTGAAAAAATTTATATGCTTCATGTTCGAACATAAGGCAAAGTAGTGTTTCATATACATTGTACACTTAATTGATTTATTGTAGAGTTTTGCGCAACAGATGACATAAGATACGAGTATGTGGATATGGACATGTTTTACTTATTAATTTGTATTTTAAAGTTTGACTATATAAGATTTCACAGTAAAATTGATTACTATATATTAAATATATCGGCCACCACCAAGTTTTGATTTTACAAATATATCACCCATCCCATGATAATTGTTATCTTGAAATCATCGTTTACATCTAAACAGCCAATTAGTTCTCATTTGACACCACTACGTAGTTAAGGCAGAAAATTCCAAAAAAAAAAGAAAAAAGATAATTAATAGGCCACTCGGCAGAATTTTACAAAAATACCAGTAATCATTAATGCAATGACTAAAGTACCCGTCATTCTCTTTGAAAATTTACATTACCTACGTAATTTTTTAATAAAGAAAAGATTAGACTCCCTATATGCATCATATATACATAGAGTTATGTTACGATTAGTCGTGAAATACAAAACGTTTTTATATTTCACATTGTATCTTTTATTTCGAAATTTAAAATACCGATCCGACCGTTTAAGGTGTTTTTTATATTAAAATATATTTGAAAATCAAATTTTATATTTTTTATAAATTTTTTTAGGATTAGAAAATCATTCTTATTAAAAATTATAAACTCAATGTATTTTCATTCTTTAAAAAATAGAAAAAAAATTTATAAAAAATATAAAATTCGGTCTTCAAATATATTTCAATATGAAGAACAATTTTAACTGTCGGATCTATATTTTGAATTCAAAAATAGAGAGATAAGACAAAAAGTAGAAAAATATTTTGTAATTTGAAAATAAAAGATACATAGCATAACTATAACTATATAGGATCCAGCTAGGTTTGAACTCGTAGTTACAAAACCTCGAACCCAGTAATTAAGAATTTATTTTTTTTTTCAATTAGTCAGACAGGATTTCCTTTTCATTATTTGTTTATTTATTTATTAATTAATTAATTATTCTGCTTTATATTCTCTTTCGAGATTTCCTCCAAGTAATTATTAAATACGATGGGACACACGTGTAACAACCGTTGGATTTTGAACGGCGTGTTCTTTATCTTCTGTCGAGCAGGAAACTCTTTTAAATCACCCCTTCAGAAATTTTCTAATGAAAATCATTTGGAATTCAATCTTATTAAATTTTTCTCGCTGAGTACTCGCACAGAAAGTAAATCAAATTATTAATTTATGAATAAAGAAATTCTTAATAGTTAAACTTTTAAGTTTTTTAAGTATGTTACATCATTAATTTTGTTTAAATTTTTTCATATTCTTGTATTGAGGGATTTATATAAAATAGTTTCTCTCTACTCATTTAAAATAATATATGTAATATGCTAAGGTGAAACTTAACTCTTAAGATTATCTAACTTTTTTATATGATCATTTATAGATTATTATATATTTATTTATATTATTTATTGTTATAATTATCATTATTTCTTGACATTTAAAAATATTATTTCTAAATTTTTTTAATATGAAATTTTATTAAATATATTTAAAACTATATATATTATTAATTATTTATTTGAGAACTATATTGTCGGGGCGAAACCCGACTTACATCCCTAATTATATAAATGCTGCTATTGATTGGGCAGTAGTGGTGTTAATTGATTAATTCATTAATCAACCACAAGAATTTTTACTGATTAACTCTACTTCTCTATTTCTCTAGTCATACAGAAAAAAATATATCTTAGTCATTCGATATTCTTCGATATTCAAAATTAAACAATCTGAAACTGTTCCGATAAATTGAAGAATCTCCAAATAAATTATTGTCCGTCTCGAGTCTTCACGTTCTAATTTGTACAAAATATTGCTATTTGACATTAACGTTATATGGATCTGATTTCAAAAAGTGTTATCTATTATAAGAAATACTTTATATCTTTTTTAATCTATTATATGAAAATTTTAAGTTCGACTTTTTTTAACAATCTAAATACGCGCTTTGAAATTTCCAATCCTTGTAACATCAATCAAGTGCAAATAATTTTACCATCAAATATAAATACTTTTAAAAAAAATACTATCTGAACATATAAGTGATGCGGGAAAGTTAGAATGTACGATCATACCTATGATTACTAACAATTTATTACCACCAATATATTATGCATGCCTAATTAGTAACTCAAAAGGTGTAATTTGTAATGGTTCTAAGTTCTAACGAATGTACCAATCGAGGTCTTTCATATTTTTATTATATTCAAATTTAGTAGACTACATTTTACATTACATGTATTTAATAATTTACCACAATCAAACTTTTACATATCTATACACATTTAATATATATATAATTAAATTAATACAAACGATCATATGGATTACTTCCTAAAAAGTGTATAATTTTCAGCCTCATAAGCCGATGCAAAATATTTGCAAAAAAAAAAAAAAAAAAAGAAGAAGCAAAGTGCCGTTCAATATTCGAAAATACAAGCAGAACCGGTCAACCACAAACCCACAATACAATTCGGACATATTTTGGGATGTTAAACTTTCGGATGAATGGTCCCAATACTCCCAAGGGTGTGTACATAAATATAAAATGCTAGGGGATGAACTTTGCAAACAAAGTAACAAACAAGAAAAAAGACAAAGAAAAGTTTGGATTGGAGTAATCAAGTGCTTGTTGCCTTTTTCGAAACAAAGAACATCTCGAGGACCGAGAAATCGGTCAATCCCGATTAGAGACACGAGATATGTTACTTAATTGGTTTTTTCAAAAGACGTAACAAACAACACCGTACGCATTGCATGAGACAGAAGAGTAACTATGTTTATATACGTGAGCTTACATCCGGGGCCACATATCAGATTAGTGATTAGTCCCATCACTTCATCTTTCCAAATTTTAAGGCTGTTTACTGGCTGCCTTGCTTGTTCCATTAAAAGTCGTGGTGGAAAATAACTAACCAGTAGAAAGGATTTTAAACAAGCATTGAACCGATTGATCTAAAAAAATGCTTGATATTTGTTACAAACTTACAATTGATTGTAATTATCTCAAAGTAAAAAATAAAATAAAAGGAATGATATCGATAAGTTCTTTTGTGTAGTTATATAAATTGTGTATTAAATTAAGGCAAATTTATTCTTATATCTCATCTGCTTAATTAATTACCTCGTCTAAATTCAGTAAAGTGTTCATACTTACTATGCAAATTTTTATATACACACACACATTGAGATGTTTGATAAAATATTCATCGATATTAGTTACTGGTAAAAATATTCACGAAAAATGACCCATTAACATTTCTTTGGTAATTTTTCAGTTTGAAGTTTGAATTTTGAACTAATAAATCCGCACACACAAACAAATGCACCACGGCTACCACATGAGATCGACGTGAGGTAATTGAGCCGACCTATGGTCAATATTAAGAGCTGGAGATCTCGGTTCTCAAGACATGAAATGACGAAGAGATGTGATGAGAGTGAGAAGGTAGCTAGCTTTAATTTCATTTCTATGTTTTTGATGAGTTATGCTTTTCCTTTTTTCCTCTCATGTAGGTTTGGAGCATTTTTTATGCAAGTTTCTCTCGGTTGAAGCGCACTGCTCGTATTTTGTAACGATTGGATTCGATCTTTGTAGCTAGGTAGAGAGAAAGAGAGAGAGAAAAGCTGGATATATATACGCTTCCCAAAATATGCTTCTGTCGTCTCTCTCTCTCTCCTACATGCCTATGTCAGTCTACGTATAGAAAGAGTGAGAGGGAGAGAGATTGAGAGGAAGATGGCGATTGGACAGCGATCTCTAGGTTTATTTCTGGTTCTGTCTGGTAACCTTTTGGATGATCTTCTCGCTTGTATCAGCTGCTTGTACCAGAACACGCAACAGGCGTGAAAGGAGATGAATCATGAATCTAAGTCCTAAGATGATCGATCAGATCTCCTAAGAATCGTGGTGTGTCTTTTTTCTGATGAATAATTGTGCTGTGTGCCTGTGTCATAAACCGTGCAGTTAGCATGCATGTATTTTTTTGGATTTATACACAAGGACTGAGAGTTTGAAATCATAAGCGCTTATAATTAGAAGTCGCACAATAATTTCTAGCGTGATGAAGCAGTTTGTGTTAAGAACTTAAGATATTATTAATTGTATTACAATTATTTAATGGAAATCGAAAGTCATGAAAAATGTTCTTGAAAATTTAATATTGTGACTCATTATTTTTTTCATTTTTTTTACTGATAAAAAAATTACATAAGTTAAATAATTAATAAGGTAGCAAGTGTGACGTGTTTGAAAGATTGAGATCACATACAGCCATGTTTTTTTTTTCTTATAATTTGTTAATCACTTCAAACAATATCCATTAAGAGAACCAAAAAATTAATTGTGGTAACCGGTGGGTTGAGTCCGGTCCGATCAGTTTTTTTTCTTTTGTGTTTCGCCCGTTTTTTCTTTGCGTTAGGGCCGGCGCCAAAGTGGTCATTGATGACTAGTCGTACGCTGTGAACGACAATATATATTCAAACACAGTAGATCGCAGGCAGCTCGTGTAGTTCATGAAAAAAGAGTACTGGTAAACTGAAACGGGCCTCAGGCCTCTGGTGCTGGTGCATGCTTGACCCATAATTTGGCAACATCAGAATATTTTGATCAATCATAACTAGAGCCCCCTGATTAACAGAAAGCCGTTGCCTTTCTTTCCATTTACATGCAAAAGAGAAATTGCATAATGTATATATCCACTATCCATTTGACCGGGTATTAACTGTACAGGAAGTAGATCGTTATAAAAAGCAAAAAAAAATGTGAAGAAGAAGATTAAATATAATTAAAACTCTCTTCTCAGAGCGTCACGTGACCACACGGTATCTGGCACGTGTGACTGAGATGTAAGGCTTAAATTGTACGTACTACATAGAACAGTGCAAGTGCAACCTGTCCTGTCTTTTCCCGTTACCGTCTCCGAAATCGGTGTCTTGATCCAGGTACACTGGTAAAGAATCAGAATCATGGCAGGCTGATAAATGAGTTGCGTCGTTTACCAGTTCTGACACGTAGACCCCCTTCTTTTCAATCGTGACGTTGCTGCTACATCCAAGATTAAAATGTGGCACATATACCCTGCAAGCTACGTACAGAAATGCACTGAACTAGCCATATATTTTCTTGTTTTATTTCTTTATATTCATGGTAAATATAATATTGATGGTCATATATCTCATATATGCATATATTATTTTGATTTTAATTTAATATGAATATTTTATCGTAAACTTAATATTTATGTTATACATATAACTTTATATATATTTAGAAAAATATTATTTCATTTAAAATTTTAAATGATTTGAAGTGTTCTGAAGTATTGGATGTAACAAAAATATATAGTAGTTGAACAAATAAATGTCTTATAGCAAAAAAAAAATTAAATCTAACGAATGCTTTTTATGACGTTTTATTATTAACGACAAATCAAATTTGAAATTAAGTATAATTTTCTAAGGACCTTAATATAAATTTTAGATAATTGAGAAAAAAAATTATACCTTTAACTTCTAAATTTAAATGCTATCTCACAAACATATATACCGTACAAAATAAATATAGGAAAATTTTGAAATGCCTCACTATCTTTCGATCACTTTTCCCATCAAGAACAAAATATAAGCCATCTAAAAATCAGTGTTTTAAAATGTGATCCATGCGGATACATATGCGGCCGCATATATGTATGCGTAACCAGACTGTATATGCACCAAAACCACTAGACCAACTTCTTCTTTTTTATATATATGTGTTTTATACTTATATGTATTATATTTTAAATATATAATTCATATATAAATTTTCATATGAAAAATCACACATGCGGTATTATACTGTATATACAATATGTTGTGATCATTCATTCGTCCGTATATTGAAATCTATATTTTAAAATATTACTAAAAACTACAGCGTGTGAGATCTATATATAATAATAATGAGAAAAATAGAGAAACAATATTGAGACGCTATATAAGCGTTTATAAATACTAGCAGAAAATCCGTGCTCTGCACGGGGCATGTATATTGAAAACGCTCTCATAATCCCATTTCAGTGGTTAAACATAATTATCTTTTTTGGTGGTTTGTTTTTATTTTGTTATGTTTTGTACAAAATATAATATTTTTTTAGTATGGTGGAACAATTCAATAATAATTGATTTTTAATTATTTGATATATTTTTTTAGACCGACTATAAAATGCATGGTAACATATAGCAAACAGAATGAAAAGAAAAATGAGTTTGACTGAAATCTGAACCATTGATTTTTTAAAATCAATCAATCTCAATAATAAATTGAAATATGGGTATTTCGATCATTACACATTATATAATAACATTAATGAACAAATCATGTTCATATGTTCTTTATAATATAGTATAATATAATATAAATATAGATATGATTAATAAAATATAATATTTTTTTGAAGTAAAATTGTAGGGTTGATAGCTTTCTTTTTTTTACAAAAATTAAAAATAGTTAATGGATAATTTATTTGATAGACAATTTTTTTAGATCTCTTATTAAATATATGATAAAAAATAATAAATAAAATGGAGAGAAAAAAATAACATTAATCAAAATTTAAATCATTAGTTTTTAAAATATTAATATGCACTGTTGGATTAGAGGATTTTGATCATTAAAAAAAACTAAAATATTATATACTATTTCAACACCTCCACTGCATAAGCTCTTTTATATTTATAATTTATAATATAATAAATATAGTATAAATATCATAGAAAGGTCGGGACGTAAATGAAGTGGAATAACACTCCCTCCCTTTCTCTTTTTGGGGATGCTTCTCTCGACTCAACGTCTCAACCTACGGATATCTTCAAAAAAAACAAAAAAAAAAAACAAAGAGGATGCCTCTCCCTTGCGGCCTTGCTGAATCTGAATGAGAGCAGAGCCTCGTGATTGGGAAATAGTTGGAGAGATGCAGATTGCATGGGAGACTGTTCCTGGAGTCACATGCCTCTTTTGACCGTGTTGAGACTTGAGAGCTGAGATTAACACAACCGTGTATAAAGAGCCATAGTTCTCCTGGCTTTCTAGCTTATTTGCATCGCTGCTTCCAAAGACTTTGGCGCTTTGTTCTTTTATTGATACTCCTCTCTGTATTCATCGTAAGAGAGAGAGAGAGTTCAGCAAGTGTTGCTACTTAATTGCTGGTACTACTCGTATAGCTCGAATAACACAAGAGCAGGTAGAGAGAGAGAGAGAGTTAGAAATGCATAGATATGGTGATCTGACAGACTGGGTCGACTCATTAGCCACAACAGGACCTCTGCTTTACACACATCCCAATCTGATTCGTTCTCTCTCTCTCTCTTTCTTCAGAGGATTACACGACATTACTTGTGTGTACCAGTGCTGACTGGTCGCTCCAAACCCCATGCACGTATAAATGTGCATCCGTCTTTTCTAATCTTTGTAATTCGTATATCAAGATCTATCGATTATTAACTTTATTTCTTTTAGGTCTCATATAGGGATTCTACACTAATAACAGAGGTAAAGTCTCTAGGATATCTAAAATGTTTAGAAAATTTTAATGATCTCAATTTTACAGATTATACACTATTTTTTCTCACTGCTAATATAAAAATGATAGACGCATCAAGCATAATTCTAATAATATTTGAAAATCTATTAAAATTAAAGTCAATTTCACTAAAAATGAATTAGTTCCTATAAACTTAGTACACAGTATACTAATATAATAGAATGTAAAATTTCATCTTTCCCAATTAATTATTTGGGTGTACTCTTACACTGGAAAAAAACTGAGTGCTGAGGATTGAGATATTGAGATTTTCTAATATTTAAAATAGAAAATAAATTAGAGAATTGAAAGAGAAAACTATTATGATTTAGAGGAAACACCATAAAGAAAAATATTATTTAGTGGTATGAAAACAAGTATGTAACAGTATGGCACAAGGAGGATTTGAAATTTCCAATATTAAAAATATGAATAAGACATTATTATGTAAATGGATCTAGAGATATAATGATCCATATGAAAAAGGGCTTTGAAAATAAATTCTAAAAATTAAATACCATAATAGAAGATCTCTATCAAATACTTCAATTTCTGAAAAGAATTTAATAAAGAATTATCAATATTCACAGTTGGAATAAATAAGAAAGTAGGTAATGACCAAAATACCCTTTTCAGGATAGATAAATGGTTATCAAAGTGTGCTCCCCAATCACAATTTTCCATTATTAACTTCAGATAAAAATATTACAGTAGCTCAAGTAATAGGTTAATAGATTTTACTTACATTTTGATAAGATATTATCTACTATATTAACACAGCGATTACAAACACTTTATCAACAATTAGCTCCTATTATTTTAGTTAATGAGTAGGATATAATAATTTGGAGATGAAATCCTTCTGGTCTCTTCAGTACTCATTCTTATTACATATTGGTTAGAATTTGGAGGGATATCTAGAGAATTATTTCATATCACATGGGCATCTTATATACCTTTAAAAATTAAAATAATTTTATGATTAGTTTAACAGAATAAGTTACTTACTAAGGAGAATCTTGGTAATAAGGGATGACAAGGAGATGTTACATGTATCTTCTGCAATGATATAGAAACAATAGATCATTTGTTCACTAGCTATCTGTTTATGGAAGTGGCTTGTTTATTACAATAATTTTACTTTTCAAATCAGCTCTATCCAAGAATTATGGCAGATTGATGCCAATATACCCTATAAACACCCAAAATTATGTGAATTAATAAGAGAAGACTTTTTATGAATAATTTGGAATGATAGAAATAGAATAATATTTAAGGGTGGAATTGTAAAAGCCATAGAAGCTTAGGAGGATCAATCATAGCCTTAGAAGATATTGGTGTCTAACTAAGGGTTCAACATATTAAGATTCATTACATCAAATACTGCCATCTAATGTCAATTCTCTGCCGGTGCAGATAATAGAGGATATTTTGAATTAGAGCAATAAGAGGAAGAGGTTTAGTTTGAAAGAGGAATTAAAAAGTTTAGTAATGAACTAGTTTAACAGCATTAACAAAAAAATAAAAGTTCACTGGTCTGAATATGTTATTTCAGCTGGTATTGACATACAGATTGTGAAGAGAAATTGCAAATTAGGGTTTAAAAGAAGACTGGAAGCCTTTAGAAAATTTTGAACTGTTGATTTTGGTAAATCCCCTACTCTATCCGGAATGTGGGTAGTTAATACTATTTGGTTGTTGATTTCTGTTATTTTCAGTTAGCTGTCATGCTAAGTAGTTAGATTTGTTAGCTAATTCTTGAGCAATTTATTGGGAAAAATATTATTTATCGGTATGATGTTTCATTATGATATTTCTCATTATTAGTTCTAGAGTGTTGAAAAATAAATTAGATCTCACAAATATATCATCATTGATCTTATTAGCTGACTTCATCATGTTGAGTATCCAGCTTAATTAGGCAATTAGGCAATGGTAATTAGCTGACTTCATCTTGTTGAGTACCCAGCTTAATTAGGCAACGGTAAAATATAATTAGGCAAGGAGTCAGATTTCTGTAATCTATGAATTATTGTAATTTAGGAAATAAGGCAACGGTAATAAGACTAATGGTCTATATAGTCATGTAGAGAGGATTTGTTTAGTACTCAGAAAAATCATTTTTCAATAATAAAGATTTTCTTCATCATCTTGTAACATGGTATCAGAGCCAGGTTATCGCCATTAGAAACCAAGCTTCCGCAATTCTCAAAGATAGATAACAAAGAACCATCACAACACAAACCAGAGAGCCAAATCAACAAAAACCTCTTCAAAATGACAACCAATGACAAACTTACCTCAGTACTCCTCAATGTTAACAATTATCAGGTTTGGGTGCGGTAAGCAACATTTGGTCTGATCAGCCGAGACAAGCTTGAACATGTCACTGGTGACAAGAAGAGACCCATTCCGCAGGGGCTACTGCCACAGATGCAGAAAAAACCAGATCAAAAAATGGGACAAGGATGACACTCTAGTCATCGGTTGGCTATTAGCATCCATGGAAACTCAGATAAGTGATTTAATGACCTACCAAAACACCTCGCAACAAATTTGGGACAAGGCAGCTACTCGATTTGCTTGAAAAAAGAACTTTGCTGCGTTTATCGGATCCAACAAGAAATACAACAACTGCAACATGCTGGAAAAACCACATCTCAGTTGTTCAATGAGATTCAACAAAAGAGAGATGAAATCAAAGTGTATCGGCCTATAACTGGTGATTTAGACGAACTCAAGCGGCGGGAGGAACAAGATGAGATTTTCATCTTTCTCGCCAAACTTGATGACTCATATGAAGCTGTCAGGTCACAAATCCTCCTCTCTAATGATCTTCCACCACTGGATGAAGTGGCACCCTGATAGAAGGAGAGGAGACGCGACGAGAAGTAATGGGACACCACGCTTCGGCCAACCCCGAGGGGCAGGCCTTCGGCGCATTCACAAAACCTTTGCCAAACAGCACAATCGCCATAACCCTAGATCTAACACCAGCAAAAAATGTGACCACTGTAAGAAAGAGGAGCACAACAAGGACGAGTGCTGGCTTCTCCATCCCGAGCTCCGCCCGCAGGGCCTACGGAGGAGGCGAGATGCAAACGAGGGGAGGTAAAATGGAAAAGGGGGTTTGTAGCCGAAGCAAGGGGGCGAGTGGGGAAGAGAGATCAGCACGGTAGCGGAAATTTCTATACCAACAGTCACCCCGGATCAGATGCAGCAGCTGATGTACCAATTTACTACGCTTCTCAATCAAAAACCGAAGGAAACCAAAATCAATGGTTTGTGTTTAAATTCAATTTATTTATCATATCAATGGGTTTTGGACTTAGGTGCAACTGACCACATGACCGGAAATAAAAATTTATTACACAATTTTGTAAGTTCAAACACCACATAATATATTACAGTACCTAATGGTGACAAAATGGAAATTCTTGGATTTTTTCAAAAACTATATCACAAGTTTTACTAGTAAAATATTGTGCATCCAATTTATTATTTGTTAGCAAACTTACACATGAATTAAAATGTAAACTTATTTTTTCATCAACAAACATATATTTTCAGGATTTGATAACCAAGACAGTGATTGGTGATGGTTTTTTGAAAATGGATTATATTTCTTAAATAAAGAAAAAAATAATCTGGTTACAAGAAAAGAAGAATCAAGTTATATGTGGCACAAGCGAGTTGGGCATCCATCTGATAGAGTTTTGAAGCATTTATTTAATTTTCAAAATTTTGATAATAATAATTGTGAGGCATGTCAACTAGGAAAACATATTAGACTACCATTTCATTTATCAAATTCTAGTAGTAAAGAACCTTTCGAATTAATTCATTCAGATGTATGGGGTCCATCTTCAATTGAATCATTTGATGGATATAGATATTTTATTATATTTATAGATGATTTTACTAAAGTGACGTGGTTGTATTTAATGAAAAATAAATCTGAAGTTTTTAATCAATTTCAAAAATTCTATAATTTTATAACTAATCAATATAATGCACATGTTAAAATCTTTAGATCAGATAATGGAACTGAATTTATAAACCAAAACTTTAGAAGTTTTTTTGAACAAAATGGCATATTACATCAAACAACTTGTTTTTATACTCTACAACAAAATGAAGTTTCATAAAGGAAAAATAGACATTTGCTTGAAATGACTCGAGTACTTTTATTTTAAAATAATGTATCAAAAATATATTGGTCGTGTGCTGTACTTACTGCCATATAACTAATTAACGGATTACCTAGCATTGTTTTAAAAAATAAAAGTCCCTTGGAAATTTTATACCAAAGGAAAATACTTATTGATCACTTAAGAGTCTTCGGGTGCACATGTTATGTACATAACAATATCAGAAATGATAAATTAGATGCTAGAGCAATTAAAACAATTTTTCTAGGATACTCATCTCAAAAGAAAGGATATAATTGTTATGATCCTATAAATAAAATTTTTTATACATCTCGGGATGTTATTTTTCAAGAAAATGAACCATATTTCAAAAAACTTCATAACATTGAAGAATCATGTCAAGAATTATCCTTTAGTCGCCATAGCTCAGATTTGTATAGTCAACTAGAACTTGAACCGGAACATGAAGGTCAGACAGAACTTGAACCAAAACATGAAAAACAAGATCAAATAGAAATTAGACCAGAATTTGAAAACGTGAGTGAACTGGAGAATATAGAAGTTACACCGCTTAGGAGATCGAATCGGGAGATACAACCATCTACGAGGTTAAGAGACTTCATCACCTATCAAGTAAGGTATCCTATTCAAGATTTTCTTTCATACAATAATTTGTCAAATAACTATAAATATTTCATAGGTGCTATTTCAAAAGAAATTGAACCTAGCTCATATCAAGAAGCTATTCAAAAACCACAATGGTGTGAGGCCATGGAAGAAGAATTGCTTGCATTTGAAAAAAAAATAAAACTTGGACAATTACACAACTGCCAAACGGAAAGAAACCTATAGGTTGTAGATGAGTATATAAAATTAAATATAACAGTGATGGTACTATAGAACGGTATAAGGCCCGACTTGTAGCTAAGAGATACACACAAATATATGGTATTGACTATCATGAAACATTTGCACTAGTGATAAAAATGAATATAGTAAGAATTATACTTTCAATTTCAGTAAATAATAATTGGATCTTGTATCAAATGGATGTAAAAAATATATTTCTTCAAGGAACACTTGAGAAGAAGTGTATATGAACTTGCCACCCGGACATAAATTAGCAGAAGGTAAGAATGTTGTCTGTAAACTAAACAAATCTATTTATGGGTTGAGACAGTTTCCAAGAACCTGGTATGCAGAACTAAGCTCTTATTTAATTTCTCTTAATTTTGTTTTGTGCAATGCTGATCATTCATTATTTTTAAAAACAAATAATCAACTTACTACTTTAGTTTTAGTATATGTAGATGATATAATCATTACAGAAAATAATCATGAGGAAATTAATACACATCAACTAAAAAACAAATTTGACATCAAAGATTTGTGAGTCTTAAAATATTTTTTAGGAATTAAAATTGCTCATTCTACCAAAGGATTGTTCATCTCACAAAGAAAATATACCTTACATTTATTAAAGGAAACATGTAAATTAGCAAGTAAGCCAATTAGTATTCCCATTGATGGTAGACATAAATTAAATATAAATGATGGAAAACCTTTAGAGAATATTCAACAATTTCAAAGACTTGTAAGAAAATTAATTTATCTTACAGTTACTAGACCAGATATTGCATACTCGGTTAGTCAAATTAGTCAATTCATGCATACACCTAGAACTTTACACTTAGAAATGCAGTTAATAGAATCCTTAGATATTTAAAGGGAACACCGGGAAAAGGTATATTGATGAAAAATAATAATTCTAATACACTGTGTGGCTATTCTGATGCAGATTGGGCATAAAACTTTAATAGAAAATCTACTACTGGCTTCTACACATTTGTAGGAGGAAATCTAGTCACATGAAATAGTAAGAAGCAGAATGTAGTGGCACGCTCAAGTGCAGAGGCAGAATATCGTGCTATGGCATCCACTGCAAGTGAACTCATATGGATCAAGAAGCTGCTCACAGACATTGGCATGTCAGTATCTCAACCTATGAAGATGTACTGTGATAATCAAGCGGCTAGACATATAGCCTTAAATCCAGTTTTTCACGAAAAAACAAAACACATTGAAGTAGACTGTTATTTCATTCGTGAGAAGATTCAAAACAATGAGATTGAAACTCCATTTGTGACAAGTAAGGATCAACTGGCTGATATATTTACCAAATGGTTGGACTTGAGTTTATTTGAGAGGAACATAGACAAGTTAGGCATGTGCAACATATATATACCTAACTTGAGGGGGAGTGTTGAAAAATAAATTAGATCTCAAATATATCATCATTGATCTTATTAGTCGGCTTCACCTTGTTGAGGGGGCTTAATTAGGCAATTAGGCAACGGTAATTAGCTGACTTCACCTTGTTGAGTACCCAGCTTAATTAGGCAATTAGGCAACGGTAAAATATAATTAGGCAAGGAGTCAGATTCATGTAATCTAGGAATTATTGTAATTTAGGAAATAAGACAACGGTAATAAGACCAATGGTCTATATAGTTATGTAGAGAGGATTTGTTTAGTACTCAGAAAAATCATTTTTCAATAATAAAGATTTTCTTCATCATCTTGTAACATAGAGGTAGATTTAATGTAGTTAATCAACTTATGGTATCGGATTTGTGATACCAACAAACTATTGGATTTGTGATACCAACAAACTATTTATTTTAATATTAAATATAAAACAGGTGACTATTTATTTTTAATTTTCAATATAAAACAGCTGGGATAGTATCCAGGGATACCCCTTTTCGTTAAAAAAAAAAAAACAGACAAATCCCACAATCAATTTTCTCTCTTCCCAATCCCACAAACCTCCTCCTAATCTACCTACTGAACTCTCTGTCTACTATTAAAACCCCGCCTGGCCACCTCTCTTCAACAGTTGTTGTTCTCCTCTCTCCAGTATTAATTTGAGTAAGAGTTGCGCTTCGTCTCTGATCTAAATACATCAGAAAAACGCACATCACAAATTAAATGGCGCCATCTTTCTCTATTCTCTTTCCCATCTCTTCCACTAATTGCACAGATGATCAAGAGCTTTCCGATAACTACAGCTCCATCACTTGTTCATCGCCTTCCTCAAGTACTTCTTCGGTTGATTGCACTCTCTCCCTTGGTACTCCGTCAACCCGACAAAATGATGGAACATGGTATAAACAAAGCTCATCTGCTGCCACGTATTGGGATATCCTTCAAGAACCAAAGAAACATCAAACTAGTGCCTGTAATGCTGCGCTGAAGGGGTATAATGGTAATGGAAATCTCGGTGGAGATCCGCTTTTGCTCGCTCGAAGATGCGCTAACTGTGATACTACCTCGACTCCTCTCTGGCGAAATGGGCCACGTGGTCCCAAGGTATTTGTTCTTTTAGTATCTTGTTTACCGTTTTATAACGATTTGTATCTTTTGGTCTCGACTTCGCAGCGACGAAATCTGCTGCTCGTTTTTGCACCGAGGAAGGCCCTGCTATTCGGCATCCGACGACCGGACGACGCACCTCTATTTCACGCACAGTAATCTCCTTTTTGGTGATTTCCGACCATCTGATTTTACGAGCAGTCTCATACTCGCCGATTTTATGAGCAGCAGATTTGCTTCCGACTTTGTGTGGTAGCTGGTAGAAGAGGCTACCATGCAATAATATTGCTTCACACTTGCGCCTCATTTTTTTTTGGCCAACTAATTTGCCTCTTTTGCTTATTGATGTCAAAAACATACATCGATCTTCTTGCAATAAAACAATAAAATAATGACTCTTGCGTTTACTGTAGTTTTCATCTAACAAGAACAAGAACCATGCACGTTATGAGAACATTGTTCATATGGTCTTAAATTATAGTGTGATATTTTTTTGAGTTGCATTAATTAATTAATCAACCAACATGTAAGGAAATAGGTTGAATGTGGCCTCTTTCATATAAACACGCAACCACATTACACAGCATATCACTAACTTCTATCCAAATATATTCCTGTAGTCTTTGTGCAATGCATGTGGAATCCGATTCAAGAAGGAAGAGAGAAGAGCTGCCACCACATCAGCTATACCGGTTGAACTGGGGCCAACATGTGGTTACCAGCAAGCCCAATCATGGACCTTTTATGATTCTACAAAAAGTGGACCCATCTCAATTTATGGTCACGATTCATCCAACAATACTGACATGGCATCGTACCACCCATGGCGGATCAGTGCTGTACCTGTTCAAGATAGAACCACTCTGTACCAGTATAACTAGTTAGTTAGGTTAATTATACAATTAGTAGTATAATGTAGCCGTATTCACGGTATGATCAGTGTTATCTGCTTTTTGGATTTTCATTTTGAAGACTGACAGCATGAAAATCCATATCCATCGTGGGTATTTATTGATGTAGATTCTTAGAAGAATAATTTTTTAAACAGAAGTAAAAATTTTAATTTTTCATTTCCTTTAATTTTTTTTGTTCATTGAGAGTAGAAAAAATTCATCCATAATATTTGCTTGAAGAATAAAGGAAATAATATTTGTTTGAATATAAAAATCAAGGACCATGATGAATATTTATCTTGTAATGGATTTATGAGTACACGTTGGCAAATGGTGCTTTTCGAATGAAAGAAATGGAGAACTATGGATAAAATTATGGAGAATTATTTGCAAAAGCACAAAGGCGTTTATATGATCTTTATTTTAAGTTGGAAATAATCAATCTGAATCATTCAATCTAATCTTCATATTAAAATGTATTAGTAAATCAAATTTTATATTTTTTAGAATTTATTTGCTATTTTTTCTAATGAGGAGAAAATAACTTGATCTGAGAATTCTGGTTCATCCAAAAATGACGGTTTTCTTTCTATCCAAAAAAATAGCAAATAAATTAATAAATTTGGTTTACTAATAGATTTTGATATGAATATTAGATTGAATGATTTGGATCGATTATTTCGACTTGAAATTAAAAATAGAGCGCAAAACACACAACGCTTTTGTGCTTTTGCAAAAGCACCATAGTCGGACTCTATATATATTGATATTCTGAAGTAATCGTGAAATTTTTACTATAATTATTTCAAACATTAAAACATGTTCTAAAACTTGGTTAGCGGATCTGAATCATACTGATGATACATGATAAATTGATGAAACTAAAAAATAATTGGTGTGGGTTTGAGCCGAGCTTAGATATTTGAATATTGGGCCTATTGGTGTAATTAGGGTCTATCGGTCCAAGTGCTGTCGTGGATTACGTGTGGAATGTTTTGGGCCGTTTATTTTTATTTTGAAGTATAAATTGGGTATTGTTCGTATGCACTCCTTAATTGCGAAATTTGATCTCACGATGGACCAATAAGTGTTCTTTTTTAAATCAATGGGGTTACCGGCTACAGTCCCAGACGAGACTTTTGTAATTTGGAAGTTGGAAATAAAGTGATGGTAGAATTGTTGGAAATTTTAGTTGGAACCATTGGAATTAAAACGGCGTATCAATCTCGCAATATCATATAAAACTTTTTTGTATTATTTTTGATTATTTTTTTATATGATCTTTATTTATTTATATGAAATAAAATAAATTTATAAATTTTGAATTATTCAATTTATTTGATTTAGAAAAATATATACCGAACAAAAACTGAAATAATTAAAATTTTCAACCGAACTAAAAAATCAAACTAAATAGTTCAAAATTTAACAATTTGATTCAAAACCAATTAAATTGATCTGTTTGCACACCCCTGCTAGCTATCTATCCTGAGCAGGACCACCACAAGTAGATGCGAAAATATTGAACATATCGCAAAACGACCAACAATAAGGATGCTCATCTAAGTTGCAAATCACATGAATATCCAGCATAACAAAATAAATTTACAAAGTTTTCTTGGATCCCATCTTCGTTCCTTTGACTAGTTAGGGCTAATTAAGATGCAAAATGAAGAGGAGATGCGGAGAGGTCCTTGCTTAAGTTGGGCCTTCTCTAATTTCTTTAATAAAGAGGATGCCAAATGTCATATCTTCAATGTTCATAAAGGATCATCTATTTAAAATTTGCGAACCTTGGAGACATTGTATTTAAAGCAAAATTAGTATAATGAGTTCTCATGAAATCTTTTCATGAGTTGACCTCAAAAAATATTTTTTAATTAATATTTTCACATTTCGATTTATGTTTTTTAGTAATTTTAATATGAAATTTTTTATTTTTCAAACTTTTTAAATATTTATTTCAAATTTGTAAGGATGACCCTAGAATAAAAATAGATCATTTAAAAAAATCTGAAATTAAGTACTTGAAAAATCTAAAAATGAAAAAAAAAATCCCATAAAATTCGAATATAAATAATATATTGAACAAATTAAGTTAAATCTTTATCTATTCTCGACAAATAAAGTAGTATGGAATATGCCAAATCTAATTTATTTAATCCACGCGATGTGTTTGTGCGAATAAATTATCTGGTTAGACTCAATCTGGACTACTCAGCCCAAAATTATTATTCGAAAAAACCTAGATGGATCAATCTACTAGTTCAGTGCAACGAGGGAGATGCTGAGATCTCCTACATAAGTGAAAATAATTAATAATTAATTAACAATATATTATATTTTTAATATAGAGAGAGAAAGTCTAAAATATAATGTATTACACGGATACGCCTACATACCACGTCAAAATCTCAAAATTTAAGATAAAAATTCTCCATATCAAACTTTTGTAGCAAAATTTTATATTTTTTGAATTTTTTTTGCTATTTATTTGGGCGGGAAGAAAATCAGCACCGTTGGATAATCCAAAATCCTTAAAATCAAACAACTTTCCCTTAGCCCAAAAAAATTGCAACATAATTAAAAATATAAAATTTAATTTTCTAAAAGAGTTTGATATGGAAAATAAAATTAAACACAGTTGATCTCAAAAGATATTTCAATATGAAAATATCCACCCTTAAAAATTTAGAGAATTAAAAAAAAAGCAGCTCGGGCCAAGAGACTCAAAATTCAAGAAAAAAATTTAAAAAGCCCGATTAGACTTAATTCTAGTCTAAAATCGCCAAGAAAGAAGAAGCATTCAAAGAAAAGCTCAAAAATTAAAATTCATAAAAAAAATTAATGTCTAAGCCTCAGAAATTCAAATCAAAAACTTTTTCGAAACTTAAAAATCTCAAAAATAAAATTTTATGGAGAAATAAAATTCTGCATAAAAAATTCTAAGAATTTTCATATATGCTTGATATTTTTGGAGTTAGAAAATTTAAAAAAATTTTAAATTATCAATTAACATAATGAAAAATTAATTGATTAAGCATTAAAAATATTTGATGCTTGATGAAAGTACAAAATGATAAATAAAAAGTAACAAATTTTTCATATTTCAAAAAAATTTTGAGCAAATTTTAGTATAATTTGGGTGAAGGGACTTTTGAGAAATAATTTTAAAATAAAAGAGAAATAACAAAAATCCAAATAAATGGGCAGGTCCAATTAAATTTGAAATGGAGGGGTTATTTTTGAATTTGAACATGATGCACCTTTCATCTCTCTTCTTTTCCGACTGCTATAGTAATGACTGGTACAGCATATGGGTTTTCTCTACTGGCTCAAAAATATTAAATGAAACATATGGTCCCGTGCGATGAAAATAAATATATTATATACAGTTGGAAAGAACATGAAGAGAAGAACACAGAGATGAAGAACTCATGAAATGATCAAGTGATTTGGGAGAAAATTGAAGGAAAAATATTTGATTCAAAAATAAAATCGAACGATTCAAATCATAATTGATCAAATTTACGCTTCAAACACTTTCTCCATAGTCACAAGAGACAGTTTGGTTGGATTTTAGATACTTCAAATTGGTGAGACTATGAACTCGCAAATTAGGTCAAAAATTAGGTTGCTTAAATCATATACCAAATCCTTCTATTAATTGAAAAAATATTTATAGATGAATTTCTAGCAGATTTTTTTTATTTTAGTAAATAAATAGAAATGGTAAGATTATCTCGAAAATTAGCCCATATAGCCTGGACCGAGTTTGAAACTCGATCCAAGGTTTTTTTTACGTTTGTGTGTGTTATATTAAAAACAAAATATAACAGTTAGTAGATTGATCTAAAATATTACAACAAAAATTAAAATAACGTTTTATAAAGCCAACTATAAGCACGATTAATACATTGTTCTAAAATAGTATCAAACAAATAGAAATATTACAACAACAATTGAAATCCAATTGTTCTCGTAAATATAATAACAAAAAAATATAAACACACTAATAATATAAATCATGCTCTGTTGGAACGAGTTCGACCTCGAGTTGGCAGCCTGTTGATACGATCCTCCATTTCATCCATAACCATTGGAATGTGTATCTTCATTCTCATTCCTTTATTGATTTTGCTGGATCTGGCATAATGACCGGACCGTTGTACATTGGTCAATCTTGTTTATTGCCATAACTACGTCAATGACTAGACCATGTGTTAATGTAGTACTAGATGGTATAATATGGACTAACGTACTGAGTGTAATCCAGCCTTTTGAATGAACAAACAACAAGCAAGTGGTCGCATGGGATGCTAGTCAATTGCGGTTTCTGACACCAACAATTATCAATTCCCGTCATCGCTAATTCAACCTCATATTTTATTTCACCCCTTCGACCCTATTATTTCAAATAGAAATTACAAATTATTGCTTAAATTTTGAAGTTGAATAAAAAATTATATAAGTATCGAATATTACCATCTCGATAAGTCCATTTATGTTGTAAATATCGTAGTTGTTGATACTCAAATCCAGTGGTATGACATCATACGTTTTCTCTTTATGACCGCGATGTTTTATCAGTTCGATGACCTTTTGGGAGAACACCATACCTTGGGCTTCCCAAGCTGCTGTAATTTCTCGACGCTTATAGAACCACTCAACACATTTGTGCCACGTATTCTCGACGATAGCACATACCGGAAGTTGTCTAGCGATCCTGAACACGTTGTTCAGTGATTCTGAATGGTTTCTTATCATTATTCCCCACCGATTGAGAACCTGCCTATCTTTCTTGATGCAATGCGGCCACTTGCTCTGGGGTTAACTCCTCATAATGGAATTCCTCGGTTGACACTTCCTCATTTGCAGCGGGTTGGTTATTGAGGTTTCTGTTATTTCGTGTCATTCTGTTGGATACTTGATCTGTTGAGAGATTTTCTTGCATGATTCCTACTTTTCTTATGAACTTATGGGATACCGGTCTAATATTGTTAATTTTTTTAGATATTCCTCACACCTCCATGGTTTCTTATGTCTTGCAGTTTGTTTGAAAAAAGTCTTTACTCTTTTCATATGACAGTCCTTATACACATTTTATGCAATGCGTTGAGTACAATAACGGTGAACAATCTCGCCTGTTGATTCCTGCCATCTAAAATCTGGTCTCTCAAATACTCTTCTTATACCCAGATGTTGATCTGAGATCACGATAATTTTACCAGGACCGACAACCTCTTTACGCAACCACTGCATGAACCAACCTCGGTTTGCCACACTTTCCTCGCCTGCTACAACAACAAATGCAAGTGATAGTAGTTGTTACTCCGCATCATAACCACATGCCATAAATAGTTTACGGACATACCGACCCGATAAAAATCCAGTATCGATGGTTTAGACTGGTCGTAAGTAAGGCCATGCTGTAATACACGGACCAAATGTCCTTGCAACACGATCGAAAATTTCAACACCGAATTTTATTGAGGGCGCTGTCTCTATGATGTATTTTATGTCATATGTGGAATTTTGTATGGCTGCTAGCAGAGACGGAAGCATTTCGTATGACCTCTCCCAACTATCAAATATGTCTGGAATTGTTAGTTCTATTCCTCTCCATAATTTATTATAACTCGGTTGTACTGTGGGAAACTTTTATTTAACCAAACCCATTGCTTCTTTAACTGTCATTTTTAAGTTATCTCTTAACTGATTCTTAACAATATCAACTATCATTCTGGAAGTCATCTGACTGTGGTTCGTCCTAGTAGCACTGTCAAAACAAAAGTGCTTGAGCAGATTTGTTCTGACCTCCCAAACACCCGTTATATTGGGTGTGGCATACATCCTCCATGGACAATTAGAATCTTTACATTTCATCACTAATTTTGATTTGCTGTTATTTGTTACCTCCAATTCTATATTCCGTTGAACATAAAAATCAGCGATTTTCACTTTCAATTCTGATTTTGTACTGAACTGCTGACTTATGCATTCTAGATTCTCTCTCCGGATGAATGGCCAGACTCAGCCCAGCATGGTCAAACTGATCGGAGAAGAGAAATAAATGCTTGTCCTGTGTTCATGCACGAGATCATCACGGGAGGACACCAAATTGTTCATCAATTCTAGGTGGTTTGCGAAAATAAAGCTCGTCTGCATACGGCATTGGCGTATTATCAGCAAATTATGCACACGGGTGCTTCATTCACCGATTGATAAAAGGAACAGATATTTTCCACTCTTTTATTATTTCTTCGACATCTACCGCATCATCAATTTCATCCATATTTATATCTGTTGCATCTTGGATGTTATCCTCCTCGACATCCAGGTGTCACTCTTCCTCTTCGTCATCCTCATCCACATCTACATCCATATTTTATATTGGAATACAAGATGGTCGCTGCTCCCGAGCTCAGGAGTGGGTTCTTTCCTCAACCATTACTGGATTACTACTTCCGTGAATACTGGTCGGATCATAGTTATCAGAACTGGATATTGGTTCAGATATAACTACTAGCTCCAATGTTTTATATCCGGGTAATTGGTACGGAGCTGTTGTTTTAATCATTCCCCAAATTTCATCAGAAATAACCCCAAATAAGCTATAAAAAATTCACATGAACGTGCTGGTGCAATGTTGATCCGTGCTCTAATACTAATGTTGAATTGGCTAGGGAGCAACTCCAAACCAGCATGAATCTGTCTCTTCCAAGTCATGAAGATTGATTGTCTCGTCGGCAGAAAATGTGCACGCGGCATGAATATCATAACCCATGCCGGTTGAAGTGTTCAGGATTTAACCTCCGTAATACACATTGATCAGCAACATTTTCGTCTCAAAAATATGAGCGATAAACCTTACTGTTAGTGTATTTTAATTTTACAATAAAAATTAATAGTCAAAATAGAAAATAAAAATTACAATGTTGATGAGACGAGAGTGGTAAATACGGATCGGCTCTGGATTTATCAAAAAATAAATTTCCAGTTGGAAGCTCTTGCAACAGTAACAATGACGATTTTGAAGAAATGGTTGGCTGAAGGAAGATGAATGAGAAATGTGTTGTGTGTGCTATATAATAGCAGAATGCTGGGATTGAGTTTAAAACTCGGTCCCAGATGTTTGGACTGAGTTTTAAACTCGGTCCTATCACCTACAATTTTTAAATACACATAAACGTTGTAATTTTTAAATGCTGGGACTGAGTTTAATTTTTTTTGTAATATTTTAGATCAATCTACTAACTGTTGTATTTTGTTTTTAATATAACACACGCACAAACGTAAAAAAAAACTTGGGACCGAGTTTCAAACTCGGTCTAGGCTATATGAGCTAATTTTTTTGGATAATCTTACCATTTTCATTTATTTATTTTTTTATTTAATAAAATAAAAAAAAATCTGAATTTCTAGCATCAAAAGGATGCTAAACAAGCATTGAAACATTAAATCATCTTTAAATTTTAACTAGCACTCTCATTAAATTCTTTATATCAAAATCTTGTGGGATACAAAAATTTATGGTGTTTTAAATTTTCTAGATCATTTTTTTTTCATTTTTTAAAATTTAGCTTTAGAAATAATAATAAAATATTCAGCTTTTGTATATTATTTTTAAAATTAAAAACGGTGACTTAGAAAAATTGAAATATTCCAAATTTTTATACTACATAACATTTCAATATGAAAAATTTAATGAGTGTGATAAATTAAAATTTAGAGATGATTTGATATATTTTTTGAGGTAGAATCACAGAGGGGCTCCATGGTCCTAGGAGCATGCTAGTTTTACTATATATATAATACAATGCATTGCACGGACACATTCCTGCACCGTATTAAAATCTCAAATTTTAAGTTAAAAATAACCGATTCAGACCATTTAATATATTTTTCATATCAAACTCTTGTAGAAAATTAAATTTTTTATATATTTTTTAAAAAAAATTGCTATTTTTTTTAATAGGAAGAAAATCGTTACCAATCCAAAATAATTCCTAAACACTATACAAATTTATTTTTTTGCTACTCTGTATAGTGTTCAGTTTACACAGGAACAGAAAAACTCCAGTGCTTAGTTAATTCTAGAAACAGGAAGATTTTTTTGCTCATGTTTAATTTCTGATTATAGGTCCAAGATGGAGTGAATTATGGGCCGAGAGTTAAGAGAATTCGCAACTACTACAAAAATTGTTTATTGCTGAAGGATCTATTTTCTCTTAAATGTTTTGACTATATATTGAACTTTCCACTATAGTCAACTTAAGTACAAACGAAAGAACAAAGAAGATACTATCCCATGATTCAAGGAATTGATGATTTGTGTAGTGCACGCATGTGGAACTCCAGATTTGATAGTGCAAGGTTGGTTTGAATTAGGTTAGGCTGTTGATCTAATACCCATGACAATCCTTATCAAGCCTTCCTTTTAGCCAACCAATTATTTAGTTGTTTCCGGGTATAACTGACGCCAAAAGAGAAGTATTAGTTGTGCTTTATTGATGTGTGTTTGAACGCAACTAGCTACGTGCTTGAAAAAAGATACACCACAATTTAATGCTGTCTGTCTAGCATATAAATGGACACAAATAAATAAACATTAAACTTTTTTTTACCTTTTCATTTCAGTAAAAAAAAAAATATTTACCGTTATGCTTCGTTAGATAACGATAATTGTATAATATAATATACATGTCAGATTTTTCTGACACCATGAAGAGAATTTATAGTTTTGTTTGACAAGTTGTGCCATGTTATAGAATTTTTTCATTTTAATCGATAAACTTGGATTTTTTTTTTCGAATGACGTTGCCGGGCGTTTAATCGTGGAGTTAAAACGATGCGATAGTATCCGAGTGACCTCACATTTAGACTTTTGGTGCAACCGAACAGACCCACCAATTTGAATCGGACTAGCGATAAAATGAGTTCTTTTGTTTGGAAGGATTTATTTTGTCTTTCTCTGAAAATTTCTAATATCTAAAATATTAAAAAAATGAAATTTCAAAACTATTTATTCAGATAACAAAGGAATTTGCATTTTTAAATTCTGGATGCAAACTGGGGCGGGACCAGAAATGATCGATAGGGGTTGTCCGGTTCAAATAAATAGAATATTTAGATTAAAAGAAAATTTATTTTTTTATCATATGACATTTATTTTTCAGTGAACGAAGGAAGTGACCAAGCGCCGACTGATGCCTACCTTGATTCCGTCCCTGGATGCAAAGAATTAACATTGACTATTCTATAGTACTCTATAAATGTGCTTGACATGCAAAGCTTGTAAGTCATGCCATGTCATCCTCCTAAGATTTTAGATATTTTTATCCTTTTTTTTTAAATGCTACAATATTTTTCTATTTATATATGAAAATTTATATGTGAATAAATATTTTGTTAATAATTATACAATATTTTTTGTTTTTCAAATGCCAAATGGTGAGAAATTATTTTATTTCAAAATATTTTTTTAAGTGAAACCCAAAACAACGGTAGTGTCTATTTCTTTAGCTCAACTTAAAAATGTGTATTTGATAAAAGAACATTTATTCAAATTATAAATGAAATAAATTATATTTTGATTGCATGTAAATCCATAAAAATGTATGAAAGTGATGAGACTGGAGTTAGTTGTCATCACACGCGAAGTAACATATTATTTTCGCCACGGATGGAGAATTCTGGATCAGCTTAAATCAGATTAATAAATAATAAATAATAATAAAATTAATAATATAATAATAATAATTATTATTATAATAATATAATAATACTAATAGTGATGATAATATAATAATAATATTGATAATCATAATATAATAATATAAAAATAATATAATACAATATAATCAAATAATAATCATTATTTCAATGAGAGCTAATCCGGTATACCACCTATAGTTTGGTATATCGGATTAGCACTCTTCCGCACTTTTCTACTTAGTTCAAAATTCATTTGACAAATTAATTCGTCGAAATAACAATGTTATTCTTACTTTTTACTATTCCAGTGGCAAACAAATCTGGAACCATCCCTTAAATTACAAAAAAAATGATTTCGTTTGTGAGGAAAACTTAATAGCATCAACCGTTATTAAATATCAAAAGAGGACCGTTAGTTAAGGGTTTTTTTCGCTTAGTTTTATTTCCATTCGGACAAATTCATTTTAAAATTTCATAAGCAATTATATAATTTCAAATATTTTTTAGCTTATGTATTTTTCAATTAGAAACCAATTGCAACATCATATGACACTTTTAGCTATTGCTCAACATCCTCTATAACTGAAAAAACAATCGTCACGTCAACATTTACAATTCTTTTGTAGGTGAGAAAAAAGTTGTAAATTAATTAGAAATGCTTTAGACGAGTTTCACTTTCTGTAGTTAGAAGCAAAGTGAATGCTAACCCCTTACGTTATACATCATTAATCTTAAATTAATATAATATTTTAAAGAAAAAAATATTCATTATTTTTTTTAATACATAGACATCATTACTCAAACTAGAATGATGACACCAAAAGTTAAAGAAAAGTGAAAGAAAACAACACATTTCTTTGTTATTAGGAAAATTTCTGTTCCATATATGGATCTTTTAAATTATATATTACAATTCTTTTGTGTTTTTTTCTGCCTTTGTAAAATAAGGAGAGAAAACTATCTTAGAGTATTGGACCAAAAACTTTAAAAAGAATTCTTTAATTATATATGACAGTATAACATATTTTGAATTAGCGTCTTTGTTTGGTAATTTTTTATGGATTATTTTGCTATTTTTTAATTTTTTTTTTGCGCCAGTAGGCAGCTTTTAACCATTCAAACTTCAAAGTTTCCCACAATATGTCATGTTTTGCAGCACTACATTAACACAATATAAAATAGAAATATGGAAACCAGCTGTAACTCTCAAGATTATGATCCTGTTGATTGTTGACTAGCTGTTACTCATCTTTTTGGATCAATTTGAAAAAAAAAAAACCCGACTACCCAAACCAATTCTTTATAAAACCGAAGCAGTTCAACCAAACATGCATGAGAGAGAACCGAGACGAAGAAATCAAAACCCTCTAAAAAAAAGAGAGCCCAAGAAGAAAGAAGTTGACAAACAAACAATGGTGAACTTGGTTGAAGCACAAAAACCATTGCTCCACTTCCTAGTAAAGCAAGCTGGCCTCCGACAGCAATCTGTCGAGGTTGAGCCCGGTACTGTCATGAGCTTTTGGGTACCGAAAGATAAGACAACCAAGAAAAGAGGTCCCATAAATAATGAGATAATACCGGAAGGAAATTCTACCTCTGTAGAAACCCTTAATGAAAATGGCATGAGAACCACAAAGGAGAGGCCGGCGGTTGTGCTGGTGCATGGGTTCGCGGCTGAAGGTATCGTGACATGGCAATTCCAAGTTGGTGTGTTGGCAAAAAAGTATGATGTGTATGTACCGGATTTGTTGTTCTTTGGTGGGTCTGAAACCAAGTCAAAGGACCGTTCACCCCTCTTTCAGGTATTCGTTGCTATTTTTTAAGTTCCAAAATGACTTAAACCAACTACACACATAATGTAGGATTTTAAGACTTAATTTTTTTTTTTACAAAACATTTGTTAAAACAAATGCAAGCATGCTGTACGATTTTAATTAATTAACAAAAAATGGTTTCTCCCAGGATTTAAATTCTCGAGTTCAAAAATAGCTTATAGAAAGTTTTAATTTAACTCCAATTATTGTGTTTTGATTTCTATGACTCATGAGAAAAGTATAGTAACATGTTTTGAGCAAGCCGTTGATTCACACAAATTTGTTATTTACCTAATTTATTTATTTGGACTTTTTGAACTAATTTATAGAACCTACTCTGATTTTTACTTTTGAAAAAATGCGCCAGCAAAGTTGAAACATCTAAATGTACATTAACATGTACTATCTTATTCCCAGGCTCAGTGCTTGATAACAGCATTGCAGCGGCTAGGTGTGAAACAGTGCACCGTTGTGGGGTTCAGTTACGGTGGCATGGTGGCATTCAAAATGGCTGAGATGAATCCCGACTTGGTCCGGTCATTGGTTATTTCTGGCTCAGTCATTGCCATGACCGACTCGATCAGTGACGCCACACTCGAGCGGCTCGGGATGAAATCGTCTTCCGAATTGCTATTGCCGGAGACCGTGAAGGGGCTCAAAGCGCTCCAATCCTTAGCAATGTACAGGAAAATTTGGTTCCCAAATTTCCTCATTAAAGACTATCTTGAGGTAAGTAAAATACTGTTACTGTTGCATCTCAGTAAAGAGTCAAACACTATCTTGCTCATGTTTCTGTTTTTAATAGCGACGATTTTTTTCGTACATAATCTTTTATTTAATGAAAATTGGGTAGGTTATGGCCTCCTGGTCAAAAAAATAAAAATAATTTAGCGACGATTTTGGTTGGATAATAAATGAGGTTTATCATTGTGTCAGAGTTATACTGTTTTTTGAAGTCCTTTGGTCTCTTTTCTGGGGCACCGTGGTATTAATTATGTAGTAATTCGCGCTACTGATAAGTACATCTGTCCAGGGATGGATTTTCTTGTTGAGGGATAATGCCCGCAGGCTTCCAGGGATGGATTAATGACATATGGGCTCAGGGGCGGATGCAGGATTTTAATCAGGGGGGTCAATAATCGGATTCAGTAGCTTATCGGATTTAAATTCATTAACTAATCGGGTACTAAATAAAAATATTAAAATAATATCTTTATATATTAAAAATAATAAAAAATAAAAGTTAAAATAATAAATAATCATAGCAATAAAGAAAATTTTCTTCTATAAGACTTTATATTTTAAAAATTTTACATAATTTTTTCATTATCCGTGATATTAAATATTTTTTCTCAATGAAAAATAATCAGATAATCCAAGGAGGATCAGAAATTTAATCCAGAAGAGTCAGATTAACAAAATATTAACTTAAAAGCACTATTTTTCAAAATCCAGGGGGTCAACTGACCCTCCCTGACCATAGTTATGTCCGCCCCTATATGGGCCCATCCATAAATGTCATAAATAAATTTTGTATTAATTGGTGAACAGTTTTCAAAGAACAGACGACCTGGATGATTGACTTTGGCGCGGAAAAAAGCACATGCGCACATTAAATATTTCTCTCTCTCTTTTTTGGGAAACAGATCAGAGTTCCAGTTCAGAGTCCATGCATAGGATTTTATTATTTAAGAATTTTGATCGTCCGTATGGAAACGATTTCTGATACTTGTAAAAGTACATACAGAGAAAATCTCCACTAATGCCCTCCTCATGCATGTATTTACAGCATCAACAAATATCTTTAATCCTAAAGAAATTAGAGTAAATTAGAAATGAAATCAAGTCTGGAATCATAAAAATAATAATAATAATAGCAGTAATAAATAATAATAATGATAGTAATCAAATAGTAACAATAGTACCAATAATAATAATCATCATTGTAGACTTAGACTATAAATTATATATCACTAAGGGCCATTACTGTAGGTCGTGAGAAACAAATTATGTTTGAATCAATGTTTCTTCCCCAGTGAACTGTAAAATCAATTCAATTATTATTTCCTTGTCCATTCCCTCGTGACTTACTAAGGGGCCCAAGAATTTAAAACCTAAAAAATTATATTCCCTGCAAAGCTTTGATTGACATATCATTTTGGTCCGATTAAAGTTGACTTGGAATGTTGCGTTTACCAGTACTTCAGTCTATTGTTTTATTCGAAAAATCATAGAGAGGAGAAAAGTATAGCTGGTTGCTCTGTTTTGCTTTGTTTTTTTCTTTTTTAGCAAGAAGGTTAACGAGTGCACAAAAAATTCCAAATTTTAGAATGTTTTGGGCACAAAAAATTCCTTTGGACCCGGAACAAATTAAAAATATCAAATTCTGTTGGAGGCAAGGGTTCAATTTTTGGTGGCTGGTTCGCACACACTAGAAATTTTATATTTTGAACCTAATCAAAACAAGTTACTTTCTATGCTCAGGTGATGTTTAACCACAGGAAGGAAAGAGCTGAGCTGCTTGAAGGACTGGTAATAAGTAACAAAGATGCAACAGTACCAATATTAACCCAGGTAATTTACAGACTTACCAGAATTCCTACTGTCCATGCGATGAATTTGTACTTCTACCATATTACAGAAACATTGTGTATCAATTCACTTATGTAAAAACGAAAAATTGGAGAATATAACATGGTAGCTTTTAATACTTCATGTCAGAATATCATTAATCCTATTATGCCAATTTGCAGTGTATAGCATTGAGATAATGCTGAATTAATGATCATTTGCAACAATAATTTTACAAAAATCATAATACTGATTAATTAATCCGCTCATGTGACAAAATTTATACAGAAAACACTGCTATTGTGGGGTGAGAACGACAACTTATTTAAAGTTGAACTAGCAAAGGACATGAAAGAGTAAGTAGTTATAACTTGGTTTTTGCATGTAATTTGATTTCTCTTTAATTTTCTAATCTTCTTTCATTACCAAACAAGGTTATAGCATAGTTGTGATGAAAAAAATATTTGTTATAAATTTTTAGTTAGATCTAATCAACTCTGGTTTTCATCATAGGCAACTTGGTGAAAATACCACAATTCAAACAATAAACAAGGCCGGCCATCTCGTTCACCTCGAAAGACCATGCCGCTACAACCGTCTTCTCAAAGAGTTTCTTGCAACTGTCACAGCTGAAGATTGAAAGAAATTATGAATCTAAATTATATTTTTCATAGTGATTATGCTCAAGGAAACGTTGTAGCAGTCATTTTTGTGTCGCATTCGTTATTTGGTTTTGTGATTATCTCTATATGTGTTTTAAGTGTTGTAGTCTGTTATTACTTAAAATTGTTTTATTTCAATGTAATAAATGTCCAGCCCTGCTAATCATATGCAAGTGAAATAAATATATATTTCACTTTTATTTATCACCTTGTTTAGTGATACATTCTTCTTTTTTTTAAATATAAAAATCGAAAATAAAAGTGAAAGCGTTATTGTTCTTGGTTATTTGGTTATGTTTTCATATGTGTTATGTTTTCAAAAAATGAACACATCAAAACCGACGATATCCTACTTCCCCAATACGTTGCCTTAGACTATCAAGTGCACTATGTAAAACATGGATGTTTATTTTTTCCGTACATACCTTCTGGTTTAAATGTATATGATTTGCTTGTGATTTTCTGAAAATTACCAATACCCCAATCGGTTAAATTAATTTTATTTTCTGCCACTCATCTTCAAGTCTTTAATACAGATTGAATGTTTGTCAGAGGCTCGGATTTGGAGCGCAATGAAAAAAATATTGGCCTCCTAGTAGGTTGCCCACAAAGACCAAGTCCTCGAACCCGATCCGACCAATTCGTTAAGAAATTTGATTTTTACTCGACCTCTTTCTAATCAAACTCGGCTCTTTTCTTCTTGTAAAAGCCGGATTTGATAAGGATTGAATTTAATTCTGAAAAAATGAGTCATTTTCAATTCAGTCCTGATCAAATCTAGTTGTAGGCACTCTAAATTAACGACTTAGAAGATACGAAAATCCTAAATTTGCACCCTTAAATATTTTACTCAAACTAGCAAGAAAAATATTTTCAAACTCCATCTCTCATAATGCTTGCATATTCTTAAAAAAATATCACTTTTAGAGAAACATTTTACATACAAGTAATATGTCTTGCTGCACATACGTTTTTTTTAATTATGAAAAATTATATCAACACATATGTTATTGTTGACCAAAAACATACACCTAATTTTATTAATTATTCTCACAAGAAGTATGTGTAATTAAAAATGTAACGTCCCGGATCAAGACGCTACGGAGACGACATTTTCTACATCCATCTGACGGCCCGCAACCTATATCGTCAATAAATAAAAAGAAAATAAATAAGACATAAACAAAATGGGTTCAATTATAAAACTCAGTATTCGGTTATTTAACGATGTCACTGTTATAAAATGCGGCCGCATAGCCGCATATGTGGTCCGCTTATGCTTACGCGGTGCGATGTCGCGTGCATAAGAGTATGCATCCGCATATTCAACAATGCACATTATTTTTTAAAATATTTATCGTATTAATCCTATAAGATTAATTATATTATATTTTTCATACAAAATATTCAAAATTATGTGAATATCTTATTATATTTTCTTATTTTCCATTAAAAAATTTCACAAATAAATGATCGATTCAAATATTATAATATTTTTTTCAGAATACATATCCGTATATGTAATCCATATACTGAACCGTATATGCACCCGCATGTCGCATATGCGCTATGCAGTGGTCAACTGCACGCATATTGAAATTCATATTTTAAAACCTTGAACGATGCAACTTCTCTACAACAGTATTATCAATAATACAGATCTATTCAAAGCATTTCAAATAATAATAATTCATTATTATTTATTAAAGCATGTATTTTAAACAATTATACATAAACACATGAAGATCATACACCATGTCCACCGTGATAAATGAGGGTTATCCCATAAATCCGCTAGTAAACAGGACTCCGCAGAGCTATCTTTCACTCACAACCCTTCAGGTTGTGTGGACCCTCCCTTTTGGAGTACGAAAGGGTTAGCTTACAATATGTATAGTCATACATAATTTGATCAGTTCTATTATCAATACTCATTCAATATTCAATTCAGTCTAGTGATCAAAATTCAATCAATTCGCATAGTTCAGTTCATCAATCTATATCTCAAGTCAAAAGTCAATTCAAACAATCCACACAATTCAAGTCATTGATCCATATCTCAAGTCAAATGTCAATCAATCTAATTCAAAACAGGTTAAGAATTCAAATTAACGTATAATAATCAAATATTAGTTGTAGAGAAGTCTGATTACGTGAATAAAAGATGTTTATATGCGCTATTAACTTAAATCACATGATCATGAAAAGCCGACATCTTGTTTCAATTATAGTATCTATGAGTGTGATTATTCCCTTCATTTTTTTTCTCTTCTGATTTCCTTCTTTTTTTCATTCTTCCGTTTCCTTTTCTTAGTTTTGTTTCTCTCTCCCGTTCTTCTGTTTCCCATCTTTTTTTAATCATTATCGTTAACAGAGTGAAGCATTTAAAGAAATAAGAGGTCACCGCCTCATAATAGATACGTGCCCCAAACAAAGAGGCCGACGTGTCTCATTTTTTTTAATTTTAATTGTAACTTTTCAAAATAGTCCTTGAGTTATTTATAATGATAAAATAGTCCAAATTAAACAATCTTATTTTTTTTTCTGGATATTATAAAAAAATCACTAATATATTTGCACCATAATTAAGTAATGATAGCCCTTTAAAAGCCCTAGAATTGTGGTATTGAAATGTCAAAATAGTGCAAAAATGTAAAGAACCTAAGGTAGAAATATATAAACCGATTTGGGGCTTAATGTTCAAGTGTAATGGTAGCGGAATACAATTTAAATTAATTCAATTCTCATAAGAATATAGCAATCAAAGAAATGTGAGAAAAGAAAAGTAAAGATAAAACAAGAACACAAGATGTAACGGAGTTCGGCTTTAACAATGTCTACGTCTCCGGAACCCTCAACCTCCAACAATTGAGGTTGAGCCGATATATTAAAAAAAAGGTTTTTACACTTATAGAACTTGGTCCCTTACATAAAAATGGGCTGCCAAGCCTATCGGTAACGCGAGTGACAACACACTCAAAAATAATGAGCACTACAACTCAAGAAAGAGTTGAGCACAACAACTTAAGAAGAAGTTGAGAAGAAGATCACAAAGAATCAAGTTGAGAGAATAAAGAGAATCTAAAATGAGTTTGAACAATGATTTGGCTAATTGAGTGTATCAATATCTTGATTTTTCTCTCTCTCTTTGAATATGACTAATTAGCTCTTTGGAGTAGTGATTTAGCTAGTTGAATCCTATCCATCATTCATATTTCAGTGAGAGAGGTGATCCTTTTAAAATAGATCTTCTGAAACAAGCTGAAGAAACTATTTTTCGGCCTGAACCGTTATAACGGTTTACGAATCGTTATAACGGTTTAGAAAGAATAGTTGTTGGATCAATTGAGCTGAAACGTTATAAGGATTCATCAAATCATTATACGTTTTATGAATCGTTGTAACAATTACAGAATCGTTACATAACGATACACTTTGGTTTCTATGTATATTTTTCTTCCTTAGAATATTTTTGAGTATTGAGATGGACCGTTATAACGATTCCTGAATCGTTCTAACGATTCACTAGGCAGAAGTAGTTTTCTCTGTTGTTTAAGCTCAATTTATCTTGACCAATTCAACCCAGTTTAAGTCTAACTAAACATAAACCTAATGCAGTCTTAATTTAGTTTTTATGTCCCATCATTAGTCTTGGTTCTTGTGCATTAATCCATTTACAAGTTAATTCCTGCACAAAACTTAAACATGACAAATTATAAAATTGAAGATTGTTTTGTAAATCGACAAATCAAAGAAGATGTTAAGTGTAACAAGTAATAATACCAAAATATTTGTTTCTATGAAAAAATATTTTAATCGCTATATTTTTTACATATTAATGCTTGCTTTAAAATTGAAACGTAATCCTCTTAATTGATAAAGATTAATCATAGTTACTTTTATGAATTCAAAATGAGTCCTTAAGATCAATATAACCATATGATCACATATCTTAATCATTGTATTAATTTTTTAAAACAACATACATGCGCACCTCATGATAGAAATTTCAAAAAAAAAAGCTTAATTAAAAAAATATTCTTATTACCCCACAAATAGTTATTTTTCAAAAATATATATTATTATTACCCCGCTACATAGGTATTTATTACCAACAAAATAGTTAATTATTTACTAAAATATGATTATATATTAGAAATAAATATATTTTAAGATGCATAACCATGATGATTGATTAAATCAAGATGATTTAACAAAATTATAATTGTAAGCTGTTTCTTCTTCTAAAGAAAAAAAGAATATATTTTTCTTATTCCACAAAATAGATAATCTTGTACCACAAAATAGTTGCTTCTGTACTAAGATGTGATCATATATTAAATAAGAATATGTTAAGGTGCATAATCATTGTAATTAATCAATTCAAGGTTATTTTTAAAAAAACAACAACGTAAGTCTCTTCCTCTTAAGAAAAAATAATATATTCTTCTTACTCTATAAATATACTTCTTGTATTAAAATTGATCAAAGTACATAAGTTAAAGTGCATAACTATGATAAATAATTAAGCTAAGATGATTTCACAAAGAAAAAATTATAAGACTCATCCATATCAAGCATGCATTATCTTAAAATAATATGTATATTTTAGAATTATAGTGCACTAAATAATATAATAATGTCAGCAGCAATATAAATTTTTAGTCCTATTAAATAAAAGCAAGTTCACTCCTAAAATTTTAGTAAGTTTTTAAATAATATAATAAGTGTTCAAATTAAAATATAAAATTTTAATAGGTCCTTAATTGATTAAAATTATTTTTATTAAAATATTTGTGAACTGTATACACTTATAATTGCATCTCATCTCATGTAATATAATCATTAATCATCATTTTATGGAAAAGTTTCTTATTAACCTATGAAAAATTATAATAAAATTTGATCTAAAAAAATAAAAATATCTTTCAAATCTAGTTCATATTAGACCCTTAAGATTCGAAGAACTTGATAAAGACTGAACCTCTCAATCTCACCACTAAAAAAATAATATTTTTAAACTCAATCCTTTAAAGACTCTTTTCAAGTCTGACCCGGCCTTAAAATACCCGACCCGACCCTTAAAACAATGTCTTAAATCTCCTACATTTGCTTATGTACTTTATCAATCAATGTATTTATTTATCCGTCCCCTCTATTCTATCGATGATAATTTATAATTTATCTATTTCTTTTTTATTCTTGTCGCTAGTTTATGAATCTATTCTCTTTTCTTCAATTGCTTAATGCCGAACGAAACAGTTCACCTAGAAAATGTACCCATAAAATTCGCAATTAAAACTAATTATGTGGAACGTTGATTCTGAAATATATGTTAAAATACTGCACTGTATGCTCAGATTTTTTTTTATAATTAAAGAAATAACAAAAGATTATGATGCCCTCCTCCCAAAAAATTACACCTTTAGTCTGGATCAAATTTAAAACTCGGTTTTAGCCCCTTAAATCAAGATTCAAACTCAATCTCATCTCTATTTTTTCATCCAACCTTCCCTCTTCTGCTCTCATCCTTCTTTCTCTATCTATCTTTTCCTCTCTTTCTCCATTATCGAACCCTTATATTTTTTTTTCAATTGTACTCTTTTATTTCAACTCCAAAATCAAAACTAATTGCACTAAAATTCATATTTTTGAGAGGAGACTTCAAAAAATACCTGATCTATAGATTTCATTAATTTTTCAAAGGTACATTTTTTTTAAATCTAAATCTAAATTTATTTATTATTTTGTTAGTTGTACTTAAGAAATTTAGTGTGATTAGTTTAATTTAGTTGTAGTTAGATTTATTTTAGTGGTAACTAGGCATAATATAGTTTAATTTAGTTACAATTAGTTAAACTATAGTTTAATTTTATTTAATTTTAGAATAATTTAGATTTTTTTAATTTAACTATAATTAGGTGCAATTTAGTTTAACTTAGTTTTAATTAGTTAAATAATAATTTAATTTAGTTCAATTATAAAATTAATTGTAGTAATAATTTATAATAGTAATTCATAATTAATTATAGTAGTAAAGTTAATTATAATAATTTAGTTTAAATTTAGTTATAATTTAGAATAAATTTGTTAAAATTAGTTCACTTATAGTTTTAATTTAGAATAATATCGTTTAAAGTTTTGAGTAATTTTGTTTAATTTTAGCACATCTTATAAATAACTAGAGGTGAAAAGAAGTCCCAAGAAAATAGTTCTTAAATAAATAATTAGAAATATATTCAATATAAAATTCACCTTAAAAAAAATATAAACATATTTTTTAAATATTAAATATATATATAATTAAATATAATTAAATATGATAATATTAAAAAAATTAATACTAAAAAGTTGCATTATGTTAGGAGTTTTCGTCTCAAGTATATCACACTCATCTATTTTAAATGAGGAGAACAAAAACTATATATGAACCATTAGAATGAAGTAGATGAAAAGAGTGATGATGTGTCATATTTGAAAATCTTGAAAACTTAATTTTTTTTATGTATTAAGAATTATATCTATACATGGAGTATACGCAATTGTTAGTCATACAACAAAAAGAACATAGGTTAAATTGAGTCGCAACCGATATAAAATTTTAATCCTATAACACGATATTGAATAAATTTTATAATTAATATTAGCATATCTTATATAATGTTTCAAATTGTGCAGTCATATAGTATTTTTCATTCGAACGCACATTGTCACAAGATACCATACAACGAGTAGATGAATCCATAGTTGCACAGACTCGGTTTATACTAGATGACAATCATAGGAGATCGTCAATTAGATAAATCACTAATAACAACACTTGTTGAGAGGTGAAGATCAGCGACGTCCATGTTTCATCTATCAGTCGGAGAGATCATGGTGACACAGAACGATGTCAGTTGTCTTTGGGGGTTGCCTATTCAAGGTATTTTGTTACTTTTATATATTATTTTTTACTTATCCTTTAAACTTTACTAATTTGATTTTAAAATATAAAAAATATAGAAAAATAATAACTGAGATCATTGATGATGATTGAAGCGAGATATTGGAGATGTTCCTTGGGCTGAATGACTATCCATATAACTATGAGAACATCACTGATAATTCTTCATCATTCAAGACAATAAACAAGCGAAAAGAGAACGAGTAATTTCATATCTCTTCTTATAATATCTAACTCACGTGTTTACAGAAGCATTTCTAAGATTTGTTTGCCCACTCTGATGATGTGACAATCAAACTGTACAATTTATAGCTTAATTAGTTTAGTTTTGTAATAGTTGATTTTATATTCTTTTAATTATTAATTAATTATAGGTACATACGAGCATTTTGTTTGGATTTGTTCGGGTTCATGATGTTCTCGAACAACAGTGAAGACTCAGTGTCGGTGGTGTACCTCATATTTGTTGATGACATGATCAATGAACCGGAGAGCAGATACAACTCGGGGCAGACAATACTATCTTATTTATACTACAACCTTTGTCGTTCAGAAATCGAGCCATCAGATTGCATAGCCGGGTCTTTATTTTTATTCAGATGTGGTCTTGAACATGATTCTTGATCAGGAGACCGAGGTAATTTATTAGTATTTAATTCATTTACCTTACATCTATTTCACTTTTTATTTTAACGAACATGTGTAAAACTGAGGAAACTTCGTTGGCATGTCCTAAACCTCAATTGAGGCCTCTCTTTAGTGTCAAATGGGCAACAAAATATTTGTTTGAATACAACCTACGTCAAGGAGGACCAGGACATTTCTAAGACCAATTTTAATGATAATAGCGTCAATTAGCTGATGTACATTGCTTATCACAAGTACAAGCCTTGAGTATAATATGTGCACTATAATATGTAAGTTCTTTTAATTTAATTCAATTTTTATTACTTCATTTGATGATATATTAATTCAATTTCATAATTTTTACATATCACAAATGGATATGTCGTATGTGGATGATTGAGTTATAGTACCCAGATAAGGTCATGCATCAGTTCAGCTTATACCAGCAGGTCCTTCTATCGACTCCAGAACCTTATGAGCTAGCGGTCCAATACATAATTATTAGATTCTCATTTTATTCACGAATAATCTATGAAATAATTTATTTTTTACCCATAGCCGGATGTTTCATGAATAATTCGTCAAGTTAATATATAATGTATTTTTTGGTCAAAACATTTTATTCATGAATAATTCGGTAAAAAATATATTATATATTATTTTAAATGAAATTTTATAATTTTTAATATATTTTTAAATTTTTTATATTTTAATATATTTTTTTGTAATATATGAAATGAACTATTTTAGAATTATATCCATGTTATACTCGAAGCATGAATTTTTGACATCGCCGAATAATTTCTGAATCCTGAATTTATTACTATGGTCCAATATCGAAAGAACAAACATACATCAGGAGTGGTGAAGGTGAAAATGTGAATTGAAAAGAGTACTATCATTGAGCCCAAGATGCAAATCACGGAGTCATGACCGTACAACTATACTGAGCATTTTCAGTACCTAGGTTAGTCTTACAAGGGAGGGATGACTAGTGTTTTAAAAAAACCCGTCCGGGTCAGACCTGACCCGTCCGACCCGTGGCCGCGACCCGACCCGACCCGTGCTCAAACCCTTCAGACCCGTGACCCATTAGAACCGGCGGGTCTGACACGGGTGCGGGCAAAAAAATTTGAAAAAAACCCGTGCTAGACCCGACCCGTTTTACACCCGTCCCGAGCCGACCCGACCCGTCCAATCCGCCCTAACCCGTGCCCGACCCGACCCGACCCGAGAAACCCGAGAATCAAACCCATTTATTTTAATTTTATAATATTTAAATATTTTCTCACTTTTTTTAAAGTTCTATCATTTTATTCCAATTCTTTAAGATTTCATTTAATTTTTTACTTAAATTATTTCATTTAAAATTTTATTTTAATTTATTTTAAGTCATATTAGTGCCTGAACCGTTATAACGGTTTGGGAATCGTTATAACAGTTTAGAAAGAATAGCAACCGTTGGATTAATTGAGCTGAAACGTTATAACGTTTCATAAATCGTTATAATGTTTCATAAATCATTGTAACGATTTACTGAACTGTTGCAACGATTTACTGAACCTTTATAACGATTTTTGATTTTTTTCCGAATTTTAGAAAACAAATTTGACCCGCCGACCCGTCCCGTTCCCGACCCGACCCGCCCCACCCTTAGACCCGACCCGCCGACCCGTCCGACCCGACAGGTCTAGGATGGGTCGCGGCCAAACCCCCCAAAATGGACCCGTCCTAACCTGTCCCATGAAAACTCGTTGACTCGTCCCGACCCGTCCGGCCAAAACCCGCCGACCCGCCATAACCCGTCCCGACCCGACCCGACCCGTCCCGATTTTAATACACTAGGGATGACTATGATTTGATACGGGATGAACATTAAGGAAGATCTGAGTTAGCCAGTATTTGTAATTACTTTATATTGAATTGACTTTGCTTTAATTTAATTAATATAAATACATCTAAGTTAATTACACAGCTCTTCCCATGAGACTAGAATATATAGATGTTAGTTTTGATGTCCCCTCGTTCGAAGGCCAACCTGAGTCTGCACCAAAACCGATGACTGATGATTTCAAGATATTTCATGAGATTAGTCTTACACTTAGTTTCTCAGTCAGATGAACTTTGACACGAGCACCGGTACCCTTATTACCAATATGAGGCCCCCACGTGTCGTCATATGATATTTCTAGCCCATCCACCCAAGTTCCAGAAACTCAAGCACCTACGGTCAAAAGACACAAGCGCTCTTACCGTGAAATTCAATCAAGAGACATATATAGTTCGACTCTTATTAGGAGAGTGTTTGATCTGCGATACCGATGTATTTTATTTTATTCGAAAGAATGAAGTTTATATTATAGTATTGCACATTATTTTATTTATTTTATATTAAATTTATTTTTATTGTTTACGATTTAAAATTTAGCTAATTAAATATTTTATTATTATTTTAGTGTTGATTTTTAAAAATCTAAAATAATTACTTAGAAAACTCAAAATACCCCAATTTTTTGTATCCCCCAGTATTTTAACATGAATAATTTAATGAGAATGATGATTTTGAATTCTGGACGTGTTACAATAAAATTTGAGCCGTATGCACTTGGACTCGAAATGCGAACGTTTTCACAATAGTCTAACTTTCTCTCTCTCTCTCTCTCTCTATATATATATATATATATATAGTCCAACTATGGTGCTTTGCAAAGCACAGAGGCGTTGTGTGCTTTGCGTTCTATTTTAAGTCAGAAATAATCGATCCGAACCGTTCAATCTAATTTTCATATAAAAATCTATTAGTAAACCAAATTTTATATTTTTTAGAATTTTTTTGCTATTTTTTTCTGATGAGGAGAAAATGACTTGATCTGAGAATTCTGGTTCATCCAAAAATGATGATTTTCCCCCTATCCAAAAAATAGCAAATAAATTTCAAAAAATATAAAATTTGGTTTACTAATAGATTTTGATATGGAGATTAGATTGAGCGGTTTGGATCGATCATTTTTGACTTAAAATTAAAAATAGAACGCAAATCACACAACGCTTTTGTACTTTGCAAAGCACCATAGCCTAATTATATATATATATATATATATATTTAATTACCAACAAAAAAAACTGTTGTATGCTTGGTAATACTATGCAACTAGCATATAGAGGGAGAACTGAAAATGCATATAGGTGGATAGAAAAAAAAAGCAATGTTAGGAGGGCAATTATGCTTATTAGCTGAATCTAGCTTATTCGTCCATCAGCTATTTCATATTTAACCATCTATGTTCTACTACTTGAAATTTATAAACAACGCCAGCAACAAAAAAGCCTTTAGTCCCAAACAAGTAGCCAGTAGGGTAGATTAAACATGAAACCCAATTGGAATAGCAAAAATCAAAGTATATAGTAATAATGATAAATGAGTAACAAAAAATGAAACTCACTGAAATCAGAAAAGCCGAAGTACATAGTGATAAACAATCCATATCTTTCCTAAATTGATGATTGAGTAATAACATGGTCGTAAAAGTACATTGTTTTCCCAAATTAATTTTTGAAGTATCAAAATTATTAATTTGGTCCTTAAAGTTACTAACTTGTACCAAATTGATCCGATTTACAGTTTTCGCTAAAGGAATGGATGGAACCCCACATCGCTACTGAAATATTATGATATCATCATATTGATGCTGTGATCTGACACCGCACAATGTGTATCTGAATGCTGAATCCAGAAGCTTCAGTCTCAACATATTAGTTTTAGCATGAACATTCTTTTTCAGAAAGAATAGCGAGTACCATACAATATTCACAATGAATGGTGCCTAATTACAGGATCAACATAATGAAAATTGTAAGTAGGACCAATTTGGTATGAATTGATAATTTTGATTCTTTTAAGGAACAATTTGATAAGAATGATGATACTTTAAGGATAATTCATGTAATCTACTCTTAACAAATTTATTGAACTTTATATATCAACATGTAGTAAGTAGATGCACATGATGGTCTTAACCCCAACAATAACTGCACCATTTGGTTTTAATAAACAGGAAAATACCTGTACAAAAAAAAAAAAAGCAAACTCCCCTTTCATCGTACAAAAAACCTAATTCAGACAAAATATTACCTTCTACTGTTTGTCTGATATGTACCAAATCGATTTTAAGCTTTGCATCATACCGTGTTAAACTACTGGGTACAGCGAACCTATAACTGGTAAAATGCAACCTATGATGCATGAGTACAAGTATGGATATCATATCCAATACGATGCAGATGCGACTATATAGAAAATTTAGAAAATATAGGATATGAATGTGGCTACATATAGTATATAATATAACATATTTTTATATATTTTTATACAATACATTAAAATGAATTGTTTTATTGTGATAAGATTTTCTGAAAAAGTCTAACATGGCATAAAGATTTCAAAAATGAAATGTTAGTACATAAAATGTCAAATGTTGAAGTTATACACAACATAAGGTTGGTGTAATGGTTAGGCAGCGACCCTTGATCACCCAGTACGCACCGGTGCCGTACCCAACTCGAACTGCACCCCATACACACCCGGTGCTTGTTTGGCTGGGTATATGAAGAACCAGATAACATAGAATGCAAACTAAAACCAAAAAGGGGTTTCTGATGCAATAAGCAACATGAAACAGGCACATTACTAAATGTAATGTTATTTCTCAGTACCATAAAATTGTCTTTGAGGAAAAATGAACATTTTACCAAGAAAATAAGAGCCAAACTGGAATGAAGTTGTACAGTAACTGCAACGGTTCATAAAAGTAGAACTTCAATATTAGATTGCAAATATCCTATTTCTGGAAACTTACATCCACATGTTGAAAAAGTATAATACAAGCATTACTAACAACAATATATTGTCAGAGAAGAATACTATCACCTTTCTTTATGGAAAACTAACAACAAAGAGAACTGCCAGTCCACTGTTGCAAATAACAGGTAAACTAATGCACATACAATTTGTTTCATTCAATCTATCTAAACTTTTGCCAACATGCAACTGTGTAAGACTGTATTTTTTTTTCTTAATATTTACTGTCCATGCACACAACTGCAGATCCTGATCACTGTGGCTTCCTCAACCAAAAATAAAAATGACAAAGAGACAATAAAACATGATAAGGAAAGACAACATTATTGGCACTAAAAAGAAATTGACGAAAACAGGACTAAATCGAAAGATTACATGGAAGAATGGGACTCTATGCACAATGCCAGTGATGATGGTGACCAGTATTTCATGAAATTGACACAAGATGGCAGCCATAAGCAAGGAACACTATCTATCAGGATGCATTGTCTGTTACCAGGTTGGTTATGCAATACTTGATCAGAAATAAAATTGTAAAATTGTCAGATTTTCCGGACACCAAAGCATCAAGCATAATGTTGAGGTGTGGAGGAGACACATAGCATATTAAGGTGATTGCGGTCAAGGAAAATTGGCCGCTTTCCAGAACCTCAAGTTTCACTGCCTTTAAATTTTGCTTGACATTTTCAACATGTTTAGTTGGCAACGACCTACCAACAACCCAACAATTCTTTACTACTAACACTGCCAAACCATATATCTTGAATCGTCTCCATGATTAGAGTGGCATATAACCTCCCTTGCTAATTGGATAAAAGAAGATCAATGTGGGAGAAATAAGAGGTTTAAACAATGGATACACCTTCAAGGAAAGATTGCTAATTAACCTCCAGTACCATCTGATGCAAATGGGATTTTAGTTGGTGACTGTGGTTATGTTTAGCAAGAGCAAAGTAAAGAGGGGCATGCAAGACTTCTTCAGGGCCTGTTCGGCCTTTCACTATTCGCACAGGTAAAAATATTCTCTGAGCTAATTTTTTCGACATGCACAACAGTAAAAGTTGTTCATTTCCCTCACCCATTCCCTTTCCCTTTGGCTGGCCGAACAGGCCCTCAAAGAGAAGCAAATAAAACTTCCTAGTAAATTGATTCATCATCTAAATTGCTGAACTCAAAAAGCTATTGAACTCTTAGATAAACTCAACAAGTGCAGCAACTACAAAAATTACCTGAAATTCAAAATTAGAAAGGAGCACAAATAGATCATAGTAGACAACAAAAATGAACTTTTTATTGGGGAACATGACCAATTGAATATTATCTTGATTGGTTTATCTAATTGATCAATTATCCAATTGATCAAGCTTATGTTTGACAACAAAGCATCCACCAAATCAACTATATTCTCTAGCATACATATAAAGTTCGAATTCATTCAAATTCGGTTTCAAAATAGGCCAGTTAAATAACGATCTCAGTAAAAACTAAAGCAGACAAGGAACAGCACTTAGCTATGCACCTTTAAAAGCGCATCATGCCATTGTCAGTTTTTCCAAGACAATTATCAAAATTTAAAATAATAATTAGGTATGTAGCAAATAAACTATTAACTTTCAAAGGACTGAAAGAATACAGCACTTTTGAATTTAATTAATTAACTTGGTCTATTTAAATTATGCTGAAATTATAAATTAGATATATAAGAATACAACATGTGCGTGAACAAAGCATATTTATATTTCAAGATTAATAATGAACTCGGTCTATTCTAAATTATCCACTTATAACATGATTAACACAAACATGCTATCACTCATCTTAATCACTACACTAAATAAATTACCAAAAGTAAAATTTCAAACAATCTTAACCTCCAAGCAGAATGGAAAAATAACAAACAGCTTTACCTCTCCTTGTCTCAGCCAAAATTTCACAATTCGCAAATTAACAACACAGCCTCAACCAATATTAGGAAGCATTTGTATAGGATCCACAAATTGCGGCCCCATGACACCGAGACCACCAACTGCAGCACTAGTTCCTGCTGCATCAGATCCAGTAGAGACTACACCGGATCCGGCCTTGTTCTCAATTAGCCGCCACATGTACCAGGCGCCAACTGAACGATACGGCCGCCACCGTTCACACAACTGCTCCATTTGGCTTGGCCTCGGCACATCCTCCAGACCATAAAGAATCTGGACTCCCTTTCGCACCCCTAAATCACCCACAGGAAGCACATCTGGTCGGTGCAGAGAGAAAATCATGAACATGTGCACTGACCAAGCCCCAATTCCCTTCACCATTGTTAGCATAGAGAAGAGGGATCGATCGTCCATGGAGACAATCGCCTCATCTGATAAGATCCCGGTATGGTACTTCCTGGCTAGGTCATGAAGGTAGCTGGATTTTCGAGGCGACACACCTATCTGACGAAGCTGGTGTTGTGAGAGTGAGAGAATAGCAGCAGGAATCACACCAGCCTCACCGCCACAAAGTGAGAGAAAGCGATTGTAGACCGAGGCAGCGGCTTTGAAAGCAAGCTGCTGGTATAGGATGCTTCTAACAAGACAGTGAAAAGGGGGCTGGAACGATTGAAAATTTGGAAGGTCATGGGAGTCGATGACGGCGGCGAGAGAGGGGTCAACGGAGCGAAGGTGGCGGATGGCTGCGGCAACCTCGCCGTCGGCGGAAAGGGGGCGGAGGAGAGGTGTGGAGGGATGGATGCGAGACTTTTTAGGGTTAGAATTCTCAGAGGAGGAAGAGGGGTTTTGAGTGAGGCGTTTCTTAGAACGATTCGCGGGTACGATTGAAGAGGAGGTGGAAGGATTCGGTGCGCCTGTGGCGGTCGCTGTGGAGGTAGTGGATGGAAACGAGGTAGGAGTGGAAGAAGACGTGACAGCGGCGGCGGCGGTGAGGGTGGAGGTGGAGGTGGACTGGGGGACGAGATGGGAGATGGTTTGCTCGCCCATGGAAAGGAGGTGGTGGAATTGAGTGGACTGAGGTGGGAGATGGTACTGGGGATGCAGTTGGAGATGTGTATGCGGGCGGGGAGAAGACATGATTAGGTTTGAAGAAATTGAAGGAAAAAAAATGAAATGGAACGGAGGGGCTGGAAGTGGTGGGGCTGAATTGCCTGGTCCCCGGACCGTGCCATATGGTTTCCTTCTGTGAACTCTTTTATGTGGCTACTAGTGTAGAGAGTTGTGGGACTCTTTATGTGGCTACTAGCAAATTTTTTTATAAATAGAAAAATAAAAAAAATTCGTATATAATAATATGATTGGATTTTTTTTACATGTACTAACAAGATTCAGAATCATTTTCGGGCTAGTTTTTTGGTCTGGAAAAGAATCCCGAGCAAATTTTTTTTGTTTTAAAAAAAGTTGGTCTATAATAGAATTTTGGTGTACGGTTTTGTTTTTTTAGACAGAGAATAAATATCTGTTAAATATTTTTCATATTATCACACTAATTATATTTTTAAAATAAATTAATTAGTTATCATATTATCACACTAGACAAAGATAATCAATTATCATTGTAATAATATAATATTGTAATAAAATATAGCTTTTAAATAGATGTAGAAAATAATTGTGAACAAAAATATATAATATCATAACAAAAGAAATAGATAATAAAAAATTAAGTGTAACAGAAATGTAGATAATAATTAAACTAAATGAAAATAAATAATCGTTGCTAATAGATAAAAATATTAAATTATGAAATATAAATAGAAAATTAGTTATAAGTATTACATTTAATATCTTCTTTGATTTGTCGATTTGCAAAACAATCTTGAATTTTACAATTTGTTTTGTTGAGTTTTGTGCAGGGATTAATATGCAAATGAACTAGTGCACAAGAATCAAGACTAGTACTGGGATACAAGAGCTTAATCAAGACTGCACTAGGCTTAGGTTTAGTAAAACTCAAATTGGGTTGAATTGGTCAAGAGAAATTGAGCTTAAACAACAAGAAAAGTGTTTCTGCCCAGTGAATCGTTATAACGGTTAAGTAACCGTTATAACGGTTCATCTCGATACTAAAAAATACTCTAAGGCAGAAACATTCTCAAAGAAACCAGAGTGAAGCGTTATGTAACGATTACTGAACCGTTACAACGATTTGTAAAACGTATAACGATTATGTAATCGTTACAACGATTTCATGAAACGTATAACGATTTGATAAATCGTATAACGTTTCAACTCAGTTGATCAAACGGCTATATGGCATATCAACGGGCAAATTTCTCTGACAATTCTACCGTTTGAAACTTAATCCGTTATAACGCTTTGTAAATCGTTGTAACGGTTTTATAAACCGTTATAACGATTGGTAAATCGTTATAACGGTTCAGGGCGAAAAAGTAAGTTATACTTGGTTTTCAGCTTTTTATAAAAGGGGACAATCTCCTTTCTCCTACTGTTGTTGAATATACTTGCAAAATACATTCTTACAGCCACCATTAAAGAGTTTTGAGAAAACCTTGTTATACCTAGCTAAAGCTCAAGATCTTTAATCTAAACTTATTCTAAACACTTTGTGAGATTTGAGTGATTTGCTCCATTGCTAAATCTACTTCTAGCTTTTGCTACTTCATTAACTTTAGACTTTGTCTCTCATCCTTTGTGTGTAAGAGGGCAAAGTTCGACCTTGTACAAGACTCGTATTTGGTTGAATAGATCGGACCGACTTTATTACCGTTAGACGGGAAGCCGGGGGCCCGAGGAGTAGGCGCATAACGCCGAACCTCGTTACATCGCGTGTCAACTCAATCCTTTGATTGAGCATTTCTAAACTCTTTTTCTTTACTTTATTTCATATATTTGGTTAAGAAATTGCTTGTGCTTGATTGTTGTAGAACTTATTAAAATTGCAATTTAACCCTTATATTTTTTACTAATTGACCAAATTAGTATTATTAGCGGTAATCAAGGGTTACAATAAGTAACAATGATAAGTAATAATAAATAAAGTAGATAAATAGAATGAACGGTATACGAACAAAGCATAGAGAAATATTATATTAAATAAAAATATATAAAATAAATAATTCAGGTTTGGAAAAGATTCAGATTGTTTAAAAATTAATTATATAAAATAATAGTATGTCATAAAGAATAAGAAATATATTTTTTGAAGATAAAAAATATAGTGCTGCAAAGAGTAGGAAATTAAGAATAAACACAGGTAAATATATATAAATGTATATATATTTTTTAAGAATAATATATAATTTTAACATTTTTAGTTTAATTTTTTTTCTATTAGTAATAATTAATTATTTTATTTAATCTAATTATTGTTAACTCTAAATTTCTATTATACTTTTTTATTATCTATTTTTTTATGATATCATCTATTCTTCGTTCACAATTATCTCTCTGTCTATTTTTTATAGTATATTTTATAGCATTTAATTCATATTTATATAATTATTAATCTGTTATTTAGCTATATATTTATTATTTTTCATGAATAGTTATTATTATTATTGATATTATTATATTTTATAATAATAATAATAATATATTTTTACAATGATAATTAATTTTCTTTATTTAGTGTGACAACATGATAATTATTTAATTTATTTATAAATACAATTAGTATGATAACATAAAAAATATTTAATAAATATTTATTTTCTGCCGAAAATATAAAATATAAAAAATAGTCTGATATTTTTTTTCCGACCATCAGTGATGCAGAGAAGAATTATGGACCATACTAGTACATATAAAAAGAATTCAATCGTATTATTATATGCAAAAGTTTTTTTTATTTTTAAAAATATTTTGACTACTAGTGCAGAGACTTGTAGTGAGATGATATATTTGACATGGTCCGAGTCCGACGATGGACAGTGGACAACTTGGCATGGTTGTACGATTTTATTGAAATAAGCTTTGTTAAACATCTAGCATCATTAAGAGCCTGTTCGATTTATCCGCTTCAGCTTCGTAAGCCGTCGCCGTAATTTTTTCTGACTTTTGAGTTGTTCGATGTTGAAACAAGAAACTAGGTTTCGCATCTCGCCGACATGAAAGTCAATAAAATTACAAGCGAAAAAGTGCTCAAAACCTGGTTTTGCAAAAATCCAGTCGGAGTAAAATTTTCTACTCGTGGCTTGCTCCATCCAGAACTCGGCAAGCCATGGCCGAAAACTACAGCTCGTCGAAGATGACTGCGCAATCGACGGGGTGAAATTACAAACATCTCATATCTTACATTGTCCAGTTTAGAGCCCGTTCGGGGTAGCAATGTGGAAAAAAAAAAATCAGTGAGCCCGACCTTATCTATTCACAGCGGCGGATTTAGGATGGATTGTGATAGTTTATAGAGTTTAAATTTCATTAATTTTTTGGATACTTTAAAAATTAAAAATTTAATATATATTATTATTTAACAAAAAAATTATTAAAATAATATTTTTTTACATATTAAAAATATCAACAAAATAAAATTTAAAATAATAAATAATCAAGTTGATGATAAAAATTTTCCACTATAGAACTCATATTTTAAAATCTTTACATAATTATTTCATTATGCACGATATTAAATATTTTTTCTCAATTAAAATAATTAAATAATTCAGGGGACAAAAAAATTTTCAAAGAAAATATATTATGAAAAATATTATCTAAAATCATTAATTTTCAAAATTCGTCCCCTCTAGATCCGTCCTTCCTGCTCGCCTTAATGAAATTGAAGCCCCCTCTATGTCTGTCCTTAGTGAAATTCAAAATATATATAGAGAGAGATATGTGCTAATGTGCTTTATAAATCACAAAATACTTTGTATTTCATGTCTATATCTCATGTTTTAAAATTCAAATGGATAATCTAAACCGTTAAATATGATCTTCATGTCAAAATCTCATTGGTGATCAAATTTTATATTTTTTGGAATTTATTTACTATTTTTTGAAGGCCTATAAAATTTATTGATTTGACGTCATCAGAACCATTCAATATTAACTTTATTTCTATCCCTTCAAAAAAATAGTAAAAATTCTAAAAAATATAAAATTTGATGACCAATGAGATTTTGATATGAATATCATATTTAACGATTTGGATCATCCATTTGAATTTTAAAATATGAGACATAAGCGTGAAGTAGGAAGTATTTGTGCTTTATAAAGCACGTTAGCGCATATATATATAGTGGAGGTACCGTGAGCTTAAGCTCACGGAGGCCTTCCGTGAGCTTAACTCAAAAAACATATCAAATCATTTCGAAATTTTAATTTATCATTCTCATTAAATTCTTTATATAAAAATCTCATGGGATGCAAAAATTTGGAGAGTTTTGAGTTTTTTAAGTTGTGGTTTTTAACTTTTGAAAATCAGCTCTAAAAATAATAATAATATATTCAATACTTGAACATCATTTTAAAAAATTAAAAACGGTGACTTAAAAAGCTCAAAACACTCCAAATTTTTGCATCCCACAAGATTTTTATATAAAGAATTTAATGAGAATGATAAATTAAAATTTCGAGATGATTTAATATGTTTTTTGAGTTAAGCTCACGGTATCTCCACTCTCTCTCTCTCTCTCTCTCTATATATATATATATATATTATTACATTTAACATCTTTTTTTATTTGTCGATTTGCAAAACAATCTTGAATTTTATAATTTGCCTTGTTTGAGTTTTGTGCAGGAATTAACATGCAAATGGACTAGTGCACAAGAACGAAGACTAGTGCTGGGATACAAGAGCTTAATCAATACTGCATTAGGCTTAAGTTTAGTTAGACTCAAACTGGGTTGAATTGGTCAAGATAAATTGAGCTTAAACAACAAGAAAAATACTTCTGCCCAGTGAATCGTTATAACGGTTTAGTAATCGTTATAACGGTTCATATCAATACTCAAAAATATTCCAAGGCAGAAACATTCTCAAAGAAACCAGAGTGTATCGTTATGTAACGATTCATTAATTGTTACAACGATTTGGGAAACGTATAACGATTTGATAAATCGTTATAACGTTTCAGTTCAGTTGATTCAACGACTATTCTTTCTAAACCATTATAACGATTCGTAAACCGTTATAACGGTTCAGGCCGAAAAATAGTTTCTTTAGAAAATCTATTTTAAAAGGATCATCTCTCTCACTGAAAACTAACTGATGGGTTGAAATTTGATCAATCTAGCAAAATTATTACTACAGAGAGCTTACTAGCCATATACAAAGTGTGAGAGATAATTCAATAGATTGATATACCCAATTAACCAAATCTTTGTTCAAGCTCAATCTTTCTTCTCTCTATTCTCCCAACTTGATCCTTCGTGATCTTCTTGAAAACATTCTTTTGAGATGTAGTGCTTACCTTTTCTTGAGTGTGTTGTCACTCACATTTTGAGTGTGTTGTTACTCACCTTTCTTGAGTGTGTTGTCACTCGCCTTTTGAGTGTGTTGTCACTCACTTTTTGAGTGTGTTGTCACTCTTGTTACCGATAGGCTTGGCAGCCCACTTTTGAGTGTGCTTCAGGATTCGTGTGATCCTTTGAGATTGATACTGGAGATCTTCTATTATGTCTCTCTCATGCTTTAAGATACACGCTGGAGGAGTGACTTCAATGCTCTAGTGGCCTGATCGGAGATCAGCCACCACCCTTAGGGTCATCGGAGTATGAGGAGGCGGTCTATGTCCTCCGATCATACATCAGTACGGTGGATCGCCGGTATTGGCTTTGTCCATCACTGGTTCTGTATTGATTGGTACCAATTGCGTTCTTCTTCCAAATTGATTTGTTCTTATCACGATTTCTTGTAATTATTGACTCAATTGTATAGTTCTAGATCTTAACTATCATTAGAAGTTTTTCAATTGTTGTAATTACCTCTGTCATTGAGTGAATCATAATTGACTCAATTGTATAGTTCTAGATCTTAACTAATCAATACTTCAATATTAATATTCTACGACACTATTTTTTTTTACAAAACTAAATTAAGATGCATTGAAAAGCTGCAGTTTAAAAAAGTTGTTGGAGTTTTTAATCATTTTCGGCCTCATAATCGCACATAATTTCGTGAGAATTAATATAAATACTCCTAATTGTCCCTATTATAATATTTTCCATTTAAAAATTTGATATGATCAGCGTACGATACTAATTTTGCATGAAATATAATTAGCATGCATTAAAAACCTCAGTTTAAACAAGTTGTTTCAGTTTTTCATCATTTGTAACCTCATAACCGAGTTAATTTCAAGAAAATTAATATAAATACTCCTAATTATGTCTATTATGAGATATTCCTTTTTATACTACGATATGAACATTATCTCGACATCGTGTTTGCGCAAAACACAATTCAAATTAATGAGAGAATGCAGTTTAAACAAACTGTTTGAATTTTTCATCATTTTTGGACTCACAACTATACATAAATTTGTGAAAATTAATATAAGCACTCATAATTATGTCTATGACAAGTTATTTTAATTAACACGTTCATATGAATATTCTACGACGTGAATTTTATATCAAAATTAATTATGGTGCATTCAAAAAAGCTCTCTACACATAAATTTGTGCAAATTAATATAAATGCTCTTAATAATGTCTATTATAAGATTTGTCAATTAACACTTTGATATGAAAATTGTACGATACTAATTTTGTATAAATCTTAATTAGGATGCATGCATTACAAATTGCTATTTAAACAAGTTGTTTGAGTTTTGCAACAAATTTTGCCTCATAACTATACATAAATTAGCACAAATTAGTACAAAAAATACTCCTAATTATGTTTATTTTAAGAGTTTTCAATTAACACTTTGATATGAACATCATACGATACTATTGTTGCACAAACGTTAACTAGGATGCATTAAAAACTAATGTTTAAACAAGTTGTTTGAGTTTTTCATTATTTCTGGCCTCGTAACTAATAAATCCATGAAAATTCATATAGTACTGCTAATTAAGTCTATTATAATAGTTTTCACTTAATACTTCGATAGGAACATTCTAAGACACTAATATTACACAAAATATAATTAGGATGCATTAAGAACTGCGGTTTAAACAAAATGTTAGAGTTTTTTCATCATTTTTGGTCTCAAAACTACACATAAATTCGTGAAAATTCATATAAAAACTACTAATTATGTCTATTATAAACAAGTTATTTGTGTTTTTCATGAATTTTTACCACGTAACTACATACAAATTCGTGGAAATTAATATATATATTCCTAGTTATGTCTATCATAAAATTGCACAATCAACACTTCAATATGAACATTCGATAAAATTAATTTTGCATTAACATTAAATATGATGCATTAAAATCTCATAGTTTAAACATGTTATTTGAGTTTTCATCATTTTTGGCCTCATAACTGCACATTAATTCATTGAAATTAATATAAATACTCCTAATTAAGTATATTATAAGACATTCCAATTAACACTTTGATATGAACATTCTATGACACTAATTTTATACAAAATACAATTTGAATTCATTAGAAACATCTGTTTAATCAAGTTGTTTGAGTTTTTCGTTATTTTCATAATCACAAAATACGCATAAATTTGTGCCAACTAATATAAAAATTCCTAATTATCTCCATTATAATATTTTTCAATTAATACATCTACATGAACATTCTACCACACTAATTTTGTAAGAAACTAATTTAGGATGCTTAAAACACAATTATTGAAACAATTTTCTTGAGTTTTTCTATTATAAGTTTTTTCCCCAATTTACACTTCGATATGAACATTCTACGACACTATTTTTTTTACAAAACTAAATTAAGATGCATTAAAAACTGCTGTTTAAAAAAATTATTTGTGTTTTTCATCATTTATGGCCTCATAACTACACATAACTTCTTGGAAATTTATATAAAAACTCCTAGTCAAATAATATATGAATACTAATTTTGCACAAAATATAAATAGGATGCATTAAAAACTTCTGTTTAAACATGTTGTTTGAGATTTTCATCATTTTTATCTACACAACTTAATTAAGATGCATTGAAGATTGCTGTTTAAAATGTTATTTGCATTTATCATCAATTTTGGCCTCATAACTACACATAAATTCCCTCAAATTAATATAATTACTCCTAGTGATGTCTATTATAAGATTTTCTAATCAATACTTCAATATTATAATTCTACGACACTATTTCTTTTACAAAACTAAATTTAGATGCATTAAAAACTGCAGTTCAAAAAAGTTGTTGGAGTTTTTCATCATTTTTGGCCTCATATCTGCACATAATTTCGTGAAAATTAATGTAAATACTACTAATTGTCCCTATTATAATATTTTCTAATTAAAAATTCGATATGAACAGTGTACGATACTAATTTTGCGTGAAATATAATTAGCATGCATTAAAAACCTCAGTTTAAACCAGTTGTTTCAGTTTTTCATCATTTGTAACCTCATAACTGCAGTTAATTTCGTGAAAATTAATATAAATACTCCTAATTACTATTATATGATATTCCAATTTATACTTCGATACGAACACTCTCTCGACACGTGTTTGCGCAAACATACGTGAATTTTGTATCAAAATTAATTATGGTGCATTCAAAAAAGCTCTCTACACATAAATTTCTGCAAATTAATATAAATGTTCTTAATAATGTCTATTATAAGATTTTCCAATTAACACTTTGATATGAAAATTGTACGATACTAATTTTGCATAAAACTTAATTAGGATGCATGCATTATAAATTGCTATTTAAACAAGTTGTTTGAGTTTTTCATCAATTTTGGCCTCATAACTACACATAAATTCGCACAAATTAGTACAAAATACTCCTAATTATGTCTATTTTAAGATTTTCCAATTAACACTTCGATGTGAACATCATACGATACTAATGTTGCATAAACTTTAACTAGGATGCATTAAAAAACCAATGTTTAAACAAGTTGTTTGAGTTTTTCATTATTTTTGGCCTCGTAACTAAACATAAATCCGTGAAAATTCATATACTAATGCTAATTAAGTCTATTATAATAGTTTTCACATATAGGAACATTTTATAAAACAAATATTAAACAAAATATAATTAGGATGCATTAAGAACTGCGGTTTAAACAAAATATTTGAGTTTTTTATCATTATTGGTCTCAAAACTACACATATATTCGTCAAAATTCATATAAACACTCCTAATTATGTCTATTATCAATATAAAACATTCTAAAAAACTTAATTCGGATGTATTGGAAACTGCTTTGTTTAAACAAGTTGTTTGTGTTTTTCATCAATTTTTGCCGCGTAACTACATACAAATTCGTGGAAATTAATATATATACTCCTAGTTATGTCTATCATAAGATTTCACAATCAACACTTCGATATGAACATTCGATAAAATTAAGTTTGCATTAACATTTAATATGATGCATTAAAATCTGCAGTTTAAACATGTTATTTGAGTTTTCATCATTTTTGGCCTCATAACTGCACATTAATTCATTGAAATTAATATAAATACTCCTAATTATGTATATTATAAGACATTGCAATTAACACTTTGATATGAACATTCCATGACACTAATTTTATACAAAATACAATTTGAATTCATTAGAAACAGCTGTTTAATCAAGTTGTTTGAGGTTTTCATCATTTTTATACTCACAAAATATGCATAAATTTGTGCCAATTAATATAAAAATTCCTAATTATCTCCATTATAATATTTTTCAATCAATACATCTATATGAACATTCTACGACACTAATTTTGCAAGAAACTAATTTAGGATGCTTGAAACACAGTTATTTAAACAATTTTCTTGAGTTATTCTATTATTAGTTTTTTTTTCCAATTTATACTTCCATATGAATATTCTACGACAATATTGTTTTACAAATCTAAATTAAGATGCATTAAAAATTGCTGTTTAAAAAAATTGTTTGACTTTTTCATCATTTATGGTCTCATAACTGCACATAACTTCGTGAAAATTAATATAAAAACTCCTAGTCATTTCTATTATAATATCATCCAATCACTTGGATATGAACAATATATGAATACTAAATTTGCACAAAACATAATTAGGATGCATTAAAAACTTCTTTTTAAACATGTTGTTTGAGATTTTCATCATTTTTATCCACACAACTTAATTAAGATGCGTTTAAAACTACTGTTTAAAATGTTATTTGCGTTTATCATCAATTTTGGCCTCATAACTACACATAAATTCCTTCTAATTAATATAATTATCCTAATGATGTCTATTATAAGATTTTCTAATCAATACTTCAATATTAATATTCTACGACACTATTTTTTTTACAAAACTAAATTAAGATGCATTGAAAACTGCAGTTTAAAAAAGTTGTTGGAGTTTTTAATCATTTCTGGCCTCATAACTGCACATAATTTCGTGAGAATTAATATAAATACTCCTAATTGTCCCTATTATAATATTTTCCATATAAAAATTTGATATGATCAGCGTACGATACTAATTTTGCATGAAATATAATTAGCATGCATTAAAAACCTCAGTTTAAACAAGTTGTTTCAGTTTTTCATCATTTGTAACCTCATAACCACAGTTAATTTCAAGAAAATTAATATAAATACTCCTAATTATGTCTATTATGAGATATTCCTTTTTATACTACGATATGAACATTATCTGACACTTGTGTTTGCGCAAAACACAATTCAAATTAATGAGGAACAGCAGTTTAAACAAACTGTTTGAATTTTTCATCATTTTTGGACTCACAACTATACATAAATTTGTGAAAATTAATATAAGCACTCATAATTATGTCTATGACAAGTTATTTTAATTAACACGTTCATATGAATATTCTACGACGTGAATTTTATATCAAAATTAATTATGGTGCATTCAAAAAAGCACTCTACACATAAATTCGTGCAAATTAATATAAATGCTCTTAATAATGTCTATTATAAGATTTGTCAATTAACACTTTGATATGAAAATTGTACGATACTAATTTTGTATAAATCTTAATTAGGATGCATGCATTACAAATTGCTATTTAAACAAGTTGTTTGAGTTTTGCAACAAATTTTGCCTCATAACTATACATAAATTAGCACAAATTAGTACAAAAAATACTCCTAATTATGTTTATTTTAAGAGTTTTCAATTAACACTTTGATATGAACATCATACGATACTATTGTTGCACAAACGTTAACTAGGATGCATTAAAAACTAATGTTTAAACAAGTTGTTTGAGTTTTTCATTATTTCTGGCCTCGTAACTAATAAATCCATGAAAATTCATATAGTACTGCTAATTAAGTCTATTATAATAGTTTTCACTTAATACTTCGATAGGAACATTCTAAGACACTAATATTACACAAAATATAATTAGGATGCATTAAGAACTGCGGTTTAAACAAAATGTTAGAGTTTTTTCATCATTTTTGGTCTCAAAACTACACATAAATTCGTGAAAATTCATATAAAAACTACTAATTATGTCTATTATAAACAAGTTATTTGTGTTTTTCATGAATTTTTACCACGTAACTACATACAAATTCGTGGAAATTAATATATATATTCCTAGTTATGTCTATCATAAAATTGCACAATCAACACTTCAATATGAACATTCGATAAAATTAATTTTGCATTAACATTAAATATGATGCATTAAAATCTGCAGTTTAAACATGTTATTTGAGTTTTCATCATTTTTGGCCTCATAACTGCACATTAATTCATTGAAATTAATATAAATACTCCTAATTAAGTATATTATAAGACATTCCAATTAACACTTTGATATGAACATTCTATGACACTAATTTTATACAAAATACAATTTGAATTCATTAGAAACATCTGTTTAATCAAGTTGTTTGAGTTTTTCGTTATTTTCATAATCACAAAATACGCATAAATTTGTGCCAACTAATATAAAAATTCCTAATTATCTCCATTATAATATTTTTCAATTAATACATCTACATGAACATTCTACCACACTAATTTTGTAAGAAACTAATTTAGGATGCTTAAAACACAATTATTGAAACAATTTTCTTGAGTTTTTCTATTATAAGTTTTTTTCCCCAATTTACACTTCGATATGAACATTCTACGACACTATTTTTTTTACAAAACTAAATTAAGATGCATTAAAAACTGCTGTTTAAAAAAATTATTTGTGTTTTTCATCATTTATGGCCTCATAACTACACATAACTTCTTGAAATTTATATAAAAACTCCTAGTCAAATAATATATGAATACTAATTTTGCACAAAATATAAATAGGATGCATTAAAAACTTCTGTTTAAACATGTTGTTTGAGATTTTCATCATTTTTATCTACACAACTTAATTAAGATGCATTGAAGATTGCTGTTTAAAATGTTATTTGCATTTATCATCAATTTTGGCCTCATAACTACACATAAATTCCCTCAAATTAATATAATTACTCCTAGTGATGTCTATTATAAGATTTTCTAATCAATACTTCAATATTATAATTCTACGACACTATTTCTTTTACAAAACTAAATTTAGATGCATTAAAAACTGCAGTTCAAAAAAGTTGTTGGAGTTTTTCATCATTTTTGGCCTCATATCTGCACATAATTTCGTGAAAATTAATGTAAATACTACTAATTGTCCCTATTATAATATTTTCTAATTAAAAATTCGATATGAACAGTGTACGATACTAATTTTGCGTGAAATATAATTAGCATGCATTAAAAACCTCAGTTTAAACCAGTTGTTTCAGTTTTTCATCATTTGTAACCTCATAACTGCAGTTAATTTCATGAAAATTAATATAAATACTCCTAATTACTATTATAAGATATTCCAATTTATACTTCGATACGAACACTCTCTCGACACCGTGTTTGCGCAAACATACGTGAATTTTGTATCAAAATTAATTATGGTGCATTCAAAAAAGCTCTCTACACATAAATTTCTGCAAATTAATATAAATGTTCTTAATAATGTCTATTATAAGATTTTCCAATTAACACTTTGATATGAAAATTGTACGATACTAATTTTGCATAAAACTTAATTAGGATGCATGCATTATAAATTGCTATTTAAACAAGTTGTTTGAGTTTTTCATCAATTTTGGCCTCATAACTACACATAAATTCGCACAAATTAGTACAAAATACTCCTAATTATGTCTATTTTAAGATTTTCCAATTAACACTTCGATGTGAACATCATACGATACTAATGTTGCATAAACTTTAACTAGGATGCATTAAAAAACTAATGTTTAAACAAGTTGTTTGAGTTTTTCATTATTTTTGGCCTCGTAACTAAACATAAATCCGTGAAAATTCATATACTAATGCTAATTAAGTCTATTATAATAGTTTTCACATATAGGAACATTTTATAAAACAAATATTAAACAAAATATAATTAGGATGCATTAAGAACTGCGGTTTAAACAAAATATTTGAGTTTTTTATCATTATTGGTCTCAAAACTACACATATATTCGTCAAAATTCATATAAACACTCCTAATTATGTCTATTATCAATATAAAACATTCTAAAAAACTTAATTCGGATGTATTGGAAACTGCTGTTTAAACAAGTTGTTTGTGTTTTTCATCAATTTTTGCCGCGTAACTACATACAAATTCGTGGAAATTAATATATATACTCCTAGTTATGTCTATCATAAGATTTCACAATCAACACTTCGATATGAACATTCGATAAAATTAAGTTTGCATTAACATTTAATATGATGCATTAAAATCTGCAGTTTAAACATGTTATTTGAGTTTTCATCATTTTTGGCCTCATAACTGCACATTAATTCATTGAAATTAATATAAATACTCCTAATTATGTATATTATAAGACATTGCAATTAACACTTTGATATGAACATTCCATGACACTAATTTTATACAAAATACAATTTGAATTCATTAGAAACAGCTGTTTAATCAAGTTGTTTGAGGTTTTCATCATTTTTATACTCACAAAATATGCATAAATTTGTGCCAATTAATATAAAAATTCCTAATTATCTCCATTATAATATTTTTCAATCAATACATCTATATGAACATTCTACGACACTAATTTTGCAAGAAACTAATTTAGGATGCTTGAAACACAGTTATTTAAACAATTTTCTTGAGTTATTCTATTATTAGTTTTTTTTTCCAATTTATACTTCCATATGAATATTCTACGACAATATTGTTTTACAAATCTAAATTAAGATGCATTAAAAATTGCTGTTTAAAAAAATTGTTTGACTTTTTCATCATTTATGGTCTCATAACTGCACATAACTTCGTGAAAATTAATATAAAAACTCCTAGTCATTTCTATTATAATATCATCCAATCACTTGGATATGAACAATATATGAATACTAAATTTGCACAAAACATAATTAGGATGCATTAAAAACTTCTTTTTAAACATGTTGTTTGAGATTTTCATCATTTTTATCCACACAACTTAATTAAGATGCGTTTAAAACTACTGTTTAAAATGTTATTTGCGTTTATCATCAATTTTGGCCTAATAACTACACATAAATTCCTTCTAATTAATATAATTATCCTAATGATGTCTATTATAAGATTTTCTAATCAATACTTCAATATTAATATTCTACGACACTATTTTTTTTTACAAAACTAAATTAAGATGCATTGAAAACTGCAGTTTAAAAAAGTTGTTGGAGTTTTTAATCATTTCTGGCCTCATAACTGCACATAATTTCGTGAGAATTAATATAAATACTCCTAATTGTCCCTATTATAATATTTTCCATATAAAAATTTGATATGATCAGCGTACGATACTAATTTTGCATGAAATATAATTAGCATGCATTAAAAACCTCAGTTTAAACAAGTTGTTTCAGTTTTTCATCATTTGTAACCTCATAACCACAGTTAATTTCAAGAAAATTAATATAAATACTCCTAATTATGTCTATTATGAGATATTCCTTTTTATACTACGATATGAACATTATCTGACACTGTGTTTGCGCAAAACACAATTCAAATTAATGAGGAACAGCAGTTTAAACAAACTGTTTGAATTTTTCATCATTTTTGGACTCACAACTATACATAAATTTGTGAAAATTAATATAAGCACTCATAATTATGTCTATGACAAGTTATTTTAATTAACACGTTCATATGAATATTCTACGACGTGAATTTTATATCAAAATTAATTATGGTGCATTCAAAAAAGCACTCTACACATAAATTCGTGCAAATTAATATAAATGCTCTTAATAATGTCTATTATAAGATTTGTCAATTAACACTTTGATATGAAAATTGTACGATACTAATTTTGTATAAATCTTAATTAGGATGCATGCATTACAAATTGCTATTTAAACAAGTTGTTTGAGTTTTGCAACAAATTTTGCCTCATAACTATACATAAATTAGCACAAATTAGTACAAAAAATACTCCTAATTATGTTTATTTTAAGAGTTTTCAATTAACACTTTGATATGAACATCATACGATACTATTGTTGCACAAACGTTAACTAGGATGCATTAAAAACTAATGTTTAAACAAGTTGTTTGAGTTTTTCATTATTTCTGGCCTCGTAACTAATAAATCCATGAAAATTCATATAGTACTGCTAATTAAGTCTATTATAATAGTTTTCACTTAATACTTCGATAGGAACATTCTAAGACACTAATATTACACAAAATATAATTAGGATGCATTAAGAACTGCGGTTTAAACAAAATGTTAGAGTTTTTTCATCATTTTTGGTCTCAAAACTACACATAAATTCGTGAAAATTCATATAAAAACTACTAATTATGTCTATTATAAACAAGTTATTTGTGTTTTTCATGAATTTTTACCACGTAACTACATACAAATTCGTGGAAATTAATATATATATTCCTAGTTATGTCTATCATAAAATTGCACAATCAACACTTCAATATGAACATTCGATAAAATTAATTTTGCATTAACATTAAATATGATGCATTAAAATCTGCAGTTTAAACATGTTATTTGAGTTTTCATCATTTTTGGCCTCATAACTGCACATTAATTCATTGAAATTAATATAAATACTCCTAATTAAGTATATTATAAGACATTCCAATTAACACTTTGATATGAACATTCTATGACACTAATTTTATACAAAATACAATTTGAATTCATTAGAAACATCTGTTTAATCAAGTTGTTTGAGTTTTTCGTTATTTTCATAATCACAAAATACGCATAAATTTGTGCCAACTAATATAAAAATTCCTAATTATCTCCATTATAATATTTTTCAATTAATACATCTACATGAACATTCTACCACACTAATTTTGTAAGAAACTAATTTAGGATGCTTAAAACACAATTATTGAAACAATTTTCTTGAGTTTTTCTATTATAAGTTTTTTCCCCAATTTACACTTCGATATGAACATTCTACGACACTATTTTTTTTACAAAACTAAATTAAGATGCATTAAAAACTGCTGTTTAAAAAAATTATTTGTGTTTTTCATCATTTATGGCCTCATAACTACACATAACTTCTTGGAAATTTATATAAAAACTCCTAGTCAAATAATATATGAATACTAATTTTGCACAAAATATAAATAGGATGCATTAAAAACTTCTGTTTAAACATGTTGTTTGATTTTCATCATTTTTATCTACACAACTTAATTAAGATGCATTGAAGATTGCTGTTTAAAATGTTATTTGCATTTATCATCAATTTTGGCCTCATAACTACACATAAATTCCCTCAAATTAATATAATTACTCCTAGTGATGTCTATTATAAGATTTTCTAATCAATACTTCAATATTATAATTCTACGACACTATTTCTTTTACAAAACTAAATTTAGATGCATTAAAAACTGCAGTTCAAAAAAGTTGTTGGAGTTTTTCATCATTTTTGGCCTCATATCTGCACATAATTTCGTGAAAATTAATGTAAATACTACTAATTGTCCCTATTATAATATTTTCTAATTAAAAATTCGATATGAACAGTGTACGATACTAATTTTGCGTGAAATATAATTAGCATGCATTAAAAACCTCAGTTTAAACCAGTTGTTTCAGTTTTTCATCATTTGTAACCTCATAACTGCAGTTAATTTCATGAAAATTAATATAAATACTCCTAATTACTATTATAAGATATTCCAATTTATACTTCGATACGAACACTCTCGACACTGTGTTTGCGCAAACATACGTGAATTTTGTATCAAAATTAATTATGGTGCATTCAAAAAAGCTCTCTACACATAAATTTCTGCAAATTAATATAAATGTTCTTAATAATGTCTATTATAAGATTTTCCAATTAACACTTTGATATGAAAATTGTACGATACTAATTTTGCATAAAACTTAATTAGGATGCATGCATTATAAATTGCTATTTAAACAAGTTGTTTGAGTTTTTCATCAATTTTGGCCTCATAACTACACATAAATTAGCACAAATTAGTACAAAATACTCCTAATTATGTCTATTTTAAGATTTTCCAATTAACACTTCGATGTGAACATCATACGATACTAATGTTGCATAAACTTTAACTAGGATGCATTAAAAAACTAATGTTTAAACAAGTTGTTTGAGTTTTTCATTATTTTTGGCCTCGTAACTAAACATAAATCCGTGAAAATTCATATACTAATGCTAATTAAGTCTATTATAATAGTTTTCACATATAGGAACATTTTATAAAACAAATATTAAACAAAATATAATTAGGATGCATTAAGAACTGCGGTTTAAACAAAATATTTGAGTTTTTTATCATTTTGGTCTCAAAACTACACATATATTCGTCAAAATTCATATAAACACTCCTAATTATGTCTATTATCAATATAAAACATTCTAAAAAACTTAATTCGGATGTATTGGAAACTGCTGTTTAAACAAGTTGTTTGTGTTTTTCATCAATTTTTGCCGCGTAACTACATACAAATTCGTGGAAATTAATATATATACTCCTAGTTATGTCTATCATAAGATTTCACAATCAACACTTCGATATGAACATTCGATAAAATTAAGTTTGCATTAACATTTAATATGATGCATTAAAATCTGCAGTTTAAACATGTTATTTGAGTTTTCATCATTTTTGGCCTCATAACTGCACATTAATTCATTGAAATTAATATAAATACTCCTAATTATGTATATTATAAGACATTGCAATTAACACTTTGATATGAACATTCCATGACACTAATTTTATACAAAATACAATTTGAATTCATTAGAAACAGCTGTTTAATCAAGTTGTTTGAGGTTTTCATCATTTTTATACTCACAAAATATGCATAAATTTGTGCCAATTAATATAAAAATTCCTAATTATCTCCATTATAATATTTTTCAATTAATACATCTATATGAACATTCTACGACACTAATTTTGCAAGAAACTAATTTAGGATGCTTAAAACACAGTTATTTAAACAATTTTCTTGAGTTTTTCTATTATTAGTTTTTTTTTCCAATTTATACTTCCATATGAATATTCTAAGACAATATTGTTTTACAAATCTAAATTAAGATGCATTAAAATTGCTGTTTAAAAAAATTGTTTGACTTTTTCATCATTTATGGTCTCATAACTGCACATAACTTCGTGAAAATTAATATAAAAACTCCTAGTCATTTCTATTATAATATCATCCAATCACTTGGATATGAACAATATATGAATACTAAATTTGCACAAAACATAATTAGGATGCATTAAAAACTTCTTTTTAAACATGTTGTTTGAGATTTTCATCATTTTTATCCACACAACTTAATTAAGATGCGTTTAAAACTACTGTTTAAAATGTTATTTGCGTTTATCATCAATTTTGGCCTCATAACTACACATAAATTCCTTCTAATTAATATAATTATCCTAATGATGTCTATTATAAGATTTTCTAATCAATACTTCAATATTAATATTCTACGACACTATTTTTTTTACAAAACTAAATTAAGATGCATTGAAAACTGCAGTTTAAAAAAGTTGTTGGAGTTTTTAATCATTTCTGGCCTCATAACTGCACATAATTTCGTGAGAATTAATATAAATACTCCTAATTGTCCCTATTATAATATTTTCCATTTAAAAATTTGATATGATCAGCGTACGATACTAATTTTGCATGAAATATAATTAGCATGCATTAAAAACCTCAGTTTAAACAAGTTATTTCAGTTTTTCATCATTTGTAACCTCATAACCGCAGTTAATTTCAAGAAAATTAATATAAATACTCCTAATTATGTCTATTATGAGATATTCCTTTTTATACTACGATATGAACATTATCTGACACTGTGTTTGCGCAAAACACAATTCAAATTAATGAGGAACAGCAGTTTAAACAAACTGTTTGAATTTTTCATCATTTTTGGACTCACAACTATACATAAATTTGTGAAAATTAATATAAGCACTCATAATTATGTCTATGACAAGTTATTTTAATTAACACGTTCATATGAATATTCTACGACGTGAATTTTATATCAAAATTAATTATGGTGCATTCAAAAAAGCTCTCTACACATAAATTCGTGCAAATTAATATAAATGCTCTTAATAATGTCTATTATAAGATTTGTCAATTAACACTTTGATATGAAAATTGTACGATACTAATTTTGTATAAATCTTAATTAGGATGCATGCATTACAAATTGCTATTTAAACAAGTTGTTTGAGTTTTGCAACAAATTTTGCCTCATAACTATACATAAATTAGCACAAATTAGTACAAAAAATACTCCTAATTATGTTTATTTTAAGAGTTTTCAATTAACACTTTGATATGAACATCATACGATACTATTGTTGCACAAACGTTAACTAGGATGCATTAAAAACTAATGTTTAAACAAGTTGTTTGAGTTTTTCATTATTTCTGGCCTCGTAACTAATAAATCCATGAAAATTCATATAGTACTGCTAATTAAGTCTATTATAATAGTTTTCACTTAATACTTCGATAGGAACATTCTAAGACACTAATATTACACAAAATATAATTAGGATGCATTAAGAACTGCGGTTTAAACAAAATGTTAGAGTTTTTTCATCATTTTTGGTCTCAAAACTACACATAAATTCGTGAAAATTCATATAAAAACTACTAATTATGTCTATTATAAACAAGTTATTTGTGTTTTTCATGAATTTTTACCACGTAACTACATACAAATTCGTGGAAATTAATATATATATTCCTAGTTATGTCTATCATAAAATTGCACAATCAACACTTCAATATGAACATTCGATAAAATTAATTTTGCATTAACATTAAATATGATGCATTAAAATCTGCAGTTTAAACATGTTATTTGAGTTTTCATCATTTTTGGCCTCATAACTGCACATTAATTCATTGAAATTAATATAAATACTCCTAATTAAGTATATTATAAGACATTCCAATTAACACTTTGATATGAACATTCTATGACACTAATTTTATACAAAATACAATTTGAATTCATTAGAAACATCTGTTTAATCAAGTTGTTTGAGTTTTTCATTATTTTCATAATCACAAAATACGCATAAATTTGTGCCAACTAATATAAAAATTCCTAATTATCTCCATTATAATATTTTTCAATTAATACATCTACATGAACATTCTACCACACTAATTTTGTAAGAAACTAATTTAGGATGCTTAAAACACAATTATTGAAACAATTTTCTTGAGTTTTTCTATTATAAGTTTTTTTCCCCAATTTAAACTTCGATATGAATATTCTACGACACTATTTTTTTTACAAAACTAAATTAAGATGCATTAAAAACTGCTGTTTAAAAAAATTATTTGTGTTTTTCATCATTTATGGCCTCATAACTACACATAATTTCTTGGAAATTTATATAAAAACTCCTAGTCAAATAATATATGAATACTAATTTTGCACAAAATATAAATAGGATGCATTAAAAACTTCTGTTTAAACATGTTGTTTGAGATTTTCATCATTTTTATCTACACAACTTAATTAAGATGCATTGAAGATTGCTGTTTAAAATGTTATTTGCATTTATCATCAATTTTGGCCTCATAACTACACATAAATTCCCTCAAATTAATATAATTACTCCTAGTGATGTCTATTATAAGATTTTCTAATCAATACTTCAATATTATAATTCTACGACACTATTTCTTTTACAAAACTAAATTTAGATGCATTAAAAACTGCAGTTCAAAAAAGTTGTTGGAGTTTTTCATCATTTTTGGCCTCATATCTGCACATAATTTCGTGAAAATTAATGTAAATACTACTAATTGTCCCTATTATAATATTTTCTAATTAAAAATTCGATATGAACAGTGTACGATACTAATTTTGCGTGAAATATAATTAGCATGCATTAAAAACCTCAGTTTAAACCAGTTGTTTCAGTTTTTCATCATTTGTAACCTCATAACTGCAGTTAATTTCATGAAAATTAATATAAATACTCCTAATTACTATTATAAGATATTCCAATTTATACTTCGATACGAACACTCTCTGACACTGTGTTTGCGCAAACATACGTGAATTTTGTATCAAAATTAATTATGGTGCATTCAAAAAAGCTCTCTACACATAAATTTCTGCAAATTAATATAAATGTTCTTAATAATGTCTATTATAAGATTTTCCAATTAACACTTTGATATGAAAATTGTACGATACTAATTTTGCATAAAACTTAATTAGGATGCATGCATTATAAATTGCTATTTAAACAAGTTGTTTGAGTTTTTCATCAATTTTGGCCTCATAACTACACATAAATTCGCACAAATTAGTACAAAATACTCCTAATTATGTCTATTTTAAGATTTTCCAATTAACACTTCGATGTGAACATCATACGATACTAATGTTGCATAAACTTTAACTAGGATGCATTAAAAAACTAATGTTTAAACAAGTTGTTTGAGTTTTTCATTATTTTTGGCCTCGTAACTAAACATAAATCCGTGAAAATTCATATACTAATGCTAATTAAGTCTATTATAATAGTTTTCACATATAGGAACATTTTATAAAACAAATATTAAACAAAATATAATTAGGATGCATTAAGAACTGCGGTTTAAACAAAATATTTGAGTTTTTTATCATTATTGGTCTCAAAACTACACATATATTCGTCAAAATTCATATAAACACTCCTAATTATGTCTATTATCAATATAAAACATTCTAAAAAACTTAATTCGGATGTATTGAAACTGCTGTTTAAACAAGTTGTTTGTGTTTTTCATCAATTTTTGCCGCGTAACTACATACAAATTCGTGGAAATTAATATATATACTCCTAGTTATGTCTATCATAAGATTTCACAATCAACACTTCGATATGAACATTCGATAAAATTAAGTTTGCATTAACATTTAATATGATGCATTAAAATCTGCAGTTTAAACATGTTATTTGAGTTTTCATCATTTTTGGCCTCATAACTGCACATTAATTCATTGAAATTAATATAAATACTCCTAATTATGTATATTATAAGACATTGCAATTAACACTTTGATATGAACATTCCATGACACTAATTTTATACAAAATACAATTTGAATTCATTAGAAACAGCTGTTTAATCAAGTTGTTTGAGGTTTTCATCATTTTTATACTCACAAAATATGCATAAATTTGTGCCAATTAATATAAAAATTCCTAATTATCTCCATTATAATATTTTTCAATCAATACATCTATATGAACATTCTACGACACTAATTTTGCAAGAAACTAATTTAGGATGCTTAAAACACAGTTATTTAAACAATTTTCTTGAGTTATTCTATTATTAGTTTTTTTTCCAATTTATACTTCCATATGAATATTCTACGACAATATTGTTTTACAAATCTAAATTAAGATGCATTAAAAATTGCTGTTTAAAAAAATTGTTTGACTTTTTCATCATTTATGGTCTCATAACTGCACATAACTTCGTGAAAATTAATATAAAAACTCCTAGTCATTTCTATTATAATATCATCCAATCACTTGGATATGAACAATATATGAATACTAAATTTGCACAAAACATAATTAGGATGCATTAAAAACTTCTTTTTAAACATGTTGTTTGAGATTTTCATCATTTTTATCCACACAACTTAATTAAGATGCGTTTAAAACTACTGTTTAAAATGTTATTTGCGTTTATCATCAATTTTGGCCTCATAACTACACATAAATTCCTTCTAATTAATATAATTATCCTAATGATGTCTATTATAAGATTTTCTAATCAATACTTCAATATTAATATTCTACGACACTATTTTTTTTTACAAAACTAAATTAAGATGCATTGAAAACTGCAGTTTAAAAAAGTTGTTGGAGTTTTTAATCATTTCTGGCCTCATAACTGCACATAATTTCGTGAGAATTAATATAAATACTCCTAATTGTCCCTATTATAATATTTTCCATTTAAAAATTTGATATGATCAGCGTACGATACTAATTTTGCATGAAATATAATTAGCATGCATTAAAAACCTCAGTTTAAACAAGTTATTTCAGTTTTTCATCATTTGTAACCTCATAACCGCAGTTAATTTCAAGAAAATTAATATAAATACTCCTAATTATGTCTATTATGAGATATTCCTTTTTATACTACGATATGAACATTATCTGACACTGTGTTTGCGCAAAACACAATTCAAATTAATGAGGAACAGCAGTTTAAACAAACTGTTTGAATTTTTCATCATTTTTGGACTCACAACTATACATAAATTTGTGAAAATTAATATAAGCACTCATAATTATGTCTATGACAAGTTATTTTAATTAACACGTTCATATGAATATTCTACGACGTGAATTTTGTATCAAAATTAATTATGGTGCATTCAAAAAGCTCTCTACACATAAATTCGTGCAAATTAATATAAATGCTCTTAATAATGTCTATTATAAGATTTGTCAATTAACACTTTGATATGAAAATTGTACGATACTAATTTTGTATAAATCTTAATTAGGATGCATGCATTACAAATTGCTATTTAAACAAGTTGTTTGAGTTTTGCAACAAATTTTGCCTCATAACTATACATAAATTAGCACAAATTAGTACAAAAAATACTCCTAATTATGTTTATTTTAAGAGTTTTCAATTAACACTTTGATATGAACATCATACGATACTATTGTTGCACAAACGTTAACTAGGATGCATTAAAAACTAATGTTTAAACAAGTTGTTTGAGTTTTTCATTATTTCTGGCCTCGTAACTAATAAATCCATGAAAATTCATATAGTACTGCTAATTAAGTCTATTATAATAGTTTTCACTTAATACTTCGATAGGAACATTCTAAGACACTAATATTACACAAAATATAATTAGGATGCATTAAGAACTGCGGTTTAAACAAAATGTTAGAGTTTTTTCATCATTTTTGGTCTCAAAACTACACATAAATTCGTGAAAATTCATATAAAAACTACTAATTATGTCTATTATAAACAAGTTATTTGTGTTTTTCATGAATTTTTACCACGTAACTACATACAAATTCGTGGAAATTAATATATATATTCCTAGTTATGTCTATCATAAAATTGCACAATCAACACTTCAATATGAACATTCGATAAAATTAATTTTGCATTAACATTAAATATGATGCATTAAAATCTGCAGTTTAAACATGTTATTTGAGTTTTCATCATTTTTGGCCTCATAACTGCACATTAATTCATTGAAATTAATATAAATACTCCTAATTAAGTATATTATAAGACATTCCAATTAACACTTTGATATGAACATTCTATGACACTAATTTTATACAAAATACAATTTGAATTCATTAGAAACATCTGTTTAATCAAGTTGTTTGAGTTTTTCGTTATTTTCATAATCACAAAATACGCATAAATTTGTGCCAACTAATATAAAAATTCATAATTATCTCCATTATAATATTTTTCAATTAATACATCTACATGAACATTCTACCACACTAATTTTGTAAGAAACTAATTTAGGATGCTTAAAACACAATTATTGAAACAATTTTCTTGAGTTTTTCTATTATAAGTTTTTTCCCCAATTTACACTTCGATATGAACATTCTACGACACTATTTTTTTTACAAAACTAAATTAAGATGCATTAAAAACTGCTGTTTAAAAAAATTGTTTGTGTTTTTCATCATTTATGGCCTCATAACTACACATAACTTCTTGAAAATTTATATAAAAACTCCTAGTCAAATAATATATGAATACTAATTTTGCACAAAATATAAATAGGATGCATTAAAAACTTCTGTTTAAACATGTTGTTTGAGATTTTCATCATTTTTATCTACACAACTTAATTAAGATGCATTGAAGATTGCTGTTTAAAATGTTATTTGCATTTATCATCAATTTTGGCCTCATAACTACATCAATTTTGGCCTCATAACTACACATAAATTCCCTCAAATTAATATAATTACTCCTAGTGATGTCTATTATAAGATTTTCTAATCAATACTTCAATATTATAATTCTACGACACTATTTCTTTTACAAAACTAAATTTAGATGCATTAAAAACTGCAGTTCAAAAAAGTTGTTGGAGTTTTTCATCATTTTTGGCCTCATATCTGCACATAATTTCGTGAAAATTAATGTAAATACTACTAATTGTCCCTATTATAATATTTTCTAATTAAAAATTCGATATGAACAGTGTACGATACTAATTTTGCGTGAAATATAATTAGCATGCATTAAAAACCTCAGTTTAAACCAGTTGTTTCAGTTTTTCATCATTTGTAACCTCATAACTGCAGTTAATTTCATGAAAATTAATATAAATACTCCTAATTACTATTATAAGATATTTCAATTTATACTTCGATACGAACACTCTCGACACTGTGTTTGCGCAAACATACGTGAATTTTGTATCAAAATTAATTATGGTGCATTCAAAAAAGCTCTCTACACATAAATTTCTGCAAATTAATATAAATGTTCTTAATAATGTCTATTATAAGATTTTCCAATTAACACTTTGATATGAAAATTGTACGATACTAATTTTGCATAAAACTTAATTAGGATGCATGCATTATAAATTGCTATTTAAACAAGTTGTTTGAGTTTTTCATCAATTTTGGCCTCATAACTACACATAAATTCGCACAAATTAGTACAAAATACTCCTAATTATGTCTATTTTAAGATTTTCCAATTAACACTTCGATGTGAACATCATACGATACTAATGTTGCATAAACTTTAACTAGGATGCATTAAAAAACTAATGTTTAAACAAGTTGTTTGAGTTTTTCATTATTTTTGGCCTCGTAACTAAACATAAATCCGTGAAAATTCATATACTAATGCTAATTAAGTCTATTATAATAGTTTTCACATATAGGAACATTTTATAAAACAAATATTAAACAAAATATAATTAGGATGCATTAAGAACTGCTGTTTAAACAAAATATTTGAGTTTTTTTATCATTATTGGTCTCAAAACTACACATATATTCGTCAAAATTCATATAAACACTCCTAATTATGTCTATTATCAATATAAAATATTCTAAAAAACTTAATTCGGATGTATTGAAAACTGCTGTTTAAACAAGTTGTTTGTGTTTTTCATCAATTTTTGCCGCGTAACTACATACAAATTCGTGGAAATTAATATATATACTCCTAGTTATGTCTATCATAAGATTTCACAATCAACATTTCGATATGAACATTCGATAAAATTAAGTTTGCATTAACATTTAATATGATGCATTAAAATCTGCAGTTTAAACATGTTATTTGAGTTTTCATCATTTTTGGCCTCATAACTGCACATTAATTCATTGAAATTAATATAAATACTCCTAATTATGTATATTATAAGACATTGCAATTAACACTTTGATATGAACATTCCATGACACTAATTTTATACAAAATACAATTTGAATTCATTAGAAACAGCTGTTTAATCAAGTTGTTTGAGGTTTTCATCATTTTTATACTCACAAAATATGCATAAATTTGTGCCAATTAATATAAAAATTCCTAATTATCTCCATTATAATATTTTTCAATCAATACATCTATATGAACATTCTACGACACTAATTTTGCAAGAAACTAATTTAGGATGCTTAAAACACAGTTATTTAAACAATTTTCTTGAGTTATTCTATTATTAGTTTTTTTTCCAATTTATACTTCCATATGAATATTCTACGACAATATTGTTTTACAAATCTAAATTAAGATGCATTAAAAATTGCTGTTTAAAAAAATTGTTTGACTTTTTCATCATTTATGGTCTCATAACTGCACATAACTTCGTGAAAATTAATATAAAAACTCCTAGTCATTTCTATTATAATATCATCCAATCACTTGGATATGAACAATATATGAATACTAAATTTGCACAAAACATAATTAGGATGCATTAAAAACTTCTTTTTAAACATGTTGTTTGAGATTTTCATCATTTTTATCCACACAACTTAATTAAGATGCGTTTAAAACTACTGTTTAAAATGTTATTTGCGTTTATCATCAATTTTGGCCTCATAACTACACATAAATTCCTTCTAATTAATATAATTATCCTAATGATGTCTATTATAAGATTTTCTAATCAATACTTCAATATTAATATTCTACGACACTATTTTTTTTTACAAAACTAAATTAAGATGCATTGAAAACTGCAGTTTAAAAAAGTTGTTGGAGTTTTTAATCATTTCTGGCCTCATAACTGCACATAATTTCGTGAGAATTAATATAAATACTCCTAATTGTCCCTATTATAATATTTTCCATTTAAAAATTTGATATGATCAGCGTACGATACTAATTTTGCATGAAATATAATTAGCATGCATTAAAAACCTCAGTTTAAACAAGTTGTTTCAGTTTTTCATCATTTGTAACCTCATAACCGCAGTTAATTTCAAGAAAATTAATATAAATACTCCTAATTATGTCTATTATGAGATATTCCTTTTTATACTACGATATGAACATTATCGACACTCGTGTTTGCGCAAAACACAATTCAAATTAATGAGGAACAACAGTTTAAACAAACTGTTTGAATTTTTCATCATTTTTGGACTCACAACTATACATAAATTTGTGAAAATTAATATAAGCACTCATAATTATGTCTATGACAAGTTATTTTAATTAACACGTTCATATGAATATTCTACGACGTGAATTTTGTATCAAAATTAATTATGGTGCATTCAAAAAAGCTCTCTACACATAAATTCGTGCAAATTAATATAAATGCTCTTAATAATGTCTATTATAAGATTTGTCAATTAACACTTTGATATGAAAATTGTACGATACTAATTTTGTATAAATCTTAATTAGGATGCATGCATTACAAATTGCTATTTAAACAAGTTGTTTGAGTTTTGCAACAAATTTTGCCTCATAACTATACATAAATTAGCACAAATTAGTACAAAAATACTCCTAATTATGTTTATTTTAAGAGTTTTCAATTAACACTTTGATATGAACATCATACGATACTATTGTTGCACAAACGTTAACTAGGATGCATTAAAAACTAATGTTTAAACAAGTTGTTTGAGTTTTTCATTATTTCTGGCCTCGTAACTAATAAATCCATGAAAATTCATATAGTACTGCTAATTAAGTCTATTATAATAGTTTTCACTTAATACTTCGATAGGAACATTCTAAGACACTAATATTACACAAAATATAATTAGGATGCATTAAGAACTGCGGTTTAAACAAAATGTTAGAGTTTTTTCATCATTTTTGGTCTCAAAACTACACATAAATTCGTGAAAATTCATATAAAAACTACTAATTATGTCTATTATAAACAAGTTATTTGTGTTTTTCATGAATTTTTACCACGTAACTACATACAAATTCGTGGAAATTAATATATATATTCCTAGTTATGTCTATCATAAAATTGCACAATCAACACTTCAATATGAACATTCGATAAAATTAATTTTGCATTAACATTAAATATGATGCATTAAAATCTGCAGTTTAAACATGTTATTTGAGTTTTCATCATTTTTGGCCTCATAACTGCACATTAATTCATTGAAATTAATATAAATACTCCTAATTAAGTATATTATAAGACATTCCAATTAACACTTTGATATGAACATTCTATGACACTAATTTTATACAAAATACAATTTGAATTCATTAGAAACAGCTGTTTAATCAAGTTGTTTGAGTTTTTCGTTATTTTTATAATCACAAAATACGCATAAATTTGTGCCAACTAATATAAAAATTCCTAATTATCTCCATTATAATATTTTTCAATTAATACATCTACATGAACATTCTACCACACTAATTTTGTAAGAAACTAATTTAGGATGCTTAAAACACAATTATTGAAACAATTTTCTTGAGTTTTTCTATTATAAGTTTTTTTCCCCAATTTACACTTCGATATGAATATTCTACGACACTATTTTTTTTACAAAACTAAATTAAGATGCATTAAAAACTGCTGTTTAAAAAAATTGTTTGTGTTTTTCATCATTTATGGCCTCATAACTACACATAACTTCTTGGAAATTTATATAAAAACTCCTAGTCAAATAATATATGAATACTAATTTTGCACAAAATATAAATAGGATGCTTTAAAAACTCCTATTTAAACATGTTGTTTGAGATTTTCATCATTTTTATCCACACAACTTAATTAAGATGCATTGAAAATTCTTTATTTAAAATGTTATTTGCATTTATCATCAATTTTGGCCTCATAACTACACATAAATTCCCTCAAATTAATATAATTACTCCTAATGATGTCTATTATAAGATTTTCTAATCAATACTTCAATATTATAATTCTACGACACTATTTCTTTTACAAAACTAAATTTAGATGCATTAAAAACTGCAGTTCAAAAAAGTTGTTGGAGTTTTTCATCATTTTTGGCCTCATATCTGCACATAATTTCGTGAAAATTAATATAAATACTACTAATTGTCCCTATTATAATATTTTCTAATTAAAAATTCGATATGAACAGTGTACGATACTAATTTTGCGTGAAATATAATTAGCATGCATTAAAAACCTCAGTTTAAACAAGTTGTTTCAGTTTTTCATCATTTGTAACCTCATAACTGCAGTTAATTTCGTGAAAATTAATATAAATACTCCTAATTACTATTATAAGATATTCCAATTTATACTTCGATACGAACACTCTCGACATTGTGTTTTTTGCGCAAACATACGTGAATTTTGTATCAAAATTAATTATGGTGCATTCAAAAAAGCTCTCTACACATAAATTTCTGCAAATTAATATAAATGTTCTTAATAATGTCTATTATAAAATTTTCCAATTAACACTTTGATATGAAAATTGTACGATACTAATTTTGCATAAAACTTAATTAGGATGCATGCATTATAAATTGCTATTTAAACAAGTTGTTTGAGTTTTTCATCAATTTTGGCCTCATAACTACACATAAATTCGCACAAATTAGTACAAAATACTCCTAATTATGTCTATTTTAAGATTTTCCAATTAACACTTCGATGTTAACATCATACGATACTAATGTTGCATAAACTTTAACTAGGATGCATTAAAAAACTAATGTTTAAACAAGTTGTTTGAGTTTTTCATTATTTTTGGCCTCGTAACTAAACATAAATCCGTGAAAATTCATATACTAATGCTAATTAAGTCTATTATAATAGTTTTCACATATAGGAACATTTTATAAAACAAATATTAAACAAAATATAATTAGGATGCATTAAGAACTGCGGTTTAAACAAAATATTTGAGTTTTTTTATCATTTTTGGTCTCAAAACTACACATATATTCGTCAAAATTCATATAAACACTCCTAATTATGTCTATTATAATATTTTACACATAATACATCAATATAAAACATTCTAAAAAACTTAATTCGGATGTATTGGAAACTGCTGTTTAAACAAGTTGTTTGTGTTTTTCATCAATTTTTGCCGCGTAACTACATACAAATTCGTGGAAATTAATATATATACTCCTAGTTATGTCTATCATAAGATTTCACAATCAACAATTCGATATGAACATTCCATAAAATTAAGTTTGCATTAACATTTAATATGATGCATTAAAATCTGCAGTTTAAACATGTTATTTGAGTTTTCATCATTTTTGGCCTCATAACTGCACATTAATTCATTGAAATTAATATAAATACTCCTAATTATGTATATTATAAGACATTGCAATTAACACTTTGATATGAACATTCCATGACACTAATTTTATACAAAATACAATTTGAATTCATTAGAAACAGCTGTTTAATCAAGTTGTTTGAGGTTTTCATCATTTTTATACTCACAAAATATGCATAAATTTGTGCCAATTAATATAAAAATTCCTAATTATCTCCATTATAATATTTTTCAATCAATACATCTATATGAACATTCTACGACACTAATTTTGCAAGAAACTAATTTAGGATGCTTAAAACACAGTTATTTAAACAATTTTCTTGAGTTATTCTATTATTAGTTTTTTTTCCAATTTATACTTCCATATGAATATTCTACGACAATATTGTTTTACAAATCTAAATTAAGATGCATTAAAAATTGCTGTTTAAAAAAATTGTTTGACTTTTTCATCATTTATGGTCTCATAACTGCACATAACTTCGTGAAAATTAATATAAAAACTCCTAGTCATTTCTATTATAATATCATCCAATCACTTGGATATGAACAATATATGAATACTAAATTTGCACAAAACATAATTAGGATGCATTAAAAACTTCTTTTTAAACATGTTGTTTGAGATTTTCATCATTTTTATCCACACAACTTAATTAAGATGCGTTTAAAACTATTGTTTAAAATGTTATTTGCGTTTATCATCAATTTTGGCCTCATAACTACACATAAATTCCTTCTAATTAATATAATTATCCTAATGATGTCTATTATAAGATTTTCTAATCAATACTTCAATATTAATATTCTACGACACTATTTTTTTTACAAAACTAAATTAAGATGCATTGAAAACTGCAGTTTAAAAAGTTGTTGGAGTTTTTAATCATTTCTGGCCTCATAACGCACATAATTTCGTGAGAATTAATATAAATACTCCTAATTGTCCCTATTATAATATTTTCCATTTAAAAATTTGATATGATCAGCGTACGATACTAATTTTGCATGAAATATAATTAGCATGCATTAAAAACCTCGGTTTAAACAAGTTATTTCAGTTTTTCATCATTTGTAACCTCATAACCGCAGTTAATTTCAAGAAAATTAATATAAATACTCCTAATTATGTCTATTATGAGATATTCCTTTTTATACTACGATATGAACATTATCGACACTTGTGTTTGCGCAAAACACAATTCAAATTAATGAGGAACAAGCAGTTTAAACAAAGCTGTTTGAATTTTTCATCATTTTTGGACTCACAACTATACATAAATTTGTGAAAATTAATATAAGCACTCATAATTATGTCTATGACAAGTTATTTTAATTAACACGTTCATATGAATATTCTACGACGTGAATTTTGTATCAAAATTAATTATGGTGCATTCAAAAAAGCTCTCTACACATAAATTCGTGCAAATTAATATAAATGCTCTTAATAATGTCTATTATAAGATTTGTCAATTAACACTTTGATATGAAAATTGTACGATACTAATTTTGTATAAATCTTAATTAGGATGCATGCATTACAAATTGCTATTTAAACAAGTTGTTTGAGTTTTGCAATAAATTTTGCCTCATAACTATACATAAATTAGCACAAATTAGTACAAAAAATACTCCTAATTATGTTTATTTTAAGAGTTTTCAATTAACACTTTGATATGAACATCATACGATACTATTGTTGCACAAACGTTAACTAGGATGCATTAAAAACTAATGTTTAAACAAGTTGTTTGAGTTTTTCATTATTTCTGGCCTCGTAACTAATAAATCCATGAAAATTCATATAGTACTGCTAATTAAGTCTATTATAATAGTTTTCACTTAATACTTCGATAGGAACATTCTAAGACACTAATATTACACAAAATATAATTAGGATGCATTAAGAACTGCGGTTTAAACAAAATGTTGGAGTTTTTTCATCATTTTTGGTCTCAAAACTACACATAAATTCGTGAAAATTCATATAAAAACTCCTAATTATGTCTATTATAAACAAGTTATTTGTGTTTTTCATGAATTTTTACCACGTAACTACATACAAATTCGTGGAAATTAATATATATATTCCTAGTTATGTCTATCATAAAATTGCACAATCAACACTTCAATATGAACATTCGATAAAATTAATTTTGCATTAACATTTAATATGATGCATTAAAATCTGCAGTTTAAACATGTTATTTGGCCTCATAACTGCACATTAATTCATTCAAATTAATATAAATACTCCTAATTAAGTATATTATAAGACATTCCTATTAACACTTTGATATGAACATTCTATGACACTAATTTTATACAAAATACAATTTGAATTCATTAGAAACAGCTGTTTAATCAAGTTGTTTGAGTTTTTCATTATTTTCATAATCACAAAATACGCATAAATTTGTGCCAACTAATATAAAAATTCCTAATTATCTCCATTATAATATTTTTCAATTAATACATCTACATGAACATTCTACCACACTAATTTTGTAAGAAACTAATTTAGGATGCTTAAAACACAATTATTGAAACAATTTTCTTGAGTTTTTCTATTATAAGTTTTTTCCCCAATTTACACTTCGATATGAACATTCTACGACACTATTTTTTTTACAAAACTAAATTAAGATGCATTAAAAACTGCTGTTTAAAAAAATTGTTTGTGTTTTTCATCATTTATGGCCTCATAACTACACATAACTTCTTGGAAATTTATATAAAAACTCCTAGTCAAATAATATATGAATACTAATGTGCGACCCTTTTTCGCGCGCTCCGCACCGCCGCTGGGCGATGGGTTGCGGAAGAAGGACACGGAGATCCCTCCCGAGCGTGCATCTGCTAAGTGTCGGCTGATTCCGCCGTTTAGAGATATTTGGATGCACATTCAGGGGGTTTTTTAGTGATTGTGAGTTCTTGTAGATTCCGGTGGGCGCAAGCCCCCACCGATTAATTACCCTGGGCTACTAACCTCGAGGCACCTCTGGATCTTTGAAAGAGAGAAGCAAATAGTATAGTTAAAAGATGGTCAAGTGGTCGTGCGGGTTCATAAAAAGGGGTCCATGGAAGACGAACCTACAAACGGATCGGTTCGGTCTTTATTTAACCATATGGAAGACGAACCTACAAACAGATCGGTTCAATCTCTACTTAATTCTATGGAAGACAAACCTACAAACGGATCGGTTGTCTTATGGAAGACGAACCTACAAACAGATCGGTTCAGTCTATGCCACCTCGAGATATAACCTTACTACAGACCAGGTTAATCTCTTCAGAGGGGCTCGAGGTGAGTCTACATACAGAACGACTCGACCTCCGTTGATCTAGAAGATAAACCTACTACAGAACGGTTCAATCTTAACTAGTCAACAACCAATCACACAAAATACAACTCGAAACACTAAGCCGGTTGATCTTGAGGTTGGTGAATCAGGAGAAGGGTGGATATGGCCCACGTGTTTCTTCTCACCGATCTTCTAGATCATGAATTCGAAGCACTAAGCCGATTCATAAACCTAGGAAACACGATTACGCACAATGTCAAACCTGAAGCGGGCCGGTTCAACATTGAGGTATGTGTTAGTGAAGGAACCTACCTACGAACGGTTCACATTCACTGTTTTGTGGATGAATCTACTACGAACGATTCAATCTCACGGTCTCGGGAGATAAACCAGAAGACAAACTTATCGACGGATGAGTTCAGTCTCGCTAGTTCAAATGGTCATGAATTACTTGTTCATGACACCGAGTCATTAAGATGTCACTTCTCTCGGACATCATAATGTTTTTCTTCTCCAAAGTCGACATATCTCTCCATGCTGATGTCGTGGCTTTGGTCATTCTTCAGCGAGCGTCAAGATGTTCTTGTCTCGACTAATCATTCTACATGTTGCATTACTTGTGCAAAATTACTATATTGCCCTACACCCCTTGTGTGAGCGTATTCAATCATGAGTTACTTGCTCATGGTAGTGAGTCATTAAGATGTCACCTCTCTAGGACATCGTAATGTTCTTCTTCCTCAGAGTCGACATGTATCTCCATGTTGATGTCACAGCTCTGGTTATTCTTCATCAAGTGTCAAGATGTTCTCGTCTCGACATATTTCTTCATGTTGCTATCGAAGCCTTAGTCATCTTACGTCAAGATGTTCTTGTCTTGACTAATCATTCTAAAGGTTATATCATGTGTGCAAACATTCTCATGTAGCTCTACACTCCTTGGGCTTATTTGTTCATTTCCAAAATGTACAAAGCCTATTACATAATATTTTTCATTATCATCTCTATTAGAAAGATGTATTTATTTATTATTATTATTATTATTATTATTATTATTATTCTTATTATTATTATTATTTTTTTTTATCTTTAAACTCTATTTATCTATGTAGAAAATTATTTACAAAAATAATAGGAAAAAGGGGTTAGCTACTAACTAGAGTTTTATTTATATTTTTGGGATTTTTATAATAGCTAAAATAGTAGAATTTTATTTTTATTATTTCTAAACTCTATTTATTTTGTAGAAAACCACTTACAAAAATAATAGAAAATAAAATGGCTATGATTTTTTTATTTGTATTTTTAAAATAGCCAAAGTAATAGAATCTTATTATTGTATTATATTGAAACATTATTCATTATGTAGGAATTATTTACAAATCAAAAGATGGCTAGCTATATTATTTTTATTATTATATTATTTTTATTTTTAAGATCTATAATAGCTAAAAAGAAATCATTATTAATATTCTATCTTATTTATTATACTATTCATAATATTTTTTATTATTTCTATTTATTATCTATATAAAAGTATGAGATCTTTTATTATTATTAGTTGAAAATAGCCATAAGAGATGAAATTCATTATATTTTTATTACAACTATTATTATTTTTTATTGCATTTTATTCATCAAAAATATTTTTATTGTATATTTGTATAGAAATAACAAAAGAAATACAATTCATCTTATTATAAAACTATATTATCATTCTTTATTATAGAAGAAAATGAATTTACTATTTATTACCATGGTAGTATATATTTTTTTGTATATTTTTGTGCTATTTATTTTTATTATTCTTTTTACAGAAAATATCAACATAATATCTATTATTATTTATTTTCATTTATCAAAGAATATAGCTAATCTCATTATTTATTATGGCATATTACTATTGTCATTATTATTTCATGAAAAATCACTTGAAAAATCAGTAGAATATATCTAACTATTATTCATGATTTTATTTGTATTTTTGGAATTTTTATAGTATTTAAAATGACAAGTCAAAGCTAGGTCAAACATATCAATATAGGTAATGTCTTTTGCTTTTAAATTGTTTTATCATGATTATATTTTTAAAACTGGAATATTATTGTATAGAAAAATAGTATGAAAAATAAGCAAATTTTAGAAACAAATTTGAGTTAATTTGGAGTTCAGGAGCATTTTCAAATCATTTATTTATTCTATATTATCACTATTCTGTTATTATTTAATTACTGGGTTTAATATGGGCCTTTGGATCTGCACTAAGATTGGCGTCCATCTTTTATTTAACTTTGTTCTTATTTGGGCCGCCGGATATGTTCCAAGATTGAGTTGTATTAGATGGATGGCCCAGATTCATATTCGTATCTTTACTCAATACAGCGCTTTACTTCATACGTCCGATCTCTTCATGATCCGTGCGCATACATCAATATTTGCGTCGAGGCGCCAATATTTGCGCCGATATACTTCTGCGATTCTCGATCTATAAATCCTTTAATATTCGTGCTCACGGTGGCGCCGGCGACCGAGATCATCTCTTGCCGATCAGATGACTTCCTTAGCGTCGTTTTAACACGAGAAGATGTTCCACGGTGGCCGATTGACAATCAATACGGTGAATAACGCTGTCTACTAGCACCACTTGAAACAGATTGGTACCGTTCGGTATCAATGAACAATCTTTACAAATTCAACAAAATCAATCGATATTTTTGACAATTGACTGCTTGATTTGCATCGCCTGTATATGCTAACATGTATGAAAGCCCTTAGCAACATTCAAATCGACTTACAATTCTCGCTAAGCCAAGCATGTGATGTGCCGTTCGGTACGATTACAATTCACTCGAAATTCCAGTTATCAACTTGTTTTCAATGCTAATTATTCACTTAACAAGCTTTATCACAACAATTGTAAACCGACTATGTTCAATTATACATGTAATTTCTTTCTGATTCCGACTTGAAACTCAATTTACCTGACGCGGCGCGATAACTTATTGAAGATCATTAATTCCGTCGAGTTCTCAAGTTAAAGCGAGATCAATCGACTTTGAACAACACTACAACCTTGAATATACAAGATACAAACACAAACCGAGATGAATTTGACGTTTAAACAAAGAATCAAAGCAAGAATTCCTACTGGTATCGAGTTCTCAGGTTTTAACCGAGATCAATCGATTTAACCAGTTCAATTACAACCTCTGTGATCAAAATTCACTCAAGAAATGAAGCAAATATAAGAATCAAATCAAGCAATTCACAAAGAAAAGAGTAGAAAGGTGGAAATCAAAAGAAAAGATAGAAAATTCACTGACGACTATACTGTTATTCCAATAGAAGTTTGAATTACATACCTTTCCTTTGAATTACCACAAATCAAGCTTCCAAATCTTTAATTGACTATGATCCAAGAGTGACAGAGCTATCTTTTTGGAGGATTGAAGAAATTCAATCGAGTTCTCAAGTTTGTAACTGAGATCAATCGATTCTATTACTTCTTCTTCCTGTTCTTGCTCTCTTCCTCTCTATATCTCACTATTGTTAGCTTTTAAATGGGTATGCTTATGCTCTCCTTTTGCGTGTCCCTTCTTCTCTCTGTGTGTAATCGGTTTATATAAGCAATTGAAATGGTGCACCAAAGGAATCGAGCCATACACCATCTAAACACCATCAATTGAGTTAGCTTGGCTCATGAACATGGTTCTTCAATTTCGTTATCCCTTCTGTTGCGATGTGGGCCCTTATTCAAAGAATCCAAAGCTTAAGCCTTTGATTGTTGACCATGTTTGACTCACTTCTTATCTGCTGCTAGAACCTTCTAGAGCATCTAAACACACTATATATACTCACTCTAATGCATCTGAGGCACCCTTCTACCCTCTGCCATTGTTATTTTTCTTCAAAGCTTAAAGCTTCATCACCCGATTCCACCTCTTGGCTCAAATCACATCTCCATCGTTTAATTGACAATCTTCATCACTTAAGAGGCATCGTGTAGGCACATAGAGGCTACAAGCATTGCTAATTCAAGCTGAGAGTGCAAGGTTTTGAATTTTCTCCATTTACCCGATTTCATCACTTTGATTCAATTGCTCTAATCTGATTCACAATTGTTGCTCTATCCTTTACAAACAGCATCGCCTAGATGAGTAGAGGACATTTGCATTATCAATTTAGGGTTTATAAGCAAAGATTGAGATCCCTTATTAGTTGCCCGAGTTATGCACCTCTCTCAACTGCCTTATTCACTTGTTATTTTTAATTTCGATCATCCACCCTTTCTCTCCCATGTACAGGCCATCTTCTGTTATAAAGAATTGAAGTTTCAAGCTTTGAAGAACCCGATTAACACCAATGGCGCCATCAGCTTCGGCGAGAAGAAGAAGAAAGAGAGGGAGGGGAGAAGGAGAAGAGAGGGAAGGAGGTGCGCCTGGCGCACAAAGTCCACAGCTAGGTGGGGCCCACAGTCATAGGCGCAGTACAAATGGGCCAGGTGTATATCGTTTTTTCCTTTTGATTTAAATCTCTGCTTAGATCTGTGCATAGGCTTGGTGCATGATTGCCTGTGTGAGCTATACATTCATAAACCTGACAAATGGGCCCCACATGTAAGTATATGAATCTCGGCCCATTAGTCCAACTGTGGATTGATTAACTCTTTGCTTAAATCTAATTAATCTGACTTGGCACACTCTGATAGGTCCACTTGTTTAATCAATCCATTAATCATCTGCATTAGTGTTAAGCATGCTGAGGTGGCTCTGTAGTGTAGTGCCATGTGGCTTAGGATGGGATGAGGTGGTCCAGTCAGGTCCTGCCACGTGGCATGTTGGTGGGGCCCACATGTCAGGTCAGTATGGTGGTGGGGCCCACATGGCTGAGGTGGACCAATGGGGTGCCGACACGTGGCATGAGGTGGCCCAGTGAAATGCTGACACGTGTCACACCCTCTCTCTTCTCTGATTATGTGTATACGTGTTTAGGATCCCCAGTTTGCACCCAGATGTGTCTCTGTCCCCAAGTTGCACCCAGATCTGCCTTGATCAAATCTCAGCCCTTGATCTTTCATTTTTAATCTGTTTTATCTTCCCTGAATTTATTTTGATAGCTCCACTTATCCAAAAATCATGAAAATTTCACCAAAAATCCCTAAATTCATGATGATCATCCCTGTAATTTTTAATTCCATTTTTACCCCTCCTTCTCTGAATTAAAAATTCTCTTATCAAATAAACCCTATTATTTCCTCAGAATTAATCCCAGATCTCAATTGTAGCTCAGTGTCTCTGCCAATTATCTCTCTCTTGCAGAAACCACCCTAACTAAATATCAATTAGACTTATATTGATATCCATTAGGGTTTGATCGATCAACGATTGATTACATGTCAACGGTTGATACAGATCTAGACTTGATCAGTGGTTGCTCACTTTGCTTTGATCAGTCTTGTGAAATTAACTTTCAATCCCTTAACATGAGGGTGACTTGGTCAAAGAACTGACTACTTATCAGTAATTGACACAAATCAAAGCATAGTTAGGTGGTTGCTCACAGCTTTGGCACCAGGTCAGCTTTGAAAGTAAAATCACATTTGAAATTTCTCATGACTAGTTGTATCAGAATACTAGCTTGGCATTGACATCATTTCATGTAGCATAGAGATTATACTGCTTCAGCTCCTTTCTAGGGTTAGCTCCAAGGGCAGATTTTTAGGGTTTAACTCTGACTCCTTTAATAGGTCACTGAGGTGTGGGGTCCACCTGTCAGTGAAAATGGTCACATGGGTGACTCATCAGATAGGCTATGTTTATGTTGTTAGATCCATCTACAAGGGACGCAAGTGGGTCCCACTTGTCGAGAGAATGTAATCAAATGGGCGACCCATCAAGAGATTTTCTCTCTCCGAAATCTCCCAGGGTCACCACCTCGAATGAGTAGGAGGTGGTGGGGTATTTATATCCTCGTCTTTCACCCTAATATTTCATTGTGGGATTAATGGATTTGTTCGGGGTTAGCGACGACCTCTTCTGATTAGTGGGCCATCTTTTCATTGCTTTCTCTTCTTCTTTCCTCTTATGATTTATCATTAATCATCAATTTATTTCCATTTATTCATCTACTCATCCTTGAAATCTTTCAAGGGTTAACAAAGAGCCACCCACCAAGACGAGTCTTGAACGCTCGAAAGGCTTGTCTTGGTGCATTATTCCTTATCATTTATCTCTTCATTTCTTATGACGTCTTTTTCTTCTTCGGATATTGTAGTTCCATCTCATGACGCCATTCCGCGTCGCCCCTTGAGTCATTACCATTTTTTTTATGAGGATCCTAGCGATTGGACTCCTCTCGTCTCAGCCATCCGAGCGACTCCTGTCTACCCGCGAGGCGGCGGTTTATTCTTCAGAAATGATCAGCCTCATGACATCATGCCCCTTCAGCCCTTAGGCGTTGCGTTTACGGCTCCTTTGACACATCTCCTGGGCAAGGAGATTATTGACGGGGAGGCTCACAGATGGACCACTGCTCCCTTCATCACTCCCTTGGAGTGCCATGGATATCAGCTAGAGTGGACCCGGTATGTGCTCATGCGGGAGGGGACTCTGCTCAGGCGAGCCGGGATATATGACTCGGTTTTCTTGTCGATGTTTCATTATCATATCGATACACCCTGGCTACGGGCCTTTTGTGAGAGGTGGAACTATTCCACCAACACTTTGTTCATCGACGATCGGGAGCTGACTCCGACCCTCCTAGAGATACAGCAGTTGACCGGGCTGCCGATCTTCGGTCATTTCTATGACGAGTTCATGGTCTCACCCACTGACTCGGGAGACTTCACTCGGTTTCCGCCTTCTTTGCAGAGGACTTATGAGATCTATTATCATCTACGGAGGGGGCATCCCGGAGTTCCGTTCAGACATTGGATCACCTATTTCACCGATCGGGTCCATACTCGCCCTACAGGCTTGGCTTCCACCAGAGATCCATTTGGTACAGGTCGGCTCGAGATTCATCATGACGGCCCTATTCCTTCTCAGGATACCCTGTGTTCACATGACATGGATCGGGAGACTTATCTGACCGCCTTCATCTCTTGGTGGATCTGCTATTTCTTATTACCTAGCTCCCCTGCATACACCATTCGGCCTTCGGTGTTCATTATGGCGAGCCTGATCGCGCGTGGCGACAGGATCTCTTTGGCCGTGCTGTCTTTGCCGGCCAACATCTATAGATGTCTCCGCGGTTTGACCTCATCCCGTGGGCCTTCACGGTGCCGGAGAGCCGATTCCGTGGCATCCGATTAGCGGATGGCTCCATTTACATTGGTCCGCTCATATGATCCCGCATGGCGGTCACGCTACGAGATCGTCTACCTTTACCGAGTGACTTAGGTGGGGTGCGGCCGACTTCATTGACTCCGGGAGGTGCTCGGTATAGATTCTTTAGGAGCCGGGACCATCGCGCTTCTCTCGAGATAGGTCGGTGGCCGTGGGGTAGCTAGGGTTACCGACGGGATGGTGATTGACAGCAGGGTTCCCTCTTCTGACTCCTCTAGCATCCGAGCCAGGCCTATCGATTTAGAGTACCTGATCAGTATTCGTCAGGGCTTTCTTCCTCTCAGATTGGGCGATTATATGTTCATCGAGCCCTATTCGCCGCATCGATGCGCACATCAGTTTGGCTTGGATCAGGATATTCCAGCGCCTCTCTTCCGCCCTACATCACTGGCGGCCGATTTGGAGGGTATCGGATGGTGCTACACTCACCTCTTCCGACTAGGCATGGGCACTCGCTATCAGATGGTATCCACCTCTAGGACTTCCACCTTCACGAGGCGTTATCAGCAGTGGTATTATGAGACCATTCGCTCTTACCAGTCGTATACTCCTCCGGTGGTCGTCCGGAGTACATGTCCGCGAGATGGCCAGCCTCTATTAGATGGTACTATCTCACGTGATCGCAGAGCCTGTCGATTATTGCCGCAGAGCCTGTCGATTTTCAGGCTATTGCCGCAGAGCCTGTCGATTTTCAGGGTTTAGACAGCCGATTTTCTCGTGCTCCTGTTAGGACTATTCTCACAGGTACACTTCATCATCCCTTTCAGGTTATTTCCCTTTGATAAGCCTCATCTCATCTCAATCCATCCTCTTTTGATTCAGAGTTGGCTTACGAGTATGATCACGCGGAGCCCGGGTTCTCAATCCCTCGTCCACGAGCAGTTGGCGTTCATTCTCAGCCACATGTTGAGCCACCGGCTCCAGCTACTATGGGGAGAGATCGAGACGGCGCCTCTCAGCCGTCTTCCCCGTCTTCTTTTCCTTCTCCCACTCCGGGTGATTTTCTTTACTGACTCGCCTATCCTTATTCGGGCGCACTTCATTTACATCTCTGATTAGGGTTTATTTTTCAGCTCGTGGGACATCTCCCGTGGAGAGGCGCCCAAGATGACATCATGGCAGATCTATCGGCGCTGCGAGCTCTTTGCCATTTCGGGGTTTTGCACCGACCTTGCCGTCGCGAGTTCGTGTGCTTCATTTAATACTTAGTTGCCAGCATGCACTAGTATTTTCATTCTTACATGTAGATTTTACAGACCTTGAGGCCGATGACATGGCATCTCCACATCGCTCGAGTCCTTCTTCTACGACGGTCTCCGCCTCACCGTCGATCTTATTGGTACCCACGGAGACGGTGACTCATTCGATGTGGTTTCGGGGCGGTGCTCACTCTTGCACGACCGAGATGAGGCTTCTTTAGAGCAGGGGAGTCCATCGTGGGCTGTCGAGCCGCAGCGACGAGCCATTATTGATCGAGGGAGGGCCATCTTTCATTGCTTCTTCATCTCCCGACGGGTGCCTCTCATGGCCACGAGATGGCGGGGTCTCGGCGAGCGAGGGTTGCGATCAATTATGACTCGGAGTTGGATGAGAGTTGGTGGTGGAGCGCCTATTCCACGACCCCGAGAGACGGGGTTCCGGCTAGCGAGGGTTTCACGAGCCTCATGCCTCTCCCGTACTTTATATTTTCTTTATCATTTGCCCGTATTTTATTTTTCATGTATTTATGCTTTCCATTTTATTTTGTAGCGGGTTTGGTACACTGCGGGTCCTCCTGAGGCGACCGACATCCCTATCCCTGATTCAGTCCCGCCAGTCTCAGGCGACGAGGCGATAGGTTAGATCTTCTCTTCCTTCTACTTCTTCTTTGATTATAACAATTCGTCTAACCCATTTATTTTACTTGCAGATGTTACATCGAGGGATGTGCAGCTCGCCTTGGCCGCGCTGGCGGATGCACTCCGAGACACCTTCTTCGGAGACTATCCGCTAGATTTTGAGATCCTGGACTCTCTGCCCGATGGCTTCTCCTTCGGCGGTATGGGGCGATGCGGGATACCATCACACCGCCTCTACTCATTGCACCTCGTCTCGAGAGTACCTTCATTTCTAGGAGGTGTGAGGATCTGCTCAGGGCTTATCAGGATGCGAGCTCTCTCGTATACCAGCACGAGTTGGAGATCCATGAGCTGCGCAAGCACTTGGAGGCCGCTCGACTCCGCTATCTTCAGCGGCTCTCTTCTTGTGCCACTCTCCGCTCCATGGGAGTCAGTGGTGGGCCCGCTCGATTGCTCGTGCAGGAGCTAAAGGACCACAGATCATCGGTGGAGGGCTTCTCTCGACATCTGGCGGGGCGTCTCCCGGAGCTGCAGATTCACTCGAGTGCCCGGGATAGTGCCTTCTCTCAGTTCTTAGATTTTGAGGCGGCTTCGGAGGAGGACAGGCACTCCCTCCATGATTATTTGGAGACCATTAGTACTGTGCTATTAGAGCTGGAGTCCCGCTTTTTGGGCCCATAGGCTGTACTTTTCATTTCTTCTTTTCTCCTTTTCTTTTGTTATACTTGATATAGGATGCCTTGACATTTGTCATTTTGATCTCTTGTTGTGGATGATGCTTACTTCTATCATTGTCCTTTCATCGCTTCCTCTGCAGCGCGAGGAAGTATTTCATTTATCTCATACTGTGCACCTCCAATCTTATTTGTAAAAGCGCCCAATTACAACTGCTTCATTCTTTCGCAGCGTCTAATCATAATAAAAGGAAAATCTTACAACATCCTATTACATTCATTCTATGTATGTTCATCTTTATTTATTGCAATACAAACTTAAGTAACCGTGGTATTTTACGGATACCGAACCTGTCTGTATTGACCTCTAGGTCGGTACTGAGAATAAACCCGTTTATCCCTTTATTACTGATGGATAAACTTACCAGTATCAATTGGATTATGGATGCAATTGATAACACCATTTTGTGGATGCTCCTTGCATATTTAATTGACATTTATTTTGTGGAAGCTCACCCACTCTCCCCTCATTTGTGCACCGTTGCGTGCTAAAGTGGAAACTCACATTCTCTCATCTCCACTCAATTTGTTTTGTGGGGGTACTACCCTCAAACATCCATCACGCATCCCTGCGAGACAGGCTTTCATCGGGTAGGTCCGCTCTCCATGACCTGAGTCACTTCTTTAAGCGAATTACTTTATTTGACACTGAATGTCGGGCAAAAGCATAAACCCTTAGTCTGACCCCTCCATGACCTATTTTGGAATTAGAAACAGATCACCTCCTTGGGCGTGTGGTACTTTTGCGGATGAATGTACCCAACCTGTTTTTTTTTATATTTTGACTACCCTCAAACATCCATCACGCATCCCTGCGAGACAGGCTTTCATCGGGTAGGTCCGCTCTCCATGACCTGAGTCACTTCTTTAAGCGAGCCGCTTTGTTTAACATGAAATGTCGGGTACAAGCGTAAACCCTTGGTCTGACCCCTCCATGATATGTCGTGGGATTATGACACGTCATTTCTTTGGGCGTGTGGTGCTTTTACGGATGAATGCACCCAACCTGGCTTTGTATAACACTCATGGTGTCGGGGACAAAGGTGGCAACCCCTTATTGAAAAGATTTTATTATTTTTTATCATCATCATTTTTATTCATAAGTAGGAAAATAGGTTTTTATTGTTTTACTTATATATCCTTTCATTTTATTAGAAGAAGGCGATTTTTGGTTATTAGTGATACATGTTACTAATAGTACGAGGGTTATTTATTTATATGCCCTCGGAAGTGACTATATACTAGCCACCAATTTGCTCGACCTATCCCTTGGCCGCGCGCGGCGACCAATATGAGCAACTTTCGTCATTGGGCACGGATAGTTTGAGGGACAACCGCAAACCCCGCCCATTTTTGTGTTTATTCTGTATCAAATGGACAAACCCAGTGGTATTTGTATTGTGAGCCCAAACACCAAGGCTCTCGCCTTACATTCTCGCGTGGTTTTGGCGTTGAATTCTCTTGTTCTATATTTTTTTATTTTTATAGGGCTACATGTGTTTATGTGGTTTTGGATTTTTGGATGCATTCTATTTACAAATGCAAAAGTAGGGTTTTTGGGATTTTTATGCAAAAGTGGAGGTTAGACATGGGTTTGTGTTTCGTGCACGTGTGTGTAAGCGAACACTTATTCCCTCCTTACTTATTTACAATAGATACTACTCGGTTGGCCTCGTTCCGGGCTATGTGTAGTACTTCTTCAGATATCGCCCATTAATCGGTGGCATGGGCCTTTCACCTTCATGGTCTATGAGTTGGTATGCGCCGCCCCCGTATACCTTCTCAATTACATATGGCCCTTCCCAATTCGGAGAGAACTTTGGGCCGATGTGCCGGCCAATGATCGGCCTCTTAAGGACAAGAACAAGCTCCCCTTGTTGAAATGCCCTGACTCGCGCCATTTTGTCATATGCCCTTGCCATTTTCGCCTGATATATTTCGAGGTTCTGGTGGGCTATCAATCTTTTCTCGTCCATGGCATCCAATTCGTCCAATCTAAGTTGTTGGCATTCGTCCATGGTCATATCGTTTTGCATAGCCACCCGCAATGACGGTAATTCCACCTCAAGAGGGAGAACGGCTTCAACCCCAAAGGCCGAGAATATGGGGTAGCTTGCGTAGGTGTTCGGTATGTGGTTCGATAAGCCCATAATGCCTCCCGTAGACGATTATCCCGGCCTCGTTGGTTGCGTCCACGGTCTTTTTCATAATGTTGATCGGGTTTTGTTAAAGGCTTCGCCGGGCAAAGTCGTTGGCTCTCGGGTTATAAATGGACGAGAATCTCCAATCAATATTGAATTGCTCCGCCAGAGCATAGACTTTGAAGGCCGTTCCGTTATCGGATATTATTCGTTGTGGGGTACCGAATCGGTAGAGGATGTGCGTCTTGAAGAACTTAACCACATCGGATGCTTTAACTTCTTTAAGTGGAACGGTTTCGGCCCATTTTGTAAAGTAATCCGTTGCCGCCAGGATGAACCGATGACCTCTTGACGTAGGAGGGTCTATGGGCCCTACTATGTCTGTGCCCCACATATTAAATGGCCAGGATGCTACCGTGGGGTGTAACGGGTTTGGCGCTTGATGTATAAAAGGGCCGTGTATTTGGCACATGCGGCACTTCCTTGCGTGCTCTTCACAATCGCCCACCATTGTGGGCCAATAATACCCCATTCGCTTGATCTTTAGCTTCATTTTTTGGCCCAGATCGATGCGCTCCACATAGTCCGTAATGAACTTCTTTCATAATCGCTTCGGCCAGGCCCTGATACGCATCTTAGCCATAGTTGATCGTAAGACCTACGGTATAGCGTATTGCCCACATACGCATACCGTAGTACCCGCTTTCTTATTTGATCGGCCATCCTTTTATCTTTGGGAAGGGTACCATGCGGAAATATTCGATGAACGGTTGTCTCCAATCATCGTCTTCTTCAATTATCATTGTTTCTTGGCATTCCATCTTTTCTAGCCCCAGTATTTTCATTATTCGCATTATCTATCGTCTGACACAATAATAATGGCCTTCTATCATGGACGATGATGTGGATTTCCGCTCGTTGGTTCACCCAGCTCCTCCATGGCGAGTTTGGCCAACGCATCTGCTTCACCGTTCACCGCCCTCGTGACCTTCTCAATGGACACGTACGGGATTTTCTTCATTAATTCCATGGCCTTTTGGTGATATTGTATTAGCTCCGGCTTTAGGACTTTGTATTCGCCAATTATTTGATTTATAATGTTGTGAATCCCCAAAGATGCGCTGCCTTTGATTTCTAGCTCCGTGATGATAGCTCTAGTCCGGCGATGAGTGCCTCATACTCGCTTCATTATTTGTACATGGTTCGGTTAGAGCCGAGAATGCCGTATTATCCCGCCCTCCGGGGTTACGAAGACTAATCCTGCGCCAGCTCGCACAGTTGGGACTCCCGGGCCCGCGATCGGCTTGATCGACGAGGCACCATCAAAGTACATCTCCCATATAGGACTTCCTTCTTCAACATGTAGAGTTTCTTCATCGGAAAAGTCACATTTTAATGGGGAGTCATCTTGGATCGGATGTGCGGCTAGGAAATCCGCCGCCGCCGCTTTCGATCGCCTTTTGCGGTGTATATGTGATGTCAAACTCGGTGAGAATGATCGCCCATTTGGCCGCGCCTACCCGTCGCGCATTGGCCGAGTCATTAGATACTTGAGAGGGTCCACCTTAGATATTAAAATGATTTTATGGGCTAACATGTAGTGCCTCAATTTCTTCACCGCGAAGATTAGGGCTAGACAATGCTTTTCGATCGGCGAATACCCGTGTTCTGCCCCCACCATCATGCGCTTAAGTAATATAGCGCATTTTGGTTACCATCCTGGTTTTCTTGTGCCAATAGAGCTCCCAAGGATCCATCTAGGGCGGTCGTATATAGAATGAGTTCCTTCCCGGGTATGGGCGCCGCCAACACTGGAGGGTTGAGTAGATAGGCCTTGATTTCTTCAAAGGCTCGCTGGCACTCGCCATCCCATTTAAACGGATATTCTTCTTAGTCAGGGTGAAGGGCTGGATTTTACCCGATAAGTTGGCTATGAACCGCCGATGTACGCCAATCGCCCTTGTAAAGATCGCAATTGTTTTAAATTCTTTGGCGGGGATAGTTCGCTTATTGCTTTGATCTTGCCCGGTCTATTTCAATTCCCCTGTGGCGTACCACAAACCCTAGAAATTTACCAGATGATACCATAAATGCGCATTTCAACGGGTTTAATTTGAGCGCATGTTCTCTCAGGCGGTTGAAAACGACCTCAAGATATTGGAGGTGTTCTTCATATGACATGGCCTTGATGACTAGGTCGTCCACATAGCATTCTACTATCTTGTGGATCAGATCGTCGAATATCTTCGTCATCGCCCGTTGATAGGTGGCACCCGCATTTTTGAGTCCAAACGGCATGACTTTGTAACAATAGATGCCAATCGGCGTGCGGAAGGCTGTGTGCCTTTCATCTTCTGGCGCCATTTTGATTTGATTATAGCCCGCATAACCGTCCATGAAGGAGAAGACTTCATAAGATGATGTGTGATCAATTATGATTTCGGTCACCGGGAGCGGAAATCATCTTTAGGGCACGCCTTGTTTAAGTCCCGAAAATCCACACAAATGCGGATTTGCCCATTTTTCTTTTTAACCGGGACAATGCTAGCCACCCATTCCGGCGTCTCTTCTTCCCGTATGAAGCCTGCGTCGATGAGTTTCTTCGTTTCCTCCACGACCTTTTCTTCGAGTTCTATTCTCATCCGCCTCGGCGCTTGTTTAATCGGCTTGAAGGTTGGATCAATTTTTAAGTAATGGACCGCTACGTTGGGATCTAATCCAGGCATTTCTTTATAACTCCAAGCGAAGCAGTCCATGTAGCTTTTAAGGAATGTCTTCAACCTGTCAGCCACCTCTTCCGGTAACGACGCGCTTATGAAAGTTGGTCGTGGGTCTTCTTCCGTCCCCAGATTGATTTCAGCTAACTCATCGACCGTATTGGGTTCCTTTTCTAGTCGTTTGAGCATTTTTCAGGACTGGGGCATTGTCCTCTTCTCGTTTCATTATCCGCATTTCAACGAAGTCATGCAACAGCCTTTCTTCCATACGGCATCCGTTGAGAGACCCTCGAAGCATGCTGCGTCATCGCAGTTATACCCTAACCCCCGGTTGTATTTTATTTTACCATCCAGGCCCAGGACCTTATTCTGGCCGCCATTCCAGAGCTCATCGAAGCGCTTGGCTTCGGCCTTGGATATGTCTCTCAGACATTTTGCCTTCTTAGCCAATCTATATAGGCTTTCTCCAAAGGGATGAGATGCAGCGTCACCGCTCGTTGCATTCTCTGATTCTTGCTCTATCACCCACTTCTTCCATGTGTTATGATTAGGGTTCTTCAGGGACTGAGTCGAGTCACTTTGATAGAAAATTATAGCCTTATGAATGATAGTTCTCCCTTTGATGCGCTCTACCTTTGCCGGCACAACAAAGGTTTTAAGAGTCTGGATGTGGTTCACTTCCCTTGGCATGAGGTCTTTAAAATGCCTTTCGGGAACCACAGTGATCTCTAGCGCTGCCATCTCCTCTTCTATTTCAATATTCATGACTGAGTTGGAGCGGTAGATTTCTTTGATCGGCTTACGTCTCGCAACCTTAGATTTGCTAGGTACGGGAGTGTGCGAGATCGTGTAGGCAACCCCTTTACCTTTGTTATTCGAGTTATGCGGAGCTGGGTCTTGTTGAAAGCTTTTCGGGAGTTGGATTGTCCCGTTTCTATGCCCTTCTTCTATAAGGTCTTTGAATACCCAACATTCTTCAATTGTATGGCCCAATATGCGATGATAAGGGCAGAATTCGCCTTCACCGGCTCTTCCTATGTCTCTGCGGTCTTTTTTACAAAGGAAGTGTCAACCCGCTCTTTGGCCTCGCTCAAATATCCGAGTCGTTTTATTTTTAGGAAAGAGTATGGTTTACTCTTCTTGACCTTGAGGGTTTGCATGACGGTCAATTGTTTAGCTTTCATTTCTTCCCCTTCGATTCATCTACTATTACAATTACCCGTTTGCCGCTATCGGGTGCTTGTCTTTCGGGGTCCGGAACGGGGTTCGCTTGCCATTTCTTTGAGTAGCTCGGAGTTATAGATCGCGGTTTATGTGTTTTCAATCATTATCATGATTTCATTGTGTTGCACTTTAATATCCCGCATCACTTCCCATTGTTCGACACCTCTCTTCTATTATTTTCAACCTGGTGCCTTATTTCGTCGATCGCATTCCACGCGACCTTCAAAGTTTTCCCGCCATGAGCGTTCTTCATTTATAGGCCTCGCCTAACCGGTTATCCCTTCCGTTACCGGATCCCGTGTTGATCATAAATGACTCCTCGCTTTCATTATCCGTTTTGTGCCCTTTATATGGCTTCTTGAGGATGTGATAGATGATCTCTTCGTCGATTCCTCTTCCTGTGGTTGACGATCATGGCCGATTCTTCTCCCCCGAGATAACATCGCCCGAGTCGTTGGAATATTCGAGTCTTCTCCCGAAGTTGCTTCGTGATCCGAATTTGAGGGGTGTTGGTAGGTTTAAAGTTGAAAATGACCTCCTCCTCGAATGACTTGACTTGATTTCGCTCGCTTTATTTGGGCCTTATACGTAGCCTTTGTTTGAAGCGGAAGGTTGCTTCCTCACCCGACTTTCTTCCGGTCTTTGGGCTCGAGCACCTCGGGGTTTAATATTGAATTTAACCCTCTTCTTCTTCTCCGACGAGGTATCAAATTTAGGGCTTTTATTGAAAGGTTTCTGACCTGCTTTTGTTATAGGCCGGCTTGGCGCCACAGTAGATTTAGGTAGAAAATATTGGGCGTCATTGAATTTAATCTCATGCACCCCGAATGGTTTGACATCCCCATCAATTCTCTTTTGCCTACCATTCTCGATATATTTCAAGCATTGGTGCAGAGTAGGGTATGACCTCGATTTGTGAAGCCACGGCGACCCAAAGAACGCCCGATAAGAGGTTTCAGCGTCAATGACATAGAATTTAGTAGGCGCTTTTAGGCTTCCGCATTGCGGTGTTCGAGTTATAGCTCCTGTGGCCTTTTGGGAGTTTTGATTGAAGCCATGAATAATCACCTTTTCGTCGATAGGTTCTTCACATCTAAGGTGATGGTCTTCAGGGTCTTAAGCGGCATGATATTGATCGAGGATCCCGCGTCGACCAGGATGCGACCAACCTTTTGCCCTCCACAGTTTCCGGTGATGTATAGCGGGCGGTTGTGGTCGACGGTGCCTATTAGGAGGTCATCGTCTGTGAAATTTATGCAGGCGGCCCGCTTGGCGGTGAATAGGGCTTCCTGCATATTTTGCTCGATGAAATATGACTTGTACTTCTCGGGATCTTGTAAGGCTTGGATTAATACCTCCCTTAGGTCTTGTGACATCATCAATGCGTCGAATATGCTTAATAATGCTGGGATTTTACGCAGATGTGCCAATACATTGTATTCTTCGCCCGTCGACCGGGTCTTTTCTGGGTTCTTGCTTAGGTTCTCAGCCTCTTTACCTTTATTATGGGCCTTATCCTTTCCCTTATCGGAATCCTTGGGAGCTTGCCTCTCGTGTATGTAAGTCCCGGACGGAGCACGCTTTGCATTCTTCATTTTTGGTCCCGCAGGTGCTTGCTTCCCCTTCGTCGTTTAGGAAGAACATCTCCTCTAATGTTGGCATATCTTCGTCGTGAGAAGAATATACCATGTTGCACGAAGCACCCCGCATCTCTTCGCTTTCTTCCTTATTTATTTCTTCATCTACATCTTCTTTCTTTTGACCTAGGGTTAGCCTCTCCCAATCTTCTTTGGAGATGAAGTGTTGAAGGGTAATCGCCGGATCGCCCCCGCTCGCATTCTTCAATTTTATTCTTTCTCGGACTTGTTGCTTCTATGCTTCTTTCTCTTCTTAAGAACTCCGATCTTGGCTCGGTCCACCTTATAATATACTCGGGTTTTGGTGGGACCACCGGCGTGATGTCGTCTTTCCATCTCATGCGGGTTCTTTCTTAAGAGCTCTAAGCATTTTAATCGACTTCTTCGATAAGTGTGTAGTCCATTGTTCTTCCCGGTCTTCACTTAATTGGTCGGGATCTTCTCTTCGTGAGAGATCATATTGGTCCGTTCATGGGCCGATGGGCTTTGCAAGAACCCTTTAGGTAACGTAATTTCACCGTTTTTATATGCCTTCTCGACCCAATCTTTGAAGACCCAAAGCAATCTTCAATCGAGTGCCCTAGTACTCATGATATGGGCAGAAGTTGGGTTCGTCCGATTTATCGCATCTTCCGGGCGTTTATCGCGGTAGGTAAGACCATTCTTCAAAGGTGCCCTCTCGAAGATTTGGGCAACTTTATCTCTCCCGAAGGAGTACGGTTTAGATTTCTTTTGTTTGAGGGACTCAAAACTCCGTGAACTCCCTCCTGGATTAGGCCTGGGTCCTTTATTGTAATTGTTGCCATTTGTGCCACTGCTGCCGCTTTGGGTATCCGTGTTGGCGACCATCTTATCCTTTAACGAGGTGAATGCCACTTTGGTTTCAGCTCGGCTCCTCGTTGCGCCTATTGTTCATGAAGTTCGCACGGTGTGCGGTGACATCCTTTCCATATTGGATACCGATCCGAGCAAGTCTTTAAACGTGTTCGACCTTTGTCACGCCAAGAAGCATGCCCATCCACCCGTCAATGTTTTTCATGATAAGGTTGACGGCCTCATCTTCTAAGTTAATGTGCGGTCGCATTTGATGCCGAGGTTCCGCCATCTATTGATAAAATCTCGTCATTGACTCCCCTTTCTTGGGTTTAGTGCTCGCCAGACGGCTATGTTTATTTTGTCGTATACCATGACGAATCGTGCCCCGAACGAGTCCGCCATCTCGTCCCAGTCCCGATGTCGTTGTTTTCTAATGAATAGTACCATTGGAAGGCGGTTCCCACCAAACTTTGAGGGAATTGTCTCAACAACAGTGCATCATTGCCGCCCGTGTTGTCGCACGAGGCTACAAAGTGGGCTGTGTGTTGTTCGGGGTTTAGGTCTTTATTGCCTTCCCGGAGAAGGTCCCGAAGCGGGGAATCACATACCCTTTAGGATATTCTTCTAAATCGTATATGGCAGGGTATGGATGTCCACAGTTTTTGACGGGAGGGATAGCGTATCCACCTCCAGCTATTTGCATTTGCTGGGCAATCATGGCTTGAATCTCTTTCCGGGATATTCCCGTTGGTTCGCCTCCACTTCTATTGTTCTATGTGGATGAGGTTTAGAATTAACAGGTTGCTTTCCCTTATGATTGCTTTTGCATCGTGGACCCCTTCGACGGGAGCTACCACCTTGAAATTGGCGTCTTGTGATTCTTGCAATGACTTGACCGCCTTAATCGCTTCTTCTTCGTTCGCTTCAAGCATGGTAGCGATTAGCTCCCGTTGCCTAATCGCCTCTTCGTCCCGTGCCTCGATGTGGCCTTTTAGTATTTCAATTTCATCGATAGGTACTTCGGGACGTGTTTCAAAGTCATCTTCATTATCGAAGAAGTCGTGGTTTTCGTTGTGGTCTTCCCTTCCTCGCTATTGCCCTCGGGTTGACTCTCTTGGGAGGTCTCCTTTTCTACCATTATTTTTGTTGGTATTGGTGACGTGAGCTTGATTAGGCGGGGACCGGTCATCCCGGGTCATATTCACCTCAAGATCGATTGTCCGAATCGCATCGTAGCTTATATCGATGGTGTTGACCGAGAAGTGCTCTTCATAGCGAGCGGTTCTTCTCTTCTTCTTCGTTTGGTCAGGTGCGGTTATTTTCAGACTGTTGAGTGGTATTCTCGAGCCTAATCGGCTGAATACACTCTTCTGACCTAGGCGGCTGAATACACTCTCGGATGGAGTGCAAGAGTTGCCTGCCTTGCTGGGTTGGGCTTGAGATCGGGGTTTTGTTGGCTGGGAACCCTTTGGGACCCACACCTGCTGGACGCTAGGTGTTGCCTTTGGTGTAAACCTCCTCGGGTGCGGAGTTGAGACAATGGCTTGCGGCTGAGCCATATCTTGAGATTGATTGGGGCGGGAGACATATTGTCTCGACCTAGCGTTTCTAACGCTTTTCCTCTCGTTTGAGGGCCCCGCGAGCCTTGTAGATGGCTTCTGCGGGGGCTTCGAGACTTGTTCAGTGGCGCCGAGGCCTTTGAGTTGGGCGAGGTGTGGGCTTAGGCACCTCCCATGCCCGGCGGAGCCGGCTCGTGGCCGAGTTCTTGGCCACTATTCGGAGAGCCGTGAATTTATGGAGATCGGGATACCGGCCTAGCCACCACTGATTCTCGGTATGCATCCGTGGCCCTCTTCCTGGACGCTTGAGAGTTGCGGGTAGTTTGGGCTGCGGCCGTTGGGGCTGTCCTCTTGGACGGTCGCCTTCTCCTCTTTGGGGAGGTAGTAGGAGAGGCCATGACGTTATTGGAGATGCCCTTGGGAGTTAGGGTAATTGAGTCCCTTCCTCGTCCGGGATGGAGATCCGGACGGTTGCGGGAGTGATCGTGGCCACTGGAGCTGAGCCGTAGATAGTAAGTTCCTGCGGGATAGTCCCGAAGAACATAAAAAGCTTGCCCTCTGGGCTCTGTGCAGGAGTAACAGTGTAGGGAGCGAGGTTGAAGTTTCCAAAGTATGCCATTTCCTGCAAAAACAAAAATACTTGCAAATCATTAGTCATTTTTAGCGCATAGAAGACCACTTGTATCCTTTAACTATTCTATTTGCCTCTCTCTCTCAAAGATAAGAGGAGAATCTAGGTCCCACCGGGCGTGCCAGATCCTGTGCGACCCTTTTTCGCGCGCTCCGCACCGCCGCTGGGCGATGGGTTGCGGAAGAAGGACACGGAGATCCCTCCCGAGCGTGCATCTGCTAAGTGTCGCCGATTCCGCCGTTTAGAGATATTTGGATGCACATTCGGGGGGTTTTTTAGTGATTGTGAGTTCTTGTAGATTCGGTGGGCGCAAGCCCCCACCGTTAATTACCCCGGGCTACTAACCTCGAGGCACCTCCGGATCTTTGAAAGAGAGAAGCAAATAGTATAGTTAAAAGATGGTCAAGTGGTCGTCCGGGTTCATAAAAAGGGGTCCATGGAAGACGAACCTACAAACAGATCGGTTCGGTCTTTATTTAACCATATGGAAGACGAACCTACAAACAGACGGCTCAATCTCTACTTAATTCTATGGAAGACAAACCTACAAACAGATCGGTTCTGTCTTATGGAAGACGAACCTACAAACAGATCGGTCATCTATGCCACCTCGAGATATAACCTTACTACGGCACTGTGTTAATCTCTTCGTAGGGGCTCGAGGTGAGTCTACATACGAACGACTCGACCTCCGTTGATCTAGAAGATAAACCTACTACGAACGGTTCAATCTTAACTAGTCAACAACCAATCACACAAAATACAACTCGAAGCACTAAGCCGGTTGATCTTGAGGTTGGTGAATCAGGAGAAGGGTGGATATGGCCCACATGTTTCTTCTCACCGATCTTCTAGATCATGAATTCGAAGCACTAAGCCGATTCAACCTAGGAAACACAGTTACGCACAATGTCAAACCTGAAGCGCTGGGCCAGTTCAACATTGAGGTATGTGTTAGTGAAGGAACCTACCTACAGTAACGGTTCACATTCATCGTTTTGAGGATGAATCTACTACGTAACGATTCAATCTCACAGTCTCGGGAGATGAACCAGAAGACAAACTTATCGACGGATGAGTTCAGTCTCGCTAGTTCAAATGGTCATGAATTACTTGTTCATGACACCGAGTCATTAAGATGTCACTTCTCTCGGACATCATAATGTTCTTCTTCTCCAAAGTCGACATATCTCTCCATGCTGATGTCGTGGCTTTGGTCATTCTTCAGCGAGCGTCAAGATGTTCTTGTCTCGACTAATCATTCTACATGTTGCATTACTTGTGCAAAATTACTATATTGCCCTACACCCCTTGTGTGAGCGTATTCAATCATGAGTTACTTGCTCATGGTAGTGAGTCATTAAGATGTCACCTCTCTAGGACATCGTAATGTTCTTCTTCCTCAGAGTCGACATGTATCTCCATGTTGATGTCACAGCTCTGGTTATTCTTCATCAAGTGTCAAGATGTTCTCGTCTCGACATATTTCTTCATGTTGCTATCGAAGCCTTAGTCATCTTACGTCAAGATGTTCTTGTCTTGACTAATCATTCTAAAGGTTATATCATGTGTGCAAACATTCTCATGTAGCTCTACACTCCTTATTGGGCTTATTTGTTCATTTCCAAAATGTACAAAGCCTATTACATAATATTTTTCATTATCATCTCTATTAGAAAGATGTATTTATTTATTATTATTATTATTATTATTATTATTTTTTTTTTTTTATCTTTAAACTCTATTTATCTATGTAGAAAATTATTTACAAAAATAATAGGAAAAAGGGGTTAGCTACTAACTAGAGTTTTATTTATATTTTTGGGATTTTTATAATAGCTAAAATAGTAGAATTTTATTTTTATTATTTCTAAACTCTATTTATTTTGTAGAAAACCACTTACAAAAATAATAGAAAATAAAATGGCTATGATTTTTTTATTTGTATTTTTAAAATAGCCAAAGTAATAGAATCTTATTATTGTATTATATTGAAACATTATTCATTATGTAGGAATTATTTACAAATCAAAAGATGGCTAGCTATATTATTTTTATTATTATATTTTTTTTTATTTTTAAGATCTATAATAGCTAAAAAGAAATCATTATTAATATTCTATCTTATTTATTATACTATTCATAATATTTTTTATTATTTCTATTTATTATCTATATAAAAGTATGAGATCTTTTATTATTATTAGTTGAAAATAGCCATAAGAGATGAAATTCATTATATTTTTATTACAACTATTATTATTTTTTATTGCATTTTATTCATCAAAAATATTTTTATTGTATATTTGTATAGAAATAACAAAAGAAATACAATTCATCTTATTATAAAACTATATTATCATTCTTTATTATAGAAGAAAATGAATTTACTATTTATTACCATGGTAGTATATATTTTTTTGTATATTTTTGTGCTATTTATTTTTATTATTCTTTTTACAGAAAATATCAACATAATATCTATTATTATTTATTTTCATTTATCAAAGAATATAGCTAATCTCATTATTTATTATGGCATATTACTATTGTCATTATTATTTCATGAAAAATCACTTGCAAAATCAGTAGAATATATCTAACTATTATTCATGATTTTATTTGTATTTTTGGAATTTTTATAGTATTTAAAATGACAAGTCAAAGCTAGGTCAAACATATCAATATAGGTAATGTCTTTTGCTTTTAAATTGTTTTATCATGATTATATTTTTAAAACTGGAATATTATTGTATAGAAAAATAGTATGAAAAATAAGCAAATTTTAGAAACAAATTTGAGTTAATTTGGAGTTCAGGAGCATTTTCAAATCATTTATTTATTCTATATTATCACTATTCTGTTATTATTTAATTACTGGGTTTAATATGGGCCTTTGGATCTGCACTAAGATTGGCGTCCATCTTTTATTTAACTTTGTTCTTATTTGGGCCGCCGGATATGTTCCAAGATTGAGTTGTATTAGATGGATGGCCCAGATTCATATTCGTATCTTTACTCAATACAGCGCTTTACTTCATACGTCCGATCTCTTCATGATCCGTGCGCATACATCAATATTTGCGTCGAGGCGCCAATATTTGCGCCGATATACTTCTGCGATTCTCTGATCTATAAATCCTTTAATATTCGTGCTCACGGTGGCGCGGCGACCGAGATCATCTCTTCCGATCGATGACTTCCTTAGCGTCGTTTTAACACGAGAAGATGTTCCACGGTGGCCGATTGACAATCAATACGGTGAATAACGCTGTCTACTAGCACCACTTGAAACAGATTGGTACCGTTCGGTATCAATGAACAATCTTTACAAATTCAACAAAATCAATCGATATTTTTGACAATTGACTGCTTGATTTGCATCGCCTGTATATGCTAACATGTATGAAAGCCCTTAGCAACATTCAAATCGACTTACAATTCTGCTAAGCCAAGCATGTGATGGTACCGTTCGGTGCAGGTTACAATTCACTCGAAATTCCAGCTTATCAACTTGTTTTCAATGCTAATTATTCACTTAACAAGCTTTATCACAACAATTGTAAACCGACTATGTTCAATTATACATGTAATTTCTTTCGATTCCGACTTGAAACTCAATTTACCCGACGCGCGCGATAACTTATGAAGATCATTAATTCCGTCGAGTTCTCAAGTTAAACCGAGATCAATCGACTTTGAACAACACTACAACCTTGAATATACAAGATACAAACACAAACCGAGATGAATTTGACGTTTAAACAAAGAATCAAAGCAAGAATTCCTACTGGTATCGAGTTCTCAGGTTTTAACCGAGATCAATCGATTTAACCAGTTCAATTACAACCTCTGTGATCAAAATTCACTCAAGAAATGAAGCAAATATAAGAATCAAATCAAGCAATTCACAAAGAAAAGAGTAGAAAGGTGGAAATCAAAAGAAAAGATAGAAAATTCACTGACGACTATACTGTTATTCCAATAGAAGTTTGAATTACATACCTTTCCTTTGAATTACCACAAATCAAGCTTCCAAATCTTTAATTGACTATGATCCAAGAGTGACTGAGCTATCTTTTTGGAGGATTGAAGAAATTCAATCGAGTTCTCAAGTTTGTAACTGAGATCAATCGATTCTATTACTTCTTCTTCCTGTTCTTGCTCTCTTCCTCTCTATATCTCACTGTTAGCTTTTAAATGGGTATGCTTATGCTCTCCTTTTTGCGTGTCCCTTCTTCTCTGTGTGTAATCGGTTTATATAAGCAATTGAAATGGTGCACCAAAGGAATCAGAGCCATACACCATCTAAACACCATCAATTGAGTTAGCTTGGCTCATGAACATGGTTCTTCAATTCTGTTATCCCTTCTGTTGCGATGTGGGCCCTTATTCAAAGAATCCAAAGCTTAAGCCTTTGACTGTTGACCATGTTTGACTCACTTCTTATCTGCTGCTAGAACCTTCTAGAGCATCTAAACACACTATATATACTCACTCTAATGCATCTGAGGCACCCTTCTACCCTCTGCCATTGTTATTTTTCTTCAAAGCTTAAAGCTTCATCACCCGATTCCACCTCTTGGCTCAAATCACATCTCCATCGTTTAATTGACAATCTTCATCACTTAAGAGGCATCGTGTAGGCACATAGAGGCTACAAGCATTGCTAATTCAAGCTGAGAGTGCAAGGTTTTGAATTTTCTCCATTTACCCGATTTCATCACTTTGATTCAATTGCTCTAATCTGATTCACAATTGTTGCTCTATCCTTTACAAACAAAGCATCGCCTAGATGAGTAGAGGACATTTGCATTATCAATTTAGGGTTTATAAGCAAAGATTGAGATCCCTTATTAGTTGCCCGAGTTATGCACCTCTCTCAACTCGCCTTATTCACTTGTTATTTTTAATTTCGATCATCCACCCTTTCTCTCCCATGTATGTGCCATCTTTCGTTATAAAGAATGAATTTCAAGCTTTGAAGAACCCGATTAACACCAATGGCGCCATCGCTTCGGCGAGAAGAAGAAGAAAGAGAGGAGGAGAAGGAGAAGAGAGGAAGGAGGTGCGCCCGGCGCACAAAGTCCACAAACTAGGTGGGGCCCACAGTCATAGGCGCAGACAAATGGGCATGGTGTGTATATCGTTTTTTCCTTTTGATTTAAATCTCTCGCTAGATCCGTGCATACAGCTTGGTGCATGATTGCTCGTGTGAGCTATACATTCATAAACCCGACAAATGGGCCCCACATGTAAGTATATGAATCTCGGCCCATTAGTCCAACCGTGGATTGATTAACTCTTTGCTTAAATCTAATTAATCCGACTTGCACACTCGATAGGTCCACTTGTTTAATCAATCCATTAATCATCCGCATTAGTGTTAAGCATCCGAGGTGGCTCAGTAGTGTAGTGCCATGTGGCTTAGGATGGGATGAGGTGGTCCGGTCAGTCCCGCCACGTGGCATGTTAATGGGGCCCACATGTCAGGTCAGTATGGTGGTGGGGCCCACATGGCTGAGGTGGACCAATGGGGTGCTGACACGTGGCATGAGGTGGCCCAGTGAAATGCTGACACGTGTCACACCCTCTCTCTTCTCTGATTATGTGTATACGTGTTTAGGATCCCCAGTTTGCACCCAGATGTGTCTCTGTCCCCAAGTTGCACCCAGATCCGCCTTGATCAAATCTCGCCTTGATCTTTCATTTTTAATCTGTTTTATCTTCCCTGAATTTATTTTGATAGCTCCACTTATCCAAAAATCATGAAAATTTCACCAAAAATCCCTAAATTCATGATGATCATCCCTGTAATTTTTAATTCCATTTTTACCCCTCCTTCTCTGAATTAAAAATTCTCTTATCAAATAAACCCTATTATTTCCTCGAATTAATCCCAGATCTCAATTGTAGCTCGTTGTGTCTCGCCAATTATCTCTCTCTTGCAGAAACCACCCTAACTAAATATCAATTAGACTTATATTGATATCCATTAGGGTTTGATCTGATCAACAGTTGATTACATGTCAACAGTTGATACAGATCTAGACTTGATCAGGTGGTTGCTCCCAGCTTTGCACTGATCAGTCTTGTGAAATTAACTTTCAATCCCTTAACATGAGGGTGACTTGGTCAAAGAACCTGACTACTTATCGTTAATTGACACAAATCAAAGCATAGTTAGGTGGTTGCTCGCAACTTTGGCACCGAAGTCACTTTGAAAGTAAAATCACATTTGAAATTTCTCATGACTAGTTGTATCGAATACTAGCTTGGCATTGACATCATTTCATGTAGCATAGAGATTATACTTTGCTTCACTCCTTTCTAGGGTTAGCTCAAGGGCGATTTTTAGGGTTTAACTCGACTCCTTTAATAGGTCACCGAGGTGTGGGGTCCACTGTCGGTGAAAATGGTCACATGGGTGACTCATCGATAGCTATGTTTATGTTGTTAGATCCATCTACAAGGGACTGCCAAGTGGGTCCCACTTGTCAGAGAGAATGTAATCAAATGGCTGACCCATCAAGAGATTTTCTCTCTCTGAAATCTCCCGAGGGTCAGCCACCTCGAATGAGTAGGAGGTGGTGGGGTATTTATATCCTCGTCTTTCACCCTAATATTTCATTGTGGGATTAATGGATTTGTTCGGGGTTAAGCAAATGACCTCTTCGATTAGTGGGCCATCTTTTCATTGCTTTCTCTTCTTCTTTCCTCTTATGATTTATCATTAATCATCAATTTATTTCCATTTATTCATCTACTCATCCTTGAAATCTTTCAAGGGTTAACAACTAATTTTGCACAAAATATAAATAGGATGCATTAAAAACTTCTGTTTAAACATGTTGCTTGAGATTTTCATCATTTTTATCTACACAACTTAATTAATATGCATTGAAGATTGCTGTTTAAAATGTTATTTGCATTTATCATCAATTTTGGCCTCATAACTACACATAAATTCCCTCAAATTAATATAATTACTCCTAATGATGTCTATTATAAGATTTTCTAATCAATACTTCAATATTATAATTCTACAACACTATTTCTTTTACAAAACTAAATTTAGATGCATTAAAAACTGCAGTTCAAAAAAGTTGTTGGAGTTTTTCATCATTTTTGGCCTCATATCTCGCACATAATTTCGTGAAAATTAATATAAATACTACTAATTGTCCCTATTATAATATTTTCTAATTAAAAATTCGATATGAATAGTGTACGATACTAATTTTGCGTGAAATATAATTAGCATGCATTAAAAACCTCAGTTTAAACAAGTTATTTCAGTTTTTCATCATTTGTAACCTCATAATTGCAGTTAATTTCGTGAAAATTAATATAAATACTCCTAATTACTATTATAAGATATTCCAATTTATACTTCGATACGAACACTCTCTGACACTGTGTTTTCGCAAACATACGTGAATTTTGTATCAAAATTACTTATGGTGCATTCAAAAAAGCTCTCTACACATAAATTTCTGCAAATTAATATAAATGTTCTTAATAATGTCAGTTTTTCTAATTAACACTTTGATATAAAAATTGTATGATACTAATTTTGCATAAAACTTAATTAGGATGCATGCATTATAAATTGCTATTTAAACAAGTTATTCGAGTTTTTCATCAATTTTGGCCTCATAACTACACATAAATTCGCACAAATTAGTACAAAAAATACTCCTAATTATGTCTATTTTAAGATTTTCCATTTAACACTTCGACGTGAACATCATAGATACTAATGTTGCATAAACTTTAACTAGGATGCATTAAAAACTAATGTTTAATCAAGTTCTTTGAGTTTTTCATTATTTTTGGCCTCGTAACTAAACATAAATCTATGAAAATTCATATAGCACTGCTAATTAATTCTATTATAATAGTTTTCACATATAGACACAAATATTACACAAAATATAATTAGGATGCATTAAGAACTGCGGTTTAAACAAAAAATTTAGTTTTTTCATCATTTTTGGTCTCAAAACTAAACATAAATTAGTGAAAATTCATGTAAACACTCCTTATGATGTCTATTACAATATTTTACACATAATACATCAATATAAAACATTCTAAAAAACATAATTCGGATGTATTGGAAACTGTTGTTTAAACAAGTTGTATGTGTTTTTCATCAATTTTTGCCGTATAATTACATAAAAATTCATGGAAATTAATATATATACTCCTAGTTATGTCTATCATAAGATTTCACAATCAACACTTCGATATGAATATTCGATAAAATTTCTTTTGCATTAACATTTAATATGATGCATTAAAATCTAGTTTAAACATGTTATTTGAGTTTTCATCATTTTGGCCTCATAACTGCACATTAATTCATTGAAATTAATATAAATACTCCTAATTATATATATTATAAGACATTACAATTAACACTTTGATATGAACATTCCATGACACTAATTTTATACAAAATACAATTTGAACTCATTAGAAACAACTGTTTAATCAAGTTGTTTGAGTTTTTTAATCATTTTTATACTCACAAAATACGCATAAATTTGTGCCAATTAATATAAAAATTCCTAATTATCTCCATTATAATATTTTTCAATTAATACATCTATATGAACATTCTACGACACTAATTTTGCTATAAACTAATTTAGGATGCTTAAAACACAGTTATTTAAACAATTTTCTTGAGTTTTCTATTATTAGTTTTTTTTTTCCAATTTATACTTCCATATGAATATTCTACGACACTATTTTTTTACAAAACTAAATTAAGATGCATTAAAAACTGCTGTTTAAAATAATTGTTTGACTTTTTCATCATTTATGGTCTCATAACTGCACATAACTTCGTGAAAATTAATATAAAAACTCCTAGTCATTTCTATTATAATATCATCCAATTAACACTTGGATATGAATAATATATGAATACTAAATTTGCACAAAACATAATTAGGATGCATTAAAAACTTCTGTTCAAACATGTTGTTTGAGATTTTCATCATTTTTATCAACACAACTTAATTAAGATGCGTTGGAAATTGCTGTTTAAAATGTTATTTGCGTTTATCATCAATTTTGGCCTCATAACTACACATAAATTCCTTCTAATTAATATAATTACTCCTAATAATGTCTATTATAAGATTTTTTATTCAATACTTCAATATTAATATTCCAAGACACTATTTTTTTACAAAACTAAATTAAGATTTTTCATCATTTTTGGACTCACAACTATACATAAATTTGTGAAAATTAATACAAGCACTGATAATTATGTCTTTTATAAGTTCTTTTAATTAACACGTTGATACCAATATTCTACGATGTGAATTTGTATCAAAATTAATTAGGGTGCATTCTAAATAGCTCTATACACATAAATTCGTGCAAATTAATATAAATGCTCTTAATAATGTCTATTATAAGATTTGCCATTTGCCATTTGACACTTTGATATGAACATTATAGGATACTAATTTTGTATAAAACTTAATTATGTTGCATTAAAAATTACTATTTATACAAGTTATTTGAGTTTTTCATCAATTTTGACCTCATAGCTACACATATGTTCGTGCAAATTAATACAAATACAAAAACTTCGATATGAACATTCAACGATAAGAATTATACTCAAAACATAATCTGAATGCATAAAAATAGCAGTTTAAATGAGTTTAACATTCCTAATTATATTTATTATAAGATTTTTTCTATTAATACATTAATAAGAATATTGTAAAGCACTAGTTTTGCACAAAACTTAATTAGAATGCATTAGAAACCCCTATTTAAACAAGTAGTTTTTGTTTTTTTAATATTTTTTGTCACATAACTACATATAAATTCATGCAAATTAATATAAACACACCTAATTATGTCAATTATAAAATTTTTCCAATTAATGTCTTAATATGATCTTTATACAAAACTAATTTTGCACAAAACTTAATTAGGTTATATTAAAAACCGCTGTTTAAAAATGTTATTTTAGTTTTTTTATCATTTTTAGCCTCATAACTACACATTAATTATTATAAATTTATAAAGATATTCTGAATTATATATATCATTAAAATTTTTAATTAAGACTTAAATATGAACGCTGTATAATAATAATTTTTCATACTACTTATTGAGGATGCACTAAAAATTGCCGATTAAACAAGTTATTTGAGTTTTTCACCATTTTGGGTCCATATTTACATATAAATTTGTGCAAATTAATATAAATACTATAATTATATCTATTATGATATTTTTTATTTAATATTCTGATATGAAAATTCTACGACACTAATTTTGTATAAAACTACATTAGGATTCATTCAAAACTGCTATTTAAATAAGTTGTTTGAGTTTTTCATCATTTTTGGCCTAGTAACTACATATAAATTCATCCAAATTAATATAAATACTCCTAATTATGTCTACTGTAAGATTTTTAAATTAACACTTTATTATAAATATTATACGACACTAATATTTCATAAAATATAATTTGGAAGCATTAAAAACTATTATTTATACAAAATGTTTGATTTTTTTGCATCGTTTGTGGTCTCATAACCACACATAAATTCATGATAATCATACAAACACACCTAATTATTTCTATATAATAATTTCTAAGGAATACATCAATATGAACGTCCTATGACATTAATTTTGCACAAGGATTTAATTAGGATGCATTCAAAACTAGCTATTTAAACAAGTTGTTCGAGTTTTTCTTAATTTTTGGCGTTATAACTACACATAAATCTATGCAAATTAATATAAATATTTTTAATTATGTCTATTATCAGATTTTCTAATTAACATTATGATATGAATATTTTACTACACTAATTTTGTATAAAACTAAATTGGGGTGCATTCAAAATAGCTTTTTAAATAATTTGTTTGAGTTTTTCATCGTTTTTCACTTCATAACAACACATAAATTCACATAAATTAATATAAATACTCATAATTATGTCTATAATCAGATTTTCTAATTAACACTTCAATATGGACATTCTACGACCCTAATTATGTATAAAACATAATTCAGATGTAATAAAAATTATTGTTTAAATAAGTTATTTGAGTATTATCATCATTTTTGGCATCAAAACTACCCATAAATTCGTAATAATTCTTATAAACACTCCTAATTATGTTTTTATAAGATTTACAAGTAATAAATCAATATAAATATTGTACGATATTAATTTTGTACAAAACATAATTGGGATGCATTCAAAATAGTTGTTTAAACAGAGCTGTTTTAGTTTTTTTATCATTTTTGATAACTCATAACTACACATAAATTCATGAAAGTTAATATAAATAGTTCTGATTATGTTTGTTAGAATATTTTTTAATTAAGACTCGGACATAAATATTTTATCACACTAATTTTATGCTAAATATAATTCTAATGCTTTAAAAATAGTTATTTAAATAAGTTGTTTGAGTTTTTCATGAGGACCTTGCTTATTGAAGTGCCACTACTGGTTTTTGTCCCTTGTAGGTGCATCTGTCCCGAATAGAACGAGGAAAATGCCTAGTTGGAAAGCGAAGCCGAGTGATGTGAATTTTTTAACCTCATAAATAGACATAAATTCGTACAAATTAATATAATACTCCAAATTATATCTATCATACAATACATAAATTCTCACAAATTTATATAAATACTCACAATTGTGTTTATTATAAGATTTTTTAATTAACGCTTTGGTATGAATATTCTACAACACTAATTTTACACTAAACTTAATTAGAATATATTAAGAACTATTGTTTAAATAAGTTATTTGAGTTTTTTTTATTATTTTTGGTCTCATGACTACACATGATGTCACACCCCAAATCAAAATGAATAATGCTCGGGGATGGCAGTCGCCACATGTACGTGACGACACGCGTACACGCAAGACTAAAAAATGCATAAGCCATTCATTTATCTCAATAAAAATAATAACAGTCCATTTATACATGCCACCATAAATATTAATAATAAAGAAAATCGTAGTTTTGCGGAAAGTAAAAATAATAAATAACACAAAACGGGATGGTGCTAGGAGAGCAACCAATAATCAAATACAGACTCTCCAATACTCTAATAAAATAAACGATAGAGAAATCATGGACATCTCCTAAAGTCGATCACCACAGTCTGTCATCTAAGTCCAAACCTGAAACCCAAAATCACCGTAGAACTTGAGTGACAAGTCACTCAGTGTGAATTTTGGTCTAGGCACCGAGATATTGAATATCTCTACTAGACTTAGACTTTAACCCATTTAATTTCATTTATGATAGATACAATAAAAAATATATATAAATATATTTGTAGTTAAACTTTTTAAGTTGATTAATTATTCATAAGTGTGGTGTAAAGTGAATGCAAAAAAGTTTATAAATATATGCTACATGAGTGCCATGATAATTTTATATCAAGAAAATAGAAATATCTAAAATATAATAATAATATAAATACGAGAGATAACCCCCATAACACACATACATATGACTCAATGGGATCTATAATTTTAAAAGAAAAGTCAACTATGACAGCACGAATTCACATACACCATGTTGATTTATTTTTAACAACGGCAGGACGAAGTTGTGTACATCGTATTTTATAAAATAAGTTTTTTTGTTTGATCTCATTCGGTCATCTACCAAATACCAATATAATAAATAAAAATAAAATAACGGCTCGACTTGCCATATGGCTAACAATCTGGAAAAAGGGAGACTATCCATGTGCAATGTATTAAATCTGAGACACCTCATGAGCAGTGCCCGGCTCGTCGCCTGATATCGAGTATTGACGATGATGTTAGAGGGTTAGCTGGCATAGCTCCTTAGTCTCAAAAGAATGACATGTCTCACAATGCACTCAAGCCAACTACCACTCACAACAAATGAAATATAGATGCAAAAGAAATGGAGGGAGATAAGAAATATGAAAAGACTAGACCTCAAAACCATCAAGTGATATTTTCGGTGATCGATCGAACATACAATATTTCTTAAAGGCGATGATAGGAAGTAATTACGGGCTATAAGCCAAACAACAACTTGATCCCTACCATATACTCGAAGATACACTGGCCTAAACCAATCTAGCCCGACGTCACTCAGTCTATACCATTGTTTAAGTAAGCACTTTTAAATTATGCACTTAATTTACTATCACTTTTAAATCATAATGGATTCTTAACTATTATGTTTAATAACTTGTAACTTAAATTTGAATTTTTATAATATTTATTATTTCAAGATTTATTTTTAAATTCTTAGTGCTTATTTACATTAATCAAATGTGCTTAATAAGATGTTAATAAAGTTAAATATAACTTATATCACTTTAATTTATATTATATCTTTTCAAAACTAATTATCTTAATAAATATTTGGTAAATATTCTTAATATAATATAAATATATAATTAAAGGTTAATCAATGATATTATGTTCTAAAATATAATTAAAAATATTACTTGAACTTTATAAATATTTTACTAATTATTTATAAAATTTTCTACATAAAATACTCTATCATATTAAATTTAGTATTCTAAAGTAATTTAATTAACAATCAAACAAATGAAATGTTAAATGAAATGCATATGAAATGAATGCAAATAATTCCTATATTATGAAATATAATTAAAGTCTTATCTAATGAAGTTATAAATCTCGGTGCAATCCGCACCTAAATATTTTGGCAAGACTGACGGCGTTCGATTGCTTGGTCTTTGATGGGGCCCATGATCTCTCAGTCGGCTCATTTTTTGAGAACCTATGAAGTCAAAATAAATTAAATTGGCCAGTATCCTATTCACGTTGGGTATGGTTAGGTTAGGTTATACAAGACTAGAAGATAGGAGTATGATTATTTAAAGTTCGTATTTAGATTTTATTTATTTTAATTAATATAATTAACTTAATATTATTTAGTTTTATTAAGTTAACTTAATATTATCACTTAATTATTTTAATTATAGTTAGGATAATTAATTATTTAGAAATAAAAAAATTAATTAATATATAATATTATATAATTGATATCGTTCTTATTATAAATTGAGAAATTTATTAATATATTTTTATAATATTTATTATTATTTTTATTGTTAAAATAGAGAAATTAATTAATATATAATATATTATATTTATTATTATTATTATTATTATTTTTTAAGTATTAAATAATTATTATTTGTGCACATTTTATACAGAACTTGCTAATTAATTATACTTTTATGTCATTTAACATTCCGTCCTATTTAACTTAGATTTGATTTAAAAGGTGACTTTAAATTTTTATGCGAATTATTTTGATTGATTTGCTCACAAGAGTCAGTTTTCTAGTTTTCTCTCCATAGATTGCTTACATTGGGTTTAGGTTGCAATTAATATTGCCTAGTATCAGTATATGTAAAGCAACTAACGTATGATTTTTATTTATTTATTTATTTATTTCCTTTCAAGTTATATAAATCATTGTTGCTTTATTTATTTATTGACTTCCATGAAGCACCAAACGGTTTGGTTTCATTCCAATTAACACTAGAATGATGGCATTAACCTAAAGTAGATTAGGTTAACAACGTATTTGATTAGAAGAAAAATAATTGCTTTTAAAGAGTTTTATAAAGATATGATGAATGAATTTGTTATTACAGAATTGTTCTGATCTTATACTGTATACTAAAACCTCTTTATAGATTGAGAGGTATTTTTAACCGTTGGCCAGTTTCCTAAATTACAATTGCTGAATTTCCCTTTGCTCAAATCTTGCTAGGTACTATATTTAGCTTGACAGCTAATACTGGATGCTAGCTTGATTTGTTTCTAACAGTGGTCAATGATGATCTTCTGAGACCTATTCTCTATTTCTCAACAGCTTTATTTGTTCATCAAAATTGGGATCTGTTGTTTGCTTGGTATCTCTTTTAATATAAATTTGGTTGTATGCAGGTTAAACCTAAGGATAAACGAATTGACAATATATAACCAGCAATACATAACGGCCAACGTCGCACACAATTCAAAACAACGTGACTCACATCAAAACTCAATCACACAAGATATGTACGATCAGCCATAAAATGCAAAGGCTCGGGGCTCAGCCCGACACACGGCCTACACAGCCGAAAGGAAAGAGGGAGATTACCAAAATTTATCAAGATAGCAAGAAGGCAAAGGGGCGAGGCTCGGCCAGCTTAGCTTGGTGTCGGGTATGGTCGACGGGTGTGGTTAGTAGAGGCTCTGGTCAGGTTTGATATTGCTTGTCATCGCCTAGAGGTGACTGTGCATCGATGGGGTGGTGGCGTGATTGACGGTGAGGCTCGGAGAGGGGGCTGTCCCAGGGTGCGGAGGGGTGGTCAACGTGGCTTGGTTCCATCTAAATGATATTGTACAGTGAGAAAGAACAAGGAGGTCAAGGGCCAACAGTGCTGACGGGAGGAGCACGGCGGATATGGTCGGTTGTGCCTGACTTGGGGCTGTTGTGGTGTCAAATTCGAGAGTGATAGAATAGGAAGGGCGAAATAGAGAGGAAAAAGTGAGGCAAGGCTATAGGCAGAAGGTGGAGGGGAGAGGGCTGGCTGCTGGCGATGGTTGCGCCCCGGCTAGGCAGTCAACGAGGACCCGAGGCGTGGGTTGGTGCACCCTTCATCAATGACCCCATAGCTCGGCTCAGAGAAGAAACGAGAGTGCTGGTGGGTAATCAAGGGTTCGGGGAGCGCTGCCTGGATCGTCTCAAAGAAGGCAGGCGAGAGAGATGGGATATTTGATGTCCTAGTGTGAGAGGAGTTGGTGGGGAAAGAGTCAACCAAAAAGAAGAGAGAATAAAACGGACGATGGTCATAGGAGTGAGGGGTGTGAGTGGACAGGGGTGAGGTGAGGGGGAGAGAAAAAAAATATGGTAAAGGTCATTTTCAGATCCTTTGTAGTTATACCCGTGCAACGAGTTGTGTGGTCATTTGTTTGACAACTAAATTCGTAGGATTTGAATTATTTTTATTAATTATTTCGTGACGATAATTCAATTACAAATGTTGGTTGGTTAATTATGCAATTGATTCTTGGTATTGATTTCATTTTAATTTAGTAAATTAGAGGTCAATGAGCCTGCTTATCATTTTTAATTAATTCATTCATTGCAACTTCAATTAAGAGAAGTAATATGCTAATTTTATCTAATTAAATTTGAGTTATTCATATTCTTTTAAATTTTAAATCTTATATTCATAAATTTAAAATTTTATCATTTGTAATTTTTTTTCGTTAATCATTTAATTATTTATTATCAGATTTTATATTATTATTTATTTATTTATATTATTATTATTTTAAATTTATGGAGTTTCACACATAAATTTATGTAAATTAATATAGATACTTCTAGTTATGTCAATTATAAGATTCTTAGTTAACACTTTGAGATAAATATTATATGACAAGAATTTTGTGCAAAATATATTTTGAATGCATTGAAAACTCTTATTTAAACAACTTGTTTGACTTTTTCATTATTTTTTGACTCATAACGATATATAAATTCTCACAAATTAATATAAATACTCACAATTATGTCAATTATAAGATTTTTTTTAATTAACACTTTGATATGAATATTCTACGATACTAATTTTACACTAAATTTAATTAGAATGCATTAAAAACTGTTGTTTAAATAAATTATTTGAGTTTTTTTATTATTTTTGGCCTCATGACTACACATAAATTGTGTAAATTAATATAGATACTCCTAGTTATGTCAATTATAAGATTTTTAATTAACACTTTGATATTAATATTATACGATACGAATGCATTAAAAATAGTTGTTTAAACAAATTGTTTGAGTTTTTTATCATTTTTGGGCTCAAAACTACACATAAATTCGTACAAATATAAATAAACACTCTGTATTATGCCTATGATAAGATTTCATAAAAGAAACATTAATATGAACATTCTACTACACTAATTTAGTATAAAACTTAATTAGGATGTATTCAAAATAGTTATTTATACATGTTATTTGAGTTTTGATCATTTTTGACCTTATAACCTCACATAAATCTATGTAAATTAATAAAAAAATACTCCTAATGATATCTATTATATGATTTTTCAATTAATATTTTGATATTAACATTCTACGGTACTTATTTTATACAAAACATAATTCGAATGCTTTACAAAATAGTTGTTCAAACAAGTTGTTTTAGTTTTTTCATCAATTTTGACCTCATAACTATACATAAATTCATGTTAATTAATATAAATACTACTGATTATATTTATTATAAGATTTTTCAAGTAATAATCAATATGAACAATCTACGATGCTAATTTTGAACAAAACATAATTCAGATACGTTGAAGACTTTTGTTTAAATAAGTCATTCTAGTTTATCATCATTTTGGTCTCATAAGTACACATAATTTCATATAAATTAATATGAATACTCTTAATTATATCTATTATAAGATTTTATAATTAAGACATCAATATGAACATTGTTCTATACTAATTTTACATAGAACTTAATTATGATGCATTAAAAATGTCACACACCAAAATAATTAAATCGGATTAGGGGTGAATAAATAAAGTACAATAAATCATAGAATAAATAAAATAATAATAATAAATATGAGACGAATACTGTCCAGAATAATCAGAATAATACAACGCCCGTAATCGATGGGGCTGACACCATCGGAATGGACAATAAAATATCTCAAATAAAAACTCAAAAGAATGAGCTAAAACCCGATAACCAATAAGTCTTAATCAAAACTACCTTCCTCACATACTGATGCGACGAAGCACCTTTGTCATCTCACGGGAACGCTCCTAGCACTCTTTCCAAGAAAATCTCACACCTGAATACTTGGATCCCACAACCACCGTGGAAATGTGAGTAATTTAAAAATTACTCAGTACAGATTTAGATCTAGTCTTAAGATTTGATCTTCTTTCCTAGACTGGACCCAAATATCGATATTAGTGTTTTAAATGTAGTTTATAACTATTTATATATAAAAATATATGGTTATGCAGCTTTTTTAAAAAAAATACTTGTGTAACTTTCTTAAATTTGCCAAAATACGATGACATAAAATGACAAGAAAACCCAAAATAGAAAATCTCTGAATAATAATATAAGGTAATAGGAAGGGGCCCACCATCAGAGAGGCTTAACACAAGAGCCAGGTGTGTCTTTCCTTTCCTTCCTCTTTATTTAAATTTCAGTTTTATTTGAATAAGCTTGGTTCACAGAGTAGCTATGCGCCCCTGACTCGTAATGCTTACAACATGGCCTCATTTATTAGGTTTTAATTTTATAGTTTAGCTAGATTTTAGGACTTAATCATTTTTTAGCTTAATTAGGGCCCACCAGTCAGTGATACAGGATTTAGGCTAATGACTTCCACGTAGTCAATTAGGTGATGTGTCACCAATTAGATAGTGACACGTGTCAAGTGGGTTTAATTATGTGAAAGTTAACCTACTGATGTGTGCTGCCTAGTGTGCTGCCATATGGCAGGGCCTACTGAGGTGGCCTTACCATCAACTGCCACGTGGCATATAGTGGGGCCACGTGGCATATAGTGGGGCCCATATATGCTAAGGTAGCCCAATAGATGTATGCCACGTGGCACATGTTGCTGACTTGGCCCATTCTGATGCTATCACGTGGCACACCCTCTCTTCTCTGTTATTTTATATATCCTGTATTATTTATACCCAGTTTGCACTTAGAGAAGCCTATGTCCCCAAGTTGTACCCAGAGTTGCCTTGATTAAATCTTAGCCCTTGATCAATTCATTTTATCTATTTTATCTTCTCTAAATTTATTTTAATAGTTTCACTTGTCCAAAAATTTTGAAATTTTTATAAAAAATCTCTAAATTCATGGTGATCACTTCTGTAATTTTTAATTCCACTTTTGCCCTTACCTCCTTGTGCTAATAATTCTTTTTCTCAGAAAACCCTATTTTCTCCCCTGAATTAATTCTAATTTTCAATTGTAGCTCAGTGTCTCTGTCAAATAACATTCTCTTGCAAAACCTACCCTAATTAAATACCAATTAGACTTGTATTGATACTTTATAAGGGTTTTATTTGACCAATAGTTGAAAAAATCGACGATCAGATACTTGCAACATTGGCACCTAATAGGGTAAAATTGACTTTCAGGGTTGATTTTATGAAAGCAAAATTTAATCTTGACAAAATTTTGACATTTCCTTGTTGTCTTGGGTCTTGCTTCGATTCTTAGGGTTTGTTCTGAGGGTTGATTCTTAGAGATTAATCTTGACTTTTCCTTAGCCTCTGTCACTGAAGTGTGGAACCCACTTGTCAGTGAAGAATAATCAGATGGATGACCTCTCAGAAGATCTCTCTCTTGAATCTCCTGAGGGTCATCCATCTTGAATGAACAGGAGGTGACAAGACTTTTATACTTTTGACCCCTATCTAGGATTTTCTTGTGGGATTAATGTTTAATCCTTGCTCCGACCTGATAAGAATTAGTGGGTAGGCTAGGTTCAGACTGTTAGAGTTGCTTGTATGAGACTGTCAGGTGTGTCCCACTTGTCAGAGAGAAAATGATCACATGGATGACACCCCAAAAGATCTCTTTCTCTTTCCTTAATCTCTTGAGTGTCATCTACTCCGACTGAACAGGGGATAGTGGGGTATTTATACCCTTGACTTTTACCCGAAACTTCCTTGTGGGACTAATGAACTTGTTTCGACATTCAACAACGACTTCTTCTGACTGGTGGTCCTTCTCTCTTGTCTTTTTTCCTCTTTCTTATGATTTATCACTTATAATTGATATTTATCCTTAGTTGTTCAGCTGCTTTATCCATGAGAATTTTCAAAGGTAAACACCATTCAAACACTCGGCCACACAGAAACAAATTCTAAGGCATCAATCAAGAAAAAATAACACAGAATCGAAAAGCGCAAGACACAAACCAGTACCAGCTCACACCTAACCAAGGCAACTCAAAGCTAAGGTTTTACCAACTAAATTCAAAAAATACAGCCACATTTAAATTAAACAAGGATTCAGAGACAGAGCAATAACCCAATCACAAGTCAATACAGAACCCACATTCAAGCAAACTTTTGAATAAACCGGCCTCAAGACAGTACTAGGGAGGGGGTAAGCCAACAATCAAGATGATTGGTGACACAATTAAGATGGCAACAACATAAGAAAAAATACCAACAATTTAGGTCAGACAAATTATAAAAAGAGATAATTATATTTGAGATTTCAATCATTTTTGACCTCATAACTATACATAAGTTCGTACAAATTAATATAAATACTCCTAATTATATTTACTGTTAGATTTTTTTCAATTAACACTTTGATATGAACATTCTACGATACTAATTTTATACAAACTATAATTTGAATGCATAAAAATCAATATTTTCAACAAATTATTTGAGTTTTCCATCATTTTTGATCTCATAACTACACATAAATTTGGGTAGATTTATATCACACTCCTGATTATGTCTATTATAAGATTTTTAATTCATAATATGATATAAATATTCTACGACATGAATGTTGTGCAAGCAATAATTCGATGGCATTAAAAACAATTATTTAAACAAATTGTTTGAGTTTTTCATTGTTTTTGGCCTCATAACTATACATAAATTTATGCAAATTAATATAAATACTACTAATTATAATCAAATTTTTGAATTCATACTCTGATATAAATATTCTATGATACTAATTTTACACAAAATATAATTCATATACATTAAAAATTAATGTTTAAATAACTTGTTTGAGTTTTTTCATTATTTTTGTCTCATAACCACATATAAATTCGTGAAAATTCATATAAACACTCCTAATTATGTCTTTTATAACATATATCAATTAATACATCAATATGAATATTTTACGATACTAATTTTATATAAAATTTAACTAGAATGAATTAAAAAACTGCTATTTAAACAAGTTATTTAAGTTTTTATTATTTTTACCTCATAACTATACATAAATTTGTGCTAAATTTGTGCTAATTAATCTAGAAGATCAGAGAGAAGTACCATGTGGGCCATATCCGCCCTTCTCCTGATTCACCAACCTCAAGATCAACCGGCTTAGTGCTTCGAGTTGTATTTTGTGCGATTGATTGTTGACTAGTTAAGATTGAACCGTTCTGTAGTAGGTTTATCTTCTAGATCAACTGAGGTCGAGTCGTTCTGTAGTAGACTCACCTCCAACCCTCCGTAGAGATTAATCTGATTTGTAGTAAGGTTAACTCTCAGGGCGGTAAAGACTGAACCGATCTGTAGTAGGTTCGTCTTTCATCCCCTATCTCACTGGAGTGACATATTGGTAAGTCTAGGATGCTTTAGTGATCCCAATCACTGAAGCATGTGACCACTTGACCATCATTTAACCATACTATTTGCTTCCCTCTTTTAAAGATCTAGAGGTGCCTCGAGGTTAACAGCTCAGGGTAATTAACGGTGGGGGCTTGCGCCCACCGGAATCTATAAGAACTCACAATCATTAAAAACCCCCTAAATATGCATTCAAATTGGTCTGGACGGTAGGATTAACTGGCGTTAAACAAAATGCACGCTTAGGAGGGATCTCCGTGTCCTTCTTCCACATCCCATCGCCACCACCAGGCGTTGCGGAGCGCGCGAAAAAGGGTCGCACATATATAAATGAATAGAAGATATCATTCAAAATATCTTTGTGTATTTTAATTATTTTATTTATTAAAAGAGATAATAAATGAAATAAAACTCAAATAGACTAAGAGAATAATTAATATTTTAATATATTTATGTTATTTTTTGTGTGCAACTCATATTATAAATGGTTAGAGCACATAATGATTATAATATAAACTAATATAAAACTTGATTACAAAGATTTTTTTTGTATTTTTGTGATTTTATTTGTTGAAATATGACAATAAATGATGCAAAACTCGAATAGACTAACATATAAAATATTATTTTAATGTATTTATATTTATGTTTGTGCACATTACTTGTCATAAAAAGTTTGATCACACAATAACTATAATATAAACAAAATAGAAGACACAATCAAAATAAATTTATATATTTTTTATTTTATGTTTTAAAATGAGGCTATAAATGATATAAAAGTCAAAAACTAACATTTGATGTATTAGTTTAATACATTATCTTTTAGCCCATTTCGTATTATAAAGACTTGAGAATGTAATTATTATAATATAATCAATAGAAAACGTAATTCAAAATAGTTTTGTATATTTTATGTTTTTATTTGTTGAAGAATTATCGTTTAATGTATTAGTGTCAATTTTTGTACATAATTTGAGTTATAAATGTTCGAGCAATAAATAATTATAATATAAATCAATTTAGGAAGAGCTTCAAATGTAATGTTTGTGTGTAATTTATGTACAGATCTTGTGAATCCGCAAAAAGTTTTGCAACTTCTTTTGCATGACAAGAAATTAGTTGTACTGCAGTCTGGAAGCACTTCTATTGCATTCTTCTTTTGCAGTCTTTTTCTTATTTTTCTCTTTCTTTATTTTTTTCTTTTTGGTTAACTGTATAGAACCAAATCAGCAAGGTAGCAGGCAGTACCCCTACCCTGCCCAGCAGTGTTTACCAGAGTTCCACTTGTAATCTGGTTTGCCCAGATATATAAAGGAAGAAGTAATTAAGATTAGTTTGTTTTTTCAAATTATAACTATTTCAAGGAATGAATTACAACTTTTTTTTTGTCATCGTGTGAAATACTGTGATAAATTCCTTAGTTGAGCTGGATTGAGTTGAATAATAATTAGGAAGAGAAGCACCCGAGATTGAAATTTGAAAGACACCAGGGCCCTGGTGTGGGTCCGAAGGTACAGCCAACATAACTTGGCGTTATTTGAAATTCAAAGGTATTTAAAAGGACCCAGGTTAAATTGTCAGTGTTGTATATTTAATCTGTCAGTCTAATAATCACTAAAAACAAAAAATACGGACTTTTAATCAAATAAACTATGCTCAAAGAATTGAGCGGGTATGATATTTAAATGTAATTGGGCGGTATCATGAAGGAGACAATACATAATTAAATCATAAGTGTCCAAATCAAGCCATGTAACCACCAACTAACACAATAATTAAATTCCAGAGGCCAAATCTAAGCAAACCATTTATAACATATTTTAGGGATAATTAAAGGATCTCGTCAGACATCGGCCACAGCTTTACCGTACAATCAGAAAGATTGTTCCCGAATATCGTGGTTCAACCCTATCCACGAGAAATTGGGACGGATGCTGCAGTTTTTTTAATCAATTTTGCGGATTCTTCATATTTTAAAAATATCTCAATAATTTTATTATAAATAAATAATATATTTTATTTAAATACAATTTATGTATAAAATATAATATTTTTTGAGTGTGTTTGGATAATATGTAGTTTTTTTACGATAAAACTTAATAAGATGTTTAACTTATTTGATATATATATAATTTTTTAGATTTTCTATAAATGTATAGTAAAAATAGCAAATGGAATGAGAGAAAAATGAGTATGACTTAAATCTAAAATATTAATTTTAAAAATATTAATCTATACTGTTCGATTATGAGTATTTTGGTCATGAAGAAAACACTAAAAGCTAAACATTAATAGACAAATTCAGTATATACGCTCTTTATAATATAGTATAGATTTTTGAAATTTTAATATTCCAAATATGGAAGTCATAAGATTCATATTTAGGGCCATAAAATTGGTTGGTTTGGTTCAAATTAAAATAAATATATGCATTCAAAATTTTATTCAGTTTTTTAAATTTGAACTAAGTTTATAAAATATTAACTGGATAAATAAAAAATCAAGTACATCAAAATTTTATTCGATTTATTCGACTGAAAAAAATTATATTAGTTAAAGTGAAATAAAAAAATCAATATGATAGAAGAATAAATAGTTTAAAAATATTATTATTAAATAAAAATCTATAGAAAATAAATATATTCTTATCATCTTATATATATAGTCCTTATTTACATCAAGTAAAATAAATTTTAGATTATTCGGTTCATTTGATTTATCCAATTTAGAAAAATATAAACCGAACCAAAGAATAAAACCGAATTAGCTAAAATTTACAATCGAACCAAAATATTTGAACCAAATTATCTTAAATTTAACGTTTTATTTTAAAATCAATTAAACCAATCCATTTGCACACCCTTATCCGTATTAGCTTCCATCACAAAAACTATGAGCAAGTTACAATAGATTTTAGACGGTCATATAGAATTTAAATGGATCTGATTTAGATTCAGACAGATATAGTACTATTTATTTACCATAGATATAAATATAATATAATAGGTTGCTACCATAGAAAAAAATATATGACAGCGAATTCAAATTTGTAAGGTGTGTATGCACTACCGGATTTTTGATACACAAAATGACATCAGAACTCCAGTCTTCAGATTACCTTATGAAAAATGGTATTGCATGCAATTAGGGCTGTTATTCGAGCGGGTTCGAGCAAGTTCATAGCAACTCGAACTCAGATAATAAGTAACTCGAGTTGGACTGACTCGAATAACAGACTTTCATCCGAGTTAAATACTGAACTCGAGCTCAGCTCAGTGCTAACTCGAGTCAGCTCACAACTCGCGATTTTGACTCGAATTTAATAAATATCAAGTGTTTGTGTAATGCTAGTGTCTAATGCTAACATAGTAACATTATAAGTTTTCAACAGATTAACATTATAAGTTTGCAAATTGCAGCAACAGCTAAATCAACTATCCGAGTTAACGAGTCACCGAGCGAGTTGACGAGTCACCGAGCGAGTTTCCCTTGACTCGTACTCGTATAAAAAACTATCCGAGTTAGTCAACTCGAGTCAGTTTAACTCGAGTCAGATTTAACTCGAGTTATGACGAGCTATAATCCGAGCGAGTTACGAGTTATTTGCTCGGCTCTACATGCAATCAACATAGAAATCAAGTAGCCATTGGCCTAATAATATAGACGATATTTTGAAGACTTTTCTATAAAATAATATTTTAATACATCAAATTTTGCCCACAATATTTGTACGCGAATATAACTATCCCTTAAAAACATATATTTCAATATTTTAAATTAGAGTCTGTATTATTGAAAAATATTTATACTTAATATTGTGTGATAAAAAATTATCTAATAAAGGTGAAACTATTACTTCTCTTTTTATAAAATATTTAAAATTAACATGGATTATTTTATCCCATTTTAATCATGGATAAATTATCACCACCTCTCGCAGGTGATAACTTTAATCATAACTTATCCCCATTTTATCCCAGAATCCAAGGCCCTATTTGATTCTGGGATAAAATGGAGATAAGTTATGATTAAAGTTATCACCTGCTAGAGGTGGTGATAATTTATCACTCTTATTCCGATACTAAATAAAACTAAAAGTTTAACTTTAGAATAAAATGTACTCGTAAGTCCAGTAAAAAGGCATGGACTAAAAGTTCATTTTGTTATTTTTTTTCAATATTTTCCAAGATTTTAAATAGTGAGTAACATTTTTGAAGATTAAAAGCTATGCTATGGTCGAACATTATGTTATGTCAAGTTATGTCCGCTATAGCGGTAATAGCGGCTGCAGTAGCGCATAGCGCATAATAGTAAATAGCGTATTATTCAACATAAATTATATTTTTTTCAAAATTGATTTTGTACAACTTGAGAGGTCTAAACTTATGTAGTTATAGTATTGTGATTATTTTAGTGAAGAAATAATCTAGTTACAGTTATTTCGATTATTTTGAATAGAAAAATTATTTATTTTTTATAATATCAATGATATTTTGAATAACAACTTAGAGTTTGTACTGAATAATTATAAGTTTATAACTTCATAATTAATTTATTGTTACTAATTACTCTATGAAAGTCTAAATTATATGAAAATTAATAAATAAATATAAAAAACGTGATGTACCATAACTTTCATCATAGCACGTTATAGCGCGATAGTTTTTTTTCGCAACACCGCGACGATGACGTGATAATTGTTATTTAAAAACTTCATATTTTCTGAACTCCATACTAAACCTCAATAGTCGGTACCCAAAAAAAAATGGGTCAAACAACAAGAAGGGCAAATCGTTTTATAACTAGACATTGATCTGAATCTTCAATCTCAGATCACTTTTTGGGCTACATACGTACATACAAACAGATCACAATGTACAACTTGGATCGAAATTCATATTTTGTTTCTCAAAATTAACAAAAAGTTCTTGTATAAACCATGAACGTTAATAATCTCGCGATGTACATCCAACGCGATTTGCGTAACATGGAATCATGATACTCAAGAGCATTGGTCCCTACTGGCCTCTTTTTTCTCCTTTCCTGACAAGTTAAGAAGTTGACTCTCACAAAAGTTCAAGGTATGTACCGATCATAGTTGGAAAATAATATCACGGTCCAAAACAGGGGCGAAAACAAAAGGAAGCCTCGTTCTTTTATGATTTATATAAATATATATAAAAGTTATAAAAAAATATTATATTTATATAAATTATCGATTGATTTTTTTATAATTTATTTCAATCATTTAACATTTTAAATTCCACTAATCCAACCTCTTTATATTTAAATCATGTATCCACTCTCATCCAAAATTAATAATGTCAAGGTTCAACCGGTTCACGCTCTCAAAAGTTTCTTTATGTGGTTATATACATATTGCGTTTTGGTTAATTTCACCAATTTTCTTTTATTCATGATGCCGTACTAGAGAGAGATGTCTAAATATTACCTAAAGATACATTATTCATGGAGAAGAAAAAATAAAAATGAACGATAAAGAGAAGATAATTTTCAAAAAGATTTTGTATATATATATATATATATATATATATATATAGATATATATAGTTATGCTACGGTTAGTCGCGAAATACAAAATATTTTTGTACTTCACGTCGTATTGCCCATTTCCAAATTCAAAATATCGATCCGACCGTTAAAAATGTTCTCCATATTGAAATATATTTTGAGATCAAATTTTATATTTTTTAGAATTTTTTTTTGAGGATTAAAAATTATTCTTATAAAAAATTATAAACTCAATGCATTTTCATCCTCTAAAAAAATAGATTTTTTTTCAAAAATATAAAATTTGGTCTCCAAACATATTTCAAAATGGGAAACACTTTTAACGGTTAGATCGGTATTTTGAATTTGGAAATGGGAGATACGACGCGAAATATAAAAATATTTTGTACTTCTCTCATATAGAGAGAGAGTTATGCTACGGAGTCTTGTCAAACAACGGATTATCTGCAGTAGAATAACTCTCTCTCTCTCTCTCTCTATATATATATATATATATATAATCTCTACTCCTTAGTAAACATTTAAGTGTCATGATCCTGCAATGGTCCAGATTTTTTATTGAATTTATATAATTATTATAGTCATCGGATTGAGTTATTCATCAAATAATGTTACTATATTTATGGCCATTTATGTTGAATTTATAATTTTCCCTCAATTTTGATTATTACATGAAATGTTGCATAATTTGAAAGTACAATTGTTCTACTTTGTTTTTTTTTTTTCTTAGATTGCCATCAATTACTAAATTTAACTTTACTTAAATTTTGAATGCCAACTTTTCTCTCAATTCTGTATTTATTTTACATTAATTATGTATTCATGATTGAAATTTATATTAATTACTAAATTTTTTTTTATATGAATATATGATTTTTATATTTTTAAAATACATTATCGTAGCAACGCATGGACAAAATACTAGTTTTTTTTAAATGAGATGGTGTAACCTCAATATTTATTTATCTATAGATGCTTGTAGGAAAAAAATTAAACACGCGCTTTCTTCTGCAATACTCGTAATGCTACATCGATGATTTTTTTCCTACATTATTTTCTTTTTAGATAATTTTGGAAGTCAAGTCCAGTTAAGTTTAAACTTAATTTTTTTAATCAGAAAATTTAAGTTTATATTTAAATATTCATAAAAATTCATCTGAATTTGGAATCTATAATTTTTTAAATAAAAAATATTAACGTTGTTGCTATTTTTTTTCAAACACTCTTATTATTGTATCCTAGCTGTCCTTTCATAAAAAAACATCAACAATTTTTTCACATTCCAGAAACACTCTTAATTTTTTTCCACAACCTGTGAGAAACACAGAGAAAATTGACTTTGCCGTTAAATCAAAGGTTAATTTTAGTAGTGACTTACTTTCATTTGAATCATCAATCATTAAGTTTATGTCTGAGTGCTCTCATATAGGTAAAACAATGTGATTTAATATTATAAATAATTAAATAAAATTTTGAAGGTTCTTAAACTTTTTGTTTATGAATTCTTCAGACTTTAATTTTGACAAATGCTCCCTCTTAGACTATACAATTAGTTTATGGTTCAACCGACGCTTAAGTTACCAGCTAATGTTCAATTTAAGTGCAAACTTTTGATTATGATCTTTTTTATTTTTTTTATCTTCACTCAAAATCCACAAATATTCAATTCTTAATCGAATATAATAAAGTAAAATATGTACGTCTCGACATGAGATTTTTCCCTCATATTTGAAATTAAGTATTATATTGTAAATTAATTATAACGGAGATCATTATCACTGGGTTCATATTTAAAATGATAGTTGTCCAAATTGAACTTTGAAATTCAAAAGTTTGAAAATCTCTCATAACATTAACCCTAAATAATTTAAACGACCTAATTTAATAACGGCATTGAATGTATAAATTGATGCCTAGAAAAAGAAAACCATATGTATAATTTGTAAACAGGATAGAGACTTAAGAACTATCTGATTGTGCATAAATAAATTATAATTATATATATATACAAATAATGATTTCTTTTTTTAAAAAAAATATTTTTCATGTGTCATTTTCATAAATTATACCAACGCGGGTACGCCAGTAACTCCACTGTAAACTGTACAAGACCTGCGATTTTCAAATAATAAAAATTTAAAACAATAATAATCAAAAAGCAGGAAACATCACCTCGCTTGTGGAAACCTTGGTCGAGTCATACCAGAACGGTACGGTACGTAATGGGTTTCGAATTATTTAAACAGAGGTCCATCTTGACCCACGTCCATCTGAATGATAATTAAAATATAATCTACAGTTTTAAAATCCCGATTTGGATTTAATTACTAATATGTTTACTATAACATGAATCGATCTCTGTGATTTAGTAAGCTTTGGGAACTACTGATGACCAAAGTGGCATAATTGTCAATTAATGTATGTATATTCAAGAAAATATATCATGCTGATTAGGAGGCCGTTAATTAAAAAACTAGAAAAATTATGCGTACGTGTTAAGTTGCATCGGACAAATATCCAGTAAAGATTATCCAAACGAAGGGCTAAACAACCAGTACGAACAGGGACAAAATTTCTAACCGCGGAAAAAATTACAATAACCACAAAATCTTTAAGTATCAAATAAATTTAGATAAATTAAAAATAAAATTCAATCTGAGTTATAAAAAAATTCAATTGGATTTCATCTCCGTAAAAAAACTTCATATTACGCTGGTTCAAATAATATATTTATTGAAACATATCACTGTATCGAGAATCAATCTTTAGTCTAATGATATAGACAATGATATCTATGTGGGAGATTGTATATTTGAAATCTTGATGCAGATTCTTTATGTACAATTATTAAGGCCCTATTCGTATTTTATTGTTGCCGTGGAAAAAATAAATTCACTAGACCAAATTATTTTTCTCACGCGCACAATACCATTTTAATACAAATCATATTTCTATTTCATTTCCCATGTAACAAGCGAACAAGGTCTAAATGAGTAACTTAGACTCTCATCTTTACTAAAAAAAATATTATCGTACCGTACTTGACAATCAATTGAGAATATACGCCTAATGGTTACACGATATAATGTAACTGTAAAAATTAAGGGGAGGATTACAATGACTATTTTGAAAATTTTGATAAATAATTTTTTAAGTAAATTCAAAAAAATAATATAAATAATTTAAATGTATGTTTTTTATTTATAGATTGATAGTATTTTAAATTTTATACAATTTTATTATCGTTTGATCATCAAAATAGTTTAATTGGAATAATTATAAATTATATAAATTTTAATGATCTTTGATGGACTATCAAACAATAATAAAATTACATAAAATTTAAAACAAAATTGATTTATAAGTAGAAGAATATATATATATATATATATATATATATTTAAAATTTCATTATCAAGATTGTCAAAATAACCATTGTCAAGGATCCATCCCCAAAAATTAAATGCTGCACAGTCCAGATAAATATGGATCTAGCAATAAAATTAATACAATGTTGGAACAGTTTTTGACAATTGAGGAGTGGGATTATATATTATGTTTTTGATATTTTGTTTTGAAAAAGATCATATGCTAATTGCCACTGTGTTAAATTAATTAGAAAGTCAAGACACACGAACATTAAGAACTTTTATTTTCCAATTTAGCCATCATTTTCATGTACAATAACATCTATTTCTTATATATTTTGCATATCTTTTTTGAGTTATTTCTATATTGTATTCCAATGACAAAACTTTATATTTTGTTTAAGTAATATTTCAGAAGCAATAGTTGCACCCTTATCTGTCATATTAGATAATAGGTAAATACTTCCAAATATTTCTAATCTCGAACTTCAATTTGGAAACATATATTTTTGAAAAGTTTTATACTTGACATTTGATGTAAATAATGGGGTACAAAACTTGCATTGCAAAAGTAATTTCTCCATCATTAAATTGATTACAAACTATTTATCTATTAATGTATTGTCGGAAACATTGCATCGATCTACAAAATTTTTCATTTTATTAAATTATATGGACTAGAGCAAGAGGATATAAAATGTTTCTGATAGATTTATAAGTTATCCAATTATATCAATTATGAAATAGAACAAAATCAATTGCCTTTTACTCTCCCCTTTCAATTGGAAAATTTAATGCTTTATATAAATTAATAGCATGGTAATATGGATCTGCAAAATTTTATCTTGACGTGCTTATATATTGATCGTTCCAGGAGGACGGAAACCATTTTCTATTTTTTTTTCAATATATTTTGGAAGGAGTGATTTAGGTAAAATAAACAAATGTTTTGAGTCAATTTGTTTAGTGTCAGGTGTCCATCTGATGACGCAGCATATGAGTTATATATTACACTATGAAAAATGTTTGTTAAACTGAAAAAACTTTTGTTAAGTTTGTTTATAGTACAAGGCTCATACATAAAATCATCCTAACATTGAAAAAATTATAAATAATATTTTTTAATCATTAGAAGGCTTACAACATATTAAAGAAAGAAGAGTGAATAAAAGAAAAATAGTTATATTTATTGATGAAAATTTACTTACCCTAGTATCTTGATGGACACGGCATTAAGTCTAAACTTCATGATAAATTGTAACATATAAAAATGTGTGTGATGGTTGGGTTATTTTGACAACATTAACAACGTGCTTGATAATAAATATAAAAAAAATTAAAAAATACATATGTTCTTCTACCTAATTTCATTATCGTCTGATCGTCCATCAAATATCGTTAAATTGAAACTGTTGCAAATTATATGAAAATTTAATAGTCTTTGATGAATTATCAAACGATATGAAATTGTATAAAATTTAAAAGACCATCAATATGTAGATATAAAAAAATACATCTATAATTTTTTTTTCATTTTTAAGATTTATTTGTATTTATTTGAACATCCATTGTCAAGATGTGATCCCTTGTCATAAAACATTCATAGTATACTTGATTATAAAATGCAACTAAAAACATCTCACCGGTCTCAAAATATATACTTACATCGTATGTTATCGTTATGTATTACAAGCATATTGATATTATACATGGATCTGTTATCTGAGAACTATACACAGTTTTAGCTGCATGGTCAAGAAAAATATCTGAAAATATGATTTGTGTCAAAAAAACCCTTAAAGCCTTGAACCCCAGGCCCCAGACTAATGATTACAGTCATCTCTTCACATTTCCTCTGATCTGTTTTCTTTTTTGTTTTTCTCTGTTTTTTTTTTCTTTTTTTGAGGAACCTCCGCTACTGTTCACTAGTGACCAGAGAAGGAAGCCCCGTTGCTAGGGAAGGAAACCAAATCCGCAATCCACTCCACATCCCAATTATTCACCAACCCCTCCTCTCTCTCTCTCTCTCTCTGCCCCTAATACTGTTCAGCTTAAAGCATCCCATGCGCTCCCCTATCCTGTTGGTACTGCCTCCTTTTGTGCTGCACATCTTCGTCTAGTCCCTCTCACACTTTCCTTTCCTTCTCTCTCCTTCTGGTGCAATTACACCTCAATCCTCCCAATCCGCTGAATCGGTGAATCCCCCACTCGCACGCTTTCACAAGTTTTGACCCGGAGAGTGGAGACCGTGACCAAATAGAGCACCTCAAAATTATCTTGGCTCTAATACCTCCCACAATTTCATGGAATTCAGAAACCAAGACGACGAGATATCCCACCTCTCTTCTTCTCTCAATTACACCCACAATTCTAACACGAACCTGACTCCGAATCCCAACCATTCTTCGATTCGAAATTCCTCTTTCTCTTCTCCAAGACCCACAACAGGCGCTGCTGCCACCGCTGCCAGCTCGAGAAATGGCCATCAAGTTGACTCACCTCGTCAAACCGCCACCAAATTCCAACCAAACCCTAATAGATCTAACATTACCAGTAACAGCACCGCCACATACCATGAGTGCTTGAAAAACCACGCGGCTGCGCTAGGTGGACACGTGCTAGACGGTTGTGGGGAGTTCACGCCCGACCCGGACGACCCGTTAAGATGTGCAGCTTGTTCATGCCACCGCAGCTTCCACAGAAAATATTTTGTTGGTACCAAGCTTGTCTCCGGCACAAGCCATGCATCAGTACCTCTCCTCCTACCGCCTGCCCACCATCCATACCCATACCAAGGAAGACAATACCAAAGTGGCCTCAGTGGCGGTACCACAACGGAATCCTCCAGCGAGGAAAGAATCGGTACTGGTTCGGCTGTACCTACACATACATCATCAAAAAAAAGATACAGAACCAAGTTCACACCAGAGCAGAAGGAGAAGATGCTATGTTTTGCGGAGAGAATTGGATGGCGGATCCAAAAACAAGACGAGCAATTAGTCGAACAGTTTTGCAACGAGGTCTGTGTGAGAAGGCAAGTGTTAAAAGTGTGGATGCATAATAATAAACATAGTGGGAGGAAGCAGGAGCAATTGCAGCAATCACAGGTGCAGCAGGAGGTGCACTTACAGCAATCCCCAAACCAGCAAGTGCAGTGAGAAAGAGGCACAATAAGTGGGTTTTTATTTCTAATCTAATATTTGGTTTTATTTTAATTTTTTTTCTGAGACCCTCTTTTGCCTTGGGTGTGGGAGAAAGGGGACATGGGTTTCTTCTCATTGCTACCGTTAATTTTTAAAGCTTCTTCCAAGAAAGAAAAAAAGAAGAAAGAGAGGAAAATTTATCGCACTTCCGTCAGTTTTTTTTTAATATAATAATTATATTATTAATAATAAGAGTGATAAAAATAAATTTTAAAATTTACGAATGATAGTGCGTCACTGATAGTGATGTGGAACAAATACGTCACACTAAATGATGTATTTATGTAAAATAGTATAAATACGTCATTGATAGTGATACATTTGCTCTTACTCATCTGATCATGATTTCATTACCGTTGAATCAACATTACTACTGTTGCTAAAGACGTCACTGATAGTGACACATTTATAAAGACGTGATTGTCAGTGATGTGTTTGCACTGTTTTATGCAAAGACGTCACTGATAGCGGCGCGTTTGCTTTACGTCATTACCAGTGACGCGCTGTCATTTATAGATTTAAAAATTTATTTTTATCACTCTTATTATTAATAATATAATTATTATAATTATTATATAAAAAAATCTGCGAGTTGCGTAGTTTGTTCTTCAGTGTTTGATTTGTTTTCTTCCTCTCAGTAGCTTAGAAGGTTTCCTTGAAGTAAAATCCCAAAGAGGAAATAAAACCCAATTCTTGCCAATTTGCTTCGCTTCTCTTTTGGTACATTTTTTGTTATGTATGATGTAATTACCGTGTAAAGTGTATCAGATCATATTATCATTGAGCATTATGATACATTAATAAGAAGGAAAATGCAGATTCTTTATACTTAATAATATATTTTCTTGTATTGTATCAGATTTTGTTTTCCAAGGTGCCCGACATTGTTTCTCTGTCTAAATTATATTTCTAGTCTGTAGTTCATAGAATAGTGCATTTTTTGATATTTCTGTAAAAAGGAAATCCGATTTGGAAAATTAAGTATGATTAAGGTTCTTTTTTTCTTTTCTATTTGTTAGTTTTATTGAGTACTTTGTGAAACAACTTTTTCTTTAATTGGAAAAAAATACTAGCATATGTGATAATACAAAATGACAAAAAAAGTACAAAAAATAGATGGTTCTTCTTTTGTAGAAGTGAATTTCTAATCTTAATTTACTTTATTTCATGTCACATTACAGGTTTTATTTCTTTTGATATTAGAAGCCACATGAAAATGTAAGAGATATTTTAGGATTACTGGTTCAGGAAAAAGAATAAGGTCAATAATTATTAAAAACTATGATAGGGTGATCTCCAGACAATCATGCACTACCAACATACATATGCGTCGCTTCATTAATTCCCTTTTTGCAATTTTGTCAAAGTTTTGTGGCGAAGGATGTTGAAAGGGGAGACAGAGGGCATGCCAAATAGGGGACCATTGTTAGAGAAAGAAAGAGAGTTCCATTGGATGTTGGTATCCTAAGAGAACAGTTTGTGGTAATTATATGGTTTATTCTCTCTTATTCCATTTTTTTTTCCTTCAGCTAATTTGGTTCATGTTTACTGAATTACAATTTGTCATTTTTTTGGGGTGTACTGTGGTTCTGTCAAGATTAAGATTGCTGGTTCTTCCATTATATCTGTGTCGAACCTCTCTATCAAATCATTTTCCTTTTTTTGGGTAAGTCAAAACGCGCCTGCTGCTTTTTTTTTTTTTTTTTTTTTTTAATTTTACACTGATATAAACTTGTTTCCTCATTTGTAGTTACAAAGAACCATGCTAATCTGTTTAAATCGTGATACTTTCATTAATTAATTATGGTTAACCTATCATGCTAGCCATCTTATCCTTACCCTCCCTCCCTATTCCCTCACAAAAAAGGGAAAAAAAACTCCTTTGTTTGTTTATCGCCCTCTGGTTTTCTCAGAAATCCTCAATAATGTACATTAATGGTGGTGTCGGTAATCTCATGAGTCATGACCAAGTCTCCCATGTCATAATTCAATTAACACGTCCACATGTTTGTTCTCACAAGTTGGTCCCGTTTGATTTATTTGAGATATTTTACACAGTTTACATGTGGAGATTGTGAGTTCCTCTTATTTTGTTATGTTCACATAAATGCCAACAACAATAAATGTTTTTCCTCTTTAACAATAAGTTCTTGAATTTCATCCATTTCATGTGTACATTTGAAATACTTTTATGTTTTTTTTTCTTTAACAGCAAAAGCTTGTAGGCAACAATCTCATAACTAAAAAAAAATCAAGAATTACAAAATAAATAAACATAAGACCTAATTTTTATATATAAGCACATCATATTCTATATCAGTAGAATTACAATTAGATATCTGAAACCACTTTTAATAGAAAAGCGCGTGTTTTAGCCGTTATTTTTCTTTGATAATACTTCGGAATAGTCTCACCATGTCTTTTGCTTTCATTCTTGGTGTATATTAATAATGTACAATGTCACTTTGCTATTTTTCTGGATTTTGGAGTATGAAATAATTTCATAGCATGATTGCATTGCCCAAATCAACTCCGCATTAGCACGAATGTTTGTGCAGTTAATTTTTTTTACTGGTTTTCTATTTGGCGAAGGAATTCAAAGAAAATGGTTTAGTATTGGAGCTCACATGGATGCGATGTGAATCTTGGGATTATGTTTGGTTTCAACAAGTAAAAAAACCTTCACATTAAATTGTTAATGTTAATTTACTCCATATCACTGCAGTATGATAATGTTTTACATCAACACAGTTGAACCACTCTGTCATTATGATTTCAAAATTTGCATCTGTTTCGCATTTGTTTTTATTAAATATTGGATGTTTAATCTAACAAACGCGATTGATGTATATAATGTGCTTATTTGTGATGTTTATGATATGTTTATTTGTGAAGTCTATCATGTGTTCATTTGTAGGAAACCATGACTAATATCATAATCATCATATTGCCGTTGGCAAATTCAACATCAATGGCAGAGCTTCATAGGGACTGGCGCTGATTGTATGATATGATTATGATATTTTTTTTTTTACTTCAGCCCCTTCTCAAATTTGAGACGTAATATTTAAGATATATAAATTTTTTTAGCTCCCTCATAATTTTGGTCAAGCTCTGCCACTGTTCAACAACCAACAACAATTAGGATAATGATACAAGTATACACACACGTGTAAACACGGATATAAATAAGTATCCGTGTCTGAATGTGTTTGTACGTGATTTGTTCATGTGTTGTGTTTTTAAACCTACGTGATTAACATAGAAATAATTTTAACATATCTAAACACGCACGTCTAACACGTTAAACACGAACGTGCACATCTAACACGTGTAACACATATAAAATATTTCAGCATATAAGACTTTTGAAATACTTGTGTGCTCAAAAGATTAGCTTGATACTGAAATTAGAGACCATGATCGCTCTAATTTATATGATATTTTTGAATATGACACGTCAGTTTTATTTTTTGGAACTAGGACCACTCTGATTTTTCTTATATATTTCTTCAATTTTGTTTGAAATTTGTTGAATTTGTACATGTTATAAGTGTTGACACGTGTTAAACACGTATAAATATGAACACATTTAACACGATGTGTTAGACATGTCACATGTTTTAGACATATGTGTTTAATTTTTTAAATTTTTGACACGTTAAAAATCACACGTCCAAATACGTAAACACATGCTGACATGAAACATTCCGTATCGAATACATCACGTGCTCACACATGACACACACGATACACACGTTTATCAATACGCTACCAACTACTCATAACTCATACAATTTTGATGGCATCCACACGCGGAACTTATTGCTTAATATATACCACAATAAACGATTTATTGATAAATTAAAACTTGAGACGAACAGAGCGATCCATTGGAACAAAATGAAATTTATTGGGTATGAATGAACAAATCAAAATTTAGTTTGTGACTTTAACGAGGGACTCGTTAAGTGTGAAATTTATTATTTAATGTAAACGAAATTCGATGTAGGGTGCTTGCTTTATATACATCTCCAGTGGATTACAAGTTTTCATTTATATTTATTTTTCTCATTTTTGGAAAATAACTATGTGGTTTACTTGTTTAAACTTAAAAGATTTCCATATAAAATAACACAAAAAATGGTGTTGCATCACCGTGGGAGTTAATTTTCTTTCATGTCCTTTTCCATATATGATCTATGTTAGTTATGTTGAATCCTTGATTTGAGAAAATTTACCATGTCATTTAAATATACTAGTCATGCATCACCATGGTAATTAATTTTTCCTGTACGTCTTTACTGAAACATGCTCCATGTTGGCCCTTTATTTATGTAGATTAACAAATTGTTAATTTGAGTGTCAATTTTCTGTGCTTAGCTCCCTCTGTGCATACAAAAAGAAAAGAAAAGAAAAAGCATACGATAATAAAGATGAAGAGCACTGACATGGATTGGAACTTGAAACGTTTAAATGATCAAAATTGTAGTTTCCTCTCTATTATAAATTTTAGTTTCTTTACCCAGGCTGTTCTGACATGAGGTAAGACAACTACTAATAAACTCTTCAATATATTTTAATGTATCTTGTTATAATTTTTCCTCTTAGTCTTACTAGATTAGATAGAAAAAAAATGTGGATAAACTGTTTGAAAAGCTCAGCACTAGAGAGAGAGAGAGAGAGAGCCTGAATACTAATTTCGCAAGAGATTTAATTTTGAAGATTAATTTTCTTAATTAAAAGGTTGGAGCGACTGATAATTACTGTAGAGGTTTTCAAGAGAGATATGGAAACGTATTCGCTGCTATACTTTTTCTACAACAATAATGAAAACAATTTTTTTTTGTTATGTATGATGAGCGAATACTTAAATAATACATTCTCCAACCTAAATCGAACTATATAAAAATTTCATCTAAACCCATTAAATTTAAATTGGACTGTATAAATCTCATTTCACGTCCTAAAATCTATGAGAGATTCAATATTGGCAGCGAATATGAATCCATCAAACTATTATCAATATTCACCGGTGGTACAATTTAAGGCCTAAAACTTCTGTAATTCTCATGTCAAGCAAGTTATGCAATTTGTGATTGTTTCATGATGAGAAAGATTGGTGCGGGAACCACTATTTCATTCTGGGAGCATGATTGGGGAGTGGGATTAATCAGGGCGGAATAAAAAATGATCGGTAGGGATGATCGGTAGGATGTTCGGTTCAAAACAATAAATTATTCGAGTGAATTTTTTTTTATTTTTTATCATATGATTTTTATTTTTCAATGAACCGAATAGATATCCGGACACCGACTGACATCTACCATGATGCCGCCCCTTGGATTAATGAAATATCAATTTTCGGTAGTATTTTCTTTTTCACTAGATCACACACAGTGGCAGATGTACACAATATGGAGTCATTGGAACAATTGTTCAGATCTGACATCACTCAGGGTTTAGAAGAGTTTTCGGCATTCATTTCTCTCATTATTCGTGATCTTCAATTAAATTCACAACTTCAAGATGAGGTTATTTGGAAGAGAAATGGCAAAGGTGCTTGCAAGTTAGATCGGTGTATTTCACAATGAAAGATGGATCAAGAATCTCAACTCAGATCAATACATTATGGAAATTGAATGTTCCTCCAAAATTCATGGTGTTTTGCATGGTTGATGCTTCTCAACAAAATTCTGACAACGGATAATTTGAAGAAGTGGGGATGGGAGCATATGTGTCATGTGCAAAGCGGATGTAAGAATTAACATATCATTTGCTTAATAGTTGTGATTATATACGCTCATTATTTCATGGACTGCTACCTGAACTCGCAAATGAATTACCAACAGATCTAATAACAGCAATTAGAGACACAACAGTACAAAAAAGAGCAAAGAGATAATTCTAATTGTCCGGTTCATAATATAGAGAGAATGTTGCTTCAGGATATTCAGTAATTAAATGAAACAATGTCACTTGATCCTGAAAGAAATCCGATTATAATGGAGATGATTAAATTCTTAAGGCGTTATACCATAAAAAAATTCATCAGCTTTTCAATTTTTAAATTTTGACTTTTTAACATTTTCCTTCCGATATTTTATTTAGTTTTATAACAGCCTCCTAGCTTATAAGGCTGTAAATTTTCTATTTTAATTTCCAAGGTTTTGCACTTCAAAACCTTCTTTTGTATCCAACTTCACTTATTAATTTAGATTAAGGGCGTGAACTTTTGCTTTCTAAAAAAAAAAAAAAAAATTCACTGGTGGTACTGACCATGACATGTATGGCATTAAGATAAGGGATTTATCGTGCATCTCTTTTCCCCTTTCAACTATCTAGCCTTCTCTTTTAACCAAACCATCAAATCAAAATAGCAGGAGCTGTGAGCATTTGTTATTTTTTTTACAGGCTAGCAGTCCAGACAGATAATTCCGATCCGGAGAGGTGGCATTTAAAATTTTGAAAAACTTGTAATAGATGCTCTTATTACTTCACATTTTAGCAAGTTGTTACTTTGTGTGCATATTATAATATTTATTAATTTCTGATAACTTAGTTACGTATATAAGGGTTGTTCTAGAGTCTATTCAAAATTTATTTACAATTTTACATTAATCATTTGATATCTTGAAAAAGTTATTCAAATAAATAAATAACATTGTACATGTTTTTTTTCCCATTTTTAAATAGCGTGGATCACATTTAGCCTGATATAGAAAAACATTTGGTACTCTCTCATCAACAATTTGAAAATTCCAATAATGAAGTTTTAATTCCAACTGTTTTATGATCGATAATTAATCAAGGTTTTTTTTTTCACATTTGTTACGTCTTATATCTACGTAACTAAGAATATAAATACAATTTGAATTTTTGTATGAGCATTGCGATATGTAATGTGTGCCCCATTAAAGTTAGATATCTGTTAAAATTATCCTAAATATAAGTAGACTAAAAGTAAATATGATGATTTCAGAAATTTAATGAAGCGTGTTTCGTTTTACTGGCCTTATTTATTTATTTACTTTCATGATATAGCGATGCGTTTGCATTTTGCCATTCTGTATCCTTGAATGCACTGTGGAATGCTTAGTGTATAAGGAATCTTCAGCAAATATTTAGTTGCAAATAGTACTTATTACGGCTAACTATATTTCTCATCCAAACATACAATGTCAATAAAAAAGTTTCATGATGTACAACTGAACTTTCTTTTTATAAATTTAAGGCTACAAAATCACAAAAGAGTAATTAATTAGATATCATAAAATAACTAAAGAACTAATTTTTGGTCTACTAGTCGAAGATAATCCGTCATGCATTTGAATGTTCCATAAATGTACAAAATTGGATTTGAAAAATTATTCATGAACATTTACAGGTAGAACATTTGACCTCTTATTTTCATCTCTAAATGTAAAACCAACATTTCCACATGTAATACGAACAAGTCGTTGGAAATTGGACATCAACCTGCACCTTGTTATGTTTACATTTAGGGGCAAAAGCCTTGGAATTACAAATGCGGATAGACTTATCAAATTTTAATATCCATCGTGAGTACAATTTTGATTGCATTAACCATTTAAAATCTAAGTCTAAACAAGATATGTAAACCACTGACCTTTGGTATTTCTATCTCTAAAGTAAAATATTCACGTAAAAAAAAATAGAAGAGAGTAAAGTTCATTCAAAGCAAAATAAAAATATCAAGAAGCCAAACAATCAATGTTGAAACACATTTAAATCAGTACCATTATTTCCCCTTTTTCAATCACAAATCAAATTTAAAATTAGTATTTTTGATTACAAGATAAGATAAATAACTCATTTTTATTATTTATTTAGAATTTATATATTTTTTAGATTATTAGTTAAAAAATTGTGATCACGATAAAAACACAAAAGTGCGGTAATTAAATCCTCCAAACTTTTTAATGGATTCGAATCTCTAGAGCTGTCGCTCTCTCTATCTTTCCAAGATGAAGTATAATCCAATTGAAATATTAATTAAAGCATGATCCAAATACCAAAACCGCTTGACAATAAAGCGACCATTATCCATAAAATAACATTATCATTTTTCCGTGATATAAAATATCTCGATCTGGTATTGTCTCTTGGAACTCTAAAATGGTCCAAAATAGAATCGACCCATGCAAGTTATTTTTTTTATCACTGATGTTTCAAACACATACATTAAATATTGCATTAATCTATTATTATGCACAAACTATTTTCATTAAACCTAAAATTTATCTACAAAATTATTATAAGATTTTTCATTGACAAAAATATTAGTAACAATTTACTGATTTTAAATGTGCTATCATACAATTGCATGAACAAGCCAAACTTATTTATAAAATTCATATTTTATATTTTATTGTTATTGGATGTAAAAAGACTTCGGAGATAAAATTCTAATTTGCATATTTTTAAAGCACTCAACTAGTGATTATCTTTCGCTTCATATTAGTTTTTCAAAAAAAAAAAGAAAAAAAATCACATATTTTCAACTTAATAAAAACTTAATGTCATGAATACTTTTTATATATATTAAAAGAATTCTCTTGTTCTCTATAATGTGTAATTCTTTAAAAACATGAATTTTAATATATATACATAAAAATATTGTATATCTCATGTGTCATATTTTCTGTGTTATGTCTCAAGTCCAAGAACTTAGTTATTCAAAGCGCGACAAATTTAAGTGATTCTCTATTACAAGCTCCAAAAAAGATGAATTTATATTGTAGATGTTGTAAGAAACATATGTTATCTTTTGTATGGTATTTTTTTTTATCTTGGATCCGCCATTACACAAGCATATGTGATCACATATGCATCCACCATTAGATTAGATATAGTTTTCGTTACTCTCTGTTACGTTGATTAATTTTGTTTTACTTTCGAGAGAGAAATTTGTCCAAGTTAAATATTCTACCTGCTATCATTCTAGAGGAGTTGGACCCCTATAATCATTAACTTATAAGCCTAGGCAGCTAGCTAGCTACTCCAGTTAATAACGACAGAAAGATGCGTGAGATCCGCTTTTCAATTTTTTTTAGGGTATAGCGTTTCAAATTTGATATTGCACTGGTGCAATACTGCAATATAATGCGCAAAATAGTTCTAACACGTCATTGCAGATACTCTGAACCAGCAGCGCATTATTTTTAAGGAAAATTATTGACATGAAATAATTGATAGGATAGCTTAGAGATGACTTGAGCAAAACCTACTATAAATTGAAGTTGAAGGATGACCTTACACCTGGATCGCTTCATTGATTCTCCAATTATCAACGAAATAACTCTTCTTGGGAGGCAAGTACGACATTTATGTGTAAAATATTTTGTATAATTCTCACTTAATTAAACGTTCATTAATTGTAAGATATTTCGTACAATTCAGCGGAATTTGTTGTTTTATTGTCATGTTAATTCACTACACAATGGTTATTTCCCCCAGTTAGCAGCGGTTGTACAACCGCTGTTATTGGGAGCGCTGCAAAATTTTACAGAGGTTTTATTAAAAACCGCTGCAAATTGTTTACAGCGGTTCTTATATAACAACCGCCGTAAAATACCATTTAAAAACCGATGTAAACATGACCTTTTACCACAGTTTTTACCTTAAAAATAGCTGTAAATGGTTTTTGCAGCGGTTTTTCCATAAAAACCGTTGTAATTTTTTTCAAAATCATTTTGCAGCGGTTTTTCATAAAAACTGTTGTAATTATTTTTTAAATTATTTTTTGGTTTTTGTGACTAGCCCATATATGCTAGCCATATATAATATTTTCATCACATACATTTTCACAAAAACAATAATAACTACATTTAATTACTAATTAACTACATCTAATTAATTAATTTATCTAACATACACACATAATACTACATAATACAATAAAATATAACAAATATTTATAAAATATTAAAACTTGATAAAAAATGTCAAAACAAGGAAATCACAAACTCAACCCAAAGTTTTTTTACTTCCTCGTACTCGGTCGGTGTCAAAGGATTGTAGATTTTGATGCTCTGAAAAAAGAAAATGATTAGTACGTAAATATATATTGAAAAAGTTAATTAATTTACTAGGGTATATTTAATTTCTACTCAACTTAGGAAAACAATCTAATGAGTAATTCCTGATGATTTCAATCATGTTCCGCATGACAAAATAGCCGCACTCGCTGCCGCTAGATTGTGTAGGGCACTAAAAATAATTATAAATATAGCAATAATATGTTAATACACATAATTATGCATGCATGTACAAGGACCTAATTAATTATAATTAATCGTAACACTAATTATATAATATGTAACCATACCGGAATCTGTCGAAAAACCAATGGATCATTTACTCCCACAAGTTTACTTGAGTTGCGCACTTTCGGCGAGGCGAGGCAAGGCAGGGGCGAGGTTTTCAGCTAAAAAAAATTGGTGAAATTTTGTGTTATTTGAGCTCAAAAAATGCTCAAATTCGGAGCTCCTTTAATGGTGGCGGCTGCTGGTTGGGGGAGAGAGAGAGTCTGTAACTAGGGCAACAATACTTATTAGCAACTTTACAGCGGTTTTCAGCTAAAAACCGTTGTAAATATGTTTTACAGCGGTTGTTAACTAAAAACTGATGTAAAACTATTTACAGCGGTATTTAGCTAAAAACCGCTGTAAACTTAGCAACGATTTTCATTTAACAACCGTTGTAAACCCATTTACAACGATTTTTAGATGAAAACTGTTATAAATGTTGCGCTGCAAAAGAGATATTTTGGCGTAGTGATTGTGCATTAAATTAGATATGAATCAAAGTCTTTTCAATTATTATTTTTATTAAAGCAAACTTCTATTGATTTTTTCGGTACATAAAATAAAAAAAATAGAATAAAATGGTATGAGGACTCTATTTTTTTTGATGTAATAGTCTGAATCGAGTTTGAAACTCGGTCTCAGTTATTTAGATCGAATTTAAAACTCAGTCCCAGATAATTTTTTTACGTTTGCCTATTTATTTATATTAAAAAACAGCATGAATTATGAACCAAATTTAAACTCGATCCCAGATAATTTATTTATATATTATCATACATCCAACAATCTTCTCCTCCTTTCTCCTTCAGCCATATCTTCAAAATCGCCATTGTTACTGTTGTAAGAGTTTTCAACTGAAAGTGTGTATTTCGAAAGATCCAGTCCAGATCCGTATTTAGCACTCTCTTCTCATCTATATTGTATATTTTTATTTCTATTTGGACTATTAATTTTTGCTGTAAAATTAAATACACTAACAATAGGATTTATATTTCATATTATAGAGATGACAATGTTGCTGATCAATGTGTATCACAGAGGCCAAATCTTAAATACTTCAACCGATGCGGGTTACGATATTCATGCCGCATGCACATTTTTTGCTGACGAGACAATCAATATTCATGATTTCAAGAGACACATTCATGTTGGTTTAAAACTGTTCCCTAGTTATTTTAACATCACCATTAATGCACGAATCAATATTGCCCAACCAAGTTCGGGTGATTTTTTATAGTTTATTTGGGGCAGTGTTTGAGGAAATTAAGGGAATGATTAAAACAACAGCTCCCTACCAAATACTCCGGTATAAAATACTAGAGCTAGTAGTTGAAACTGAACCAATATCAAGTTCTGATCACTATGATCCGTGTCCGACTAGTATTTCTGAAAGTAGTAACCCAGTCCTAGCTGAGAAAAGAACCCACTCCCGAGCTCGGGAGCAGCTTCCAACTTGTGTCCTAGTATAGAATATAGATGAGGATGAGGGAGAAAAAGAGTGACACCTGGATATCGAGGAGGATGACATCCAGGATGTAACATATATAGATATGGATGAAATTGAGAATGAGATAGATGTCGAAGAAATAGTTAAAAGTGGCAAATATCTGTTCCTTTCATTAATCGGGGAATGAAAATAACCATGTGCATAATTTGCTAACAATACGCCAATGTTGCATGCAAACAACCCTTATTTTTACAAACAACCTAGAATTGATGAATAATTTAGTGTCAGTCATCAGTTCAGTACAAAATCTGAGTTAAAATTGAAAATCACTGATTTTCATGTTCAACAGAATATAGAATTAGAGGAAACAAATAGCAGTAAATCAAAGTTAGTTATTAAATATAAAGATTCTAACTGTCCATGGAGATTGTATGCCACACCAAACATAACAGATATTTAAGAGATTAGAACAAATTTGCTCGAACACTTTTGTTTTGACAGTGCTATTAGGACAGACCACGATCAGATGAATTTTATAATGATAACAAATATTATTAAAAATCGATTGAGAGAAAACTTAAAAATGACAGTCAAAGAAGCAAAGGATTTAGTTAAATAAAAGATCCCTACAATACAACCAAGTTATAATAAATTATGAGGAGGAAGATAACTGACAATTATAGACATTTTTGGTAGATGGAAAAGATCATATGGGATGTTTCCATCTCTGCTAGCTGCCATATAGAATTTCATATATGACACCAAATACATTATAGATATGACACCCTCAATAAAATTTGGTGTTGAAATTTTTGATAGTGTTGTATGAGCACTTGGTCTGTGCATTACAGCATGGCCTTACCTATGGTCAGTCTTGACTATTGATGCTAGATTTTTATCGGGTCGGTATGTCAGTAAGCAATTTATGACATGTACTTGTGATGTGGAGCAACAACTATTATCACTTACATTTGTTGTGGTAACAGACAAGGAAAGTGCAGAAAACTGGGGTTGATTCATAGAGTGGTTGCGTAAAGAGGTTGTAGGTCCTGATAAAATTACCGTTATCTCAAATCAACATCTATGTACAAGGACAATTTTTGAGAGACCAAATTTTGGATGGTAGGAATCAACAGATAAGCTTGTTCATCATTTTTGTACGCAACACATTGTACAAAAAAATAGACTTATTGAAACGATAATATTCTACACTTATATAATTTTAATTTAACTTAAAAATTTAAACAATATTTTTTAATTTTTACTTCAAATAATAGGGACAAAATGGTAAAATAAAATATAAGGTTGAATTAGTTATGACGATAATTAGTAATTATTAGTGCCAGAAATCATAATTGACCGGCATTCTATGCGATCACTTGCTTACCGTTTGTTCATTCAGAAGACTAGATCACATTTAGTACGTTAGACCATATTATAACATTAAGTATTACATTAACACATGATCTGGTCATTGACATATTTATGATAATAAACAAGATTGGTCAATGTACAACGGTCTGATCATCATCTCAGATCCAGCAAAAATCAACAAAGGAAGGAAAATGAATATACACATTCTAATGATTATAGATGAAATGAAGGGTTGTAACAACTGACTACCAATTCGAGGTCGAACTCATTCGAGCAGAACATGATTTATATTACATGATGTAGTGTTTATGTTTTATTAGGATTACCAGAATAATTTGATTTTAATTATTGTTGTAATATTTTAATTTTTTTGATGTTATTTTAGAACAATCTACTGTCGTGTTGTTTCATATTATAAAACTCAGTTCATGCTTCCTGCTATTTTTAATATAAATAAACAAGCAAATGTAAAAAAATACTTAGGAGTAAGTTTAAAATTCGATCCTGAAACCTGAGATCGAGTTTTAAACTCGGTCCAGAATACTACCACAAAAATACGGGGTTTTCATATCATTTTTATATTTATTTTTTATTTTTTTATGAAAAAAATCTACAACTTCTACGTGGATTGCATTGTAATATGTAATCCTCAGAATTTGGAGTTACTATAAAATTAGTATCTTGTACATTCATTCCACAACAATCTAACCTACATTACTAACAGAAAATAAAAACAAAAAGACATGGCCATAAAAATATTTAGAACTGATTTTACAAACACATTAGCATCGATTATATAATCGTTGCTAATACATGAGAGTTGTTAAAAGATATAGCAACATGTGCGAAAGGGTCATTTTTTTGAGTCAATAAAGAAGACCCTTTAACATCAATTATTAATAAAAAAAAAATCTCTTTTAGCATCAATTTTTAACTCAAAATTAGTGCTGAAGACACCTTTAGCAATAATTTTTAACATAGAATTGATGCTAAATTTCTCTTTAGAACTAATATTTAATTAATAATCGGTTCATAATGTGTTTCTTTAAGGAATCTTTTGATTTTTTATGGTCAGTCAAGACTAAGGGCGGAGCTACTATATTGGCAACCTGATAAGGGGGACAGTCAACCTCTTGATGAGAATTTTTTAAAAATATCTTTATAATTATGTATATTTTCAGAAAAAAATAGAAAAAAAATATTTATATTGAAGATGACTTTTAAATTTTGATTAAAAAAATAATTTTTGTTCCTCCACATCAAAGTATGACTTCGCCTCTAATCTGGACCCTTAGATAGTCTCCAGAGTTTGCTTCAAAATGAAAAAAAGAAATACTTTTTAACTAAAAGAGAATGATTAATATCTGTAATAAAAAAATATCATATATCTCTTTTCACATCCTCCTTCCCTCTTTTTAAAATAGACTTTTTTAGACACATATCAAGTGCATTTTTCAAAATTCTATTCTCTCTTTAGATAAATTTCATTTTATATTTATCTCAATTTTTCAAATAAAAAGTGAAAAAAAGTAAAAAAAAAACTATAAAAAAAAGACATTTATTGATATGTCTAGGACTATGTTGCATGGGTGCAAGTGTGAGTATCGTATCCGATACAGTGCGAGTACGGCGATACGATATTTTTCAAAAAACTAGAATATGATAGAGTATATATAAAATATAAAAAATATATTATATTATAAAAATCAACTACATTATTTAATTTTTGTACAACTCATAATAATTTCACTTAAGTACATATAAAGTCTACAATAAATTATAATATTTATATATAGACATCTACCTTCAAAGTACTTGAAACATAGCACCAGTGGAGACAATATCATAGTCATAATCATAACAAAATAAATCAAAGAAAATCCCGCACGCACGGGCATTATCACAGAAGATCCCGCTGTCCCCCTTCTCTCTCTCTTCATTTAATGATCGAACTCTTATCTCTCACATCTTAATTATCCATCCCATCTATTATTTTTTAAAGAACACTCTAGTCCATCTCTCAGTTTTTAGTAATAAGAAGTTTTAGTAAATTAATATTATTAAAAATAAGAGTGAAAACATAAAATTTCAAATATACGAATGGCGCGCACATGCGACGATGGCGCGTTCATCGCGCGTTTGAAACGCGCCACGGCGGCGATGGCGCGTTTCATTATTTTTACCAAACGCGCCACTGACAGTGGCGTGTTTCCTTATTTTTACGAAACGCGCCACTATCAATGGCGCGTTTGCTTCTTATATATACAAAATACGCAGTCACTTGCGCGGGGTTTGGACGAAACGCGCCATTTGTGCGTTTCCTAAAAATAATGAAACGCGCCACTGCCAGTGGCGCGCTGCCATTCGTATATTTGAAATTTTACGTTTCTCACTCTTATTTTTAATAATATTAATTTAATAAAACTTATTATTACTAAAATCTGTCCATCTCCGCTTCTTACCTCCTGCACCCTTCCATCTCATTGAGAGCCAACTCTTCCCTCCCCCTCCTTTTCTTACGAGGCAACTTCCTCTCATGAGTCTTTCCTCACGAGGCAACCATTTCCTCAGCCACGCTCCCTCTCTCACGCAGCACAGCTTGCACCCTAACACAACATGACTCACGCCGCCCATCCCATCACTCGTATCTGCTCTCTCCTTCCCTAGCTCGCATCTCTCATTCATCCTTAAACGTATTAGGCATGTATCTCTAAGTATTAGAGACATATCTAGTGTTGTTCTTGGCTGAATCCATCATTCAAACTTGTCAAGATTATCCAATACGCCAGATGGAGTATCCGGTGTGAATCGCACACGAATCGCATACAAATCTATATCGGATACGTATCCGATACGGGATATGATAGAAAATTAGCGAATATGTGCAACATAACTGTAAGATAATACTTTAAATTTAATGTTAGAATATATACGAGTAATATAAATACCTCATAGCAATGATTGTCTGTATATATGAGTGTTAATATAGATGTTCCTTAGCAATGATTGACAATCATTGCTATAGAATATTCATATTAACACTCATATATATCATAACATTAAATTTAAAGTATTATCCTACACAACCAATAAATACCCTTTTTTTTTATAGTTTTTCAACTTTTTTCAATTTTTTATTTGAAAAATCGAAGCAAATGTAAGGTGATATATATCTAAAGAGAGCATAGGGTTCGAGAGTGGTGAATTAGGGGAAAATATACTTAAGAGGTGTCTGAGAGAGCCTGTTTTAAAAACAAATACCATATATCTCTTCTCACACCCTCATCTTTCCTTTTTAAAATAGGTTCTCTCTGAGACACCTCTTAAGTGTATTTTTCTCCAATTAACCACTCTCAAACTACTATATGACATTTCCAAAACACTATATATATGAGTGTTAATATGGACACCCCTTAGCAATGACTGACATATATATATATATATATATATATATAGTAAAGATACCGTGAGTTTAAGCTCACGAAAGATTTCCGTGATCTTAATTCAAAAAATATATCAAATCATCTCCAAATTTTAATTTATCATGCTCATTAAATTTTTTATATGAAAATCTTGTGCGATCCAAAAATTTGGAGTGTTTTGAGCTTTTTAACCCACCATTTTTAATTTTCTAAAATGATGTTCAAATATTAAATATTTTATTATTATTTTTAGAGCTAATTTTCAAAAATTAAAAACCACGATTTAAAAAGCTCAAAACACTCCAAATTTTTGCATCCCATGAGATTTTCATATAAAGAATTTAATGAGAATGATAAATTAAAATTTGGAGATGATTTAATATATTTTTTGAGTTAAGCTCATATAAGGCCTCCGTGAGCTTAAGCTCACAGTATCTTTACTCTCTCTCTCTCTAAATATATATATATGTATATGAGTGTTAATATGGATACGATTTAGCAATGACCAACAGTCGTTGCTATGGGGTATCTATATTAACACTCATATATATTCTAACATTAAATTTAAAGTATTATCCTACACATACTAATAAATGTCTTTTTTATAGTTTTTTCAATTTTTATTTAAAAAAATTGAGACAAATGTAAGGTAAAATTTATCTAAGAGAGAATAGGACTTTGAAAATATCATATAGTGATTCAGGAGTGATGAATTGGGGGAAAAACACACTTGAGAGGTGTATGAGAGAGTTTATTTTAAAAAGGGGAATGAGGGTGTCAAAAGAGATATATGGTACTTTTAAAAAAATGTTAATATGAATACCCCTTAACAATATCTTACAATTGTTGCTATGTAGTATTTATATTAACATTCGTATATATTCTAACATTAAATTTAAAGTATTATCCTCACATACCAATAAATGCACTTTTTTGATAGTTTTTTTAATTTTTTAACTTTTTATTTAAAAAAATTGAGATAAATATAAGGTGAGATTTATCTAAAGAGAGAATAGAGTTTCAAAAATTTTATATAATGGTTCGAGAGTGATAAATATAAGAAAAAAAAAAAAAAATGTTTGACAGAGTTTATTTTGAAAAGGAGAGGAGGATGTGAGAAGAAATATATGGTATTTTTTCGGGTCAAACTCCAATTTAAAAATTGAGCTCGGCAATGAATTCCCTATGCTGCCTTTGCCTTAGCTTTGATACGAAATTATTTGGCACGCTTTTAGTTGGGAACATAATTGACTTGACAAAGACACGACCTTAAATAACATTCAAAATAACTTAAATCTTAATCCTATTAAACTGTTAAATGACACCCCACATTTAAATGTCGTTGAATACACCACTGTCAATGTGTTTAAAAATCTCAGTACATGGAATCTAAGATATTACTAGACATGTTGAAACATTTCGTAAAAGTCACTCCCACGCAAACTTACTATAAATAAAGTGTTCTACAACATGATGGCATGATCAATAACGGATCAACCAAGAAATTCAAAGAATAAAATTTATAATCAAGTTTCATAAAATTAGACCACTAATAAATAATAATAAAAAAATTAAAAAGTGAAGTTGGTCCAATATAGTAAGATTTTAAAACAAATCAGAAATTCATAATACATAAAGAGTGTTAAGCTTTCAAGTATGTCACATTATAATTTTTCTCTATCGTTAATTTTGTTTTAATCTTTTTATCTTTTTTAAATCCAATGATTCATTTAAAATAGTATTTCTGTCCTCATTTAAAATAATATGTGTAATATACTTAAAGGTGAAATTTAAATCTTAAAATGATCTAACTTTTTTATATGATCATTTATAGATTATTATGTGTTTGATTATATTATGTATTACTATAATAATTATTATGATAATTATCATTATTACTTAATATTTAAAAATATTATGTCTAAATTTTCTTTAATGTGAAATTTTATTAAATATATTTAAAATCTTATATTGTTAATTATTTATTTGATGACTATATTGTCAGGACGAAACCTGAGTTATAGCACTAGTATATATAAAAGAGATAAAAAGATGGATATCGGGTCTACATAAAATGTTTTAAAAAAGCATGATATCCATCTTTTTACATAATATTTATGCTGGATGGATATGGGATTTCATGCAAGGGCAGAGAGAAGGGGTGCTAGGCGGGCCTGATACCTCCATAATTTACGCATATTAGTAGAAATTTTTATTTTTTTGTTTGTATTTGTGAGATATTTAGCTACTTGATATATCTCATAATTTTATTTTAAATAGATGAACCATAAAAATCTAAATTGTAAACATATTTGTTCTAATTATAAGTCCATTATATTTGCTTCTCAATTTGATTTTTGATATTTTTTTTGTTTTTTCAACTTATAACAAATGTCGATTTATTCTTGTCATATCGTAATTTACAAATTGACTCTCTCTAATCTCTCAGCATCTTCAAGATTAAATCCTGATTCCGCCCTTAATTCCACTAATCAATTCGTCAAACCTCATGATATTGAATGACCATGGAAATGTATAGAAATAAGTTTTCAGTTGCCATCGGAGGGACACTTGTGGGACAAATTAAGCTTATATTTTATTATAAATATATATAGTGCATTGATTGAATTAAATGTATGCCAGAACATAAAAAATAAATGTTTGCTAAAATATCACGTCAAGACACACTATAACAATAATTTCCAAAATGATAGATGCGGATATTTACTAAAACGTTTTTATAGAGCTAAGTTTTTTTTTGAGAAAAAAGTGAGAGTCGAGCTCCTAAATTTTCATTAATTAGGAGTGTTGCCACTCAAAGGTAACGTTGATCACTGATATGTGATCAAAAGAAATATGTACAACAGAAGAAAACAAAGATAGAAAACAAAAGAAGAAACCAAATAAAAGCCAGCTATTGCCATTCTCTAATCTCTGAACCAGTTCTTTATAAAGCTAAGTTAATTAACATAATTAAATGAGTTAAAAGTTAAAACTTCAATGATCTTGCATGTAAAACATTTTCTTAAATTTAGTTGACAAGGTGCCGAAGCAATAATATCATATATATATTCTCACAATTCTTCTCTTCCCTCCCTCATCTTGGCACCGAAATCTCCTGAGGCTTTCGAGGCCGCCTCATTGGCAGCCTCGTACTCTTTCTTTGCACTTTCTGTCATGGTTTCCTTGGCAGTTTTATATGCTTCACTGACTCTTTAATTTCTTTGCATTTTCGTACACTGTTTTTGCTTCATCATTCATCAAGAGTACTGTCCACCAACATTCTCTCGCTGTATTCAATCGTTGCTTCGTCTTCTCCTGCTGCATTTGTTGTTACATGTTTTACTTCTGTAGGCAATATATATGTTAATTAATTTTGTCTATTGAATCGGACACATCTTTTCTACTTGTTTAATTAAAACACGATCATCTCGGCCCAATTTGGCCCATATGATTTCTTAACCTCAGTTTGCAAATTTGAACACAAGTTTCTGTTAACACTTAACAGGCAGGGAACCCATTTATGGACACCTGTTCTCATAATTAATTTCAGGCATATATTCCCATTAATTCTACAATAGATTCAGAAACATTTTAAAATAGCTCACTTTCTGTTTTTGTAAATTCCTTATTTGGCATAGGACTTAAGAAATGTATCCTCTCTCCCAGCCAATAATGTCCAATTGAAACAAAAAACAAGCAAACATACATGTCAACCAAAAGATTGTACTGCATGTCACCAGACATTTGTAATTCCAACATTTAGATGAATCATAAAGACCACCAAGCATTAACACATGTCAAGAATGTTATACTATTTATATGGGTGGATGATCTTTCAGCTGGTTACACTATTTATATTGTTCGAACATTAAAGGAAGCCCGGATAAATTGTCACAGAAAGATAACAACCTTGTCAATTCCATACAATGAAAAATTTATCGACATATCTGTGAGGTCCTTCTAGCCCTTATTTCTTTTATCTTTTTGACAGAAACAGAAAAAACAAGAATAGATTCAGATTTGTACCTGATGCAGCCTGAGCCATTCCCAATTTGGTCCTTCTGGCTTTTTTCACAGCCATGTTATATCTACCATGAATTGGATCTAGACCCGTATCACATTCATTAGTAAAAGGATCTAATTACACTTCATTATATTGCAATTACAGTTCAATGCTGTTCCAATTAAAACCCATTAAAACGCTTCATTGAAAATTTCCTTATGTATCTGATTATCTCTAAGCAATTTCTAAAATGACAAAAAGGAGATGTTTAATCAGTGGTCACTGCCCTAAAAGATGGATAATATCTGGAACTCATTTATTAAAAAATTGAATAATTCGATCAGCTGGTAAAAAATCGTAGTGAAACAGAACACAAAATCAGGAGGGGATAGTGTGCAGAAGATAAACCATACTAATTTCTGTCGAACAAACATCAGTAAGGTGTGTGTGATTTGATCTAAATTAATTCAACCAATTAGGATTTGCAAATTGCCATCAAATTCAATACCAGTGGAATTCCTTTCTGTAACAGATACCTTGAGGGAATGACATGAAACATTTTCCTTGCTTCATTGCTCCAACAAAATAGAAAAGTAAACATATATAGAGCAAATAACAAATGCAGGAGGAAGAGGGACTAAAATACTGCAAAAAGTGCGCTCTCTGCAGTGACATGGCCTTCCCAGTTCATAGTTTGGCAGGAACCAGAGGGTGCCATGTGTCCAATGTCCGCAAGCTCAGAGAGAAACACCAGTAGCAGCACAGCCATGGTCGAGACCGCCAAAATCGCCACTCTTTTTTGAGGCAAGAGACTGCTGTGGGTAAATAAGATAAGTCTAACAATGTTCAATGATACTAAATTATTACGCTTGAAGAGGTTTTAAACTTTTAATTAATATTATCTTATGTGTAACAGTCTTTGTTCTGAAAATTTATAATTATATTTCATTGATTAAATACTTTTCAGGCACATTTGATCAGAAATTGAGGAGGCCTAGTGACACTATAAGTCTATAATATTGAAGAGATATAAAGACATACCATTAAACACATTTTTCAAAATATTAGGTTGGACATTCTTTTGGGTTTCTATTCTATTAATTATCCTGTTGGAGGTAGTGTCAGGTAATTACTCTAGCTTGTTGGTCGACTTAAGCTTACATTCGAAATTACTAAAAGATAGTAGCAAGTAGCAATTGAATATTTTTTTTTTTCAAGAAAAGAACAAGAAAGACATTTTCTGCATAACTCTTTACTAAATATTAATACATGCATTTTATAATACACGCTAGCTAGATCTCAGTTAAGAGAACATACACAATACATTCACTGCTGATATATAGATTCTAGCAGATCTTTGTTCATACACAAGTACATATACAAGTAATTTACAAGTTGCTGTATTCCTTGAGATAGCTGCATGCCCATTAGAGTTTCAAGTGCTTTAACCTGTCATGAGAAAATACAACAAAGAATCAACACTTAATTATTGAAGAAAGTTGGCAAGGCATAAGTTCTGTAATATATGCTAGCTGTCTGTAATGGAACTTTTATACTAGCTTTTACTGAACAAAAGACATCTTAAAGTCGCAACACCTATAATGATTTAATCAAATAATCTGTTTAGGAGGCTTGTATCTTAATTAATATCAACAGAGCTATACCACCTGGAAGTTGATTTTTGTATAATTGTTGCAGAAAAGATTCAAAATTTTCCCAGTGAAGCTAGCTTCTGAAATCTAAATTAAAACTTGAGATAATTGTACCAGATAATAGTTAAAAACGAAAAGTTAAAATTAGAAGTAATAAAGGGATAACTAAGAATATGGAGAGCACAGGTAATTTACGCAGATGAATGCTTCGACCAATCGGGAGATGCAAATAATAATAACAGAAACACCAGAAGGAGCAAACTAAATCAAGATTATGTAGCAAACCTGTGCTCTTCATAGGCCATAGAAACGTTGCCTCTGCCGCTTGATGATTTGTAAACAGGGAACGGCACCTGACCTGTTTCGATTTGCTTTATATCCTCCAAAAGCAACTCATAGTACCGCTTTACATCATCTGCCGTCTTGCCGCCTCCCACTGCCCGTGCAACGTTGTGCCACTTGTCTGGTGTATCTTTGCTGTACACTACAAGTGCCTCCTCAAATAGTTTGTTCTGTCTAGGAGTCCATTGAGACACTCCCTTTTTTGTTGCGTTCATGGTGCAGTAAGCCATGTGAGAATATGTATACTGTTTAGAGAAAAAAAGTTATACTGTCTCTGTTTGTTTGAGTGATTAGTCAGGTGGTATGGGGTGGTTCTTATATAGAGCTTGAGGATTTTGAGGATACAAGAGGGGAATGTGTAGTTTGGTGCTGATATGTCGCCCCACGCTCTCCTCCAAACCCCATTCAGTCATATCTAGAAAGAATCATTTAGTGATTGGAGATTATATGGCGGACATTGAGCATGAGACATTTTATATTAATTTTCCGTACATAATTTGAATTTGTTCCAACAGTGCTCTCTCCAGTGCTATTACTTAAAATTCACCATTTAATTTGGTTTCCTGAGATGAAAAAGTAACTACTGGTTTTTCTCATCTTGGATTGAAATATTATAATTATTTGTGCCCTATAATTTCATACATGATATTCACCATCTAATATATATTGTTTCTGTTTATTATGGTAGTTTTGGAGTCCTGACACATGTGGCCATATATATATGTGTGGGGATCACTTGACAATGGGTTATTTTGATAATTTTATCAATGAAATTTTAAATAAATATTAAAAAAATCTTAAAAATAAAAAAAAACTTATGAATACGTTCTTCTACTTATAAATTGATTGTGATTCAAATTTCATTATCGTTTGATACTCCATCAAGTACCATCAAAATTTTATACAACTTACATCGGTTATAATTTAACGATTTTTGATGGACTATCAAACGATAATGAAATTATATGAAATTTGAATCACCATCAATCTATAAGTAAAAGAACATATCCATAATATTTTTTCTATTTTTAAGATTTTTTTCATATTTATTTGAAAATTTATTGTCAAAATTGTCAAGATAACCATTCAAGTGATCTTCTCTATATATATGTGTGTCATTTTCATGTTCAATAGTTAGCTGATGGAGAAAGTAGGAACAGAGCAGTATTGTATCTTGTAGTAGGCCATCCGGCTGGATACAGAATATTAACATGGATTTGTTTAATGACCAGCGCCATTGTTAAAATAACTTAAAATTCTTACAGAAATCTTTGGATTTTTAATTTATAGACCTAGCTAGCATGTGAGATTATTTGTCATCATACACTTCATTAGTTTTGCACAGAAAGTTAAGTTACTTTGGCGTTTCTCTCCTTCTCTCTAGCTAAAAAGTTGCAGTTGCAGCTGCAGTTGCGTTTTTTTAGATTAATATACTTACAATATTAAACAAGTTGCAAGTTCATTTGATATCTAAAAAAAGTATAAACTTTCCATTGATTAAGAATGAGGGAAAATAGAAAATAATGAGAACCCCATCATATAGCAAACCTAGGTGAAAGATTCCCATTTCCCACTCAATTTGACCAAATTGTTGAGAGAATAACATCTCGAAATATTGATTGTACTAAAAAGTAATGCTTTTCCAAGGAATGGAATATGAGGAGTGGATGCTCTAATTTATACGGGAGGCCATTCCATAAACGTCGTTAAGATTTGTAATATCTTGTTTCATATTTGGGATGTTTTTGTATTGTTTTGAGAATTCTCTTCATATGCACTTCCAATGTTCAGGATTTTGGTTTAAGGTGGTTTCATAAATTTTTTAATGATAATTTACTGGTATTTGTTCTTTTTTTCGTTGGAGTCTCTGAGTTTTGGGGTTCCTGTTTTTTTATTAGAATCTCTACTCCGTTTTACCGTTGACCTCAGGGGCCGGACCCCCACATGACGAGCACAGTCTGGTCCGATCCGATTTCGGGATCCCAATCTCAGTACCTGGCTCCGCGAGTGTCAATACTCATTGAAGTTTTATGCTATTGCTACTAAAAGTACAATACAAAAAGGAAAATCCTCAGTACTATGTCGGTACTCTTAATTAACTCATATGCATGAAACCATACTAAAATATTTAATAGAACAAATTGCCCAAATGCTGCTTGTTAGTGAGGTTGGGGGTCAGAAGAGTAAAGCGACAGTAATAGAAGTTTACAACAAAAAAACGACAATATAAAGTCGGGTTTGGTTCCTCTGCCTTCGGAGACCACATAAAAGTGGGGCCAGGAAAAGTTTTTTATAAAGCAGCTGATAAGATTAGGTTCTCAAGAAGATAAGTAGAATATACTACTTACCTGCAATTATGAATGAATTGTAATGAAAACTGTAGTTTTTTACTTCGATTATTGGGTGCTTATTCGGTCTTTTAGAACACAATTTGAGTACACACAATTTGAGAACATGAGGATATTTTGAAAAAAAAACTCAAACTATTTTTATTGAACTTCAATGAAATACAAATACACAATCATTTACTCTCTCTCTTTTAATATTTTTTTCTTCTTAAATATTTCTCTTAGCATACTGCTCCTATTTATATTACTCGATGCATTTAATGTACATAATACAAATCCTATACAAATTTTAGAATATTCCCTATGTCATTTCATACCTTAACATTTTATGTATAATATCTCAATCATTTTTTGTGCTAATTGCATGTCTTAAACACGTTAGACAAACACTAATGCATTTTCCTTTTCTTCTGAAATGTTTTCAGATTTTATCGATATTTTGCAAATTCTATTGATTCTTTCTAGATCTCGAGACTTAGAGATTACTATTTTCAAAAACTAAATACTAAAGACATGAAAATAGAAGAAACTCTTTAAACTGCCTCTGCATACAATTTTTTTTATCACTGCACGTTTTATGATATATTGTGGGTTCTTGAGCGTCCTGTTCTAATTAGTTTTGTGCAAAAATACCGGTTCTTGTACTTTAATATATACCTTATTTGAAATTAAATGATTTTGGTTCATCACAGAACTTGATCAAGAATCCTTAATTCAGAAATTAGGATCCCTAGTGACGCATACGGCATAGAAACAAACCGATCAAGTACAGGTCGGCATAGAGATTTAGCTTACAAAACGAGACACAGACATCATGGGAACGACCAATTATGTCTGGCAACAATGCGGAAATCAGAATCTGTGGAAAGAAAGAACAGAGTAGGATTTTCGACTCATCGAGAAGATCAGCAAGGGATTGATTCAATAAATTACTAGGGGATTGTAATTTATGGGCCAAAGGAATATAACAGCACATCAACCACTGTAAATTCTACCTATTTCTGTGGCCCAAACATTATTATTTCTTATAAAATCCTAAGTACAATTTCAGAAGTTAAGAGATTGCACTTATATTGAAAATAATTAAATTAGGATCTTACATTAATAAGCAGTGTATATAAAAATTGCATAATATATATGTAAATTCTGTTTACTGCCTATCGGAATGCATTCATTGTATTGTTAGTGTTAGTGTGTTATGTGTATGTGTGAGAAACCCCAACCCGCTATATAAATCGACCCGCTACACAGATGCCCACACCAACGACCACACCCAATCCTATACCCCACTCAACACACTCTCTCCCTATTGACAGCCGAAGACTCCCTCTCCCTCTCTCTCACTCACGTCTCGATTGACGCCAGGGCCTTCCACCCACCTCGTCGCTGGCGCGGCTATAAGGGGCAGTCTCCCGTCCTTCTCTCGCTTCCTTCCTTTCACTATGCAATAATCTTTCCATCTCTCTTTATCTTGCTCGTTGTCTTATTGAATCTGTGGATTTTGGTTGGTGTTCTTGACCTCACCGAAGAAGGGGACAAGGTGCATAAGTGATGTGTGACTGCCTTGATCGATTTCTTGCCCTCATTTTCGCCCCTATTGCCTTTGTTACTGGTTAGTCGAGATTTACTCTTAATCCCTCTTTGTGCCTTGCAATCCTAAGTTACTGGCCATCGTGCCCTTGTGTGATTCTGATTCATTGTATGAGATTACCTTTTTTCTTGTTGATTTTTTTTGCTTAACAAGGTCATCGTGCCATGGTAGACTTGAGATCTGAACTGTGAATTATTAGGCCTTGTATGGTCTCATATTGGGTTTTTGAACTGTCGAAATGTGTTGAATTGTACAAACTGGTACTGGTCTGGTACCGTGCCCGAGGCTATTTTGTGCTATCCCGACTCATGTTGCAGCCTAACTTGAAATTAGTTTTACCACTACCTTGTACCGGCTTTGACCGGTTATGATTTATGCATTGGCCCTGGTACACTGGTACCACATGGTACCAGTGAGGTAGGGTTAGAATTTGCTGCCTTGTTGGCTGCTTGGATGTGGGGTTGTGCTAGATTATTGTTGATCAAATTGAACTGTCTTGTGCCTTTAAACCCTTGCGTGTTTGGTGCCTTGAATTGCTATACTGCTTGCCATGCTCTTTGTTGTGCGTTATATGCTGGGTACATCCTGTTAAGTATGTGATTGTGTTGTGATTGAACCATGGGGATTAAATGGATGGGTCGGCCTTGACAAGTTTGAACTAGAATTATGCTTTGTTGATTAATTTGTGTACTTAGGCCATAGTTTAGAATTTCATTATGCTTGGGCCCTGGTTAAAGAGGGACTGGAAATGTGAATAATGGGTCGGAAGTGGATAACATAAAAAGTGGGTTTAAACTAAAATTTCAATGTAACCAATTGGGCCGAAAGGTATTGTAGGTTAAGTGTTAATTAAGTCATTAGTCAAAAAACCATTTATAAAATGAGTATTTCTAATAATTAATTAATACTTACATTTGGAACGCGGGAGATGATTAAATTTTCTGTCCGCCCCTATATGGAACCCCTGAGAATAGATACAGTGTGGTATGGTAGACAACATATGATACCGAATACCTTAAAACACCAACACATTAATACTTAAGAACGTGCAATAAAAAATTGATTGAGTTTATTTGAGTTTCTTTTATTTACTATCTATTTTTATATGTACGTATTATTCTTATCATCGATAATACAATGAACTAATTAAGTGTAAATAAATAAAATATTAATTAAAGGGTAAATTATTTTTTTTGATAATATTATACATATTATAAATTATGTATTAATCAATTTCTCTATTTTTAAATAAATATAAATATAGATAAATAAAATTAATTATTTTGCTTGATCGTTATGGTTGTGTTGCTAATTTCCCCTCGTTATAACGAAAATGAAATAGAGTTATCGTTCATAATAAGCGACGTACCAGCCTCTGAGTTCAGTAAAACCCAACCTTATCAGACCAGTGTAATTAATAACTCGAATACTGATTGATCTCGAAACATAGATTCATGGGAGTATCTCGATGAGCCCGTCGTCGAGTAGGTTGTGCCAGACGAGATAGCTGACGTGAACGCAGGAATCGTCGGAGATCCCGCAGCATAGTGCGATGATCTCATTGCTTGTCGAGCCCTCAGGTGCGGTTCCTACCGAGTTTTTGATTTCTCTAGATAGGATTTGAACTGCTATGTCATAATTAGAAAAAAAAAATAATAAAAATACTTATGTAATGTGCATTTCATTTAGGTTTAGTATTTAGTATAATGTTAATTGAAATAGTAAATTAGGAAATTGATAGTAATTAGTAATAAATAATAGTAGAAATATATATATACATAAATATACACATCCATATATTTATTCTTAAAAGTAATAAACTTCACTCTAAATTACCTAATTACTCCATCAATAATTGGGATTAAAGAAATTTTTATAAGATACACTAAATATGATTAACTTTATATTAGCCACATGATGACGGTGAATTAGTAATAAGAACTTTGCTATAACACTTTTATAATTAAATATAATAAAGAAATAAATAAATGTTATTAAGTGCTAACACAGTAGTTAATAAATCATTAGGATTTTCAAGTAATGGTAAATCTGATATTAACTTAAAAAGGTATAATTAAATATGGGTGGGGAAGAGTGACGTCGGGCCAGGACTAGCCTAGGCCGGGGTATCTTTGAGTAGATGATAGGAATTACGTTTCACCCAAGCCTCTGTCGATGGCTACTTCCTATCATCGCCTTTAAGAAACCTCGTCCGTTCGATCGGTCACCGGGATCATCACTTGATGATTTTGAGGTCTAGTGTCTTACATTTCTCCTATCTCCCTCCATTTCTTTTATATATACATACATTTCTTTTTGTGAGCGGTAGATTGGGCTTGACTGCATTGTGAGGTGTGCCATTATTTTGAGACCAAGGAGCTATGCTAGCTAACCCTCTAACATCATCGTCAATACTCGGTACCGGGCGGTGAGCCGGGCACTACTCATGAGGTGTCCCGGATTTAATACATTGCACATAAATAGTCTCCATTTTTCCAGATTGTTAGGCATATGACAAGTCGAGCCTTTATTATATTTTCTTTTCATGATATTTTTAGTAGAGGGTTGAACGAGATCAAATAAAAATTTAATTTTTAAACACGGTGTACGAGACTTCATCATGCCGTTGTAAAAATATATCAACATGGTGTACGTGACTCTGTCCTGCCATAATTGACCTTTTTTCTTTTACAACTCTTGATCCCGTGAAGTCATATGTATATGTGCTATGGAGGTATTTCTCGTACTTATATTATATGTATATTCCAGATATATTTTTGGTTCTTTTAAATAAAAGTAGTCATGTCATTCATGTAGTACATACTTTAAAATTCTCTCGAGTGCACATTAATCAATACTTTTGTTCAATTAATCAACCCAAAAGTCTAATTATGAGATTAGACTACTATATAATACTATTATTATAATATAGCTATTCTAATTTAAAATAAAAAGGCTTTTGTCAATCTAGAGGTATCAACTACCTCGGTGGCTGGTCCAAGGATCGCACTGAGTGGCTTGTCATTCAGGTTCTGTATTTGTTTGTAGGATTTCAAGTCGGAGCTAGATTACAGGCAGTGAGGATCGAGGATAGACAACTCTGTGGTGATTGTAGGTAGTTTGGATAATCGGGAGGTCTAGCTAGTTTTGATGACACATTTGACCTGTGTATTTTCATTTGCTTTATTTTGTATGCTTCCGCATTTTGATCAGACTCTGATGTACTACTTTCTGATACTTGATTTGTATGGCATGTATTATGGATTGTATTTATTTTGTTGAGAAGATTGCATGACTAATGTATTTGTCAAGCCTTATGTGTATGTGAGTCGTAGTGTACACGTGGCAGCTGTTATGTCCCCTACGGTATTTCTTAGTTTGAGGTGTGACAATGTGTGTGTATATATATATAGACCACGACGGGCAACACGAAATTTGGAATTTAGGACGGTTTCTGACATTGGGTTTGAAGGTTCCTTTTTCATTTTGTTGTTGTTTCTTTTCTTTTTGATGTGTGTGTGTGTGGTGGGGGGCGGGCTGAGAAAATATGATTGGAGTAACAGAAGGAGAATATGTATCCGTCTAAATTATTCCCAAATACACGATTAATTGTTGTTCAATGTATCTGCACACATTTGCTTTTATATAATGCAAAAACATTTTTTTTTCTTTGTTTCAAAAAGAAAACCAGAATGAACAGAAAGTATTTTAGAAACGAGAAGCTGAGAGGTAATTTTAATATTCTTTGGCTCCTTGATACGTCTAATAAGCCGCAACCAAATGTGGAAGGAGAATCGTGATATGCATCTCTCGGAAGTGGGGATCTTTATCTACTGGCCACCTTTCATTCCTTCAAGCACACAAATGGAATATTTATTCTTCTCACATGAACTTGTAGCATATATACACACGTTTAGAGATATTTTTGACAGAACAGTGTATAATTAATTTAAGAATGTGATCTATAATATTCTTTATAGTGATCGAAATTCTTTAGAAATGAAAAAAAGATGCAGTTATAATTATCAATTTCTTTAGAAATTGAACCAGAATACAAGTTGAAAATAGCAAAAAATAAAAAAATGAAAAAAACGATCGAAATGATCCAAAACCTAAACAAACAACTTTTAATAACCTACGCAACCAGTATCATTAAGTGCCAGCACAAACTTGCTACTAGAAAACAACCTTATTTAACCATAGTCAAATGAAAAATAGCTGAAAGAATCAAAACAAGCATTAGCTTTAACTAATTGACTCTCTCTTGCACTAGAATATATTGTAATATGTTATGAGTTTGGACATCTAAACCATTCTCCATCACCATGGATTCTCCTTGGAATGGTATATAGTCAAGCTCTTGATCTGGCTCCTCTCTAGTAGCCTTAAACATTGCCAATCACCAGCTGAATCATTGAACTGGTGGAGATCTGCTACCAATCTATTAATTGCATTTAATTAATGATTCTAATTGAAAAAAACTTGATTGATTTTTCAATTATCTGAGACACCTAAGGGAAAAAAAAAATCCAATTAAAGGTTATATACCGGCAAATAATGTTGCCAACTTATAAGAGGGGTCAATGGCCTCAAATATAGATTCTATTAGGAATAACATAGTACAAATGAAGGTATTCTCCAAACTTTAGTGATGCAATATGGATGGCCATCCTCAATTTCCTGCAGCAGTATCTTATTCCTTGATCTTTTGCATTCTAAATTAATTTTCTCCTTCTTTAATCATGGGAGTTCATACTATCTCAAAGAAATTCAGAGTAAAATGAGTAGCGTAGTGAATCGGACCATTCGATTTCACGCATAGGCAGATGTTTAGCAGGACATACAATTCTGATATTCACAATGAACAATCTGGATGCTGCCTATATATTTCTGTGAAGATTTCAAGGGGTTGGAAGTTGTAAATTCTAAGTTCCGATTTTGAAAAGACAAGACCTTATAAATCTTAACTCAATAACTCTTATTTTGAAAAGCAACAGTAAACATGAGCTAGGTGAACAATTTAAGATGGACCTCAGTATAATAACTTGGGATGATCAACAACTCGAAATGAATCCGAGTGGGTGATGATCAAAACACTTCTGATATGCTGTATGTATCAGAGATAGCTGATAAAAGTAATGGAATGACTGAAGTGTGGCTAACAATTAGTGTCATATATCTAGTTTAGAATAGACTTTATGATTATAATTTTATAGGTAGAGGTGCAATTAATGCACTATAGATAGTATAAATAGATAGGTAGAATAGAAATAAATAAAAGAGATAATACACTTGTAACTTTTTGTTAGAATATAAAAAAATAGCTTTCGGAGTACTCTCTTCATTCTCTCAGATTCGTTGACTTATTTTTATTTTTATTTAACTCAGTTTTCGTTTGTTCTTGTAAGTTAAGTGCAATTATGATAGATCTTGAGATAGTATCTATGGTTTCAAAGAGTTCATGATAGATTTCGAGAATGACTCTAGAGGAGATTAAAATAATAAATTAGTATCAGAATTATGATTGATAAAAGGATTTAAATGCTATATTTTGGGTGTGATTTAATCTCATAATTTAGCTTTTTAGGGTTTAATTAGGCTTAATTAGGGTTTGAAATTATCAAGTTTAAGTTACTATTTAGATTTTATTATTTTCAGGATTAGATGAAAGTACATAGAAAATAAAGAAAAACGACATAAATTTAAGGTAAAACGGATATCGGGAGAGAAAGTTACAAGCAAAATAGTGAAACTGGACGTTAGAGCCATTTTCTGCGGACCGCATACATCAGCTTCTTATGCAAAAAATGGAACTTTCTTCTCCAGAGCCATATTTGCGGACAAAAGAAATTCCTCTACAGACAAAAGACCAATCAGTCAGTTTTCTATAATTTTCATCCAGATTGACAGTTTTTATGATTTATGATGGATTTTCTTATAAAAGAAGTCCATAATTAGGTTGAGGACTCCCCTGAACATTATTAGATAATTTTCTTGGTAGAGAAAGGGGAGATTTTTATTTTTCTACTGAGGGGAGAGTGAGGAGAGAGAAAGAATGCAGAGATTGAGATAAAAAATTGGACATAACGTATGTACTTTTTATGATTTCTTTCTCAGATTTTATCGATTATTGTTGTGCTTCTCTCTCCTCCATGAAAGAGTAGATATTATTTTAGGGTAGTAGACATATAACTTGAAACATAAAGTTTAATTGTACTTATTGTTGTTTTAATTATTTTATTTTATGAATTATTTTTATGATAAAATTATTATGCATGAATTGAACTACTATACATTTGTATTAGTAATCTATCTTGTATTAAAATATCTAGATAGCATAGATTCATAATCTGTAAATAAAATTAGAATTACACATATATCTTAAAGAATTATTTAGATTTCTAACCAAAATCTGACATTTCTTCGATCCTCAAAAGCTGTAACTAACCCTAGATGATGGACCTAGCCGTGAAGTCTAGATTAGTTAGAATTTTTTTAAATATTTGAAGTATTAATTAAATGAACTTAATCATGAATAATTAGTCTTTAAAATATTTAAAATTATCAGAACTTAATAAATTTTAATTAGGATGAACAGTGTAATTAAAGTTTGCCCTAATTGAAATACTCTGCCAAACTCGAACAAAAAACTTAGTACTAAATTAGATGGTAACCCTTATAACTTAGCATTAAAATACATAATCAGTACGATTAAGACTCAAGTAGATGATGATGTTAAAATTCTAAACTTTCTTAATCTTGAACTAATCCAAATTTAATTCAGTTTAATTATTTATTTTAGTAATTATTTAGTTTAAAAATATCTTCCAGATATATAGTTTAGCGTAAAGAAATTATCCATATTGGTAGTTTAGTCAATCTCTGTATGATCAACACCTAAATACTACGCGGTAGATCGTGCATTTGCGGTTTCCTCTTGTGTGTATTAGGTTAATTTTATTAGTTTTAAAAATATCATAATAACATTTTTGGCATCGTTGCCGAGGAATGTATCTAATATTTATAGATTCAATAGTATTTAAGACTAAACATTCATTCTATTTTATTTTCTTTTTTATATTAGTTTTTTATCATCTTCTTTCTCTTTCTTGTAAGTTGAACACTGGCTAGTGGTCCACCGTTGTTAGTCTACAGGAGATCAAAATACCTAAGCGTCTAGACTTTGGAGATGTAATTAACATTACAGCCAACGATGAGGACAACTGCCTTTTCAAAGACTTCACCGCACCTCGATCGAGTGAACTTAAAGTGAGCTACACCATGCCGGTCGTGTCAGCCAATGACTTCGAACTCAAATTGTCCGTAATCAACATGGTCTCCAAAAACTAATTTACCGGTCTAGCAAATGAAGTCCCGAACCAGCACCTTACCAACTCAAAGAATTCTGTAACACCCCGAAGATGAATGAAGTTACACTTGATGTAATCTTTTCTTTTCTTTTAGGGACCGAGCAAAAGGGTGGCTCAGGTCCTTGACACCAACCAGCAGTAGCTACATGGGCCCAAACATGTTTCTTTCTAACTACTTTTGAGTAGGTGAGAGTTTCATGAACAGAAAGATTAGTGATTCATACAACCTGATCGAGGATATGACACTCAACCAAGTCTAATGGTCAACCGAGAGAAGATCAACAAGAGCCCAAATGCCTGGTAAATTTGAGACATATCAAATTATCAAGCTACAAATGATGGTGGAAGCGCTTCAGACCAAGAACCGTCAGATCAAGACTAAGATCCATCAAAACATAAGGCAAGACTCCGTAAATGCCTCATCCGTTGATCAGTTCTTTTCATGCGCGACATGTGGATGTACTGACCATCTCATGGTTAACTACACTTTTGAGCAAACCAATATGTTGAACAACAATTTTAGGCCGCAGAATAATCCTTTCTCGAACACTTACAACCTAGGATGGCGCAATCACCCGAATTTCTCTTGGAAGAACGATCAGGGCAGCAAAATCAGAATCAAAGTCGCCCAAATAAAGGTTTTGGACAAAGATAGTACGAACCTGCAACACAACCACCAAAGTTCAACCTTGAATGGTTGTTGTAGAATCTTGAGAATTAGGTTGGACAGAGACTCAGATTGCTACAAATAAGAAGAATGATGATAAGTTCGAAGCAATCAACCAGCGAATGAAGAATCTTATCGCATCCCACCAATAAATCCAACTCTCGCCTAAACCTGAGCAAAACCCTAGGGATCAAGTTAAGGTCATCAAACTTCATAGCGGAAAAGAGTATGAAGAACCGCAAATGCCAGTTGAGGAAGAGCACGGTACCGCCTAATAATGCATTACCCGAGAAAGAGAAGAAAAAGATGATAATATTGAGAGAAAACGCTTAGACCCGATAAAATAGGTAAAGGAGGATGTACCAAGGTACATATCCCCGCACAGATTTGTTCCTTTCCCCTAGAGATTGGCCAACACAAAACTAAAAAAATAATACGATAAATTTATAAAATAACTAAAATAATTGAATGTCAATATATCATTTACTGATGTCCTTATTCAAATGCCAACCTATGCTAAATCTTTTAAGGAGATTCTAACTAACCTGTAGGGAATTGGAGGATGTCCATACAATAACTTTGACCGAGGAGGTGAGTGCGCTTGTCATGAATAAGCTGCCACCAAAACTTAAAAAACCTACTAGTTTTACTATATCATGTTCAATTAAAAGTGTCAACACTTATCAGGCCTTGTGTGACTTAGGTGCAAGTATTAGTTTGATGCCAAAGTTAAATTTTGAGAAAATGGGTATCTATGACCTCCTCATCACTTATCTTTGTAATTGACAGATAGGTCTGTTAGGGTACCATTGGGTGTGATTGAGGATATTCTAATTCAAGTCGGTAAATTCTCTATCCCGATTTATTTTATGATAATTGACATAAAAGAGGATAACTTGATACCTTTGTTATTTGGTGATCCATTTTTGAGGACAGTAGGTGCCTTAATTGATGCACGTGATGGGAAAATTATCATTAGGGTTGGGGATGAAGAAGATAAATTTATGCTAATAAATCCATAAAATTTTCCTTTCAATGATCAAATAATTTGCAAGATTGATGTGATAGATTCTTGTATAGTTGATGAATTTGAGAAGATGATAAGTGATCCTCAGGTATGTTTTGCTGAAGCAAATGCACCAATTAAGACCCCAAGTGTTGAACTTAAACCCTTGCCCTCATCACTCTGTTATGCAGATGAGACCTACCCAGTGATAGTGAATGCCGACTTTGACTTGGCCCAAAATGATAAATTCTTGAGTGAGTTAAGAAAACATCACAATGCAATAGAGTACACAATAGACGATCTTATTAGCATTAGCCCTGCTATATGCATGCACCACATTTACACGGAGGAATGGCATAAACCGACATGAGAGCCCCAACGAAGACTAAACCATAACATGACCAAAATGGTGTGGAAGGAAATTCACAATCTCTTAGATGCCGACATCATTTACTGAATTTCTGATAGCCGGTGGGTGAATCATGTACATGTGGTTCCTAAGCAGGGAGACACAATAATAGTTAAAGGAGCCAATGGCAAATTAATCATAACAGGGTGGAGAGACACATCCACCCACAAAGACCATTTCTCTCTCCATATCATTGACCAAGTTTTGGAGAGACTCGCTAAACATTCATACTTTTGCTACTTAGATGAGTACAACAAGTTTTTTTAAATACCGATTCATCTCGAGGACCAAGAGAAGACCACCTTCACCTACCCATATAAAACTTATGACGCCGTCAGATGTCATTTGCAATGCATCCATTACCTTCCAACGAGCAATGATGGGTATATTTTCTGATTTGATCGAAAGGTGAATGAAGGTACTTATGGATAATTTTTTAGTTTATGGAACTATTTTTGATGAATGCCTTGAAAATTTGTCTAAAGTCCTCAAACGGTGTGAAGAGGTAAATTTAGTTTTGAACTGAGAGAAGTGTCATTTTATGGTACAACAGGGGGTTGTCTTAGGACATGTGATATCTAATAAGGGTTTGAAAGTTGATAAGGCTAAGATAAAGATAATTGAGAAATTAACAATTCCAATATGTATCAAGGTTGTTAGGAGCTTTATGGGGCATGTGAGGTTTTACCATCATTTTTATTAAAGATATTTCTAAAATTGCTAAGCCCCTAACAAACTTAATCACGTAGTATGCTAATTTTAAATTTGATGATGCTTGTGAGAAGGTTTTTTGCAGGATAAATGAAGCCTTAAACTTAGCCCCTATCCTTCAACCGCCAAATTGGAGTGAGCCCTTCGAAATTATGTGTGATGCTAGTGACTATGCAGTTGGAGCAGCATATAGACAACAAGTCGTGCGTGATTTACTATGCTAGTAAGGTGTTAGATGAGACTCAAGCTAATTATACCACAACTGAGAAGAAGTTGTTAGTGGTGGTGTTCGCTATCAACAAGTTCAGACCATACTTTGTTGGCTCGAAGGTTATTTGTCTACACTGATCATGTCGCTATTCATTATCTTTTGACCAAGAATGCTGTCAAACCAAGACTCATCTGATGGATCCTACTTCTATAAGAGTTCAACCTCGATATCAAAGACAAGAAGGGGATGGAAAATTTAGTGGCCAATCATCTATCTCGGCTCAGGCCTGAGAAACAAAAGGGTGAGTTACCGATCAATGATTCATTTACTGATGAGCAACTATATCACATATAAGCCATGTTCACTTCTTGGTATGCTGACTTTGTCAATTTCTTTTCATGCGTAATTATACCATCCGAGTTCACATACCAACAAAGGGAGAAATTCTTTACGGATGTCAATCACTATTTTTGAGATGAACCTCTCTTTTCAAACTCGGTGTGGATGTTGTTCATAGGTGTTATGTTTCGAAAGATCAAGTTCAATCCATCCTTACACATTGTCATACCTCACCATATGGAGGCCACACATCAATAGACAAAACCACAGCAAAGGTACTCCAAGTTGGGTTTTGTTAGCCTACCCTATTCAAAGATATCAAACAATTTGTGAAGGGTTCTGATAGATGCATAATGATAGCCCTAGGATGGTGGTATTAAAGATCAAAAATAGTGTAATAATATAAAGAATCTAAGGTAGAAATATATAACCCGATTTGAGGCTTAGTGTTCAAGTGTAATGGCAACAGAAGATAATTCAATTCGATTCAATTCTCACAAGAATATAGCAATTAAAGAAATAAGAGAAAAAAAAGAAAAGATCAAACAAAAATACAAGATGAAACGGAGTTCGGCTTAAAAATGCCTACGTCTTCGGGACTCTCAACCTCCAATAATTGCTTATATTGAAATGCATAATTGTGTTTCTTATTGAAAGATTTAACATTAGTAGATTTCATAATTTTTGCATTTGACTCTTAACCTTGTTTCTCTTTTGATTTAAGGCAATTTGAAGTCTTAAAAGATTTCTTATATCCAAGACCCGACTTGTTGCTAGGCCTTTGACCTATAGCCTTGTTTAAATCCATTGAAGTGATACTTATTGAAGTAAATGAAGACTTTAGTGCCCTATTTTTAGTTTCTAAAGTTTGCACTTTTAATTTTAATGTTGCAACTTTACCTAAGTGCATTTGACAATTTTTTTTAGATTTTACAATTTAAACTCATAAGATTGAACTTTTAACTCAAACTCTGAAATTTTATTTTCAAGTCTCTCAATTATCTCTTTTTGAGAAGATGAATCATGAATGAGACTATCTAAACTAGATAAAAAAGATTCAATTTCAGCCTCATCGTCAAAATTATTTATATTTTCAACACAAAATTCATCATTCTCAAAAAAATCATCATCACTATCATCCAAGTGGATGTAGTGCAAGATACTATTTGATTGTGCAATTAAAATTCTTGAGAAAATTGTACCTTAGATGCAAATGAGTCCATCTTCATATTCTTGGATATGACAAAGTCGTGTAGGATATCCAATGTGCACAAGTCGGTGATGTTGTTCCTTGCTACAATCTCATCAACATCCATCACGGGTGAGCTCTCCTCTACTTCCGCAATTAAGGCAAGGTAGAGTCGATTTCTTTCATCCTTCTTTCTCTCAACATGGTAGCTTGTAGCTAGAATAGCACCAATTCTCTCAAAGTTTCGCTTCTTCTTTTGTGGGAAGACTAAGGAACAATCGTGTGTTGTGTGACTTTCCTTATGATATGAGAAGCATATGCACGTCATTTCTTTCTCATCTCGCTCTTTATTGTGCTCCTTCTCTAGATTTAGCATTCTTTCAAACATCTTCGTGATGACTTGATCGTTCATAGAAAATGAGCTAGATGATGTCTTGCTCGATTAGTAGCGTGATGGAGACTTTTGAGCTTGAAGTGTGGTTTCTTTGAGCTTTGGTGTGAGCTCTCCATTTTATCGTAGTTTTTCTCAAAGCATATAAGATGAGTGAACACTTCTTCATGTGTGAATTCGCCAAGAGTGTCTTGCATTGCTTGTAGAGTGCTTATCATGCTCTCTCATCTTGGTTTTCTCAACACTGCCCTAAAAATCTTGCCTACAATCTTAGAGTTAGACAAGTATTCTTCAACTTTATCAAATTCATTTAGAATATGCATTAATCTTGAATACATATTCTCAATTGACTCTCCTTCCTGTATACAAAAATTTTCAAATTCAGACTCTAGACCCATTAGTTTTGTTATTTTCATTTGAGAATTACCCTCAAATCTATTCAATAGGGTCTCCCACATTTCACTAGCAATTTCAATAGTACCAAATAATATAGTAATTCTTTCACTACTGAATTTAAGATAACATTGATGTCATAATCATTTTGAGATTTTAGTTCTTTGGCATTTTGTGTCAATGTGAGGTTGCTAGAATCATAATGTGGTACATAACCATGTTGAACAACATCTCAAAGGTCTAGTATATTGAGGTAGTTCACCATACATTTTTTCTAAAAGCTGAAATTTTTACAATTAAAACCTAGAGTTGAGGGTTCTTTTACATGCATCAAAAAAGTCATCTTTGACCAAAAACACCATAAATAAAGCAATTAAAACTGAGCTTCTGCTCTGATACCACTTTGATAGCCCTAAGATGGTGGTATTAACGATCAAAAATAGTGTAAGAATATAAAGAACCTAAGGTAGAAATATATAACCCGATTTGGGGCTTAGTGTTCAAGTGTAATGGCAGCGGAAGATAATTCAATTCGATTAAATTCTCACAAGAATATAGCAATCAAAGAAATAAGAGAAAAGAAAAGAAAAGATCAAATAAGAACACAAAATGTAATGAAGCTCGGCTTAAAAATGCCTATGTCTCCGGGACTCTCAATCTCCAACAATTGAGATTGAGCCGAAACACTAAAAACAGTTTTACACTTGTAGAACTTGGTCCCTTACACAAAAATGGGTTGTCAAGCCTATCGGTAACAATAGTGACAACACCAATTCTCTTAAAGTTTCTTTCATCTTTCTTTCTCTTAACATGGTTGCTTTTAGCTAGTATAACATCAATTCTCTCAAAGTTTCGCTTCTTCTTATGTGGAAAGACCAAGGAACAATCGTGTGTTGTGTGACATTCCTTATGGCATGAGAAGCATATGCACGTCATTCATTTCTCATCTCGCTCTTCATTGTGCTCCTTTTCTAGATTTAGCATTTTTTAAAACATCTTCGTAATGACTTGATCATTCATAGAAGATGAAGTAGATGATGTTTTGCTCAAATAGTGATGCGATGGAGATCTTTGAGCTTGAAGTGCAGTTTCTTTGAGTTTTGGTGTGAGCTCTCTATTTTGTCGTAACTTCTCCTCAAAGCATAGAAGATGAGTGAATACTTCTTCATGTATGAATTCGCCAAGAGTGCCTTGAATTACTTCTAAAGTGCTTATCATGCTCTCCCATCTTGGTCTTCTCATCATTGCCCTAAAAATGTTGCCTACAATCTTAGAGTCAAAATGATTCTTCAACTTCATCAAATTCATTAAGAATATGCATTAATCTTGAATACATATTCTCAATTGATTCTCCTTCTTGTATACAAAAAATTTCAAATTCAGACTCTAGACCCATTAATTTTGTTCTTTTCATTTGAGTGTTGCCCTCAAATCTATTCAATAGAGTCTTCCACATTTCACTAGTAATTTCGGTAGTACCAAATAGTATAGCAATCTTTTCACTAACCGAATTTAAAATAACATTGACGGTATAATCATTTTGAGATTTCAGTTCTTTGACATTTTGTATCAATGCGAGGTTATTATGATCATAATGCAGTACATAATCATGTTGGACAACATCTCAAAACTCTAGTATGTTGAGGTAGTTCACCATATATTTTTTTCAAAAGATAAAATTTTTGCAAGAAATATTTCTCTTGGTTCAGAGTGTGACAAAAATCTAACAACAAATCGAGGCTTGGATATAAAAAACCATCCAAGAACCTCACATGTTTAAAGTTAAAGGAAAATAAATTCAAGGGTCAAATGAACAATAATGATTCTAATAATGCTAAATCTTTTGAAAAGAAATATAATTATGTATTTCAATATAACCAATTTATTAAAAAGAATAACAAAATAAAGTAATAATGGAAAAAAATTCAATATTAGTTGGTCATATATAATATATTTTAAAGGAGCTAGTGGATGATTTTATGAGCTTAAAATTTAAAATAATTTTTAAAATAAAGTTTAAAGAAATAAGTATAATTGAGTTGTTTTTAATAATAAATATATTCTAAAGAAAAATTCAAGACTCAAGCTCAAAAATTAAAAGAAAATCACCATAAGATTTGTTAATGGTAGTAAAAAAAATCTCTAATATGTGTGTTTTATAATAATTATTGTAATATTGATCATATTTCACTTGATTGTAAACTTAAAAAGAGAAACAACATCAAAACTATTATTTAATTGATAAAGTTAAACTTAGAGATCACAATCCTTATTTATCCCTCTACATTCTTACTTGCCATATATTTTGTGAATGTTAATTTTTAAAATGAGTTACATTTTAAATCTATTCATGATGTTTTATTTTGGAAGTTTTTTTATTTTTTATCTTATAATATAAATTTAGAGGGAGCAATTAATTTAGGACGAACTAAATTAAAATAATTTTTTTATCCACATCATTTTGCCTGATTTTCAAAAAAAAAAAATTGGATGAAATTTACTTATCATATGTTATATCTATGCATTCAAAATTTTCAAACCGTCAAAAAAGGGATATTAATTGTTGTACTAAATAATTTTTTTCATTTACTGATTTGTAAAATAATACTTGTATTTTATAATTTATGTTGTTCGAGCCTTGTGTAGGGATTAGGATGAAAATGGATTAGTGCATAAAAACTAATAATAATGATATAAGGCAAGAGCTAAATCAAGATTTAAGTAAAATTAAATTTAATTAGACTCAAATTGAGTTGAATTAGTTAAAATACAGTGAAACTAAAAAATTCCAAGCCATTACTAATGGCTTAGGAGCATGTTATAACGGCTTATAAAAACCTTAAAAATTCGGCTAAATTACAAAGCCTCCAAAATGGTCAGAGTGTATCATTGTGTAACGCTTGAGGAACCATTACAACGATATGAGTCATTGTAACATCAAAGTAGATCAAGATCTCAAGATCCTAAGATTTATTATTCAACAACTATCATTTTTAAGCTGAAAATAGCTTCTTGATCAGTTTTAAGAGGTATATATAAAAGGGGTCACTCTCTTTTTCCCAACTTACTTGCTCCATACAACTAAATTCTAATTTCTGAAAGCTAATAAGTTATATCTAAAATGAGAAAGATAAGCTCAATAGATTGATAGAATTTGGTAAGCCAAATTATTATCTTAAGCTCAATCGAACATTTCTTCATTCTCCAAAATTGATCATACGTGATTAACTCTTCTTGTTTCTTCTTGAGTGTGTTATCAATCACTTTTTCTTTGAGTATGTTATCACTCTTGAGTGTGTTTCCACTCTCTTATTTATTTTTAAGTATATTATCACTCCCTTATTTATTTTTAAGTGTGTTGTTTTTCTTTATAACCGTTAGGCTTGACAATCCATTTATGCGTAAGAGATCAAATTCTATAATTTGTAAATATTTATTTTTAGTGTATCGGATCAACCTTAATTGTTAGAGGTTGAGGGTCCCGAAAATATATGCGTTGTATATCAAATTTTGTTATATCTTGTGTTTTTACTTGATCTTTCTTTTATTTTTCTTTTTTTTCCTTTAATTGCTATATTCTTATGAGAATTGAATTGATTTATTTTTCGTTGTTATTAAACTTGAACATTAAGCTTTAAAATAGTTTTTATATATCTTACCTTTAAGTTCTTTACATTTTTGCACCATTTAGTCCCTTAGATGTTCAATTCTAAATCCTACAATCTCGTATATCATTATTTATGATTCTATCTCTCATTATGTGGCCACAGATCTAATGCGATATCCGTATTTTGGCTACACTCATCTTTTAAATGTGTTGTTCTTTAGTTGTCTAACATTATGCACCATACATCATCATATGTCTAATCGTCATCCTATATAATTTATTTTTTAGTTTATTTGAGACATTTTTATCATAAAGAATACTAGACGCTTGTCGTTATTTCGTTCATCCTCCTTTTATTTTATAGCTAACCTCTTCATTGATACCTCATTCACTCTGCAATGTCAATCCAAAATATCAAAATGTCCTTCATGGGTACTACTTACCCGTCCAAACTAACATTTTTATCATCTTAGTTGTCTTCGCTGAATTGACACATCATATACTCGGTTCTAGTTCTACTTTGTCTAAATTTTTTTGATTTTAAAGTTTATATTCACAACTCTAGTTTCCGATCAACTTCAATCCTACTCTGGTCAATTAATACTACATCATCAGTAAATAACACGCACTAAAGAATATCTCCATGTATGTCCATTGTGATCTCATTTATCACTAAGATGAAATATAGGGACTCAATGTTGATCCTTGACATAATTCTATCTTAATATGAAAAATATTGGACTCATTATCATATATGCTGACGTTAGTCACAACATTTGTGTACATATCCTTGACAAGAGTAATATACTTTATTGAAACTCTCTTTTTTTGCATGTACCCATCACATGATATTTTTTGATATTTTATCATACACTTTCTTCAAATTAATAAATATCATATATAGATCATTCTTTTGTTCTCGATATCTCTTTATAAGATATCGTATTAAGAAGATCTCCTACATGATGGACCTCTCGGGTATAAAATCAAATTGATTTTTAAAGATAGTTGTCAGTTTTCTTAAATGATACTCAATTAATCTTCTCAATATTTCATGATATGATTTATGAGCTTAAATTAAATAATAATAATAATAATAATTTAATTACATAGCTTATATTTTGTACGATATTTATTATTCAGTTGAAATATCATAATTTTGAATCATAACTCAAATAAGTTGAATAACAAAGTAGTTATATAAGTGTCCTCTCTGAATAAACATGGAATGTTTTCAATCTCTCATATATTTGTATCTGAGGAGGTGTACATTTAAATTAGATGTATATTAAAAGTTAAATACACATCAGAAATTAGAAATGTCCTTAAGGATGAACATGCAACATCACGTGTGCATGCATTTAATTGATAATCAAAGATCATATTACAAAGTGCTATGACATTAATCAGGTTGTCTAGCTAGTCGATCCCTTTCAATGTGAGATTATAGCATATGTACGTAGGCCAACAGTCTTTGGCACATGTTACACGAGATTGATAACCATATCTACTATAAGGTCTGAAGAGATATTATACACAGAATATTCAAGATTTTTACAATTTTCTTTTCATTCGTGACTAGATGTATTCGTTTCTGACCACAAGAACTTGTTGCATCGGTGGACATCTCAGAGCCTTAAGTGCTTCAACCTGCATTTTGACCAAAATAGAAGAAATGCGTGTATCCAGTTAGTCGGGATAAGAGGCAAAATCAACAAGGTAATACATAAATTGGTAGTTCCATAGAAAGGATATATATATATATTTAAAAAAATTTACAGTACGTATATAGATGTCTGCAGATTGCTTGCATAGTAGTACTTTTTGATGTGCTAGCTTTTACAGAAATTAAACTAAGGAAAATGCTGAATGTCCCTTGTTTTGCTCTCCCAAACCATTTCACTCACCACTTACGACAACTGACAAGTGGGACCAAATTCCTTTTAATTCGGTGTTCTTTTTGGTTTGGAGAAAACAAAAAAAAAACTAATCAGGCAGGTTATCGACTACTAGTTAATATTATCTTAACAGATGTCCAAAAGATATTTTTTTCTAAGTAAAAGTTGTCTAAGAGCTGCAATTAATTAGAGCTAAATGCATATTATAGCCATTTTAAAAACACCAATAATCTTCTTCGATCGTTGTAATCTGAAACGCGAATTGAAAATTAAACAAACCAATTACTGCTATGAACTATAATAACACCTGGTATTTCGTTTTCATTTTGATATAAGTTTAATTGCAATAAACAGATGATAGTTCCCATGAAATATACAAATAAAGAACAAAATTAAAGCAACTAATTAAAGAAATGCAACAGTATGCAACCGATATCTACTTACCTATGTTCCTGATCATAGGCCATGCAATTGCCATTTGCTGGTTTGTAAACGGGGAAAGGCACCCTACCAGATTCAATGTGTTTTATATCCTCTTCGAGCAACTCGTAATACCTCTTAACCTCTTCCGCCGATTTATTACCTCCCACCGCACGTGCCACGTTATGCCACCTGTCAGGTGTGTCCTTGTCATACACTGCCAGTGCCTCCTCGAACAACTTGTTCTGTCGAGGAGTCCATTGGGACACAGACTTTCTAGCAGAACTCATTGAGCAGGATGCCATGCTGTATTAGGTACAGGATTAAGGTTTTGTGAAAGATGATTTGTTTTGTGTGTCTTTGTTGGATGAATGTATAAGAGCATGGAGGGGGCTAGTGCTTATAAAGGAAAGGGGAGATTCTGTGGGGTACACAGCCTGAGGAGGTCATGAGTACTGAATTAGGAGAAAATAGATAGAATATTTTGCCTCATTGTACCACAAAGAGTAGGATCGATGCAGAGGGAACTATGAATCAATGATTTGTCTTTGAAGAAGTAGGCATCTTTCATCTTTTCATTGGGGACCCCCGGATTTGTACCATAGCACGGCATGTTGTCCGTTCGATCATAATAAAGTTTGTGAAAAAGTTCAGAAAAACTGATCTCAAAGAATCACCCTTAATCCAACAATCCATATGTTCAGCACCACGTCTACTCTCAGGGGAGGAGCCACATGTGGTTAGTGGTGGGCACTGGCTCAAAAAACTTTTCTATTTGTATGTTTTTTTTTCAGAAAAAGATATAAAAATATGTCTATAGGTTAAATAATTGTGAGATTATCCGCAGTGAAAATTTTGCTCCATCTATTTCTGTACTTGTTTCTTTTTGTTATTTTGTATTATTTTTCTGTTATGGTCGAAGTAATGATAAGTGATAGGTAGATGTTATAAACTTATGTTTAATTAATATTGATCATGATATAGAATTTGAATTTGAATATATTTATTTATACTCTAGCTGTACTACATGGATACTCAACTATATCTACATGACCGTGTTTCATAAATCATGACGAATTTAAGTTGATCACCACCAGTACATCAGCTGCCTTGTTTATTTGATGATGTAACTTTCCACCATTTGATATTAACAACTTGCATAACATGTTACATTTGCAAAGCCCCTGAATGACGCGCGTATCATGTGTGTGTAAGATGTCGAGGGTATTTAGTTATATAGCTTTCCGTTTAAAGTACTGCACCATGCATGGATGGTACAACTCGGATCTCGAGTTCGACCATGTTACCTTTCAATTAATGCAAATGATTTTGGGCACTTTTATCTAGCTAGCTAGTACCACTAATAGATTACACATCCCTACTTAAATATATCACTAATAAACAATAATATCATCATCGGACGACCCACTAGCTAGCTTAATTGTCGGTGAACTGTATGCATCTTGTGTATTGGCAAGAATAAGTTATTAGCCTATATATGAAATGTGCCAACCATGATCTGCTAGCTTTGCATTAATTATATACGCATAATTACTGTATAGTTTGTTTGATTAATTACTTTATATATTTCTGATGTTTTTCATTTTCAGTATTCTTTTCCTTTTGTATTATGTAAAATTAAATTGATCTTCATGTTTAATAAAGGTAAGAGCTTGACCCTTATTGTTTTCTCAAAAATATTTGATAATCCACTTGCATATGATATAAAGCATCCGAAACAATTACAAGTTTACAACTTAAAGGAGAAAACATCAAATTAATAATTGATGTAGAAGAATTGTAGATCTAGTACAGATGAAAAATATATAGGTCTCGTCTCTCTACGGAGTGATGCAAGTTTAATTTCAGAAAGACATAAGAAATAATATATGTCAGAATTTATGGGAGCCTTATTTAATTTAAAAATAATTGATGCATAATATTTTTTCCAAAGAAGTTCAAATTTTCTAAAATAATTGATGCAGATTCGAAGGTAAAGCTTATATTCCATGTTCGACATGTTATGGAGACCTCTATAATATATATATATATATATATATATATATATATAGTAGAGATACCGTGAGCTTAAGCTCACGGAGACCTTCTGTGAGCTTAACTAAAAAAACATATCAAATCATTTCGAAATTTTAATTTATCATTCTCATTAAATTCTTTATATGAAAATCTCATTAGATGCAAAAATTTGGAACGTTTTGAGCTTTTTAAGTTGTGGTTTTTAATTTTTGAAAATCAACTCTAAAAATAATAATAATATATTCAATACTTGAACATCATTTTAAAAAATTAAAAACGGTGACTAAAAAACCTGAAAACACTCCAAATTTTTGCATCCCGCAAGATTTTTATATAAAGAATTTAATGAGAATGATAAATTAAAATTTCGAAATGATTTAATATGTTTTTTGAGTTAAGCTCACGGAAGGTCTTCGTGAGCTTAAGCTCACGGTATCTCCATATATATATATATATATATATATAGCTTGATGCACTTGACAAGTTGAAGATCCTAATTTAATTGCAACCTTTCACAATTCAAGGTACATAATTCTCCGTAGTCTATGGAAACATGGATCCAGTCATATATCCATCTAAAAGAAAAAAAAAGTTTAAAGTAAATCTTTGATATTCTTTTATTGAGAATGATAGTGGAAGAACATTATCTTTTGGCCCTTTATAACCTCCTGGTAAGAGAGAGAAATATATACTTTAATGTTAAAGCGTTTCTTGTCTTATATATTGGGATTTGACCGCGTCATATATTTTCTTTAATTAATACTAAAGTTTTCTATCAATGTTCGCACAGAGCTTGATATAGACATGTTTCCAAAGTCTATGTCAATAAGTTATTGTATTCTCTCATCACGAAAATACATCCACTATCATATTTATTTTTATGGCACTGAGACTCACTTAATAATAATAACTCTCCAAATTTAATCACAGTCATTTAAATAAATCCAATGGTCTAAATCCGCTCTCATAGTTTTACTGTAATAATATTTATGGCAGGAAATATGGATCTCTCTCATCATATAACCTGTTGTGACAATGTTGACAATAGATTTTTAAATAAATATCAAATAATTTTAAATATATATATATATATATTCTTTTACTTATAGATTGATAGTATTTAAAATTTTATGCAATTTTATTATCATTTAATACTTCATAAAAATATCATAATTTTATACAGTGAGTAACAATTCTAAGTTAATGATCTCTAATGGACTATCAAATGATAATAAAATTAAAATTATATAAAATTTGAAACACTATTACACTATCAATCTATAAGTAAAATAAAATATATTTTTTTAATATTTATTTAAGAACTCATTGTCAAAATTGTCAAAATATACTCATTGTCAAGAGATCCTTCCTCTAAATGTATATATAAAGTTGAGATATACTACACATAACGGGTGTGTTTGGATGGTGAGAATAGCACTGTTTTGGGAATAAAAGTATTATTTTCGGGTTAGCAACAATCCAAACACAAAATTAAAATCGAGAATAGCAGCAGAACAGTACTAATCCGCTAACCCATAGAAAACGTTAGTATTAAATAATAAGAAATTATTTTTTTTTATATTAGTATAGAGTAGTATTAAATAATTATTAATATTAAATAAAATACTAAAAAATAATTAATTATTTTAACTATTCTCAAGTTACCATCCAAACAATATTTTACTAATCCAGAATAGTAAAAATTAGCAATGTTCTCAGATTTCCCGAGATATCATTAAACTCACACTATTTTCAACTACTAATCCAAACAGTATAATTATTTCACTAATTCTTTCACCATCCAAACACACCCAACATGATGACCCAAATAGCCCAATTATATGTATGGGGTGGGGGACTGGAGACGGATATGATGTTATTGATAAATTTGTCGGACGAGTACTGTTGTCGATCTGATTAGAAATTCTAATGAAAATATTATTATATATCTACTGCTATATGTAGAATTGATCAAGGACGAAGATTTTTCTAAACGAGAAAGAAACTAATTCTCTATTATATTTATGTCTTTTTTATTTATTTTTTTGAAAATAATTTAATTATTTATTTGACTTCCTCAATACTATACGGTCAAATTAAGTTTTCTTCAATAAAATGGGTATATTGAACAAAAAAAATCATAATATATATAGTCTTAAATTGAGTGCGACACTAGTCATCAATAAAAAAAAAAGGATGGCGTTTGATATTTATTAATTACAATCAATGGTTTAATTCAGATGTCATTAGTTGATAAGAAAAGTATCATATATATAATTATTTAATTTGGATGTATATCAAGCAAGTGCTTCATAACCGTAGTGTTGCTATTGTTGCCATATAGAATATCTCAAACATCGATCCTTGAATAAGACGCTCCAAAATAAGTCTTATTCTATGCCTTTAGTGAGGTTGAAGTTCCATTCAAACAATTAGTTCCATTCGATCTATACATTTAAGTTGTGTTTGTGCCTGAATGTACCATACGTGGAGCAAGATTCAGACACATAATTAACCATATATTTATATATAAGATGAGAATATTTTACAGCCTCTAAAAGTAAAAGGTAGGATTGTGGGATAAAGATTCTGATTAGCGATTACTTTGCATTTGGAATCCTTATCGTTCGCCAGCGAAGCCTGAAAGTAATGACAAGTGATTCCCATTCTTTCTATCTTATTGGATATGATTCTTGTCTATTTATCTTGGCATTTATATTTTAAATTTCCACATCATTTTCTACTCAATGTATATAGTACTGTTGTTTGAATAATGAAAACTCTTCAGTCAAATAAGGCTACAATATAAGGGTGCATGTAGAGTGCATCCAACTTTTATGCTTACTATATTTAACTATTTAACTCTTATGATACACATATTTGAAAAAGAGTATTCTAGCGTACATCCAATATTTATAGTACATTACTTTTGAAAATATTGCTTAAATAAAAAAATCGTAAATCATAAATGTATTTCTAATGATTTTAAATATGTATTAAATTTAAAGTAATTTAGAAATTAATTAGTCATCCATCATAATGTCATTGAAACTCCATCGTTAATATTTTAAATTATATAATGAGAGCGAAATTTCCTCAAATTGACAAAAAAAAGTGATATACATTTTATCTAAGTCATTAAAATTACATCTATGATTTTGAAATTTTCATTTGAACAATATTCTTCAAAAAATGTACTATAAGCATTGGATGCACCATAAAGTTGGATATACGTACGCTAAATTTGAAACATATCACTCATATTAAAAAAGTAAACACGTAAATGTTTTACAACAATTTAGAAAAAAAAGATTCGAATTTAAAATGTTTGGCCTCCCATCGAACAATTTAAAAATTAATTTTAAGGGCGAAAATAATGGTTTTATGATGAATGATAAAGTCAAATTTCAAATTAACTAAATTGAATATATAAAATTTTAAATAATATTATATATTCGTCAAATAAATTCAAATTGGAAAAGAGTGTGTGTATGTATATATATTGATTGCTAGCTATAAAATTGATTATAGGACTGTGAGTGAGTGATTATTAATTGAGAGCCGATCGTTTTAGTGAAAGAATACAGGAGCAAATAATTTACACTATCGGAGGATAATTTATCTGGTGTCTGTTTGCATTGGTAGAGCAAAAATGGCACATGCTATCTTGACCGTCAACCATGCATGGACTGTTGAATGTTTTCAAACGATTGAAAAGAAAAGGTTAAAAGCTAATGTGCTTGTTCACCTCAAATCATAGTAACAAGTTCGTGATTCGGGAAAGATTCGGCGAGGTCAAAAATTCGACGTTCGGGTATAATATAGGTATAATTCGAGATTAGTTTGTTTCATAAAATATAAATAAAAAATATATTATAATGATAAAATATTAAAAATATATTAAAAACTATAAAATTTCATATAAAATAATATATAATGTGATTCGCGAATAAAATATTTTTTTGACCAAAAAATGTACTGTATATTAAATTGACGAATTATTCATGAAACATCCGACTATGGATGAAAAACGAATTATTCACAAATATTGTTACTATGCCTCAAATTAGGAGAGATTGACAGCTGAATTGTAGATTCTTTTAGTTAAGTGCAGAATAATTATTTTCGTGTCAAAGCACTTAATTATTTAATGTGTGTATTTATACGAGGTTGATTAAATGAGCCGAAGTGCATGCGGGTTAAATTTTAGCGTAACATGTTCAAAATTTCAAATCTAACGTTTTTCATTTAATATTTAATATGAAAATATTATGGGATATAAAAATTTGAGGTATTTAGATTTTTTAAATATTTATTTGCAAATGATGTACACAAATTTAATAGTTTATTATTATTTTAGAGCCGATTTTCAAAAATTCAAAATAAATACTTAGAAAAGTCCAAGCACCTCAATTTTTTTTATCCTAAATATGTTGATATGAAGAATTTAATAAAAATGATAAATTTGAATTTGTATATGTTAATATAAAATTTGAGCTATATATTGATTAATATGAAAATGTTTGTATTTTGGTCTGAAATGCACATGACTCAAATTTTATCATAATATATTTGAAATACAAAATTATCATTCTCATCTTCATATTTTGAGAGATACAATAATTTACCATGTTTAGAGTTTTCTAGATATTTATTTTTTTATTTTTGAAAATGATTTAAAAAATTTAATACTTTATTATTATTATTATTATAGAGTTTATTTTTAAAATTTTAAATAAATAATTTAAATTTCTAAACATGAAAAATTTTGGTATCCTTTAATATTTTTATAAGATGAATTAAATGAGAATGATAAAATTGAATTTTAAATGTGTTATGAAAAAAATTGAAATGTGAGCACTTCAATTTGAAATACAAATTGTTTTAATATTAGTCAACCGCTCTCCGGGGGAACCCTGCCTCTTCCAATTTGGCAAATTTAACGGAGAGAGGAAACAATTAATATCTGCGTCTTTAACATTTAAATGGCGTTGCTTCAAGAATATATATAATTAAATCTTTTTCCTTGCAAGTTGAACATCAGAAATACCCACTTTAGAGATATTGAAGCCAAGAAAGCGTAGGATAAGATCATAAGAATCGCCACTGTAACAAGTTGCATCTGAGCAGTGAGATTCAAATTAGCAACGGTGTAAACACCTCAGATGTCAGAATATTAATTCCACTTGGAAAAAGTAAATGCTACCAGATACCGATTCAACAGATTTTTTTTTATAGTAAATAAAATAATTAAATATATAAAATTGGTAAGATGACCCTGAAATTTAGTCCACATAGCTAGATCTGAGTTTCAAACTCGGGTCCAGATTTTTTTTTGTTTATTTATTTATTATTTTTAATAGATTTTAATAGTTTATTTAGTTTGTTTATTATGTTTAAATATTTATTTTTTAATTTAGCTTTTTTAACTATAAATCTATTAAAAATAATAAATGTATAAATAGAAAAAAAACTCTAGACCCGAATTTGAAACTCAGATTTGACTATGCAGACTAAATTTCGGGGCCATCTTATTAATTTCATATATTTAATTATTGTATTTACTATAAAAAAAAATCTGCCGATTCAAGCCCAAATGCATGAACAGGATATCACTAGAAAATTTATATATTCCGATCTCTGCACACAGTTGACAGTTGGAATCCTTATCACGTGCTAGATGCATCAACCAGAAAAGAAAATAAATGGTTTTCTGATACTGTCTTTCCCATTTCATAAAGACGTCTGATTCTCTTTTTGTCTCTGTCCATCTCCCTCTACGAGATACTGACCAGATCCGGGAAAATTTCCCAAATCCAGTATTCAGAAACTTTTGTTGGAAAATTAAATTTATTTTTAGCCTATATTCTGTTTGAGTTTTACTATTTTGCATCGTCATTTGAAGCTAGCTACTAAACAAATTATTAAATGATTGCCATATGGGATTCGGCCAGTTCGCTGTTTGAAAGTGGCTCTTTCATCACAAAGTGCAAGAATCCAGCTCTAGACTTTATGTAATTTAAATCCCACATGGTGGTCTCCAAAAAATTATAGTGCTTTACCAAACACTATTGGGAACCTATGATCCTCTTGAAGTAATTGGCATTCCTTTAGGAAACAGTATATGACACAAAGAAAAGGTTGTATATATTCTCACTTTCTCTGTATGAAAATTTTCAACTTTCGGACATATGCGGGCAAAAGCATGAAATGCAAGTTGATATATTTTTGGTGACCATATACATTTGTTCATGAATAGTTCATATTCTTGAAACAGTTACCAGGGAGAGAAAGAACCAGACAAATATATAGGTGGGATTTCAAGTTTTTGTGCAATTACTTATTGATATGAGTATACATGTAACGGGGAGGTTATTTCTTATCCTATAGTTGTTCCCGTCGGGGATGCCGTGCGATTTGGGCTTTTGAGGCCTTAATAAAGACCATCTTTACATAAGGCCCTATTACTTAAAGTTCATTCAAATTTTAAGTAATAGCTATCAAAATAATATAAATCAACTCAACAATTAATGTTTTTAGAAAAAAGGGCAGAGATTTCTTGACGACTAATAATTTTTACAATCTTAACAATCAATCTAAATTAAATTTATAGAAAATTTTAAAATAAAAAACTTTACAAATATATTCTTGAATTTATAGATTAATTGTCATTCAATTTTCATACAATTTGAGTGTTATTTGTTATTTCATCAAAGACTATAAACTTATCTTATAATTTCGATAGTCTTTGATGGAAAACTCAAATTGCATGAAAAATAAATCACAATATATCCATAAGTTCAAGAATATATTTATAAAATTTTTATTTTATTTTATTTTATTTTTATAAATTTTTATGAAATTAATCGTCAAGATTGTCAAAATTATTAGTTGTCAAGAACACCTCTCCCTTCAGAAAAATAGCTTTCCTGAAAGTTCAGTTCTTAATAAATAAAGAGGTTATATTTCTAAAATTTTCAAGTATATCATATCATCATTTTTCTCCGTCATTAATTTTGTCTAATTCTATACATTTTCTTGACATCCAAGGGTTTATATAAAATAGCTTTTTTTCTCATTTAAAATAATATGTTTAATATACTAAAAGTGAAACTTAACTCTTAGAATGATTCAATTATTTTATATATTACTATATATTAAATTTTATTATTTATTATTATAATTATCATTATTACTTAGCATTTAAAAATATTGTGTCTAAATTTTTTTAATATGAAATTTTATTAAATATATTTTAAATTTTATATTATTAATAATTTATTTAAGACTATATTATTGAGGAAAATCCGAGTTACAACTCTAGTTATAGAGAAAACTCACAGACTAATACCTAAAGTTAGCATACTTTCCTTTAACTACCAAAGAATCCACACGGGGTTTGTCTTAATTCTTAAAATGATAAATATTATATAATTATCTAGTATATTTGTACTATATATTGTACTAAATATTTTTTTTATTTGTTGAATTATAAAATAACCTTAAATTTTATAATTTATCTTGTTTGAGTTTTGTGCAAGGATTAAAATGTAAAATGAATTAGTACACAAGAACCAAGACTAATGATGGGATACAAGAGCTTAATCAAGACTGCATTAAGTCTAGGTTTAGTTAGACTCAAACTTGATTGAATTAGTTAAGATAAATTAAGCTTAAACAAAAAAAATCTTCTACCCAGCAAATCATTATAACGGTTTCAGGAACCATTATAATGGTTCATCTCAATACTCAAAAATATTCTAAGGCAAAAAAGTTATCAAAGAGCCAGAGCGAATCATTGTGTAACGGTTCAGTAATCGTTGTAACGTTTTGGTAAATCGTTAATGATTGATCAAATCATTATAATGACTCTGCTCAATCATATCCAACGGCTATTCTTTCTAAGCCATTATAACGATTCCCAAATCGTTATAACGGTTCAGGTCAAAAATAGTTTCTTCGTTTTTTCAGAAGATGTATTTTAAAAGCATCACCTCTCTCACTGATTTGTAACTGATCCATCTAACTAAATCATTTTTTTTCTGAGAGCTTACTAGCCATAAACAAAGTGAGAGAGATAAGACAAGAGAAAAAAACACTTAATTAGTCGAATCCTTGTTTAAGCTCATTCTAACTTTTCTTCATTCTCCTAACTTGATCCTTCGTGATCTACTCTCCTTGTAAACTATTTTGAATTATAGTGCTCACATTTATTGAGTGTGTTGTCACTCTTATTACCGATAGACTTAACAACCCATTTTTTATGTAAGAGACCAAGTTCTACAAATGTAAAACTATTTTTTTAGTGTTTCAGCTTAATATCAATTATTAAATGATTGGGAGTCCGAAGACGTAAGCATTATAAGCCGAACTCCGTTATATCTTATGTTTTATTTGATTTTTCTTTTTTGTTCTCTCATTTATTTGATTGCTATATTCTTATGAGAATTAAATCAAATTAAATTATCTTCGCTGCCATTACACTTGAACACTAAGTCCCAAATCAGTTTATATATTTCTAACTTAGATTCTTTACAATATTGTATTATTTTAGCCTTTAAATAGCATCTTCCTAGGGCCATCAAAGTGGTATCAGAGCAGGAGTTCAGTTTTAATTGCTTTATTTATGATATTTTTGATCCAAGATGACTTCTTTGATGTATGTAAAAGAACCACCAACTCTAGGTCTTAATTGTAAAAATTTCAATTTTAAAAAAAAAAATATGGTGAACTACTTCAACATACTAGACTTTTGAGATGTTATTCAACATTGCTATGTACCACATTATGATTCTAACAATCTCACATTGACACAAAATGCCAAAGAATTAAAATTTTAAAATGATTATGTGTTTAAATTCGATTAGTGAAAGAATTATTATATTATTAGGTATTAGCGAAATTGTTAGTGAAATATGAGAGACTTTATTGAATAGATTTGAGGATAACTCTTAAATGAAAAGAATAAAATTAATGGGTCTAGAGTCCGAATTTAAAAATTTTTGTATACAAGAAGGAGAATCAATTGAGAATGTGTATTCAAGATTAATGTATATTCTAAATAAATTTGATGAAGTTGGAGAATTCTTGTCTAACTCTAAGATTATAGGCAAAATTTTTAGGGCAATGATGAGAATACCAAGATGAGAGAGCATGATAAGCACTCTAGAAGCAATACAATGCACTCTTGACGAATTCACACATGAAAAAATATTAACTCATCTTCTATGTTTTGAGGAGAAGCTACGACAAAATAGAGAACTTATACCAAAGCTCAAAGAAATCGCATTTCAAGCTCAAAAATCTTCATCGCGCTACTATTCGAGCAAGACATTATCTAGTTTATCTTCTATAAATGATCAAATCATCATAAAAATATTTGAAAGAATGCTCAATTTAAAAAAGAGCACAATAAAGAGCGAGATAAGAAATGAATGGCGTGCATATGTTTCTCATGCCATAAGAAAGGTCACATAACACACGATTATTCATTGGTCTTTCCCACATAAGAAGAAGCAAAACTTTGAGATAATTGATGTTATGCTAGCCACAATCAACCGCGTTGAGAGAAAGAATGATGAAAAAAATCCACTCAACTTTGCCCTTGTTGCGGAAGTAGATGAGAACTCAACTGTTGTAGATGTTGATGAGATTATAATAAGAAATAACATCACCGACTTATGCACATTGGAGATCCTATATGGCATTGGCATATCCAAGAATATGAAGATGAACTCATTTGCATCTAAGGTATAATCTTATCAAGAATTTCAATTGCATAATTAATTAGTATTTATACTACATCCACTTGGGATGATAGTGATGATGATCTTGTTGAGAATGATTAATTTTGTGTTAAAAATGTAAGTGATTTGAATGATGAGGCTAAAATTAAAACTTTTTTTATCGAATTTGAAGAGTCATATTCATGGTTCATCTTCTCAAAGAGAGATAATTAAGAGACTTAAAAATAAAATTCTTGAGTTTGAGTTAAAGGTTCAATCTTATGAATCTAAATTGTAAAATCTGGAAAAAAATTTATCAAATGCACTTAGATGAAGTTGTCACATTAAAAATGAAAATATAAACTTTAAAAACTAAAAATAGAGCACTAAAATTCACATATACTTCAACAATCATTATTTCAATGGATTTAGATAAGTATATGGGTCTAGTAACAAATCAGGTATTGGATTTAAGAAATCATCCATGACTTTTATTTGTCCTAAAAATAAAGAGAAATAAATTTAAGGGTCAAATGCACAAATTATGAAACCTAAGAATGTTAAATCTTTAAAAAAATCACAATTATACATTTCAATACAAACAATTTGCTAAAAAGACTAACAAAGAAAAAAAATTCAAGACAATAATGTAACATATGTTTACCCTTGAAATATTTTAAGAGGAGAGTGAGCATATTCAAGTAAATAATATTACAAAGATAATCATAAATCATATAAACATAAAAAGAAGGTAGAGAAGGAGAGAGAGAAGGGCCACCAGCCGGGAGAGGCCGTTGTCAAGCTCCAGAGCCAATCCATTAATCCCACAAGAGAAGTTGAGCAAGGGTCACAGGATATAAATACTCTATTATCACCCCTTCATTTGAGTGGATGACTCTTAAGAGACCCAAGAGATAGAGAGGTCTCTTGAGCTGTCATCCTCGCGATTATTTTGCCTGACAAGTGGGTCTCACACCCATTATCGAGAGATAAAGGGAGAAATTCAAGAGAAATACCCAGAAATTCAAGAGAAATGCCTAAGATAAACCCTAATTACAAGAATAGAGAGATTCCCAGACAATCAGGAGGATGTTGTGTTCAAAACTAGTATTTTGATACAGTCAGATAAGTAAAATTCAATGTGATTTGACTTCATGTATAAAAACTTAAAGGTCAATTTCACAGAGTTCATCATATGCCCATGTGAGCAACATGTGATTGAATTGATATCTGACTCAATTGTTGATACATGATCAACTTTTAATAGATAGAGTTGGACTTAGAAATAGCATCACAAATAGATGTTTGACTAAGACAACACAAAATAATATTATTGGCACACGCATCAAGCTCCAACATTCATATTTGGGATTTTGTGTGATTAATAATAGGGTTTATCTTGAGAAAATTTTTAATTCATAGAGACAAGGGTAAAATGGAAATTAAAAATTATAGGGTGATTATTAAGAATTTAGAGATTTTTAAGTGAAATTTTCATAATTTTTGGACAAGTGAAGCTATCAGAATAAAATCAGACAAGAAAAATAGATTAATCAATGGCTAAGATTTGATCAAGGACTTGTCTGGGTGCAACTTGGGGATAGAGACACTGCTGGGTGCAAACCGGGATCTCAAGCACATACAAATAGAATCAGAAAAGGGAGAGAGGGTTACCACGTGGCAGCACCTCATTGGGCCATCTCAGCGTGTTAGTGCCACGTGGCAGTACCCCATTGGTCCACCTCACCCATGTAGGTCCCACACATCTAACAAGTGGGTATCACTTGTACCACGTGGCAGCACCTCATTGGGTTACGTCAGCAGCTGTTAATAAACCATTAAGTTTAGGGGATGAGGTTTAATTAGATGGACCTATCACATCATGCCACCTCACACTCAAAGAACTTACATATGGGGCCCACATATCAGCAATTCAACAGGAAGTTCATATATTAATCCATGCACCAAGCTCATGCAAAACAAAGTAAAAAATTTAAAATCAAGAGAAAAAAAGGCGTGTACCTGGTGCATGCGAATAGTGTCTCTAATGGTGGGCCCCATCACGTTGTGGACCTTGTGCGTCGAACTCAGCCTGCACCGAGGGCTCTCCTTCTCCCCTTCCTCTCTTTCTTCTTCTTCTCGACGAAGAAGAATGCACCATTATTGGTGTTTAAGCTTTCTAAAGAGAACTGTCAATCAAGAGCTAGCTTACAAACAAGAGAAGATGTGTAAGTGATTGGAATTGAAAAATAACAAGTGAATAGAGCGATTAGAAGGTGATTAGGTGATTAATGAGGCACTCCAATCCTTGCTTCAAAATTCAAAATTGATGATGCATGCTTGTTCTACTCATTTAGGCGATGTTGTGTGTGAAGGAAAGAATAGCAATTGAGTGTTGAATTGAAGCAATTGAGATAAGGTGATAAGATCGAGCAATTAAAGGGAAGTTGAAACCTTATGCTATAAACCCGAATTGGCAGTGCTTATACCTTCTATGAACTCACACGACTATGTCTAGGTGATGAAGAAGATTGACAATTGAATGAGAGAGATGATTTGAGTCAAGGTTGAATTTGGGTAATTGAATTGTGAGATTTGGAGATGAACAACAATGACAGAGAGCAAAAAGGCGGACTTAGTGCTTTGAGATGAGTATAAATAGCATGTAGAAGAGTCTAGAAGGTTCTGCCAGTGAGTGAGAAGAAAATAGAGGGTCAAACCTGTCAACAGTCAAAGAATCGCTTTGGATTCATTTTAAATGGGGTCCACACCATAACAGAATGACTAACAGAATGTGACGACCATGTTTATAGACCAAGAAAGCTTAATTGTTGGTGTATGAATGGTGTAAGGCTTAATCCCTTGTGTGCACCTTTAATTGCCTATATAAATTGCCCAATTAGTGTATTTAATAAGAACATAAGAGAAAATAGAAGAGAGATATACAAAAAGAGTGTTCAAGAGCATAGAGAAAGAATGAATACAGAGTTCAGAGAGAGATAGAGTAAGAGAGAAACAAGAAATAGAAGAATAATAGCTTTAATCGATTGATCTCAGTGTTTCACTTGAGAACTCGATTCATTCATCTCAATTACTTGATAAGAGGTGAGTTTTAAGCTCTAGTCCATGTCAATTTGGGGTTTACAAGTTTAATTCTTGATAAATCGAAGCTTTAAAGGTGTAATTGTAATTGGATTTGTGAATAACAGTATAACAGTGTTATCGTTTCGGATTTTATCGATTTTCTTTGATTTTACTTCATTCTTTTTTCTTTCTTTCATGAGATACAAGCTCAAAGTGCATAAATCTTTTAGTTTTCTTGTTGAATTTTGTTTTAAAATCGATAATTAAAGTTATTGTATCGATTGATCTCGGTTGAAACCTGAGAACTCGATACCAGCTGGATTTTTCATCTCAATTCCTTGTTTATTAGTTGAGATTGCATCATTCCTTGATTGTACTGCATGCATTGAGATTCATAACATCATGTGAAATCGATTGATCTCAGCTAGAAGCTTGAGTACTCAACGGAATCAGTGTTCTAGTGCCACTATCACGTCATATTGGTTAAATCAAGTGCTAAACCAAAAATTAAAAGGAATTGCATGCATAATTGAGTATATCTTGATTTTAACAGAGGTTGTGAATCTTGTTAAGTGCATAAGTGGCATTGAGAATGAGTGAAATGCATGAATTCGGTATGAATCGTGATCAGTACCGATCAACACATCACGATATCGACTTATACAGTGGTTTAACATGATTTTTAATTGATTTAAACACTTAGTGTTGCTTCAATCCGCATAATTGCACAAGAACGATGTAGTATAAGCCAAGAATTATTGAGATAATTATTGAATTTGATCATAATTTGCGATTGTAACTCTCGGTACCGAATTGTACCAATTCATCTCAACTTGTACTAGCACGTAGCGTGCACCACCATACCGATCTCTGATCAGCCACCGTAGGAAGGTTCTCCATGGCAAGACGATGTTGAGGCACTTGTCTGATCGGAGAACCATAGCCTCAGTCGCCGACGGCGTTGTTAACATGAATCTCGACCAAGCAGTCAACAGGGGTGTCAATAAAATGCAGAAGCGTGATTTTTGGCACATCAGCACGAGTCTTGATGCGTGTGAGTGAATCTTGAAGGAGATCTAACATTTGCAATAAATCACAGTTTAAAAAAAATAGCAAACGCATTTGGGCCCTTCATCTCATAATGGGTTAATCTCAGAACAGATCCAACGGTCCATATTAATAATAGGAGTTAAAATGGAAAAGGCCAGCCCAGCTGCTTGCTGGGCTCAATTCAGAAAAATAAAGAGAAAAAAAAGAAGGAAAATGAATTTGGCCAAATTCATTTGAAGCCCAATAAAATTAATTAGTAAATTCCAAAATCTAAATTGACTCAAATTTATCTCTAAAAATCCATTATTTTTCATAGTATTTTCAGGACAAAAATACTTCATTTTAATAATGGTTATAATATTTTAATAATTTAAAACTGAAATCATAGTAATATGGATTTCTATTTTGACCAAGTTTGACTTGGAGTTTTGAATATAAATAAATGTAAATAAAAATTTATAAAATTCATATAAAATATAAGAAAATAATATATGATTTTTCATGATTTTTCAGTATGAAAAATCTTTTGTGAATATTGGACATAATAATAATAGATAAATAAATAATAATAAAATACCCTTTTATATGTGATAATGCTTTAATAAATAATAATACTATAAAATAAAGGAAAAAAATAAAATAAAATCAATAAATAAAATAAGAGAAAAGTAAAAATAATAACGAAAATAATATATTAAAAATATTATGATAAGTGATGATGATCATGATCATGATTATGAGATAATCATGATCAAGAGGTGATGATGTCCTGATCAGGCAGTGATGTTGATCATGTGAAGTTGATCATCATACAGAGATGATAATCATTCAGATAAGATGATCATTTGATGGTAATTATGACGGCACAGGGATGTTGATCATGTAGAGATAATAATAATAATCATACTAAGATGATGATTATGTAGAGATGATAATCATTCAGATATGATATTTATATGATGATGATCATGATCAAATAGAGATGATGATCATGTAGAGATGATGATCATTCAGATGTGTTGATCACTTGATAATAAATATGATCACATAAGGATGTTGATCATGTAAAGATGATGATAATGATTACACTGAGATGATAACCATTCAGATAAGATGATCAGATGATGACGATCATGATCACACGAAGATGTTGATCATGTAGAGATAATAATAATAATCATAATGGGATGATGATCATGTAGAGATGATAATCATTCAGATATGATGATGATAATCATGATCACACGAGAATGTTGATCATGTAGAGAGAATAATCACGTAGTGATGGTGATCACATGATGATAATGATAATGATGAAGATCACATGATTGAGAATACCATGTGAAGAAGATAGGGAAGAGAAGAAGCATGATGACAAGGATGACAATCACACGACCATCCAGACATTAGCCACCTCGTAAAATGTATAACTTTGGCTTCGAGTTTGTCAAAGTCACGGGATTCATTTCAGCATAATTACCTCAATGTTAAATCAACCAAGCGCTTCGAATTTAACCTTGTGTGTGTGGTAACCCTAGATTCATGAACTAACTCAGTGATTCAGATTCATAATCTAGAAGATCAGTGAGATATAGATACGAGTTAAGTTCGTTAAATCTCCTGATTTACTAACCCTCAATACCAGCTGGCTCAGTGCTTCAAGCTTGGTTTTGTGTGATTGGATGGGTTCTGTCGCCCTGTATCAAAAGGATACACCTAGGTTTATGAATTGGCTTAATGTTTTAAATTCATAATCTAGAAGATTAATTAAGACGTGCATGCGAGTTAAGATCGCTAGTCTTCTGATTCACCAACCTCAAAGTTAGCTGGCATAACGCTTTAGGCTTAGCTTTTGTGTGATTGGATGATTATGTCGCCCTGTAATAAAAAGACACACATAGGTTCATGAATTGACTTAGTGCTTCAGATTTATAATCTAGAAGATCAGTAAGATGTGCATGCGAGTTAAGTTCGCTAATCTTCTGATTCACCAACCTCAATACCAGCTGGCGTCCCGCTTCAAGCTTGATTTTGTGTGATTGGATGGATAAATGTCGTCCTGTATCAAAAAGACATGCCTAGGTTTATGAGTTGGCTTAGCGCTCTATATTCATAATCTAGAAGATCAGTGAGACGTGCAAGCGAGTTAAGTTCGCTAGTCTACTGATAGACTAATTCCAAGATCGACTAGCGCGAGTAGTTTAATTTTGCATCATTGGTTGAGTTTCTACCTACTATAAAAGCCCACGCCACATGTTTTGGACCGTCGAACCCATAAGTCCTTAACCTGACTCATTCATCACACCATATCCGTACCAGAGTGTTAATCGACCACTTATGTTTGCTTATTTATGATATTTGCTTTCCCCTTTTAGAGATCCAAGAGGTGTCTTGAGGGTGATAACCTAGGGTAATTAATGGTGGGGGTTTGCGCCCATCGGAATTTTAAAAGTTCCACAATCTCTAAAAACCTCTAAATGTGCATTCATAATCATAATAACACCCACAAAATACACGCTTAGAGGGATCTAACCGTGTCCTTCTTCCGCAATTCCATCGCTCGAGCGGCGGCGGCGGCGGCGGCGAGCGCACGAAAAATGGTCGCACAACATCTTTTAATCCTAGTTGGTCAAACAAAATATATTTTAAAGGACTCGATGGATGATTTTATGAGCTTAAAAATCAAAATATTTTTCAAAACAAATCTCAAAGGCATGAGCATAAGCATGTCGTTTCTCTAAAATACTAAACTTATTTCTAAAGAAAAATCTAAGATACAAGCTCAAGCATTGAAAAAAAAACTAAGTTAAGAAATTTGTCAAATATAGTGAAAAATCTCATATATGTGTATTTTATAATTATTATTGTCAAATTGGTCATATCTCACTTGATTGCAAACTTAAAAAGAAATAACATATGTGATTTGAGTTCTTAAGATTAAAAATTAGAGATTTCAATGCTTAATTTTCCTTCAATCATTATATACCACATATATTGGGGGAGTTAACAAATTTTTGAAATGAATGTGTTTCAAATTATTCATATTTTTTTAGAACTATTTTAAATTATTTATCTTATACACGGTGTATACATTAAGGGGGAGCAATCAATTTAGAGGGAGCTAAATTGAAATAAATTCTTTATTCATAACATTTTGTCTAATTTCCAAAAAAGGAAAAAGTTTTTGGATGAAATTCACATATCATATGTTATATCTATGCACCCATGCATGTTTTATAAATTGATAAAAGAGGGAGATTATTATACTAAACACCTTCTTTGATTTGTTAATTTGCAAAACAACCTTAAATTTTATAATTTGCCTTGTTTGAGTTTTATGCAGGATTAAAATGCAAAATGAATTAGTACACAAGAACCAAGACTAATGATGGGATACAAGAGCTTAATCAAGACTACATTAGACTCAAACTGGGTTGAATTGATTAAGATAAATTGAGCTTAAACAACAAAGAAAAATATTTTTGCCCAGCAAATCGTTATAACGGTTCATCTCAATACTCAAAAATATTCTAAAGCAGAAAAGTTCTCAAATAGTCAGAGTGAATCATTATATAACGGTTCAATAATCGTTGTAACATTTTGGCAAATCGTTAATAATTGATCAAATCATTATAACAATTCAACTCAATCAAATCTAATGGCTATTCTTTCTAAGTCGTTATAACGATTCTCAAATCGTTATAACGGTTCAAATTGAAAATAATTTCTTCATATATTTCAAAAGATCTATTTTAAAAGTATCACCTCTCTCATTGATTTGTATCTAATCCATCTAACTAAATCATTTTTCTTTGATAGCTTACTAGCCATAAACAAAGTGAGAGAGATAAGATAAGAGAAAAAAATATTTAATTAGCCAAATCCTTGTTTAATCTCAATCTAGTTTCTCTCATTCTCCTAACTTGATCATTAGTGACCTACTCTCCTTGTAAACTATTTTGAGCTGTAGTGCTCACCTTTCTCGAGTGTCTTGTCACTCACTTTTTATTTTGAGTGTGTTATCATTATTATTACCGATATGTTTGTCAGCCCATTTTTTATGTAAGAGATCAAATTCTACGAGTGTAAAACTATTTTTTTAGTATTTCGGTCAACCTCAATTGTTAAACATTGAGAGTCCCGAGACGTAGGCATTGTAAGCCGAACTCGTTACATCTTGTGTTCTTATTTGATCTTTTCTTTTATTTTCTCTCGTTTATTTGATTGTTATATTTTTGTGAGTATTCAATCGATTTAAATTATTTTCCGCTGCCATTACACTTGAATACTAAGCCCAAATCGGTTTATACATTTCTATTTTAGATTCTTTATAATTTTGTATTATTTTAGCCTTTAAATACCATCTTCTAGGGCCATCACTATGCCTTATTCATTCTTGATGGTTTTCGTTGTTTATTTTGATATGGTAAAAAAAATATAAACATCATATAAAAAAATAATTTTATATCCAACACATTTGCAATACCCAAGATGATTTGACATTTACCGTGTTCATAAATGCATAATTAGAACTCTAAAAATAAAGAAAATTATTTTGATCACTACACTCTTTATTTTGAGAAGAGGTATATCTGATATTTCATATTTATCATACGCTGAATAAATGAGGGTCTTCAATACATATGCTCTTTATAATATAATATATATATATATATATATATACTATAAAAGAGCACACGACATGGAATCATAAAAGCTGATATGTACATAAAAAAGCTAAGAATTAAGAATGAAAATTTCCAAGATTCTAGATTTGGGGATCATATCTTTCATTAGTAAAGTACATAAATCTTTGCCAGTTACCATCTTCAGCCTCTTTTACTTGATTATTCACCTTCGATGCGAAAGGAACATAATGTTCCCCTTGAACGGGGAAAGGTCTGATTGGAGTAGCGCTGCAAACGAGTCGAGTCGAGCCGAGCTGGGCTTAACTCAAGCTCGGCTCATGAAAATTCGAGTCGAGTCGAGCCGAGCTCGTAAAACGGTTCGAGCTGAAAAACCTAGCTCAAACTCGGCTCGTTACTATTCGAGCTAGCTCGCGAGCTGGCTCACGAGCCAATGCATGTGCGTTGACTCAATTTGATATTTAGATTTAATACATCTACAAACTATAAGGTTGGTATATCTAGAAGATTAGTATGAGAATTGCTAAAAAATTAGTATATCAACAAACTATTTTTTCAATGACATATTCGCTGCATTAATTTGAATGGATGTACCAACAAAAAACTATCGAGTCAGATATACAAATCTAATTACGAGCGAGTAAGAGACGTCTTTAAGACGCTGACATGGTGAGGTGATGAGAGATGATGAGAGAGAAGTTATCGGATTAGAGTTCGGCAATATATATATATATATATATATATTATTTTTTATTCGAGCCGTCGAGCCACGAGCCGAGCCGACCCTAACTCAAACTCGGCTCATTTAACTACCGAGCCAAATTAGCTCGAGCTAGATTAGCTCGAGCCCGATCCGAGCCCGAGTTGAGCCACGAGCTCGAGCTTTTTTGTGCAGCCCTAGATTGGAGCATGAATAAGAAATATATATATATTTTAATTTATGTAGTCAAATATGAATAGTTTAAACAGATGCCATCTACTTAGATGAAGTTAATTATCAGTCTATTATCTTTGCTTTGGTACGATCCACAGTTCAAAACTAATAATAATACTAATGCATGTTTTGAACTTTTATTGTTTATTAACAGGTTAATTAACATATGCTGTGATATCTAGGCTCTCTTATTAAGAAGGTTCCAAATTCGTACACAAGAAAAGCCTAGTAAAGCCCATTACATTTCTAAACTCGTATAACGAAAGCATGTTGGCCCGTTAAAAGGATTCTCTCTTTTCACTTGTCAGAACGCTTTACTGGTGCGAGAGGGCAAAGCAATGGCAACTGAGTCGGAAGGCGAAGAGGATGTGGCGACGACGGCGGCGGCGGGAGGTGCTGATGGAGGCGGCGCAGCTAGGCTGAGAGGAAGCACTGAGCTCTCAGTGGATAAAGAGTGGCTGCGCGAAGTGGGAAAGAACGCAGCTTGGACTGTTAGCTCTTTCAAGCCTGGCAATGGCGTCTCTTGCCTCTTAGATTCCAATCTCGACACATTCTGGCAGTTAGTAAATATATATACTTTATCTTTTCCTCTGATGAAGTCTGAAGAACTGGAACTTAGTTGAAATTTTAACTGTCCAGTAATGTTATTATAAACTCTTGATACTTTTCTTTCTAATTCAGCTTTGCTAGAACAGTTAAGTGGCTAGCAAGGATTTTACATTTGTTTCTTACACTGATGGTAATTATTGGTCTATAAATGGGTTGCACCAAGTTCAATTTCTCAGTTGTGATTAAAAAAAATAGCCTTGGTTCAGTTATTGCATTAGATTGACTTGAACTTACAAATGGTTTAGGCCTTTTGCTTATGTTTTACTATTGCTAGAATCTCCTCGTTTTAGCCTAGAATATGTACAATCTGTGTAGTGGAGCATTCATTAAACTGCCAGCAGATTATTTGAAAATTGTGTGTAAAAAATCAGAGGTATTACTGTAAAATCAAAAGTTTTCCTTCAGAGATGATTACATAATTTGTGATGATTTGTTCTCTTTAGGTCAGACGGAGCTCAGCCACATTTGGTGAATATTCAATTCGAGAAGAAAGTCAAATTACAAGTATGGAAAATTGTATTATCTAAACTATATTAATTTCAGTCCTTTCTGTTTCTTATTTTTTAGAACTCAGATTAGATTTTTTTTTTTGTTTGTACAGCTTTTGGTTCTTTATGTTGATTTCAAGCTCGATGAGAGCTATACTCCTAGTAAAATTTCTATCAGAGCTGGTGATGGCTTCCACAATTTAAAGGTTTGTTCTTTTTGTCCTCATAATATTTCTTTATTTCTTTCATTTGACATGCTAAAATAATTTCCATATGATGATGAAGTTGTTGTTGTTTATGTTGTCTAGGAGATAAAAACTGTAGAGCTTGTCAAGCCCATTGGTTGGGTGCATGTTTCTCTATCTGGTACTGACCCAAGGTACCATCCTTGAGCAGTAAAGTTTTCCACACTTCTGAATATTATGCATTTTATGGTGCTAACCGGTATTATCTTTTCTTTTGTTATTATGTCAATATGGAACAGGGAGATATTTGTCAACACATTTATGCTTCAAATTGCAATACTATCTAATCACCTAAATGGGAGGGATACACATGTGAGACAAATTAAGATATATGGTCCCCGTCCGTAAGTCCCTTGTATTCATTTCTTGCAATACCGGTATACCAATTTATTGTAGGCTTCCAGATGGTATTTAAACCTGTTTCAAGATTTTTTTCCAATTTATTATCTATTTCGTTTGACATTGATTTTATAGTTATCATGCTGGAATACTGTTCAAGTTCTAATCTGGTATTGTTAGACACCATTGGATGAAACCAATACATGCAGTTTTCATACCAGTTAGTCCAAATTTGGTTTCAAGTTGCTCTATCTTCCCCCCATTGATGGTTTATATTGGTAATTTAGGCTTATTACTGCATGATTCATGCATAAACATTAAAATATGCGAACAAAGCTCAACATAAGAGACTTTTATTTACGCCAATCTTTCTCTACACGCTAACTTCCTCACAGGAACCCAGTGCCACATCAGCCATTTCATTTTACTTCCCAGGAGTTCCAAACTTATTCGACCATTAGGTAACTCATGTTGGCTTTATCCGGGAGAAGAGACCATAAACAGGTGTTGGTTTGTCAAATTATTCTTTTTTTTTTTTGATAATTTGAAATGATGATTGCTTGGATTTAGTGGTTATGTGCTCATGGCTGTAGCATTGCGGGGTTTCAGCTGGCAATTTTCTTGTATCAACTTTCTTTTAGAGTGAATTGGGAAATCTTTTCTATTGAAAGTTTGTTGTAAAGTCGTTGTAAAAAGAACGTTCATCTTAAATTTTTTATTTGGAATTTTTTATTTTATTTTTCAGCTCTCTCTTAATTATGCACTAGTTTGATATGAAAAGGTTTCTCCGGTGTGATACCGGCGACATTTTTATTTATAAAGCAGTATTTTTATTTGAACGCATTACTTTTGGGGTTTGGACTAGATCACAAGTTCACAAGTCACATTTATCTTTGAATTTCAAATTATTCTTCCCAAAAATTCTATAATCATTGCGGCTGCAATAAGGTATGAATGAATCAATCAAACGGTACATGAATTGTATACCGATGCAGCATTTCAATCAACATATAAGACCCCAGATAATGTGAAGAACGCGAAAGAGCATCAACACATTCCTTAAAAATATCTCAATCCTTTAGAATCATGCTTGTATACTACTAAGCCAAATAATTAGTTGTCTAATAGAATAATTAAAATTACAAATATATTTCTGAAAAGCATTCATTTCCATATAAAATTCGCACACACTTGGGATTACATTATTGCCTTGAACTCAATTTTAAATAAAATTTCTAATAGTATTCTCCTCTGATGAATTCGTTCAAGCGCTTGACCTCTTGATGTTGCTGGTCAACAATGACCTTAACCACATCTACTATTGATATCATACCAACTAGTCTTTTGTCTATCACTGGTACATGTCGGATGTGTTTATCTGATCTCATTAAACAAGTAACATCTTATTATGTCTCAAATAAAAAATTGATTGATTAAATGTATAGTTTAGAATAAATGAAGTTGTGTTTAGTATTAAATGAGACATTTTTTTTTCTATGCCTTGCCTGACATCAATTCCATTGCTTGAAGAATCTTTGTATCAGAATTGACTGTGATAAGTGTGTTCTGCAATTGAGAGGGAGAGCATGAATCAAAATTAATGAAAATTTTAATTGATATGTTTATGTTATTAGGATTTACCTCATCAGTCATAATGTCGCCAACTCGGGTCTCCTTCGAAGGCCTTTTTTGAATGACGATCTTTTTAAGATAATCTGTAATATTTTTGATATGTTAATTTCAACATTAAATAAAACTAGAAAAAACAAATTTCATTGTCAATAATGCTTAATTTACCCAAATACTTGCAAAAAGTAATCACTGAAAGCGTCATAAAAAGCTATCTTGAAATTTACCCAAATCTGAAATTTGCTTTTTGTATTAGAGGGGTCCCATTACCAAGTACCTAAACAGAGATATTTATCACAGGAATTCAGGAAATGTCATTATATATTTATTTCTTTTGCTTGTTCAATTGGTAGTAGGCATCTCTTTTGAAACCTAGATGGACCGTCTCATAACTATGATTCTGTTCCTCTTTATAGCTTTTGGACCCCCCCCCCTCCATTTTTTTCTCGGGTATGATCTCACAGTATTAAGTTCTACAAAAGTGTGGAAATATTCAGAAAATTCAATGTACCTCTCTCAGTAACAATACCAGCAACAACTTTTTCATCTCCCGGCTTGACCACAACAAGAGCTCCTACATTATGCTCTGTCATCTGTCAACAAATAGTTTTTAATTTAGGTATTTCATAATATTTCATAAATATATTAGAAAACAATAACCCATTTATGTAAAACAGCTTACATTCTGAACTGCATCAAATACTGTATCACTGGTTTTGCACCAGTATACAGTACCAGCCTCATTTTCACCCTTCACTTTTAAAATCTCAGCAACAGTTATATTCTCTAATCCCTTGTGAGGCAATGCTGGATTACACGAGTCAGTCTGAAAACGTGTTATCAAGTTGGCCCAAGAGACATTATCTGTACTCATGTGTTGTAGCACTGCTTGCTTGAGCCGGTTTCCTTGGACGCGGATTGCGTTTGCAACTCCCTGCATGGTTCCTGTTTCAACAATCATTTTTTGCTTATTTCCCGTTTATACTGTTTACGATTATAACAGGAATATTTAAAACTAATATTGCATCTCTGTTTATCTGAAACAAAATGAGGTTTAGTATTTAGTATTAGTGTAACATGGAAACCCAGCTACTAATTACAATTGCTACCAATACTTATTATAGTGATCCAGTAATTAAAACTTGATTCAGATTTGTAACAGAACCACAATGGTAAGTAATTTGCATTACAATTAAACCATGCTGTAGATTTACCCATCCACATCATAATTTCATTGACAAAGGAGTTTTAACAACAAGAGAAGTCTTTCTGAGGTTCGTACTTCCCAGAAAATTTAACTCATCCACCAATAAAATTACCTTCTAATATATGAAGCAAATTGCTGATTTCTTTCTTGATTTTTTGTTGCAGCTGTGACTATTGCTCGCCATTACCATTCTTCTATGGAGCCTTAAGAAGAGATGCACGGCTTCTCTACTTCTAACCCTCCCCACCTGGAGTTCTTTTCTTTCATTCCAGGACAGAAAATAATTCTCTCTCTCTCGAAAATTGGAACCCAAATCCTTAGGTTTGGAATCGAGAAAAGTTCAGGAACTGCCTTTCTTGTGAAATTCGTCAAGCAATCCCTTATAAGTTTCCCATTTTATAAACTCAGATACAAAAATAAACAAGGTTTTGCTGCTTCAACTAGGCCTTTCTCTGTTGGCCCAAGCTTGATCCATATGACTCAACCCTCGTAAACCCTTTTTAATTTGAGCAGGTTTATTTTATATAACGATTTGTTTTCTGGTACTTGTTAAAATTCAGCCCAAAGATGACTATGGAGCATGGCCTCATTTGGTTGATTAGAAGTTTATATGGGTGTAAACGCGGGGTGTGTATTCTCTACGGAGAACTTTTTATGCGGCGTAGGAAAATCTAAACTGTACGATTTAATTTGGACTGGAAGTTTAAACATAATTTTTGACGCATGAAGGGTTTGATATTATTAAATCAGAAGCATTGATCTTTTATCTAACGGTTCAAATGAAAAGAATAATAGGTGTGGAGATTTTTAGAAGTTTTGATCACTCATTAAATGATTTTTGATGTACGGAGGATTTATTATTATCAAATCAGAAACATTATATGATGATAGGACAGTCAAACGAAAAGAACCGTAGAGGATACAAATTCTTAAACGGGTTGGACCATATTATTTTCAGTTCTTAATAAACTAGAAAATATGCCTATACATTTTTTTATATAAAATGGGGTCAAATTATTTAATTTTAAATATGAACAAAAAAATATTTATTTTTGAGACTTGGGACCTTTACCCCAAGCGTATAACCTCTGTCACCAAACCAATGCCCGTCCTTATACATTTGTCAAACTTATTTTGGTCGGGAAACATTAAAAAAACTTAAATAAAAAATAAATAAATAAGGCAAAGCCGATTGTAGATTACTTCAAGTAGTATCAGAAGTCCCCTTTTTTTCCGAGAATCAATTGAATTTAGTAGTTACTTATGTTGAACACAGTTGCAGTATTTTCCGGTTGCTTAGATCACTCAACTGAAGTTATCTGAAGATATCTCATAGAGCAAGGTAATATTATATTAATGTTGGTTAGAACTATTACACCCCTATTACGTGGGTTTTCCTGAGTTTAAAGGAAAACAGAGATTTCGGACCAATGTACTGTGTTAATTAATGTAGAGTCAGGCATAGTTAAATAATGTATAATATAATATTTAGGTTAATGGCAATTATAACCATGTTTGAGGCTTTATTTTTTATTGATCATTTCTGATGTAATTCAAGAAGTTTCTAGCTTTATTGTTCATATTTTCATCACCTATATATTATTTTAAAATTTTCCTTTTTAAATTATTAGCATATATACGATTCCAAAGGTTCCTTGCAGCTTAATCAGGAAGTTGTCAAGTTGAAGCTAATTTATTCAACTGTATCTCATACACGTACACAAACATTACTTACTTCAAACAACAACAACTGTTGATTGACTTCTATTAAATTACACATACAAACTCCAATATGTGCATGCTAAGTCATAGTCTCCTACACACACACTCTTTCCGAAATCATACTTATATATAACCCTGATGTTTTGTACAACCTATCAAAACCATTTTATTCATTACACTTGTATACAGATTTGCAGCTATGTTAGGCAAAAAATTAGTTTGTTTAAGTTTGTTGGCATGTTTAGTCATGTCAGGCTTAAATGTGGCTTCTGCATCTAGTGCTGTGCTTATAACAGTTGATCAATCTGGAAATGGTGATTATTCAAAGATACAAGATGCCATCGATTCTGTGCCATCTAACAATTCGGTCCAAACTTTCATTCTGATAGCACCAGGGGTGTATAGGTAATGTCGGCTCTCTCGAGTTTTTCACTGTCATTCAACCTTCCATCTTTTAAAAGTTCCTTCAGAAATTATTTTTCTTTTATTAGCTTGTAAGAAATTGGTGAAAAGACATATTTTGTATGATATTAGTTGTGATAAGAGTGTATGATGATCTGACAAATACTGTATTTATATTTTAATCAGTGAGAAGGTTGTGGTACCAGCAGACAAACCTTATATCACATTAAGCGGTAGAAAAGGGACTGAGACAGTTATTACGTGGAATGAAGCTTGGTTCAATCAACAATCTCCGACAGTCTCCATCTTGGCTTCAGATTTTGTTGGGCGATATTTAACAATTCAAGTACAAGAAAATAACATTTTCCCTATTGGAAATGCCCTTTTTTTTGTTATTATTCATCTATTCCTATTTCGTGCCCAGCCCAGTCCATCTGTTGGTATTATTTTCTTATTGTTTCACAGATACAATGCTTAGAAGGAGTACTGCTTTGTGAAATGTCTAGTTATTAATCAGCAAGTTCTCACAAATACATACATACAAGAACTGTCAAAAATTCCCTCATATTATCCCCCAGGAATTTTCAAAACTACAACATTATGTTGTCGTGAGAACCAACCAATTTTTTAGAATGTCTAAAATATGCTGCATTAATCAACTGATTACACCCTGATGATCAAGAAAGTACTTAAAACAGTTCTGAATTTGAAATATTACAGAATACTTTGGGGCCAAATGGACCAGCAATAGCACTGAGAGTAGTAGGAGACCGAGCAGCCTTCTATGCATGTCGGATTCTCTCCTACCAAGATACATTACTAGATGATTCCGGTCGGCATTACTTTAGGAGCTGCTTCATACAGGGTACAACCGATTTCATCTTTGGCAACGGTCTTTCCTTTTATGAGGTACTTTCTTCTTATCTAATTTTAAAGGCTCTTTGTTCTTACAAATTGCACTAACATATTGTAGGCTAGTTATTGTAGTAACGGACAGTTCTGAATTAGACATGTAACAGGATCAATTTGATGGTTAATTGAGTTCCATCTCCCTGAGTGAAGGTGATTTTGAATTTGTGGGCCTTATTTAGTGATGAAGGAACTAAGTACTAATTACTTCCTATCAGTTCGTATACCGAACTTTACATTACAAGCCGGAAAATGGAAGGTTTTCTAAAAGGAGGATAACAGCTGAATAATTTAGAGGAATCTAATATGCCCACCACTAAGTCTTGGTTATAATTTGGGATCACTGAAGAGCAAGCTTTTAAAAAATATTTAACGGCTCTTAACGGTGAGATAACTAGTTAACGGTTAACGGTTTTATATGACCGTTAAATTAAAAAATGATCAATCACTTTTTACCTACTAATTCATATTTAAAAAGACTAAGAAATACATTATCATATCATTAGTGATTAATAATTAACTAAATTAAGTAAAAATAATAATTATAACATTAATTAAGTACTTAAAATTAAAAATCTTAAATTATACTAAACTATTATATAATTTGCTTCATATTTTTATTAGGACATTAATTTACATTCAAAAAATAAAAAAGAAATAAAATTTTATAGTCACTAGTTATTAAGATTTGAAACAAAAAAATTCAGTCGTTAAATGTGTTTTTTTCAAAAAAAAAAAAATTTAACAGTTTTAACGGGTTTAACGTGAGATAAAACGGTTAAATCACAGAAAATCCGTTAAATCCGTTTTTTCTCAAAAACTTAACGTCAAATTCTGTCAAAACCATTAAAACGGTTAAAATGATTAAAATTATCCGTTTTTTAAAAGCTTGCTGAAGAGATAATTAATAACATTTTTGTAGAAAGTAGGATTATAAAAATAGAAAAAAAAAAAAAAGGAAAATACATTTTTTTTGTGTAGAAATGCCATTTGAACTCGATATCGACAAATGGGGGTGCGATGACAGCCCAGAGAAGGTCAAGTGAAGGAGAAAATACTGGGTTTAGTTTCTTTGCATGCAAAGTAAGTGGAGAAGGAAAAGGAAGCTTAATGCTGGGTCGGCCATGGGGCCCGTACTCGCGAGTGGTATTCGCATTCAGCTACATGTCTGACTCGGTTTTGCCTTCAGGTTGGGATGACTGGGGCAATTTCACTAATCAAAGGTATTTATTCAGAATATAACATAATTTATATACTATTAGTTGTCCACTTTTCTTTTCACTTCATATAGCTTATAGAGTCTAGAATATATTTTTGTATTAGAGTAACTTTATATTGGTTCAGCTCAGCGATTCAGCTTAATTTTGGTACACTTTTATCAGCTATTAGCTTATAGAGAACTCATGGTTCAGTTCCCAGTCAGAAAAGAATTTTGTGCTTGACACCCAAGTTCTTTTGTTTACTCTTTTACATTTAAATTACTTTAGTCAGAATAAAACGAAACAAAAATTACTAGCCCTTCACTGAATCTTCTAAACTGAGCAAAGCATGTGTTGTCAACCGAAAATATGATAACTTGACACTTCCATTACTGGTAACTCTGTGGAATCTTGTATCATTTAAAACCAGTAAAATTGCAAGTTTTGAATATCACAGGACGGCTTATTATGGCGAGTACCGGTGCTATGGTCCTGGTTCAAAACCCACTGACAGGGTTACGTGGTCGCACCAGCTCACAACACCTGAGGCGAGCCCGTTCATAACCAAAGCATGGATCAATGGCTTAGACTGGCTCAGGCCCACCCCTACTACTTTCATAAAACCACCTCACAAAGGTAGGAGATGAGGAGAAAACATGGATATTATTTGTAAATTCAAGGACCTGTGTGCATAATGACCTGTATTGTGGATTACTTCATCTGTTGATTTGATATTGTAAATAATGTGTTTGTATATACACGCATAATTTTAATTTATTTTCCCCTATAGTAGTAGAATAGTTTGTTCATTCATTTTTAATGGTTATAGCGTGCTCATGAATAGATATTATTTCGTACTCTTCAAGGTGTGTTCGGTCACTTAATTGTTACTAGCGTTGATTATTTTTGTTATTGGATATCTTGTAGCTTACTTATTGACCCAAAATCAAATTTTGCTTTCCTAGAATCGCGCAGTACTTTATTCAAGTCGTATTTTTTGTCATTAAATATGTTTTAGTCGTATGTTAGAAAATTTCTCTGTTAAACTTCTTGTTCATCTTCGTCTCAATTCCAATAACAAAACTGTTGGGAAACTTCTCCGATTGGCCAACGAAAAGCTCATGATTAAAAATCTTTATTTGTAAATATAAATTTTGAATTATTCAAAAGTGTTTTCCTTGACCAACTGTCCACGGACAATGATACCAAATTTATCCTTTGTTATTCCAACAAGAGGCAAAAAGTGAAATCAATGAGAAAAAGATGATTAAAATTCGTTGAAATAGATGAAGAGAGCAAATATGAAACTGTGACCGAGTAGCACAAACAATGAAGTCCAACAATAAATTGGATTTAAGAGGCTGAGATTGCTCCAGCACTATAATGGCCTGTTTGCGCCATGATTTGATTTTATGGCCTTTATCTTTAAGGTTTATTTTCCTCACTGTGCAGACAATGTTATCATTGATAGACAAGTGCTGATCTATTGAAACTTGAGGTAACAATCTGTTAGATTTGTTAGCAATTGAAGTATATTAATCGATATTCAAATTTTTTCCATCAAAAACAATTTGTCATGACCTAGAAGATAATAAGTATAATAAATTGTGAATATTTGTTAAAGTATATAAAAAAAAAAGAGATTTAATAGGAGATGGTTAGAACAATTAGATACATCATACATATGTGGGAGATTGATATAAATGCAGTAACTGGAAATGTTTAGAAATACAGAAAGAAATGGATATATAAGTTTATCTAATTTCTGTTTTAAGTTATATTAAATATTTTTCTTTGTCATTGAGATATGTCCCACGTTAAAATGTTCAAATAAATTGAGTCCTAGTTTCTCTTCGTGTTTTCTTTGTCCAATTTAAACACCGAAATATCAACAAAGTATCATATTTAAACATTTTATTACAAATTTTTACACAAATCATTTTTGAATCTGGCAATTTGCATGATCCATCCTACGAGATCGTGGCAAATATATACAAGCCCGTAATTGGCTTGAGAATTATTATCACTATTATGTTATTAGCTCCACTTTATGATTTATCCTGTACAACAACTTTTTGAGGGGGCTAAATGTGGTCCACGTTGGATTTAATTATTATTAGTTGCGACATACGGTTTATTATATTGAATAATGCATTGTTATATTCGTAATGAAGTGATCAAATTTTGTATCGGGTTCATTATGTGTCATGAGAAGTGGGTTATTTAATGTGTAGAATGTGTATTAATAACTTTATGATTTAGTGATGGTCTAAATTATATAAAGTTTGATAATAATATAATTATGTTATTGGTCTATGAAGAACACAACTATAAACAGTTTTTTGATTAAGCAGTGAACCCGTTAAGAGAGATTTGGATCTGATATGGACCCGCTAAGAAATAACTATTATCTCAATTATGGACGTCCATTATATACAGGGAGATTGTTAGTTTTCAAAACCATTCCTCATTCTCCATTTTTCTGGCACATTTTCATTTTCCAATGGAAATCCATATCTCTCAAGACAAAGTTTCAGAAGAGACGAAAATTGTCTGCGCCGGTACTTTCAGTCGCTCCATCGGATGAGAGGAATATCGCTAGAAGACTTAAAGAACTCTGGTGATCAACGGGGTTGTGTCTCTCTAAAAAATCGACAGTATGGATCAAAATAATATAATTTATAATTAGAGATTCAGAGGATGAGGACCTAAAGAAATTCAAACAATCCATTGTTCAACTTTTGTTAAAGACAAGTCCGTCAAATTTTGGATATAAAGTTACCTTGAAGACACGCTCCATCCACCATCCACATACTTTCCTTATAAAATTTAAAATTATTTTGTTTTCCTAGCTAACATAGCATTCAGGCCAACTAGGGTTTTCTTCAACTAAGGTTTTCAGTCACCTTTCCCTTACAAGCATCATTTTCAAGCAATCAAAAATATTGCTCACCTACTAACATCAAGAATTCTAAGGCACACATATGATCGACCTTAACAATACTATATATATATATGTAAGCCTGAAAACCTAGGAATCAAAAAAACACACGAAGTGTTTGGTGTATGGTGCGATCTAAAAGGTCACCAGAAATGGCTTTTTCCATGCAGACCGCGCTATTTCTTGTTTCTCTACTTGCATATTGTTCATTCCAAGCTGAAGCTGACATAAAACGATACCAGTTTGATGTAAGTTAAATATTTATATGCAATTTTCAATGGTGGAGAGGTCTTGAATTGGCTACTATGCATTTTAGTCAACTTTTTTCAATCAACTTTTAGTTTAAACATACAATCCGCCTTAAAAATAAAGTTATAATTGAACTAATTAAGTAATAGATATTTGTAGGGCAAAATTGAAACAAGATGCACCAGACGTTTTTGCTTTCTTTTGATTTATTACCGAGATATATATACTTCATGATGTCCAACTGTTAATTTTTGTCAATTTTGAAAAGAACAAAAGACTAGCTAGCTATTAGTACCTAACAATAGAAAACAACACTAACCAATGTAATAATGGTTATGTACTGTTTTGAAAGCACTTTTCTTTTGTCTGTAGATTTCGATGTCAAATATTAGTCGATTGTGCCATGCAAAACCAATTGTTACAGTTAATGGAAGATTTCCCGGGCCTACAATCTATGCAAGAGAAGGAGATCAAGTGATCGTCAATGTTACGAACCATGTGCAGTACAACGTGACTCTCCATTGGTAGGATGATCCCATCTTGAAATTAATCAGAACATAATTTGCATAACTATCCTTCTGGAACAGTGCCAAAGTATAATACAATTAATTGTACATTTACCTTTAAAAAATAGAGCAGCGCAATTATTGATTCAATACATATAGGCAAGACAGAGTTAATAGAGTATAACTGGTATAACAGTTTCCTCCTAGCTCCCTCCAAAAAATCAGATGCAATTTTCTTATTATATCTTTAAAAAAATGTTGAGATTACACCTGCATATGTTCACAGTGAAATGTTGAGATGAAGTAATTGATCTTCTAACAGAAATATTTCGAATAAGGGATGTAAAGCTAATTTCCTTCAACGCTGCGATTTATTTTATACAATTGTTATGAGAAATGACAATTGCATCAGACATCTATTTTTATATAACAAATTGAGACAAATAGCTCATGTTGAATGCCTAACAACAACAGAGTGTCTTACTTATCAGAAACTTTTTATATTCTACCAAAACTGCTACCAGTTAGACCCACGAGTTTCTTGCAAAATTCTACAGGCACGGATTGAAACAGATCAGAAATGGATGGGTTGATGGACCAGCATATGTTACCCAGTGCCCTATCCAAACCGGGTCAAGCTTCACGTATGACTTTAACATTACTGGTCAGAGAGGAACACTTTGGTGGCACGCTCATATCATGTGGCTACGTGCAACTGTGCATGGTGCAATTGTTATCATGCCGAAAGCTGGAGTCCCTTATCCTTTCCCACAGCCAGATGAAGAACCAGAAATAATTTTAGGTGCATAATTAACCCCTAATGGCAACCTTCCCAATTCAACCTTACTATGTACTATAATACCTTTCTCATAATTTTGTAGGAGAGTGGTGGCATAAAGATGTAGAAGTTGTGGAACAACAAGGAAGCATGCTTGGATTGCCACCAAATGTATCTGATGCTCACCTGATCAATGGCAAGGCAGGACTCTTTTTTCCTTGTGGGGACACACGTAAGACTTATTTGGTTTATTTGTTATCCTTTTGTTTCTAGCTTTCACAAAGAAACAATCACATGGGCTCCTTAATTTGACATTTCAATGTACTAAAATTGTGAATTCTGGCATTTTATCTATTATGTGAGTTGGCAAATGCTGAAATCAATCATTATTTTTAGTTTTATCAAAAACAAATCTTCATTTACGAGAATTATTAAGTTTGTTTATTTTACCCTGTTCAAAATTAGTTCTTGCTCATTCTCGAACTTAATGAATTCATATTTGGAACAAATCGGTTAGCAAATATTTCTATCTCAGCATTTGATTAATTAATTTGCAAATAATCAAAATCTGTTATATATGTTATTCTAGACACCTACGCACTAGAAGTTGAAAGAGGCAAAACCTATCTCCTTCGAATTATTAATGCAGCCTTAAATGATGAGCTATTCTTCACAATTGCCAGCCACAACGTGACAGTTGTCGAAATGGATGCTGTCTACTCTAAGCCATTCACAACAAATACCATACTATTAACCCCTGGCCAAACCACAAGCGTGCTGCTCACAGCCAACCAAATGCCTGGTCGGTATTTCATGGCCACCCGAGCCTACAATGATGCCCCTATACCAGTTGACAACAAAACAGCAACCGCCATCCTACAGTATAAAGGTGTGCCAACCACTGTACAACCAATCATGCCTCAATTGCCTGTACCAAGCAATACCAGCTTTGCCATGGATTTTAATGAAAAAGTTAGGAGCTTGAACTCTCCACAGTATCCCACAAATGTTCCGCTCAATGTGGACCGTAACCTTTTTTACACTATTGGAATGGGGGTAAATCCATGTCCATCTTGTGTAAATGGGACGCAGTTAACCGCATCACTTAATAACATTACATTTATAATGCCCGATGTCGGGTTACTACAAGCACATTACTTTGGCATTAAAGGGGTGTTTACACTTGATTTCCCAGACAACCCACCAGTAACATTTAACTACACAGGAGCGCCACTTACCGCAAACCTTGGTACATCACTCGGGACTCGACTTAGCAAGATTAAGTTCAATTCTACTGTTGAGTTGGTGTTACAAGACACAAACCTCCTCTCAGTTGAATCACACCCATTTCACTTGCATGGGCACAACTTTTTTGTAATGGCAAGAGGATTTGGGAACTTCAACCCGGCAAATGACCCCGCAAAGTATAACTTAGTTGACCCGCCTGAGAGAAACACCGTGGGGGTCCCGGCAGGAGGCTGGGCAGCAATCAGGTTTCGGGCAAATAATCCAGGTAAATTACGACAAAATAAAGGGAAAAAAAATATCAATCTCTTTCTGGTATTAGGCTAACTGACAATGCTGTATACGATTACTGATCAGGTGTTTGGTTCATGCATTGTCATTTGGAGCTCCATACAACATGGGGTTTGGAGATGGCATTCTTAGTCGAGGATGGGAATGGCCCCAACGAGTCGATTCTACCGCCACCTGACGACCTACCAGCTTGTTAATTTTAGATTGATTTGTTTGTTACTTTGACTGTTGACACCTTTTTTTCTTCTAATTGTTGGGTTTCCTGCAAAAGAAGAAATTGATGATGCAGGAAAATTGTAAACATGAGTTTTAATTGAAATTAAGGCTAGTAGAAATAAGAGCCTTTTGAATAATAAACCGGTTTCTAACATTGTGCAAATATATAGATCCAGCAAATAATCTCTTTTCGGGCCCATAATGGCATCAGAAAATTGAAATTCACGCGGTCTCATGCGAATAAAAAATGATAATGACAATAAATAATAAATAATTCAAAATAAGCTGCTTGGTTTTTCAACAATCGTAATAGATTAATTCTCATTACAAAAATTAAGCAAGTAATACCCTGCATGAACGAGAAATTATGGTGGAACCGTGGGAACACGCACTGCATATATAACGCGTAGAGTACAATTTTCTGTACTATTTTGGATTAGTAAAAACTGCAACAAAAGTTTTTAAACTTCCTTTGCATGTACATCAATGCTTTTTAACAAAAAGTTCGTGAACTTCTTTTACATACATCAATGCTTTAATTTTCATGAATCTATTGCTTTTCTTAAGAGCATAAATGTATAATTATTGACACCATTTGTTTGTGAATGGAAATACGCCTCCGAAGTTTCCAATTTCATGATGCTCCGATTTTAAAGAAAGTAAAACCAAATTATTAAGGAAAAATTATGTATACGCTTCTCTAAAACTTTAAATTGTCAAAATATTATCTTAAAATTTAATGTTGCTCTAATATCACTTTAAAATTATTTTAATTTGTAAAGTATCGCCATTACCGTATGAAGTATTCAAAATTAACTTATTTTTATAAAGACCAAATACCCTTATTTCTTTATTTCTATGTGCCTTTATAGCCCTTCATCTTGCTTTCTTTTTTTCTTTATTTATCCGCGCTACTCCAACCCTTTAAAGTTTGCTTCTTTATTTACTGCTAATTTGACATTATTTATATTGTGTATAAGCTTACTCCAACCCTTACAGCAAATTATAAAAGAAAGCCACAAATCATGATACAATACCAGAAAAAAATCCTTTAGCACAGGTTTTACAAAGCTTTTAGAACCGTTTGTACGTCTGTTTCTAATGTCTGAGGTTACTAAAAATTCTAGCAACCGGCTCTAATATCAGAGGTTACTAAAAAATATAGCAACCAGCTTTAGACGCCCGCAACCCACATCATCAAAATAAAATAAAAAATAATAAAAGAGATAGAAAAAATAAAACAGAGTCAACTATAAACCAATAATCAGTTATTTAACTGCGCAAATTTTCTATAATATATTTACAAAATAATTCAATTCAAAATAATTAAAATAAATCAAATATATAATTATTATTTAAATAATTATTATTTAACAATTATACTTTATCAATTATGCATAGAGCCATCTTCCATATATTCCACACATGAAAATTACTCACTTTTTAATTTATATTTTAAAATCCTAAAATTTTATAATTTTTAAAGTTCATTTGATACTAGATCAAATGAGAATAAGAAGAATGAATCTAGTTAATTATGATTGATTGATTTTTACGCATTTATTGTATTCGGATTTGATCTAGTATCAAATGAACTTTAATATCATAAAATTTTAGAAACATACATGTTAAAGATTAACAAAATCAACAGTTTAAATTTAAAACTTAAATTTTAAATTTTAAAATATAAATTAAAAAATAAATTAATAATATTTATAATATGCAAAATTTATAACATTAAAACCCTCCTCATTATCTTTCATTTTCTTACGTTCTCTTTGTATTATGTGCTCTCTCTCTTTTCTCTTATTATTTTTCTTCGATTTTGCTATTTCATTGATCGGTCCTTTCTCCGTCTCTTTCTTCCTTTGTACCGACTTTTTTTTTCATTTTTTTCGTTTATGATTTTATCGAGAAGATGAGGTGTGCATATTAGTATGAGCTCACCTTTAAGAGCTGCCCACGAGTCCTTCAAAGAGAGCACAAACGTGTTCTCCTTAGTTTTATTTACTTTTTCCCTTAAAATTTTATATATTAAACCTCATAAATAATATTTACTTTTAATTCTAGAATATTACATAATCGGTTCTAAATTTTTTACAGAGCCGATTATTAGTAAAAAAATAGATTCTAAAAGATAATCTTAAAATTCAGTTATTAATAAAAAAAAATGGCTCCAATTTTCTTTTTTGACATTTCTACTGATTTTCTGTGGATATACACACACACAACAATCAATATATAGCAAACAATAATACAAATAACAAACAATAACACATAGCAAACAATAACACAAATAATAACTAAACACATATTTACAAATAGCACAAGTTAAATATGAAATAAAAAAGTATAGAAAATGTATCAAATATGCCTACAATGTAATTTACAATCATATTCTTAATTTTGACGATATCTTTTTGTGAATAACATTGCGAAACTGTCTCGATAACCTGCAAAAAAGAAATGAAAATTCTATTAGTTTGATTGATAAAAATAATAAGATATAAAAAAGTAAAAAATATATATAAAGTTAAAGTTAATTTCCGTACCTTTACTAATGGGCGTTTCTAAAATTCATTTTTCAGATAATGATACTTGCAACAAGTTCTAAAAAGACGCCACAAATTATGTCTAGAACAACATAGAAACACTTCACTGTTTTACATCAACACACAACTTTGAGCAATTAATTAATTGGACATCAACATTTGACTTGTCACTACAATTAGCATCCACACTATAATTACTACTTAAATATTATTATAATAAAAAATAAATTAGCACAATAAGAATCATAGAAACAAGACTTTTATCTACTTTAATTCTGCAATCTCCTTGTTTTGATTCTTCTTCTTCATTTTGTTACTTCTTATGTTCTTCCATCTCATCATCGTGCTTCATTCATAATCAGTAAAGAGCTTTGGAAACAAACCGAAAACACCACTTAGATAATCTCTACAAAACAAAATACAGATTAGTGAATTCATTCATTAAATCAAACTGGAAACACCAACATTGTTCTCATAATCAATAAAGACGAATACGTACTGATACCAATTAACAGAGAAATGTACTGATACTAATTAACTAAATCGGCAAATACGAATGGTACTGATGCGAATTAACTAAATCAAATTACCCATATCAAACGAATTGCAAACGTTATCAATGAATTAAGAGCTCATTAATTAAATCAAATTAATTTCTCCAAAATTCGGTATCAATTGAAAACTCTAAAATTGAATGGATATAAATAGGTAGTGGTGGCATTTTGACAATTAAAATAGTTTTAGAATGTATTTTGATAATTTTAAAGTTTTGAAAATTTTAAAATGACATACATAGAATTTTCAACTTTTATGGTCATCGAATTTATTTAATAGGATAACGATATTGATAAATTTGAGATTTTGTTTTGATACTATATTATTTTTTTCCCACAGAAAAGAACAAACTATATACTAAACAAAATTTGAGTGAATTAGTCTCCACGAATTTTAAGCGAAAAAATTATACTCCAAAGAGCCCTCTATATCAACTCTTAAATCCAATGATTTATATATAATTTTTTTCTCTTCTCATTTAAAATAATATGTATGATATACTTAAGGTGAAATCAACTCTTAAAAAGTATCTTATGATCCTTTATAAATTATCATGTGTTATTAAATATCTTTAAAATTTTATATTTTTTAATTATTTATTTAAAAACTATATTATCAGAATGAAAATTGAGTTACAACTCTAATTTTGAATGAATTATCTTAGCAACCCTCTTAATAAAAAATACAAATTAGCCAAACCCCATAGCTGTTGAATCCACATTTTTTATGGTACCACAGAGGGTAAAGTATTGGTCGTCCTTTAAAATTAAAAGGGTCCTGTAAATTTAAGATTGCATGTTGAATTATAGAGGTTGTATATCTCTCTTTTCTCGAACAAAGCTGCCCACTTTATCCTCTGTGCTACCATAGAGTATATTGATACATGGTTGTTGACATGTGAACGAAATTGAGAAATGCGCTGGATATTAATTAGACACTTCAGCAAATAGATATATGAACAAAAACTTAGAAATTTAGAATCGTTATAAACTTATAATATCCTCTATATCAAAATTCGTTGTCGTATTTGACTTCAGCAAATACGACAGAGTATAGAACTGATAAAATTAACCATAAAAATCGAAGTGTACAAATTTAAGTTTCTGGATTGCAGCTTGTCAATTGAATCAATCTTATTGTCGGAAAACATAGGTGGGTGGGTTAATTAATTGTTAAATTATTCCCAGCATAACAATTAGAAAGCCTTATAAAGTTGGTCAGCTTAATAAAGATAAAGATTATATTATAACATATTAACAAGAAAGCTCCCACGTACAATCATGCCATTGGAACTTTTATGTTTTTTTTTCAAATAAACTATTATAACAATCTTATTATTAGATGTTTGACAATTATAATTATTTGCTAAATACATACGTACATAAGTATAATATGGATGTATATTCCTACGGAATTTTTTTCAGAAAAAAAAAATGAATGTATACAGTCCAGGTCTCGTTCTTATCATATAAATCGTGACTTACCGTTTAATATTTATGAATAATTAAACTTATTTGAATATATGCATGTACTGACAAACTAAATTTGGATAAGTGAAATTGTGAAAAGACAATCTCTTCGGAAGTACTCGTACATGCAAAAAAAAAAAAAAAATCCCTAAATACATATGTTCGAGTAATTACTTCCATTGGACACTTAACATAATAAAGGAAAATGTTTGGGATATATCATCTTTGATATCATCATCAATACAAACTTTATTATTGATTCAATTTAAATGAGATATTATTTATAATAATAATTTTGTTGTGTAATTTATTTTGTACGGTATTTTATTATTCAATTAAAATATCATAATTTTAAATAATAATTTATTTAAGTTAAATAATAAAGTGCTATACGAAATAGATTGTATAATTAAGTCATTATTATAAATAATAACTCATTATAACATAAATATTAATATTGATATCAATAACGGTATCAGCAATGATATCTATATCCGGCCGCTCCCTCAATATAAGGAATAAAATTCTGGAAATATCAATTAAAGTATGAAAGCATGCATTTAGATATTAAGATGTGCGCGTTCAAGTCAATAGACCTTAAGACTTTTTTAACATTTAAAAATTAAAATAATATTCTTATCTATACTATATTTATAAAGAGTATATGAATTTAATTTGTCTATTAATATTATTAGATAATGCTTAATGACCGAAAAATTCATATTTCAGTTTACGGTTGAAATTGATTGATTTTATAAAAGCGACAGTTTAGACTTCAATCAAATCTATTTTTTTCTCCATTTTGTTTATTATTTTTTATCATGTATTTATAAGATGTCTAAAAAGAATGTATATCAAATAAATTAAATATGAATATTGTTATTGTAATTTTTTTTTTGCATTGTATAATTTTATTCAGAAAAAAAATTTATATTTTATATTTTTTTATTAAATAATAAATTTATTTATTTAAAAATTTAAGAGCCATCGTATTTTATTTAAATGTAAATTATATCCAAATAAAATATATTATTTATCTATAATAAAATAAAAGTCAAATATAATTATTTGCAAAAAAAATTATATATCAAATAAATTAAATATGAACTATTATTAAAATTTCTTGTAAGGAAAAAACTACGCATTACAGAATCATACTAAAAAAATATATATTATATTTTATATATCGTATTTTATTAAATAATGAATTAATCTTATATAAAAATTTAAGAATTTTTATAATTAATTTAGACATAAACTATATTTAAATAAAATATATTATTTATTTTTAAAAATATTTATATTAAATATAAATATTTTTAAAAATAAAAAGACCCGCACAACTAGCGGTAATCTCTAGTGGTCATTAAACAACCGAACAGAAAGGAAAATTCTGTTTCCGGGTGGCCGTGGATGACTCTCCAGTCTCCGTGCAAATTGCAACGCAATGTCGCTCAATAATTAATGGAACTACAGGTAGGTCTGTCAATGGGTAGGGTAAGATAGGTAGGGTACGGACGGAGTTATTTTCATATTCATATCTATTATAATTTTCTTTATTCATATTATATCTATACCCGTTAAAAATTTCGGGTAACGAATGGATAAAGGTAGATAATGGATAAAAATAAAAATAATTCAATGAAAAAATTATATATTTAGATAAATAAATAACATTAAATAAATATACTAATAAAATGCAATAATAATTAACATTTTAGATATTACATAAATCATATAATTTTCATATCAATTGTTATAAACTAATTACTATATATATATATTTATATAATTTAACTATATATATTTATTTAAAATATAAAATAATTATACTTATATATATTTATATAATTTATCCAATGGATAACGGGTAACGAAAACCCCTTATCCATATCCATACCCGATAAGTTAATGAAATTTTTTTCTTACCCATACACATACCCGATAACCTAATGAAAATAAAACTTTATCTATATCCATTTTATCGTGTACAATACGGATTAGGTAAACGACCAAAAATATGTCATTGACAGCCCTAGCCCTACCCACAGGTATGTGTTTTCTTAATTTCTTTTCTTTCTTTTGTTTATTCGTATTTTGGTACTCGAAATGAACAATTATTGTGGTACATATGTAGAATCCCGATGAGTTACATCTTTCAGAATCAGTATTTATATAGATAAAATCATCAACATTAAATGTATAAATGACTTGAAATTGAGAGTTGATCTTCTAACGTCGATATTAGTAATTAATATAGATACCAATAAAATAACAGTAGTGTACTCACTGTTGTTATTTTTATTTGAATAAATCCGAAAGTATACCTCATTCATTATAAATTTGCCTGGTGAAATTTCTACAAGTTTTTTTCTTGAGAAAAAAAAATTCTACAAGTTGTTACGGATAGCATATCGTTACTTCCAAAAAAATACAGAGAGAGCAGAGATATCTTTATTCTTTGTTTTCTAAAGTTAAGGAAATTATAAAAATGAAGACACAGGACAAATGGGCCCGTTTTAGAACAAAAAAAATATATATTTTAAGTAGATTGAGAAGCTATCATGAGCTACGTTAAAAAGGTTTCTTACGGAGAGGCGTGGTCGTTTATTTTAATTGGAAATTTTAGGAGTACTGGAGTGCTTAAATGACCTGACACGTCTTTGACTTTTTGGGCTTCTTTGTGCGATGTTGGCCCTTGTAGATTCACTGGTTGCGTCCAAATCTTTATTTATTTATTTATTTATTTAATTAATTTATCCATATATTTTTTTTAATATATCTTTGAACTCTTTATTTTTTTTTCATATTGATGTAAATTGAATAAAACGAAAATGCACAGTCATGTGGAGATAAAAGTTGAATTGCTAAAATATAATTTAATGTTATAAGATGAATTTAATCGACGATCGTCTCGACAGAGAAATCGTGCTGCTTTTTGTGGAAGTTGTACTTGTTTGTTTCCATCTTCATTATTAGTCACCTCGGTAGATCCGATCAATGTTTGGTATTTACTAACATGCTAAATGATGGTTATAAATTTACAATGTGGGTGAATGACCATTTTTTAATTTTTTTCTGCCACATAAAGGAAATTAAACAATTCCGTCAAATAAATTAAAGTGTAAATAATAATGACGCCGCATCTCCTTTTCTAATGTTTTCGGCATCTTTATTTATTTTATGTTTTTTTACAGTAAAGGAGACCATTTTCCATTAAAATTGAAAACATAAATTAAATTGATGTTGACAATATGTAACTATTTGAATTGGATCCAAAACGTTCTCATTGTCCTCATTGCTAATCTATATCTATACTATTATATAAAGCATCTAAGAATTGGATGGTCCATTTTTTGTCATGCTAATTTTTTATTATACTCATTTTATCCTTCAATTAGACGGATAATATTTATTTTTAGTTGATTGAACGTATGTAATCGCGGCCATTGATCCCCTCTTTCTCTCCATTTCTTTCCATATATACTATTATTTCCATAATATTATTTTTTTATTTAGTAGCTTTGTGCATATTTGATAAGAAATTAATAGAGATAATATATATTAGAATAATTTACTTTTCTTGCCATAAAAATCATGAATCATTAACTCATATTGTGCAAAAATTTTATCCAAGATTAAATATAGTCTTTATTATAGGTTTTCTCTATAATTTGGTGAATTTATAATTTAATATTAGATAAATGTGAATTTTTTTATCTTATAATATTTTAATGTTTAAATAAAAAAGTCTGCTGCAATGTACGGATATATATCTAGTCTAATTAAATCCCGATCACCAACACGTTCTTTATTTTTTTTATTACAGACCTTTTTTTGGGTCTGTGTGTGTGTCGTGTTATTCTTATTGAATAGAAGTAATGCTTCGTTTTTCAGCTAGAATTATGCTTGGGAAATTATTTTCGAATTAAGTAACATATTCGGGTCTCAATAATATTATAAACCAAGAAAACAATTAATTATATATGGTTGAAATTTTGGAAGAAGTTTTATTTGAGAATAATTTGCATCGCTAGGTTCGATATTTGTTGTCAACCACTAGCACCTCAAAGTTGGAAGTTACAAAATTGAAAATATAAATGAATAGAGATATTTATCCTCTTTTTCCTCCATATACCTTTATTCACCTCCTAAAATAAATCTCATGAACAAGATGAAAAATTGCTCTCACCTCTTTTACCTTCCCCCTCCTCCATTCGCAGAAAGTGCACAAACTAAGAGTACAACATCGAAAATTCTTAATTTTCAAGGAAGAATATTGAGTGTAAATTATGTACATTGTTTTTAGAATTGGGCTATGGATCAATTTATTTATTTTTAAAACCTAAATAGTTTATCGAACCAGTCAACATGATCACTATAGGCAAATTTACTTCTAAAACAATTTTTTTATTTTTTTTATTTTTAAACTTGTTTAGATGATTATCAATTTATTTAATTATTACGAACCATTTAAAGAAATAAGTTTTCTAACATCTAAAAAAATAGTAAAAAATGATCCATATTACCGAGCTATCTATGTATGCATAACTCCATAATCCAACTTCATTTTTTATGACTATTTGCGTTATAAATAAAAAATGTCTATTATGGACTAAAAAGTACGATTGATACTAATTCTATAATTTATTCGAAACACGGTAACTGTTAAAAATTTTGATGAACCATTAAAGTAATAGGCTAACACAACGGTGAGTTTTTACAAATCAAATATTTTTGTTTGCTAATTTTTGTGTGTGTTTGAGTCTCAATGTCTTCTCATATTTCCAAATAGAGAATTAATTTTTACGGGAAAACAAATACAGTATTTATAAAAGCGTGCATTCTCCACAAATTCATAAGCATTTTTTTTGAGGCAAAAGTATTGCAACTTTTTGAGTATATATATTATATATTTATTTATTTTAAACTTACCTTGATCAAATGGGAATAAGACTTCTCAAGTTTTGTAAGTTTTCTGATATTCCTAGTATTTTAGCTAGCTAGTATCGTGCATGTCATTTTTTTTATTTTACTGGGTTATGCATGATATTTCGCTTTTAATGATGACTTATTTTATTTTACTAGCTAGTATCGTGCATGTCATTTTTTAATGTACATTTCATCTTGACAACTAGCTGCTTAATTTGATGAATCATTAGAATCAGCAGATTGACCTTTTAACAAATGCATGAAAAAAAAAGGTGCAAGAATAGAAATTGCCTCTTTAATGATGAATCAGTTCCTGTCAAAAGAAAGAAAAAAAAAAAAGGAACAAAGAAAGAAGCAATACAGAGAGAGTTAGGTCTAACATCTCCATCCAGAAAAAAAATCCCTAATAGATACAAATAATTTGGTGTCCGTACAACAGAGAGTTGGATTCGGAACCAAACATGAGTAGATTGAAAAGATAAATAGAATATATAAAAATATACACTCGGAGAAAAAAGAAAAGCATTTTTTCATACAATTTCATTAATATTTGATAGTTCATCAAAGATTATCAAATTTAACGGTCTTTAATTAATATTTGCAATGGTTTCAATTTAACGGTTTTTGATGGACTATCAAATGTTAATGAAATTACATAAAATTTGACAAGCTATTAATCTACAAGTAAAATAATATATCTATAATTTTTTTTTCTATTTTTAGATTTTTTATATTTTTTAAAATTTAAAAGTAAAACTCTCTTATTATTCAAGAATAAGAGCAGATTTTGATCATCTCCTCTCCCATGCTGGTCCCCCCAATAAACACATGCCATACTGTCAATCGAAATACAAATTAATTACTGAATGTAGATAGAATTGAACAGAAATACGTAGTTTTGAAATACAAATTATTATATTGCAAATTAAATAATGTTTGGAATGAAACAAAAATGGGAAAGAGGGAAAGAATATTTCAGTTTTTTGTAGCATTAATTTTGTCTCCATTAAATCTCAGATCCCGCTAAAAGTAATTGATGTTGATAAATGATGGAAGTGTTAACATCAGAGAATCTGTCTGAGCAATGAGACAAAAGGATTAATTGCTCTACGGTGGCAAAAGTCTACAGTTAATGTTTGTGTTTGTGTTTGTGTTAGGTGATTGTGACCCTTCTATAATTAATTTATTTAAGAATTAATAATGATGGTTGTGAACTTGTGATTGTGGATGCTTCGGCAACGTGCTATTGTGCTTCGTGACTTCAACGATTTATAAGCTCTAACAAACGCATATATATTATTGAAATCCCTTTGCTTCAAATACTTGTAATTGATTATCGCAAGCAAAAGTACTACTTGGAAAGATTTCATGACCTGTTGCTATAAATATTTGTAATTAATCATTGCTCTAGTGGTTATATGTCATTGGATTTGATATTTTGAGAATAATTTATCAACAGGAGTACAGAACTGAGAACCCGACGTCTACTTTTGTTTAGTTTCGTCGTACTCTTTCATCTTCAAAATTTCTAATAAAAAATTTCAGTCAACCTTGTTAAATGCCTTCTCAAAATCAATTTTGAAGAGAAGACCTTTACTTTTTCACTTTCTAACATGAAAGAGGATTTCTTAAGCACGTATTATATTATCAGATATGTTTTTATACTTAATAAATATTGTTTGTGAGTGATTAATTAAGAAATCCATATTTTTTTCCTAATAAATTGTCGCAGTGTTAATTTTAAGTGAAAATATATTTTTCTTTCTCTTTCTGTTATTTGCTTCGGAGTGAAAGAATTTAGTGCTAACGTCATCTTCTAATAACCACTATAAACTAATTATTTATTTCCAATAAGCTTTCTCTTCACTGTATATATTATCTAATTAATTTTGTAGTCTTTCCAAATTTTATATTCCAATTCATTTAAGTCTCTTACTTTTGTAATAGTTCTAAGTCATTAAGGAAGTTTAACAATTTCTTTTTCTTCTTATTAATATTACCCTTTATATTTATGATCCATCCTTGATGCGGTATCTATAGACAATTATATCTCAAGTTTTAAAACCAAAATATCGGATGTGGTTGCAAGTGAACAACTGTCGTTGAGTACTGTTTAGGTATCGAACACAGGGACAATTCGATCCTTAGCATGAACCAAACAACTAAAATCTTAAGCAAGGAAAGAATGGATTTGGTTGAAGGTTTATTTGGTAACAATAATGATGTAAACAAAATAAAAAGTAAAAAGTTGATTTTGTCACCAATCACTTACCTCGGTTGACAAATGAATATCTAGCACAATTGTTGTCATATGGAATAAGGTGACCAAATGTGAGTATTAGAGGGTGATTTCTCAATCTAATACCTTCTCTAGTATAATTCAAAGCCGAGGATTAGTGAACCCCGAATTATACTAGAGTTATCGAACGCACCGCTGTTAGATGTTCCTAAATCAAAATAACGGGCAGTTACGCTAATGATACAATGACTTAAGTTTAATATGACAATTCCCTCAACCGACTACATGTCTTTCTCATATACCGGTAACGATCGAGTGTTTCTTTTGGTTCCGGGTTCAAGTCAATAATTTCTCAATTCATAAATTCAAACCCTAAAATTCAAATTAAGACAAAGAAATAATACTTAACAACAATCAATACAAGAATCTGTTTGCTAGGAAGCGAGTTTCATGACTACAACCTAAAGCCCTAGAGAGGGGATTAGCCTCTCATATTCAAGAGTCAATAATAAAAATTTAAAGTAATAAAAAAGCACATAGCATCAGAAAAAGAGAGAAGAAAAGATTAAACTCAAACTCTCGCTCGAGGATTTTCATTCGGCGTGTAGATCTTCAAATTTGATTTCTCAGAGTGCTAGATCTCTCTAAAACTTCAAACCTTCATTCTCCCCCTTGAAAATGGCGGTTAGAACATCCAGGATGGTGGAGAAAGATATCTAGAAGGGTCTTATATAGGAGGTCAATTAATTAGACAGATGTTACAAGTTTTGTTCGAATTTATTGGTATGGAGCATACAGGTCGTATGGATTTCTATACGACCCGTATGGAGACAAGTCTGTTGCGCAGTGGTTTGTATTTTGATCATAACTTCTTCATTCATACTTCGATTTGGGTGATCTAAGATGCGTTAAAATCTAAGAATAATCTCTATAAGATTATTATATAATCTTAGTCAATCCATGATATTTTTATGATCAGAATTTAACGTGATTTACTGCTGATGATCTGTCTTGATGCCATTTGTGTTTGAGTGTTTCTCAATTATGTTCAATTGCTCAATTTTACTCCAATTATCATCCCAATTGCATGATTTTTATAATTACAAATAAAACATAGCAGTATCTTGATCTCAGAATAAAAATTCAAGTAAAATGACTAAATTACCCTAAAAGTTGGCAGATCGTGAGATTAACCCTAATAAAAAGTATATGCAATTGAGGCCTATCATTCCTCTAATTTTTTTTTAAAATATTTACAATTTAATTTTTAAACTAATCCCTAAATTATCTTCTTCTAGTGATTGCCACCATGATATACCAGGTCATTAAGTCCTTCTCGTAAAATCCAAATAGGATCAAATTTAATAGCTTATTTAAAGTTATTTTGAACTAATGAGTCTTGTAAATAAAATAATAGCATTATGATTTAATTGATATCTAGATAAAATTTTATTAGCACAATAAGAAAATTATTTCTCCTAAGATGTGGTACATAAAAATCTATAAGCAAGTAAAAAAAACTATGTCTAAGATTGAACCAAGTAAATTCACTAGGTTTAAAGTCTGTTAACTGATTTTAGTTAATAAAATTGATTAAATTTAGTACTTATGAAGTGATTAAAGGTTTTATCCTTCTTCTCAATTCTATATCTTACTACATTGAAATCATCACCTAATAGCTGAGATTTCTTATATCATATAATTCTTTCCAAAATTTATTTCTTTGGTTTAAAAGTGAGGTTCATATACAGATGTAAACATCCATATAAATCCTAAATTTTTATTTTTGATCATTAGAATGATTGAAAAAGTCAGTACCCATTAATTAATTAGTTTAAATTTACTTTCATTTAATCCTACAAGAATACTACTTGATTTGCCAACTAAAGGTGAAATTATCCATTTGTTAATATGACTACTAAGTGATATAAGTGTTCTGTCCTTAAAGATTTCTTTTTTATTTTCTGAAAACTAACTAAATCAATTGAGTGATCATATAATATATCTCTTGCTAATCTCCTACGTTTAGAGCTACTCAGGCCTCTTATATTCTAACTTAGAATATTCATAATTTAAGCAAGGTACCCAAGGATAATAATTCCTTACTAAGATCAGGATTATCTGTATAGACTTCACCATTTATTTTTATCTAGGATTCCATTTAATAGAAAAGTTAATTTTTATTTAGTTAGTGACCTAAGTAATGTACTACTTTTAATCTATTTTTTTAAGTTGTTCCTAAAGAGAGCCCACGATCAGTGAACATTACTACTATTTCATCGTATGTGTAATGTGGGTAGGAAAAATCATTGATTAAGGAGTTCATACCTGCCCTAAGGAGAGGAATTCAGTTTTGAAAAGTGGCTGGGACAGGAGTTCCTATGAAGTACTTTACTGACCTTTTAGTCTTGAGTCTGACACTTTGTCTTGACCCTTATAGAGGATCTGATTGAGAGAGTGGAGAATAAGACCTTATTGTATGTCTAATGGTTGAGGATCCTTGTATATCTCTTTCTTCTGGGATGCCTGAATTGTGCTTGGGAGTGGCTATGAGGGGGAGTAGGTTATGATAGCTAAGTTTTTGTGTGGGGATACCTCAACTATCTTTATTGTTTGGATATTGGTTGTGGTGGTGAATAAGGGATATCCTTTATTTCTATTTCTTCGATCTGAGAGGCCTTAAACTGGATACCCAACAAGGTCAATTTGCCAATATTGTTAAGGATCATGTCAGAAGTTTTTGTGAGGGAGGTAGGAGAGTTAAGGTGCTGAGTTTTTTTTTCAAGTAGGTTTTCCTTGAGATTGGGAAGGACCTTCTGACATGATGTATCTTTGGTTCAAGGTGCTTAGTTTTCTTGTTTATCTCGGTGTGTGATGTATCTCTCTGATCCTGAGATTGGGAAGGACCTTCCTGTGAAGGGGGTACAGAGTCTTTGTTTTTAGGTTGCTAGTACATTTTATATTTGTTCCCATTGTATGTACCTGGTCCGTAAAGCTCAGCATGGATTTGATATATCATCTTCTACTTCATACTTGAGATGGTAAAATGATACAGTACCGTTGGCTTCAGTGAACTTAAGGTTACGATAGGTTGGGATAACATCACGATGACATATTCTAACCTTCAACCCAAAGTAACAGAAATTAAGATGGTATCATGACCATGGGTCTATGTCCAATAGAATGCCACCTCCCAAGTCATCGACTATCCTCTTAAAATCCTCATCTTTGAAGAACCGGTATAGAAGCCCTTGGATCTTGATCCACATTGGAATATGTAGGTGTCCACTGATGTCATGCTTCTTGAGATTGTAAGCTTCGATAGGGAAACAGAGACCTCCAAGATCAAGCTCTCCGAACTCTATCATCGTTGCACGTTAGATAGGGTTGAGAGGATTAATCAAGAAATGATCTTTCGGTATCGTTCTTGCTACCCATCTGAAGCCCTGGAAAGTGAACATCTTTCTCCAAATGAGCCTGAATATACAAGGCTACCATCTTGCATTCATCATGAATTACTGCACTCCTTGAGATGATTTCTTGAAATAACTTATTTTCATCATAAGAAATGAATTTGAAGATAGCGTAGTTATCAGCATTGTCAAGCATTGTTGAGGTTTTGGTACTGATTGGGGTTTTACTGATGAGTGGGATCAATTTGTGGATAGGTTAGGGTTTTAGTTTGGTTGCAGGGTGATGGCACTGTATTATGAGGATCGATGACCTAAGCGCTCGCACTCGAAGTAGACGATAGCTTTGCGACAATCAGAGATGTGTGATTTCATTCTCCACAATTATAGCAGGTAACAACTCTTTTTCTATCCTTTTCTGAATTGATTGAGTTTTTGAATGATACAATTTCTACGAGGAGGAGGAGCTGGTATAGAGGGTTTAGTGGTAGGAAAAGTCGAGATAGCTTGATTTGATAGGGTAGGGAGAGGGGTTTCAGTTATGGTATGGATCGATATTGGTTGAGGACTGTGCAATTTCATAAATGGCTCTGTGAGTCTTTCAACAAAGAAGCATATGTTTCTTGAAAAGGTATTGTATACTCTCAATAGATCAGATTTGATTCTTGAGAGGGGTGGTGTCTCTTTATTTCTTAGATTTGTGATCAATGAAGTTGTTAACGATACATTGGAAGGATGATTTGATTTTCTTCACTAGTGGATCATTGTTATTCTCCATTGTCATGATTAGCTCGAATAGAATTGTGTTCTTTTCTCTCTCTAGTTCAACACAGAGAGGAAGAAGATAACTTCGTACCTCCGTTTTCCTCTCCTTTTCTCTCACCTCTTATTTGCTATGCTCTTCTTTTTTCTTCATAAATGTTATATATAGTTATATTAATAAGTAGATAGATACAAGCGTACGATATGACATAATATAGCATGTCATCTTTCCGTATGATTTTTTTACTAGGATTAGTATCAATTTTTAGTGTTATCTAATAAAAAAAATACTATCAGCAATGCTAATTGAGGAAATATATTTTAGAAATATTTTTAGTGTGCTAATATTCAATCTACCATGGCACCATAACTTAAAGTATGATATGTACAATTTACTCTAGGGTAGGCGTAACATATATTTTAAATGTGGTGGTTGTGGTTAGAGAGTTCTATTGTATTCTATATGGAGCTCTCTATTATGTGTAAGTAGTATGAGAGTGGAATTTTTATCCCCTGTAGCTTTCTGAAGCGTAACATATGAATCGTTGGATTTTTCCCTTAAGCCGATATAAATTTTAAATTAATCTAACAGACTATGTCTTGTTATTTCAAAAGAAAAAAATAGACTACATTCTGCATTGTACGGTACAACTGAGCTGAGAATCAATCCTAATACTTCTATGGTCATTTTTTTTTGAGGTAATCGGTAAAGACGCACGTTATGTTGAGTTGATGGTAATTTAGTCCAATATCAATAGCGCATTTAGAGAATGCAATGCACTTTGTTTTATGGACAAGTCAGTAGACACGTGCATCACTCATACATCCCTTCTAATTAATTCAGACCTTAGTGAAAATTTAATCTATGAGATTACATTTTTTTTGTTATTTGTAGTTCAATTTCAATAATAGGACAGGACGTGAATGCATGTTTATGATTTCGGGAGCAAGTTAATTCTTGGCAAGGACGAGCACGTGCCATTTTCTAAATATAATTTTTTTTTTGGAAAAAAAAAGTATATGTACTTAGAGGTGGCAATCGGGTGGAGGTTCGGGTTCGGATCGGATCAATTTGACTCAGTAAGATTATCGGGTCACGGGTCGGGTATTGAGTCTTTTAGTGTTGGGTCGTTTCAAATTTCGGGTCGTATCAGGTCGGATCGGGTTGGTTATCGGGTCATCTAATGTCAGGTCATTTCGGATTTCAGGTCGTATCAGGTCGGGTCGGGTCGGTTATCGGGTCATCTAGTTTCGGGTTGTCTCAGGTCGGGTCGGGTCGGGTCGGTTATCGGGTCATCTAGTGTCGGGTCATTTTGGATTTCGGATCATATCAGGTCAAGTCGGGTTGGTTATCGGGTCATCTAGTGTCGGATTATTTCGGATTTTGAATCATATCGGACTAGATTGGATCAGATCAGATTTCACCATCTATGTGTCTAATCTAGTCAGGTCAAATGAAACAGATCAGATTGAATTTCTAAGTGATACATATTTGAGTCATGCAGGTTTCACAGTAATTTTAATTAAATTAAACTCTTTTGTATTTATCTCCTCAATTCTTAATTCAACGTCATCTATACTATACAAGTTTCATTTGAAAGATATGTTAAATTATTGATAGAAAAATATTTGATAGATATCATAATTAATATTAATTTTATTATTTAAATTAAATAAGTTAGTATTCATAATAATAATTAAATTATTCAACTTATTTGACATTTACACGGGATCCATAAAGGTCACGTCTGAGTCTCCAAGAGTGTGAGCTGGAGTCTGGAGATAATGTTTTCATAATTCATTCAAGATTTAACCACAATTATGAAAATTTTATTGTCGGGTCATATCAGTTCGGGTCGAGTCGGGTATCGGGTCATCTAGTGTCGGGTCATTTCGGGTCTCGGGTCGAATCAGGTCAGGTCGGGTCGGGTATCGAGTCATCTAGTATTGAGTCATTTCGGGTTTCGGGTCGTTTCAGGTCGGGTTGGGTTGGGTATCGAGTCATCTAGTGTTGGGTCATTTCGGGTTTCGAGTCATATCAGGTCGGGTCGGGTTGGGTATCAGATCGTTCAGTATCGGGTTATTTCGGGTTATAGGTCATATTGGATCTGAACGGGTCGGACGGGTTTCTCGGGTTGGGTCGGGTTTTGCCACCTCTATATGTACTTAACTAGATATCTTAATATAGTACGTGATCTGTATATACGTCCGGACCGGCTTGATCCAATGATTAATATGTCTCGTTCAGAGAGAGAACATGTAGAGTCGAGGCGTCAGATTTGAAGTTAGATCCGTCTAGTTTGAAATATTAATATACATATGTATATCATCAGAAAATAATATAATGTATATGATATTATGAATTATTAATTCATTATATATATTTTAAATCTCAAAATAATGATAATATCATTTATATTATATAAAAAATTAGTCATGATACAAATTCATATATATATTATTTCATTGAGTTTATGATCTTATATCGAATATAAATTATAGGACTGAGAAAGACTGAGTTGGGTCGAGATTAGGCCTGATGGCATAGACTAGGTAGGATGAGTAGTGCCTAAAACTGATAAATAATCCGTCTATCCAGTCCATTATCATCTCTAATCTTAACATGTATTCTCCTATAGTCAAGGGTGGATGTAGGTAATCCAGGGGGTCAGCTGATCCCTTGAATTTTAAAAAATATTATGTTTTGGCTAAATTTTTGCTAATTTGACCCCTAGGTCTAATTTTTTGACTCCTCTTGATTGTTTAATTACTTTTATTGAGAAAATTTTATTTAATATCATGGCTAATAAAATAATTATGTAAAAGTTTCAAAATATGAAGTACCGTAGAGAAAAGTTTTCTTCATCGACTTGTTTATCTATTATTTTGAATTTTAATTTTTTATTATTTTAAATATATAAAAGGACATTATTTTGATAATTTTTTATTAGATAAGAATGTAGGGTGCAAGAAAAAATCATAATTCATTCAATGTTTGCTTCGACTTTTTTATCAGTTTGATAACTTTTTAATGAATTAGTTTGAGTTCGATTCAAAATAGTTCGATCTGTAATTATTTACATATATTTTAACTATTTAGTCAATAAAATATATAATAATATAATTATTTTATTATAAAAGTAATATGATATTATTAATTTATTAGTAAATTAGTAAATATTAGTTATTTTATCAAATATTAATATAAAACTAATAAAATTTTAATTATTTTAGCTCTAACTATTTATGATAATATGAAAATAAATATAAAAAATAAAATAATTGAGTTTGCCTAGAGTCTGATTTTATTTCAAGTTCAATTTAGCTCGAGTTTGATTTAGTTTGAATTATTTTCAAATCGAATTAGCATAGAGCTTAGTTCAATTGAATTTAATTTGTTTACAGTCCTATAAATATGTATGTTGAATTATTATTTTTTTATTTAGTATCTAATTAGCTAATAAGTCTGAACTTAAGAGAGTATTGCAATCCGATTACAATTTCCTCAATCCTTTTGTTGATCCCTCTTAATCAATATTCTGCATTAAGCGGTAGATTTAGAAGAAAAATGGAGGTTAGTTTAATACTTTAACACGTGTATTGTCTTTGTCTTTTTGATTTTCTAAAGTCACTTACCATAGTGGCTATATAAAATACATGATATAAAGATAAAATATCTTAGTGACAACACAAAAATACTCGATATATACATACATAGGAGTGAGTATGTATTAAATATTCATAATATATATAGATATCAAGTAAATCGATGATGGAACTATCTAAGGTTTGATTAAATCCTAAACTACTATCTTTTGCAGGAAAATGAATTTGACAATTGACAAACAGTCTTTAGGAGTAAATTTATAGATCAAGCTAGAAGGACATACAAGTTGCGCATGGAACATTTCAGAGGCATGTCAAGTTTTGTCGGTTGTCGAGTTGGAGAATGAAGATCTCATGGCATACAGTAAAAAAATAAAAATAAAATAATCACATTGTTATTTTGAAAATTTTAACAATAATTGTTATAGATAATTGTTTCGCTCCATTTTTCTTGTTTATTTTTTTTTGTGTCAATTGTTTTTTGTAATTTATCTCTTCATTCAATTTCGTATATGTTATTCATTTTTTCATTACTCCTTTTGTTATAACAAGTTAGTATTTTCTTTATTTGAGGTGTTATGTTATAAGTTGCTAGAAAAAAACTGATTTTATTTTAACTTCAACAAATTCAAATAGTGATTTAAGAATTGAAGTTTGAAGTATTGAACAGATAATTTGATTTAATAAAAGCAAAAAATTGATATTATTTATCACGACCGATAATTTCAAAAGATTTTTTTTTTCTTCAGAAATTGTCTCTCTATTTATTAGAGGCAAAATCTTTTTGATCATCAAGTTGAAAACTTTATTTAGAGTAATTTGATGTTTTGTGTTATTTGATTTTGAATGGAAGAATTTTTTTTCTTTTTAATTTTTTATGGATGTAATCATTTTTTTTTGAGTAAATGTGAGAGTTTAGACTACTTAACTTTAAATGTCCATAAAAATCTTTTATCTAATTTTCCCATCTGCGATATGCGATATAGAGAACATCACTTTTGTGACAATTGGAGGTGACAATCACTTTTTTCAAAAAAAAAAAAAATATATATATATATATATATATATATATATATATATATATATATATATATATATATATATATATTGTCCGCAGGCGTTTAAAAGAAAATTCAAATTTAGATTTTTGGAACTAAGGGTGTCATTTAGATTCTTGGAACTAAGGGTGTCATTGGAGGTGACAATTATTGACCCGACTCGATGGGTTAGTCTGATCCGATTTGAATCTAATCCGACTCGAAAATAAATGGATCGGGTACGGATCTAATTTTTTTGATCCGAATCGGGTCGAGTCAAGTTCGGGTCAACACGACCCGACCTGATTAATAATGTTTTTTAAAATAATTTTGTGATTTAGTACTATATTAAAACTTAAATATATATTAAGTATACACTAATTAAGATTAATTTTTAATTAATTAATATTTAATTATTAAAAATAATTAATAAATATTTAATTAGTTTACATGGGTCGGGTAGGGTCGACCCGTAACCCGGTTGGTCGGGTATGGATAAGCTTTTTTACCCGAATATAATCGGGTCGGGTTTGAATCGGATAAAAAAAATATGACCCAACCCGAACCGACCCATTGACACCCCTGGGTGTCAATTATTGACCAGACCCGACTCGACATAACCTGAAGATAAATGGATTAGATATGAGTTTAATTTTTTTGACCCGAATTGGGTCGGGTTCGGGTCAACCCGATCTGACCCGATTAATTTTATTTTTGAAGTAATTTTATGATTTAGTACTAATTAAAGTTTAAATATACATTAATTATAGATTAATTAAGATTAATTATACATTAATTAATATTTAATTACTTAAAATTATATAAAAATAATTAATAAATATTTAATTATTTTACATGAATCGGATCGGATCGACCCGTGACCAGATCGGATTGGATATAGATGAAAAATTTTTGACCTAAATTTAAACGGATTAAATTCGATTGGGCAAAAAAAAAATAATATCGTCCAGCCCGAGCCATGACACCCCTACTCGCAACTCTAATAATGCTTGCGGTTGCCTTTACACTCACGATTTCTTTTAATTTAATTTCATCAATTAGGGTATAAACGGATCAGATTGTCAACCGAATTCATCAATATTGCCTCAACAGTGTTTTGTATTTCTCAACTTTGCCTCGTCCTGACCGATTGTTCATTTTTAATAAATTGAAGACATTTTTTGTAACTATCAGTTGCAGATATTTTTAATCTAGGATCTGATTCAAGGACATTGAAGCCGTGTAGTTTTTGTAGGGGCCATATAACGGCAGAATCAAGATGTTGATCATTATATATAAATTTTTGCTTCTGATGACTGTGTATTAAAAAAATGAGAATAGATGATATATAATATCACTTTTAAAAAAGTTTCAAAACAGTATATATATATATATATATATATATATATATAGTTTGGTTACGATAATTTCATAAGCACTTCGGCCAAGTGTTTATGGCTTGAATTTTAAAATTTTGCGCCCGAAATTTTAATTTAAATAGCTTAAAAAAATTATATTATAATCTTATAGATTATCAATTTTTATCACATTTGAAATTAGTTTACTATACTTAATAATTTTTAAAAGATAACAATATTTAGTCTATAAAAATGGATATTTTTAATTATTTTTAGAGTCATCTTTTAAAAATTATTAAGCATAGTAAATTAACTCCAAATTTGATGAAAATTGATAATCCACTAGATTATGATATGAAGAATCTTTTGAGATATTTAAATTGAAATTTTGAGCACGAGATTTTAAAATTCGAGCCGTAAGCATTTCGGCTCGAAATGCTTATGGAATCACCATAGCCAATCCATATATATATTATATTCTTCACATTTGAAGTACGACAATGTCAAATGTTGTAAAATTATATAGTTTTGAACAAGACATTCTCTTTTACATTCTGAACTTAAAAATCTGAAGGGCGACTTGCTGTGAAAACAATTGCAGCGATCAAACTTAGACAAATGTTGGATGGACCTACAGTGAAAATTACCAATTTTTTTATTTTATTTTTAAACATTTCATAACTCGGACAAGAAGAAATTAAATAGGAAAAAGTAGTTTGTAGTATTGCGAGAAGACATTCCAAACAGTTAACTTGAGGAGTAAAAAGGAAAAAAAAAAGATCACTTTCAAGCAAAGAATTATTTTTCTAAACATAATTAATTAATTTTGTAGAAAAAATATTCTTCTACTTTTAGTCCAAAAGCAGCTAAAAGCTATGAATATGTTTTTTTTTTCTTTTTCTTTGCCTTTTTAAAAAAAATATCTCTTCAAGAGTTTAAGTCTACTTTTTCGCGTGCTAATCACTTAAGCTCGCTGTCTCTCTTTTTTTAGTGCAAAGCAGCCAAAAATCTCTTTCAAAACGAGTTTCACTATTTGTTCGATCATTTTCTAACAAATAAGGGGACCCCATTGGGTGTCTATAAAAAGTACCATGTGCAGTAAATTTGTTATAGGTCGCCCAAACACGCACAGAGCAATTCACATGACAATAATGCCTCATAACCCCTGCAATTATGTGCATCATGATCCTCTGAAATCCAGTGAAATCACAAAAAAGTTGTTCAGTCAAAATTCACTGTAGACGAGTCCGATTTCGTAATATTCCAGCATCATAATCCTCAATTATAGGGCACCTTTTCTGTTGCTCCAAATTAAAAAGCAGGATCCTGCTCTTCATCATCAAATGAAGTTCGTGTGATTCGCTCTACAATAACTCTGATTTTTAGTTTTTTCAACCATTTAATTGGAAGAGCATAATCCTTCTCTTCATTTAGGAGAGGAGCAGATTTTCATCCTCATTTGAGAGACCGAATTATGAGAGTAGCATGAGTGAAACTAGAAGTGATAGAATCGGTTTCGATCTAATTTAAAAAAATAAATAAATTGATTTTATTCGATATGTATCTAATTTGAGGTAAAAAAAATTAAATCATCATGATCCGATCCGAAACTAAATAATCTGTAATCCAATCGAAATTTATTAAAAATTTAAAACACATAATATATAAATTGATCTGACCTAACCACAATCCGACCCGATTTCTTTCAGAAAGTCAAACTGACCTGATCCATCCGATCAGAATCCGAATCTGATCCGACTCATCTAATTATCACCTCTAAGTGGGACCATGGATTGCATGTTTGGCCAATTAGGGAATTGTAGAAAGGGTTGAAGCCTAGAGAAAGACACAGAAGAAAGTTAATTTGCTGACGTGTCGTTTGGGCTCCACCGACCACTAATTCTCGGGCCCACCCCCGCCCACAAATTTGTTTCCTCTTCCCAAGTCTCTCTCCGTTTCTCTTCTTCTCCAACGCAAATCCAGAACATCTGAGTTAATAAAAAAAAAAGAGACAACACGGAATGTTTTTTCACCTACTATGCCCCGTTAATAAATTGTTGAGCGCAAGAAAATTCTTTCTAGGCAAAGGAAAGGTTGGATAAAGTAGTATATCCCATTATATATATCATATTTAAAAATATAACACACTATTGAAAATTTTTATAATTTCTGTATGCATTATTTTTATCACTCAGAAAATCTATATATCAGAATTTATGTGCCAATTTAATAACTTCGCGCTCCACACATTTAAATAAATTTAAAAGATGTATGGCTATTGGCTAATAACAAAGTTCTTGTTAAACAAAAGTTTAACGGCTATAATATTTTTAATTTGCAAATCTTCAGGAAAAGACATCGCAACGACAAACATTAAGATGTTGAGCAAATAAAGAGAGATTATTATAGGCTTCAAAAATTCTCAAACATCAATAAAATCTTAATACAACGCTTAAAACGACCCAAGAAGAGAGAGAAAAGGAAATAAAGCTCTCTCTCCTAAGGCGCTGACTGTTAGCACTGCTCTCTCTCCACTTCTCTCTTCACACCTCTGAAATTGAAAAAAGAAAAATTCCCACCTCCCCTCCTCTCCTCTTCACAACCCAAAAGACTTCTTTATACCCTAGAAACGCTCGTAAGGTCCTTTACTCTGGTTCCAATGGAGGAAGAACTGGAGGAGACCTCCCTGCGCCACCGCTCCGCAGCATCGCGGCACCACCACCACCAGCGCCGCCGCGCTAAGAAGCCCCTTCCTCCAGCTACGAACTACGATGACGTGTTTGGTGGGCCCCCGAAACACACCGTACCGTTCTCTGGCGCACCTGACGACTACTCCGAGGTGTTTGGCGGCGTCTCGGTCTCGTGCTCCATCCCGTTCCTTGATCTTCCAACCGGGCAGATGGACGGCTGGGATTTTGCGAGCGGGGAGAGCGTGAATGGAGTGGATTATGGGGAGATCTTTGGAAGATGCGACTTTGCTGATTTTGCGGTGCCATATGAGGAGCTCTTTGGAAGAGGAAGAACAGATGAAGGAGACATGGACATGCATTTCGCTTCTGCTAACGGGAGGTGTGGTTTTTCACTTTTTACTTTTTTCTTTAAGTGATTTTGATCTGGGATATTTTTTGGAGTTATGGGTTCTTTTTGTGTTATTAACATAAGCTTCAATTGCACAAAGTACTAATTTTTGGGGCTTTGGGGTTTCAGAAACTTTTTTCAGCGTGTTTTACGAAATTAGATAAAAGTGAGATGAAACCCTTTTTTTCTTGTATATCCTTAGTATAAAAGTTAGCAAACGAGAAAATTACTTTAGTTTTGGGTTTTGCTGAAATCATGTTTTGTACATATAAGAAGTTATTTAATTTAGTCGCCTTTTATATTTTAGTTTTCTGAAGTTAGAAAGCAGAAATCTTTCTTTTCCTTTTATTTTCCTGGATGCGCCAGAAATAAGAAGAGAAAAAGACAAAAAAGGATAATTACGAGATTAGCTTGGCTGATTAATGTATTTTTTAAACTCTTTTAGGTTTTAGGTTAATTTTTTTATTGGCAAAGAACTTGTAGGTGAGATACTGTTTAGGTTGAAGGTCCTTTTCAATTGAACTATGTGTTGCAGTTTGAACTGTACAAATTGAAAATAAGATTCTGTTTTTGGTTACCAACTGTCTGAAGGTCCTAAACTTTCAGGGGAGATCTTTCTATAATGCAAAGTAATTGTGTTTATAGAAGTTGTAAATTGTTGCCTAAACTTTCAGGGGAGATCTTTTATTTGCCAATTATTCTCCATATCTCTGTTGCAAATTTCTGTTCAGAAAGCTACTTTGCATGAGTATGCCTTTGGTTTTGGTATTAAGCTACTTTGCATGAGTATGCCATGGGTTTTGGTACTTACCCTAGTGTGTAACTGGAAATCTGCATGTATAATTTTATTGATCTTGATCATTGAAGTTTTAGAATTTCATCTAAAATTTACATCAAAATTTATGCAGGGCGTTTTATTTATGAATTTTGCGCGGGAACCTCTGAAAATCAAATGTGTGCTTCCCTGAAATTTATATTAGAGAATCCATATTTCCATTTTCTAGATGCTTAGTGAGGGTTCTGGATTTAGTCGGTGCTGTTGTCATGGGAGCTTAACGGCTGTAATTTGACGAGCATATATTAAATTATCCATCTCTTATTTAGCATTATTGCTTTTTGGAATTTTAGGTCATCAGTCAAGAGTAGATCTGGCCCACAGACCATAGATCCGTCAGCATTTATCCAAGAATACTCTAATGAGGATACCATTCCATATTTGGAAGATGCAAACTTCTCTGTGTCTTCTGACAAAATTCCAACGGAGTATAACACATCCTACAGCAAGTCGAGCAGGACCAGAGCCAAGGAATTGCTTCACACCACTGCATCTGTACCTCAGCCCCAAACTGGTTTCACTTTTGTGGTTGAACCCAACACGCCATTACCTGAGTATCTCCCCCGTGTCAATGAGGATACAACTACTCATGAAACCACCATGAAACCTAATTCTAAATCCTCTGCGAGCACGCTGTCTATATCTGACAGAGAGTCAGAACCTCCTGGTGTACCCTTTTTGGATGTAGCTGATGTCAATCTCCTAACTCGATCAGCAAACTTGCCACCTCCAGCCCGGCCGCCATCCCCTCAATTATTAATAAATGAAAGGCAGAAAATAAACACAATACCTAAAGCTGATCCTGTTTCTAATTCGAGTGCAGAGGCCGAACAGCTTCCACTGCCTCAACAAGAGAAGACCAAGCCATTTTTGAAAAGTGATTCATTACCACCAAATTTTGATTTTGTACCAAACTTGAAGCTTGACAAGAGGGAGAAACCAAAATTGAAATCAAGACCAAAGACATTTTTAAAAAGTGAGTCCCTTCCACCAGGTTTTGGGTCTGAATTGGATGCCATGAAGGAAGCAATGGAATTTGCACAGGCAAGACTAAAGACTGCTAAGGAATTACATGAGAAAAGGCGTGAGGGTAAAATTACTGAGTTGCCCCTAAAGAAAAAGCATGTTAAAGAAGAAAATTTGGAGGGTTTTGAGGGGGAGAAACCAAGGGTGTTGCGATCTATTAGTTTGGCCTCAAATTTCAGTAAGAGCCGAGAGTTTATGAAGATGCAGGGTGGAGTTATGGCAACTCAAGGCACTCGTGAATTGGAGAAATCCGGAAAGTGGAGATCAGATGAGGATTTTCATGAATTGACTTCCATAGAGCCAGCAAAGGAAAGAGAGTGTAAAGTTGAAATTACTGTAACCGAGCCCATGGGGGAAACAAATAGGGAATCAGTGCAAAACAATGGATTGACACCGACTGAAGTGGAATTAAATGGAAATTTAAATGCAGATCTGAATGCAACTGAAAACTTGGAACGGGCAAGAGAAATTAAGTATGGTGAGGACTTGAAGAGGGAAGAAAAGACAACTGTTGGAGCACTTGAGATTCTGACTGGAAGTCAGGAACCTGTGATTGAGAAAGAGCCAGTTATTATCCAGAACAATTTGGAGTTAGGAAAAAAGACGGGAGACAAAGATACAGAAAATTTGAAAGAAGATGCTAATGGGATGCCAAATGTGGAAAAGATGGTAAATACAGGAGAAGAAACTGAAGACGGTAAGGGATGGACCATGGAAGTTGGGACAGAAACTGATGATGTTGACGGAATTAGATTGGACGAGGAAATGCAAAGACAAAAGAAGAAAGTAGCACTAGAGGAAGTAAAGCAGAGAGAGACAGAAATGAAAGAAGAGAAAGAAAGGATACATAGATGGGAAGAGGAGAGAGGGAGAGCACTTCAATTGGAAGAAGAGAAAGAAAGGAAATTCCAGATGGGAAAGGAGAAGGAAGAAAGAGAGAGGAGGGAACAAGAGAGAATAATGGCAGAAGAGGAAGAACGACTAGAAAGAGAGACGATGAAGAAATTGGAAGAGCAAAGTGAAAGAGAGAGATTGGATAAGGAAAAGGAAGAGAAGCAAAGGATGATGGCTGAAGAGAGAGAAAGAGAGAGAATATTAGAAGAGGAGAGACAAGAAGAGAAAATGATAGAGGAGATGGTGAGAAAATTGGAGGAAGAAAAGGAAAGAGAGAGAAAATTAGTGGAGATAGAAAAGGAGAGAGGGAGAGTGAGGAAGCTGGATGAACAGAGAGAGCAAGAGAGAGAAAGAGTAAGAAAGCTGGAAGAAGAGAAGCAAAGGGGGAGAGAGATGGTTCTGAAGTTGGAGAAAGAAAAGGAAAGGGAGAGAAAATTAGAAGAAGAAATAGAAAAAGAGAGAGAAAGAATAAGAAAGCTTGAAGAAGAGAGAGAACAAGAGAGAGAAAAAGTTAGAAAACTTGAAGAGGAGAGAGAGCTAGAAAGAGCAAGAGTTAGAAGGCTGGAAGAAGAGAGGGAGCAAGAAAGAGAAAGGGTTAGAAAACTTGAAGAAGAGAGGGAGAAAGAGAGGATAGAAAAGGAAAGAGAACGAAAAGAGAGGGAGAAAATTGAGAAAGAATTGGAGCAGAGAGAGAGGGAGAGACTAACAAAAGAATGGGAGCAGAAAGAGATGGAGAAAAAGCTCGAAGAAGAGAAAGAGAAGCAAAGGATGGAAAAGGAAAAGGAAATCGAAGAGAGAGAAAAACAGAAAATGATGGAAAAGGAAAGAGAAGAGAAAGAGATGGCAATTAGGCTCGAAGCTGAGAAGAGACGATTGGAGAGGGAAAGAGCAGAGGAGAGGGAAAAGATGAAGAAGTTGCAAGGAGAGAAGACACAAGAAAGAAAAATAGAGGCCAGAAAGTCAGATGAGGAGAGGGAACGTGAGAAAAGGATGAAGGAAAAAGAGAGAAAAACAGAGGGTAGAAAATCAGATGAGGAGCGTGAAAAAGCTTGGGAGAGGAAGTCTGATGAGGAAAGAGAAAGGGAGAAGGTGAGAAGATCTAGGAAAGAGAGGGAAATCGGAGAGAGAGAAAGAGAGAGGGAGGAAGAGGAGGAGAGGAAGCGGGAGAGGGAGAAGGACAGGCTGGCGATGGAGCAAGCCACACGAGAGAGGGCAGAATGCATTGCAATGGAGCACATCACTGCTGCCAGACAGAGGGCTGTGGAGAACAGAGAAGAGATGAACACCAGATGTGGTGGAGAGGGATTTGAGAAGAAGAGGCCGAAGGGGGAGGATGAGAAGAAGGAGAGGGATGGGGAGAGGAATGCCAGGGACGCACGACTGAGAGCTGAGAGGGCAGCTGTGGAGCGGGCCACTGCGGAGGCCAGGGAGAGAGCCATTGAGAAGGCCAAGGCTGAGGCTGAGAAAGAGAGGGACCGCCTTGAACGCTTCAAGTCCTTCAGCAGGATCTCATCTCAGGTATCGACTATTGATTATTACTGATTGTAGGTTTATGCAGTGCTTCTGATATTGTTTAGATTATTTCTGTTACAAAAATTCATATCTGACTCCAATTAAATTATGAGAATCTTTTATTGACCCCATAATTGTCATATTTATCTTTGATATTGATTATTGTATGGATATCAACATTTGACCTGGTACTTCATTTAACCCCCATTTGGAAATTTTCTGGCTCTGCCCGTCAGAATTGTACAGTATGCAACCAGTACCGCTGGTTCTGACAAGATTAGATTGTTTGGCGTTTCGGTTAAAGTTTACTAAATCTTAGTAAATCCCTGCACAGTTTTTTTATCTTTTCATAATATTCCTTGTGTTAATAAAAATGATTTTAATATGCTTTACAATGTAGGATAATGCACAAGAGTCCCATTTTAAAAGGACACATTCAGATAGTGCTCTCAGTCAAGGTGAAATACTCTTTTTAAGTCTTAACATTTAGCTTTAATTTTTCTTTCTGTTATCTTGTTGTGATTTTATAATAATACAACAAAAATATATAGGTCATGGTGAATCTGCCTTAAGATATAAAGCTAGATTGGAGAGGCAACAAAGAACTGCTGAGCGTGCGGTAAGATATAATGTTTCATTGTTCCCCACTTCACTTTTACCCAAGTTACATATAAATTACTGCATTCCAACTTCTAATTATTTGTTTGATTCAGGCAAAAGCACTTGCAGAGAAGAACCGGCGTGACATTATGTCTCAGAGAGAGCAAGCTGAAAGAGATGTATACTCTTCTCTCTCCCTCCAATATAACTTTTTTTTGTTAGAGCTTTGAGGGCTTAGTTTTTGACATTCAACTGATTTTCTTTGCACTGGATATGCAGAGAATTGCTGAGCATCTTGATGCAGAGGTCAAGAGATGGTCTACAGGCAAAGAAGGCAATCTTCGTGCCTTGCTCTCTACCCTCCAATATGTGAGAGAGATTTCAGAAACCTCTTTCTACTACTAATAGTCTTGTTTTCCTATAATTTAGAAACTATCATATGGGTGCTAGTTTTAAACTTGGACTCTTTGCAGATACTGGGGCAAAACAGCGGCTGGCAACCAATTCATCTGACAGAGGTGATTACAGCGGCTGATGTGAAAAAAGCTTATCGAAAGGCAACACTATATGTGCATCCTGACAAGTTGCAACAAAGAGGTGCTTCAATTCAGCAGAAGTACATATGTGAAAAAGTCTTTGATCTTCTCAAGGTAAATGCTTTGTCATTTTTAAATTAAAAACAAGATCTCATATGCTTGAATTATAATGGAATTATCAGATTTTTGTTTGCTAGATGTGTGCTTTGGGTTATTGGAATCGGCGGTGGAGTTGGCTGGGGATTCTTTATTCATTGAATTAGAATTTGGGAGTGAGATTGTGTGTGTGGATGTGTTTGGGGATTTGGGGGTAGTTTCCTGATATATCCACCGGCCTGAATGAGATTCTTTGAAAATCTTACTGTGTAGTGCTGTTATATTTTTTTTTCTCCTCTGCAAATGACGTTTCCTTAATTTTCCTTTCTTCCTTTTTTTTTGGGTTTCACATTTCAGGAAGCCTGGAATAAGTTCAACTCAGAGGAGAGGTAGACGACAAATATTAGGGCTTGTGTTGTTGGTTTTAGGTTTGCTTTGGGTTTTTATTACCCTGAAGCAGCTTACCATTTAGGATGTGGTTAGTTTAGTTATTATACTACCCATCTATCTATCAGCATTCATTTTAAAGTATCTCTGTATAAAGTTTAGTATGTGATGCAAACATGTCATGCAATGCTAAGCCTAACTTATGGCTGGTTTATAGAATGATGATCAATTTTAGTATATAAAAGTTAGCTGGTTAATGCTATTCTGCTTACTATCTTCTGTTGGGTTGTGTGATTTATTGCTTTCATACTTTGGGGTAATTTCAGTGTCTGCTATAATATTAACCAGTATTAGTTCTAGCTGTTGGAGGTGTTAACCAACGAACTGGTGTTCAACATGCAAACATTTGAGTTTTTAACACAGCTGGAGCCATATCCTTTTTTTTTTCTTTTTGTGCGGAAACAACCTTAAATTTTTCTTTCCTTGCGTATTTAGATAGATATAGTCTAGTATAAATTCTAACTAACTTAGAACACCATTCAACTCCCATCAAACAATACAATTTATACTGGCCCTAGACATGTAAAATATCTTGCCGCTTGCATGCAGCTGATGGTTTATTAATTGGTAAATAAACTATTCGTTAAGTAACTTGCAAACAACAAAGTGCATAACACAAATCCAGCTTGATATCGAAACAAAAACGATCTTAGATCAGGCACAACTATTTGGATGCAATAGCCAATAGGGTATCAGACGTACAGATGCCGGTTCAACAGACCCGTTATGGTTTTGCTCCTTGGGTTCTTCTCTGCAGTTTTTTTTGTATATAATAATTATATTATTATTAATAAGAGTGATAAAAGTAAAATTTAAAATTTACGAATAACAGTGACGTATTTGTTCTTGTTCATCCTGATTATTATCTATTACTGTTATATTAACATTATTACTGTCGATCAATCATCAAAGACGCCACTAACAGTGTCGCGTTTACAAAGACGTCACTGTCAGTGATGTGCTTGTTCGTGCCACTGTCAGTGGCACACTGTCATTTATGGATTTTAAATTTTGTTTTTATCACTCTTATTATTAATAATATAATTATTATAATTATTATATACAAAAAAAAAACTTTCTTTGGTACTTAAGGTATCAGCTTCATCTCACGACATGTTTGGATGGCTTGATCAAACATCTCTTCCATTGTGTATTTGAAACTTGAATACCATGTCCAGAAGCTTCTTTGAAGAAAAACTTACAAGCTGATCCTCTTGAAATCCCTTGAGCTCACATTCATAGTTTACATGGTTAGAAGTGATAAAATGACTTTTGAACTCTTCAATCAAGCAAGAATTACAGAAGCATGAAACCAAAAGAGCAGTTCAAATTGAAATCATGTTAAAGAGATTTAATCCAGACTAACTTTTGCAGTATGTCGTATTCGGGTAGCGATTCTTGAGCACTTTGTGAGCTTATAAATGTTGGTATCATGAGGAGAGCAAATGTAGTGTCCCTTCGACTCCGGCCTCTCAAACAGAAAAATGTGGGATTCACATAGATCATCCAAGTGAATGAATTGAATGTTCTTCAACATCATACTGTGATTCAGTTCCCACACAAGAAAGTTTCATATTCTCAGATCATAGTAAGGGAAACATTTTCCCCTTTTTAGATTTGATAACTTATTAAGCAGTAAACTTTCAATGACAAGGACAGTGAAGTACCTGTGATGAGAGCAAGTGCAGTAATCAAACTAGGAGGTATGCCTGTCGACAGAAACGGCCCCACTACCAATGCCGGGATTATGGTAATCAGGTCTATTCCATTCTCTTCTGCATACTTCCATGCTTTCTGCTCAGCCAGAGTTTTTGACACAAAGTACATCTGCACAACTATTCACTAGATTAGTGTATTTGTTTGTTTCTTCGAATTCTAATATTTTGCTTTTGTTTTTGTTTAGGGCCCTGTTATGTTTCTGAAAGTGGTGTTTAAATGAAATCAATGCAACCTGGTTTATGTAAATTTATAGCATTCATTTTCTTACCCAATATGAGATGTTTGGCCCTGTTCAAATAATGGTTTAAAGATTAAGCGCCAATATATGCCATAACTTCTTTTCTTCTGAAATATTGAACTTCTCCCACGCCATTCCTTGAAAGGAAATAAAAAAAAGAAACAAATGCATACCCAGCCAGTCATTTTGACTCTTATGCAAAAGTCAGCATCTCTCCAGCATGTCTCATCATATACTGCCTTTCTATGTTCTTCCACGTTTACAGTACCAGCAGATGATTGAACAGCACACGCTTGACTGTACCAGCTTCCTTGAATGACTTCAGAATTCCCACCATTCCTTCTATCGTTGGTTTTATTACTTAATTTTTCACGGAGATGCAAGAATTATTAGGAAAGGTGGAATTCGTAATAGACAGCTCATGATAAATGAAAGAAATCAAATGGAAGCTAAATACTTCGATGTTATGTGCAAGTATTATAAAATTATCAGAAACCAGCAGCTCTTACATATTACTACAGTTCTTAGTTCTGTTTCATTAATGTTACAGTCAATTCTATGAACTAGAATAGGATCACAGCAATTCACCTCGGGGTCCTTGGATTCAAAATCCATAGGGGCGGCGACATGAAAAACACCGGTGCATCTTTTTATGGCATATATCATCAATGCTCCCTGGCTCAATGAGATTAGATTTGAATAGCGTCAGTTGTTTGGTAGCCCCTGGCAGATCAAGCAACGGCTTCGTTCTCTTCTGGTTTGCTGCCAAAAGGAATAGTTTAAGTTGACAATCGCCATTTTTAGTTATGGTTTATTCATTGTCACATTGTTAAGCTCCTCGTAATTACTGGATTGAAGATTTCTTTCCTTTTTTTTTGGGCGGGGGGGGGGGGCTATTTTTCTTGGTTGAAAATTATCAAAAAGAGAATTTTCATTTATTTTCTCTTCTTTTTTTTCATCTGGTCATTACTTTTCTATTTACAGTGTATGTTCGGACTGTGGATCAGTGGTGTATACAATCTGGGTATAGTTCCCATTGGAGCTGATCTTGAAGGAAGGAATTTTTCTTTTCTTTTTGTTGTTGGTGTCTTGAATTTTGATCACAGGTTCAGCTTCAGTTTATTTTAATTGGTAGAATCCCTATGCAGGAGTCCTGCTCTGCATTTCAAAATTAACTTAGTTGCATTATCTTGTCTATTCTTTTCATTTTATTTATCATTGTTTGACTGGTGAATATGTCCACAGAAAGCAAACACATATTATATGTGTCGATAGATTAATTTGAACTGGTATGTCCATACTTTTACTCAGTTACTCAGTAGGTTAGTTTGCACCGAATATAAGCACGTGATCTGAATGAATGGTCCTGAATTTCTGACGGCTCTGCTTGGGGCCATCCAGCAATTTCTATAATACTACTTGAGTATTTGGGAATTATTTTCAAAAGAGATCTAGGAACAAATAAGAAAACGGGAATATATTTCTGCCTGTCTCAACATACTTTCATTTGGAGATGGACAATGTAAAATTTTAATACATAAACTGAATCTCATTTTAAAAATATTTTATATTACTGACAACGGCGGAGGCACGTCATGATACAAAATGGTGTCAATTGACGTCACTGAAATTTATAAATTCCTAATACAATTTTTAAAATATGTAATGTGTTTATGATAATATTTAGCGTCTTATTATCTATTTAAATACAATGAAAATTGTTTGATATTTTCATTATTGACGCTACTAATTTCTTTGGCCAATGAGAAAATTTTTTTTACTTCGTGGCTAGCAAAAATTAAAATTCGTTTTGGAATTTATAATTTTAGTTATCATGATAAAATATTTTAATTTTAACATAACAGAAAAATTTAGTCTAATAATTTACTTGAATCCTCATATCTCATCAAAAAATCAACATTATCAATTATCAATATAGGAAAGATTGAAAAGTGATTCATTTTTTTCTTTTGAAAAATTGGCTCACAATATGAAATGTGATAATACTTATTCCAAAAGAAAAAATTTAGATCACTTATCAATTTTCCAGTAAATTGATTTAAATTTAACATACAATTTTAGTGCAATAATTTATTGATTTAGAATTTTTTATTCTTATGATGATTTTGCAAATTGACTTTCACACTTTGTCTAAAATGTTCATTTTCACTCTTTTCTCATAGATAAAAAAATGAAGAGGTTTCTAGATAAGGGATGAACAGATTTTGTGGTAAATGGATGAATGACTTGTTTGGACCACTATATCCAGAAAGAAATTTTATATCGTATTAGTAATAGAATAATAGTCATATGTTCAATCTATCCAAAAATAAAAGAAATAAAATTTAAATATATGAAAAGAAATAGAATGACTGAACTTTATTTTTTTTTTTTACTAAAGCAGTAGCAGCTCTTTTGTAAACTTAGCTGGACATAGATTAATATATTTGCCCTTCATTCAAAATAAAAGATTAATATGTTTGCATCTGTATTTCAACTCTTGTGCTAAATGCTAGAATTTTTAAATTTCTCATCCAAATGGCACTCCAAGTTGCTGAATAATATTTTAAAATTAAGATATTATAGAAAATCAATTTTTATTATTTGTAGAAACTTATATTGCTTTTGATAATTTTCAAAAGGTGGTCATTTTACTAATATTAATATTTTTTATGATTTTAGGATCATTTTTCAAAAATTGTAAAATAATAATACATCATACTCTTTTCAGATTTTGAAATTAATATTTTTTATTAAGCTATTAGATCAATAATTTGGATGCAGACATCTTAAAATTTTGAATCAATATTTTATGTGTATAAATGCAAAGAAAATATTTATTTAACAAATGATTTTGCCCTTATATATAATATTATAAAATTAGAAACAATTAAATTTGCAGGTCAGTCTGTCAGATAATAACTCCAGTCATAGCTCTCCAGTTTAAAAAAGATTGTAGGGTCTTTTATGGTTGTATTGTTATCTTTTCTCAATCAATAATATTTTTAAGTTAGGAGTTGGATTCCTATCTTATTTTTTTTCAAAGGAAAATATTGTAGGACACCGCAGAAGAATTTGTCCAAGCTTTAGAGTTTAGAAGAGTTATCGCGTTTACCCTTGACCAAATTGGACGAGAAACTCATTGATGGTTTTAAAATGGATACATCCATTTTTGTTAATTGGAGCAGTAAACTAATGATTAAACTTATGTTTGAAATTTGATGCTTTTGTAATTTTGTTTAAATGCACACAGATATTGAGACTGAAAGTAGGAGTATGTAATCGGTCGGTTTTAAACCGAAATAAATTATTAACAGAGACACGCAAGTGCCATATTGAAGGAAGATGCCATACAAGAGGCTGTACAGTTTAGTGTTTCAACGTGTTATTATATAGACATTCGAAGTTTTATACGGTTTGTTAAATTATGAATCAAATTAAATTTTTTAAAATATCAACCGAATAAACTAAAATTTTATTTAGTTTATTCAGTTAAACTAAAATTATATCAATTAAAAAAGAATAAAAAATATCAATAATTAAAAAATTTATTAGAAAATTTGTAATTAAAAAAATAAAAAAAATAACTAAATAAAACTATAGAAAATAAATATATTCAGATTATCTTTGATACTAATTTTTATTTATATCAAGTAAAATGAATTTGCTTAATAAAATTTAAATTATTCGGTTTATCCGATTTAGAAAAATATAAATTGAACCAAAAAATATAATCAAATTAACTAAAATTTTAAACTGAAAAATCAAATCAAATATTCCAAAATTTAATGATTTGATTCAAAATTAATTAAACTGATATATTTGCACACCTAACTGTAAGTCTGCAACAAATCACAACAACTGCACTTTGCACTCAGATTTGAATCTAAGTCAAACTCAGATGTACTTGACAACTACTGACAAGTTTCTCAGGGGAAAAAAATTAAGCTAACCACACACACAGGTTTGTCTGTTGAAATATGAATACAGCGGTTGTCTCCTTATTCAATTAATAGGACAAACTTCTAAAATGCTCATAAGACTAGAAAATAGAAGTATTCTCTACATTACGATAGACATTGAAAGCTTTGGCGACAGAGCTCTATTTCTCTACTCTGATCTCTGTCGTACTCTCTAAGCTCTAGCCTCAATCTCTGTCATACTCTCTCTAACCTCTTCTCAAATCTCTGGTCTAAGTCCATTCAGCTACTCTCGATCTACAGTCGATACCCATTAAGTACAACTCATCTCTGGCGAGCACGGTCATTATGGAGTTTAGGTCTTTTCCAACCATTCTACTGGGCACATATCACAATTTATAGTTTTCCCATTGATTATTGGAATGTTGAGTACTTTAAGCAGGCTGTAAGTTCTTTTGACATCTTGACTCGGTTTCCATGGATAACCTCAGAGGTGTCAACAAACACTGAATATACTCACGCCGACATTACACTTGATTCCCCCCTTTCTTATTCTTGGGCAAGACAATGGTTGGTCGGTGTGTGAAATATATACATTAGAAGATGGCACCCACTCCAAGGTAATCATATGTCTCCTTCCCCGGCCCCTCCTTAGACGCGTATTACAGAATATGCTAAATGTCAGTGCTGGAATTGTCAAGATTCGCATGCGGCATTGGTACACACGTATGTACCCAATTGAGACTTAAAGCATACAATACTATTTTTTGCACAGTAATTTGTAAAATTAAAATAAAAGTAGAAAACCTCAACAATAAAAAACAATAAAAAACACGAACCCAACCTTCACATTTATTATACTCCCTCAACATGAGCGCAGGAGATCAATTTTCAAAAGTTTGACCACTTACCATCTGAATTCGGGTTTAGACAGGGGCGGATGCACACTAGCCCAGGTGGGCAGCGGCTCCCTCTTAGATTTTGAAAAACAGTGTTTTTCGATAATACTTTCGGTAGTTTGCTTCCCCTTAGAAAATTTTGTTGTCCCCTCTAAATTGTCTGATTAATTTTATTGAGAAAAAAATATTTAATATCATGTATAATGAAATAATTATGCAAAGATATCAAAATATAAAGTTTTATAGACGAAAATTTTCTTCATCAATTTGATTATCTATTATTTTGAGTTTTATTTTATTGTTATTTTTAATATATAAAATGTTATTATTTTAATAAATTTTTTATTAGGTAAAAATATATATTAAATTATTTTTTTTATTTAGTACCCGATTAGTTAATAGATTTAAACCCGATAAGCTATTACACTCTGATATTTGCCCCCCTAACTAAAATTCTGAATCCGCCCATGAGTCTAGATCATCTGACCCAATAAGAGAAGCTCCCCGTATTTTACAGAGTCAGCTGCGAATCCGTTTGTCAAATTCTCAAAACGAATTAAAATCCAACCTCATGATGAATCTGATACTGTGATTTGGATAGGCTCTCTTCCCATTTTGGCTACTGTAGACACCCAGCTCTCTCTGCTTTTTAATCACTCTCCTTTTGTGTCAAATCAAACAGCAACTACCGTATGGCCTGAGTTGAGTTGTTCAAGGGAAAAAGATACAATAACATTGGGACAAGCTATTTCTTCTCATAACATATAAGAGATAATTAATACTGATTGCAGACCCATTTATTCCTCTCTTGAAAGTCCCTCTAATTATGCAATTGCCAAGTCTACATTCAACGAGCCCTTTCCGAATATACACTCCTCATCTAGTTCTATCCTGGACCAACATCTTTCCTCTAAACTCAGTAATTCAAGCAAGACTACTTTTCTAGTTGCTAAGTTCACCCAACTAGACCCAAATTCGGAACCCAATCTCATACTTCCTGCTAATGCTATCTCTACCAGAAATTGGTCGATGCGTACAGTATCTAAGGTCATCTGAAAAGGTTGCAATTGACACAACTTTTGTATCCACCATGATCAGAACCTTGGGTGTAAATCCTGCCACGCAAATTATTCCCATTGCAAGGAATACCTACCTGATTGAATTCGTGAATACCCCTAACATGAACTCTGTCTTGGACAATGCGCCATGGAATTTCAGGATGGATCTGGTGGTGGTTCGCAAAGCAAATGACCCGGCTGATCTATCTCCCGACTTATCACCCATGCAGAAATATGGCTGCAGATACACAATCTACGTCTGGAGGCACTTTCTGCTAGGTGGGTGCAACTAATTGCTTTAGAGGTTGCCCAACCAATCTCCGATATAAGGGAAGGTTTCCTACCGGACAGAAAATTTCACAAAGTTAAAATATGGCTGCCAGTCACTCGACCTCTGAAGGATAGATTACAAGTGACCAAACGACCTTAGATAACTTTAATCATGTTTTTTTGTATACGAAAAGGTTAATCGGGTTTGTTCCTTTTGTGGAGTCATTGGACATGAATACTCAGCTTGCAAGTTACATCTCAGATGATCCTCGTTATGTGCGTAATAGTAATTTGATGAACTTAAATCCTAATAGGTTGGGCTAAAAGAATATCAAAAAAAATTTAAAAAATATAAAATTTTATTTTCAATGAGAATTTGATATGGAGAATAAATTAAATAGTTTGAATCAATCATTTTTAACTTGAATTTTGAGATTTTGATGCAGTACACAAGTACATTCATGCAACGCGTTGTATTTTAGCCTTCCTCTCTCTCTATATATAGTAAAGATAGTGTGAGGTTAACTCAAAAAATATATCAAATCATCTGCAAATTTTAATTTATCACGCTCATTAATTTTTTTATATGAAAATCTTGTGGGATGCAAAAATTTAGAGTATTTTTAGTTTTTTAAGTCATAGTTTTTATTTTTTTAAATCAGCTCTAAAAATAATAATAATATATTCAATACTTGAACATCATTTTAAAAAATTAAAAACGATGACTTAAAAAACTCAAAACACTCTAATTTTCAAAAATAATGTTCAAAGATTAAATATTTTATTATTATTTTTAGAGCTAATTTTAAAAAATTTAAAACTATGACTTAAAAAACTCAAAACATTATAAATTTTTACATCCCACAAGATTTTTATATATTTAATGAGCATGATAAATTAAAATTTGAAGATAATTTAATATATTTTTTGAGTTAAGCTCACGGAAAGCCTCTATGAGTTTAAGCTCACGGTATCTTGGTGCTCATGGTATCTTAAGGTTAAGCTCACGATATTATATATATGGAGAGATGAATTATGGTGTTTTGCAAAATAAAAAGAGTGATACGTTCTCCCACTGGTGACACGCTGTCAGTGGCGTGTTTATAAAGCACCATTAATTCTTTAATTTTTTTTATTTTAAGTCATTTTATATTAAAAAAATACAACCGCGCCAGTGAGAGTGACACGTTCTCCCACTGGTGCACCCCTTTTTAAACTTAAAGCTTTTCACCGTTTCACCATAGAATTGGAAAAGAAGAAATTGAAAGATGACACTCTCAGTGACATTTTTACTCAAACGCGTCAGTCTGAGTTGCGCGTTTACACAACATCATTGACAATGACGCGTTTATCATTCGTATTTTTGAATTTTTAATTTAATCACTCTTATTATTAAAAATATAATTATTCTAATAATTAATTAAAAACATATGGAATTTGAAGCACTGGAAGCAAACAAATCTATTATTAGCGCCTCTCAGACTTAGGTTGGATGTTAGGTGGGGGCGTGTTACATGTCTAACTCTATATTACATGTGCACGTAATATATGCCGTGTAAAGGAAAAGAGTAATGACTGAACAGTCCATATTCTGAGTTTCTGACTAGTTTATTATTTTATATTAAATATATAAATTATAAAAACTTTTAATATTACTTATATTGTAATCTATAACTTCTTTCAATGTTTTGATCAAAATAACTATTATGTTTCCACACTTCTTCGTTCTTCATTTAAAATAACTATTATTTCGTTTTTTTATTTCATAAAATGATCTATTTTCGTAGGAAAAAAATTATTATTTTAGTGTCATTTTAAAACATACGAAACAAAACCACAAAATTAAAAAAATGAATTTTTTTAATCCATGAGATTTTGATTAAAAAAAAATCTATTACGTAAAATAAATTAAAATTTGAAGACAATAAAATACATTTCCACATCGGAACTAACGAGATGACGAGATAAATTATTTAGTCTCAAATCTCAATGAATTAAGTAAACCAAGATAAGAGATTTCTCTAAGATATTGTTTCAATTAACATATTTGATGCAAGCAAAAAAGAACAGAATTAGTGTTAAGATATTGTTTCATCTCTATTTTTATGAAAAACAGCATTAAATAACTTGGTTTTGCTTTCTGTTTCTTTTTTTGTTTAGTGTTCAGAGGAGGTTTGAATAATTAATTCACCAAAAAAAGCTCTTGTGATCGTATTCAATTTTATGCGAAATAAATTTGACAACAAACGAATCCAACTGTGGTATTTTCCTATAGTTCACAGTTCAGCGCCAAGACTATAAAGAATCTCATCGCTTTTCATCACAATTCACAAGCTATAAAGAAATATTTGGGCTCGGTATCTTTCGTACAAGCGAAGTTTATGCCCAAAATAAATATGACAACTTCATCTAGACATTCACATTTTTATTTTATTAATTTAAAGTAAAGTGGGTTTTTAAGATATAAACTGGATATGTCATAAAATTAGTAGTTTTGGGCGTTACACGTATAATTTCCAATGCATTTTGATCAGTTGACATTCTTATAGGTACAACCTTAATGATTTGAAACCCGGCACCTATGCCTTGTAACTATGAAGGTCATGATATATACATACTCTAATATACTCCCAAGGTTATATCTATTGAGCTACCTCAGCTACCAAATCGGTTTACATAATGGCTCATAGCATATATATATTTTATTAACATTCTACAGGTTGCGAAACCGCACCAAAATTTACAGCCACCAGCTTATTAATTATCACAACAAACACAGCATTATGCCTAACAACATGTCTCTACCTTCATATCACCGTTCCATCCTTGATTGTTGCATTTTTGACAACCACTGTTATACCCGACCGGATGTAGAATCCGTCTTGCAGGCGATCAGCTTCTTGCACGCCCTATAATAAATAATTTTTTGAGTAATTCAAGAAATAATAATAATAATAATAAATCAGAAGCTGGAAAAGTTCATGTTCAACAGTGATACCTCTTTGTTGATTATCATGACATCCCTCCCAATCCTAGCATTCATGTCAATTATACAGTTCCTGAAAGCAAAATATAACAAAAATTATCAGAAAGAACCCTTAAAAGTACAAATTCTGTTTCTTCTCCTTTTTGACAGGAAAAAGTGTTCTTTTCTTTCTCATTTTTTTTTACATTGAGTCGCCTCTGAGCATCTGCTGGTATTATTGGACAAGCATCCCAGTAGAAATAAAGGGGGCCTTTGGACCTGAATCATACAATAATTCCTGGTAGTGTTCAATAAAAATAGTCTAACTTTTATGTACTCTTTATCTTATTTAAAAATTAAGATAAATAACTGGGCATATATATATATATATTCCTCACTTTATTTTTGTATTTCTTCCAACACCCACAGGAACCTTCCCTTCAGAAAGTAAGACTGACATTTCTTCTTCAGTTTCATAGAAGTCTGCTCCCATCATAAGAGTATCCTAATCATTTACAGCACAGAAATCAAAAGTTGAAAGAGTTTACACAGAAAATCAAAGTTAGAAGAATATATAATCAGAAACTTTTATAGGAGAAATGAGTGATAAGTTTTGATACAAAGGAAAATGAATAAGACTACAAGTATAAGGTTTGTTCATATACAAGTAAAACTGCCTAATCAGTAGAAATAAAATATAAACTATCAGAGATAGAATCTTTGATCTCAAAACTGTGTTTTGTTTAAAAGAAAAAAAAAGAATAGTTTGTACATCTCAATTCAAGAAAAAAAAGGAATGGTTTGGACCATCCCAATTAAGAAAACAAAAATTATCATAGTTTAGGCCATCTTTATCTACAAATGCAAAATTGAATAACAGGAAGCTTGGAAGAGCAACTCAGGTAAATTGGGCGCAGCAATAGCAAATCGTTTCAGAAAAGCAAGCGCTAAATAATGCCACTTCTTTACGCTATAAGCCCAGCGGGCATTTTCAATATTACAGTTCACTTGAGACTGTTAGGATCACTCGTTTCGGTATAGCACATTATAAGTACCATAGGAACTGCATTCACTTCTAACTCAACTCTGCTTTTTGGGTTAAAGATCAGTAGATCAAAGGGGAAAAAGTAGCAACAAAATGGAAAGGGAATTTTATTGTCTTTTGCTAGGATCTAATAATAACCTTTCCATGATTAATTATCCTCAATATTTTAAGACAAAACTGAATGCATATTCAATAATAGACAACATCAAATGCTATGATTGAATTGATTTACATACCTTGAGTTCACACCCAACATCAAGTCGTGACCGCACACCAATAATAGAGCGCTCAACAGAGCATTCTTGCAGGAAGCAACCATGAGACAATAGAGTGTCAACAAGCTGGAGATGTACATGAATTTTTAGTTTGAAATGACTACTATTATAACAGTAACTAACAAGGGAACAATTAAATTTGTTAAAGCACTGCTATCCAGGACATTAGCGAGGGAGAAAGAGAAATGAAAGGCATTGCTAAAACTTATAACAATCAAGCAAAAGCACAGTTGCACCTGGATCTAGGGAATAAGGTAAAACAGACAAGAAGGCTACGTGTGTATGACTTGCTCACTAAAATTGTTCTTTGCAAATTTACAGCCGCATTATACAACAGAAGTGATATTTAATCTGATAGTGATAATTATATTAGTTGATAACAGTATATAATAAAAAAAAAAGCCAACTCTAAGAAGGTTAAAAAGTATTATGAAGCAATTAATCACAAAATGATTAGTAGAATTTACAGCATCCTAAAATGCCAGGGTATAATGGAACATGGTACATCAGGGAAAAGAAATAATGGGAGGCATCAATAATTTTATGATGTTAGCATGAATAGAAAATAGTTCCTATTGGGAGCATCACTTTTTTTTTTTGAAGTAGCAGTTGAATAGCAGCATTACTTTATTGTTATATTAAACAAAACAATACTATAATAATAGTTACTAGACCTATTTCAAAACAATATATTTATCTGACATGAATGCCACCGTGTAATTTTATTTTATTTTCCAGTACATCCTTTCTAGCTCTTGTAAATTCTTCTTGGTTAATGAAATTCCCAGTGTCCCATTCACCTACTTCAAGAAAATGAAATTTACCTGACAATTATCCATTTTGGTTGGAGGGAGGTGCCGAGGTGATGTGAAGAAAGGATTCTTTGAGTCATGAAACTCGAACTTTGGAGACTGCATAAAGAGGAAGTGAAACGAAAGGTGCAAAAATACACCTCGGTCTTAATTTATTAGCTTGCCTCAGTTTGAGGTACTTCACAAAAGGGACACAGTATATTCCAACTTCTGCCCAAACGGAGAAAAATAATTTATGAAATCAATAAAAGAAATAACAAATGTGGTTTTCTGTAATTACCTCACTGGTGAGTGACAAATTAGCCTCAAAAAAGGATCTGATTGTCCCTATGTCTTCCCAGTAGCCATCAAATATGTATGACTGTAAAATCAAACCATCTATTAAGTTTATCAAGTCAATGTGTGGGCATAGTATAGTGTGTATAACATTATTCAATTGTTGTACCTGGACTTGGTAATCCGTTACAACTGATGGAAGGATTTCTGAACCAAAGTCATTGGATGATGCATATTTCGACCTGAAAACGATAAGACAATGAGGAAGGAGCAATGATGAGAGCCATGTTATAGTAAAAAGTGCAGGGAGTTGAAAGACTGGACCTTTTGTAAAACATTTTACTTGCTTCTTGGTGATATATGAAACACCAGACACAGGATCAGTTAAATATTTTATTTGAAGTCATATGGGTATTTTTCACACAATACACAAGATGAACATTCCAAGAAAGATTGGCTATGATGGTTATGACAGCAGACTTTATTTGTTTTAAAGGTGAACTTTGCATTAGAATGGTATGTAAAATTAAATAGATACAAATGTAAGGCTACATTATCTTTCTAAGTTTCTAGAAAAATAAATAAATATTAGGTTAATAATTCAATAAGCAACAAGTGTACAGCGGTGGGTGTTACCTCAGAAGGTTAAATAAAACTTGTCTATTAAAGACATAAACGCCCATCGAGGCGATGTATGGTTGATCCCAAGCGAGCCTCACTGACCCATTCTCTAATCTCTGAAATTAGAACCAAATATTAGTCAAAGAAAAGGTAACAGTATGGAAATTACCAATCAAATTTTTGATAGTGATCATGATAGGTGGAATATTTTAAATCTTAGATGTTTTTTTGTTGGGTTTAACCATGAAAGTTGTGTCGAGATATCACATTGAAATCATTTAATCCCAGTAAAATAAATTAAATAAAACAAAAGCAGTAAAGCAAGATTCAAACAGACCAGTTCCATGTTTGAAATTAAACCCTGATTTACGTATATGATGAAAAGTGGGATGAAGATTACAAACCATGTCCTCCAAATCAGGGCCTCTAGGTTTTTCAGCAAATTGAGTAATGCGACCTGACTTGCAGATCTTCACCAATCCATAATCAGATGCACGGCTTTTTTTCAAAAAAATACAAAAAAAAAGGGAATTAGAAACAAAATTTTGTTTTTTGACTTGCTACTTACTATAACAATAATTAGTGAAGTACTAAATGTAACATGGACTACAGTCAGGACTATTCCTAATAAGAAGGCAATAGTTAACTGTGAAGAAGAAAAAAATATATAGAACCTCAGTTAAACTCAAAGCAAGACCTGAGCATATAGAAATTGAAAATTATAACAATGAAACACCAAGATATGGCAAGTAATGGTGCGTAGAGATACACTATTTAAATGGTACAAACTCATACAGTTTTTCCACTGGACTACATAAATTGACTTGCAAAATAACTTCAATAAAGCAAGAAAAGAAAATTCAAATATCAAGAATATACCTCTCACCAACTGGGGCACATGCGACAGATATATCTGCACCTGTATCAAGATGATGCTGCAAGTACAAATTTCCTCTCATTAATAGACTAGAAGGAATATCATCCCCACTCAACACATCCAACTATTTTAGAAGCACCAAGTAAATCAAGACTTGAAATTCTACAACAGAACTTTTAAACCCTCCAAGTAATTGTTTTAAATTGAATGAAATTTTCATAAGCTATCCAACTTATAATATTGAATAAAAGATTATATAAAATAAAAACCATTACCTGGACAAATTTCATGTAGTCCATCCGGTACAACTGATCACCGGACAAAATCAAAATGTTCTGCACATCCTTCATCCTCTGGTCCTGAACGAATTCCAAAAAGGATTTTAATCTTAGAAAGAAAAGAATATGAACACAAAGATTCATGCGTTGGAACAACAAAAATAAAATTAATTGTTAATTCTGTTGATTATTTTAAACTTACTTCAAACATCCAGATGAACTGCCTCACGGCATCAGCTGTCCCCCGAAACCAGGTCATTCCTTTTTCGCCAGATGTTTGTGTGGCGGCCAATACCTGGTTATATTATAAAAACTATTATTTGAAAGCATATAAACGTTATATATCTTAGTGAAAGAAAAGCACAGTACCTCCACAAAACCATCAGTTAAATTCACGCCTTTCCCAAGGTTGTATGTTTTAGTAATGTGCCGATTAAGAGACGCGGAATTGAACTGGGTCATGATAAATATCTTATTTACTCCACTATGGAAGCAGTTACTCATAGGTATGTCAATGAGGCGGTAACATCCTCCAACTGGTACCTAGATCATAAAGAAAATGAACAGAATAAGTATAGCGGACATGAATGGGAAGAATATATAAAGTGTTCAAAGAGGTCCACAAGCAGTACAGATTAGTACTAGAAGATTTATCCGTGGCTTCAATCATAATTGATCAGCACAATTATCTGAATCGAAGACGACTATCATCCTTTAGTATTGACAGGAAAAGGCATCTTAATCAGAGAACTATTTTTACCAAATTATTCAGTGCAGGCTAAAAAAACACTTTAAATCAATGTAATACTGCTACAAGGGTAGTTATTAATTTGTACTTACAGCTGGTGTCGCCCTCGTGCTGGTGAGAGGGAATAGGTGAGTCCCAGTTCCCCCACCTAGTATGATGGCTGCCACACCCTTGGGATCGGCCTTAGTTTCTAACTTCGGTGGAATGAAGTACTGCATTGTTTTTCTATGCTATTAGTAATTGCTTGCATAAAGAAAACAAATACTAAAATTGTTTGCGTTCTTTTTTTTTTTTTTTGAATTAAGTACCCAAGATTTGTTGCTATAAACCATTCAGCATTGGACATGGATGAATCACGGAACAAGTAATCCTGAATTTATTTTCACTTTGATTTCCAATAACATGATAGAAATAGAGTAGTGGGTTTAAAATATGGAAAGTACTGCATGAAGTCACGAAAAAGTGAAGTGCTATTAAACATTGAGAAGTTCAAATTTACACTAAAAGTTTCAACCTTGTCACATTTTATAACTTAAAACACAAGACAACCAAAACATGACAAAGAAAACAACCGAGACGGGCAGATGGCCACACACCAAATTTGTGACCTGACAAGTATGGCCCACCAAAACTAACACGCACACCATCCCATACATTTATATTATGACAAAGAAGTTATAATTAAAGACTTCTAATTCAATAGAAAGAACCTAAGGCCTAGTTTGGCACAAGCATAGTTGTTATACCTTTACTCCCATAAAACCTAAAGTTATCCCGTAACAAACATGACCAAAAGAAAAAAAAGTTCACACTTTGTCATGCGAATAATACATGTATATATAACCACTCATTACAAAGGTACACAAACGTGTCAAACAAAAAATAGAGACATTGTAAGTGGCAACCTGGCTTTGCTATTTGATACTACTATACTAGTGTGTTACCAGAATTTTTTACATACATGGACAGATGGACTAGCACTAGTAGTGAACAATTAAATATTACAATTTTAGATTTTTCACAGATATCAGATGCAAGTGGGGTCAACATGTCCGTGAACTCGAAAGGTAACAAATACAAAAAGTTAATTATGATTTAGGAATAACAATTTTGATCACACCCAATGACACAGGACATGATAGGTTTATTAAATTATGCCTGAGCCAACTAGTAATTATTATTCGCATAATTAAAATACTTTTCTAATTGAATTACTATGAAATAGATAAAGTTTTGCTTCTTAGCAAACTGTACCTGATGCACCTCTCACAAACTTTCAGTAACTATGAAGTTGAGCTTTTTTTTTTTTTAAATTCTGGTCAAGCAATGTATAGTGTTTACTCCTTTTCAAGAAAATAATTGAGACCCACCACGGGCACCAGGGTCTTTTGCAAACATGCTTAAGAACAAGCAGGAAATAAAAAACAATTGAAAGGTGAGAAAGCTGGTGATGAAATGGGTACACGGAAAGGGAACCAAAAGGAAGAAGAAAAGAAAGCTGGCGATGTGAACAATTCAAATCCAAATCTTACAAACTTTTACTATACATGCTACACTGCTCATAACTAGGATCAAAGTAGCAAAGTTCTCAAATTATTTGTGTTTTACGAATTTAATAAAAGATACCCAATTGCAAAAAATAATGATATTTTTTGTTTGCGGAAAACGTTATAGTTCAGTATATTATTTATTTACATTATAAAAAGAACAAAATTTTAGACTGCATTAGATTATTTCCAAATTTGGAAATTATGTAATTACAAGCTTAAAATTTCTATTTTATCATTTTATATACCAACTTTTAAGAGGAAGAAGGATTATAGACGGAATAAGCTTTTCTACCATGGCATCATAAATAATTCATAGATTACACCAAAGTCCACATCAAGTAGAAGTAAAATTTCAATTTACCCGAGTCTCTGTCTCTAAAGTAGAAGTGACGACAAAAGAGGCTGCTCCAGGCCTGTGCCTTCTGGCATCCCGCCTCAGACTCGTCTTCATCAAACCCATGTCCGATTTGGTAATTTCTTCAGCCCCAATTCGGGAAGCAGCTCCAACTCTAGTATTACCCATCAAAAAACTTTGCCCAGTCACTCCTCCATTTTTGCTCGGTACGCTTGCGAATGAATTGGCTCTCAGAGAAAGCACACCATTGAATTCCATGTTGTTGGAGAAGAAAAAAGAACCTAAGTAAAGGAGAAAAGAAAAATAGAGGATTGCTAAGTTAGATATAGGAAAAGCAGGATTGCAAAATTAGCTACTTAACCTACATTGGGAGTGTATTGAGAGCACCTCATCCTTTTTATTTTATTTTTGAGAAATTTAGCCTTGATTTTACGAAATTATGGGAAATCCTTTCGAATTGAGGCAAAATCTCTTTTGTAAAAATAAAATAAAATAGACTTTCCACTATTAGCACCACAATACACGAGAGAGAGAGAGAGACTCAGATCTTAAAAAAAAAATTATGAGACGAAGTTTTATTAAATTAAAGGAACGTTCCGTTTTCCCAGCATTAAAGTGTAAAAAACACATTTGTTCCTTGAAAATCCAAATAAAGAGCCAAGATCAAAGAGAAAATGCAAGAAAAATTATATGAACAAAACCCAACTAGAAGTTCCAAGATAATGAATTCGATGAGGATTGCATACTCTGTACTGAAGAGAAGGTTGACGTGATGAAACAGAGACCCTTCAGACACGATCGATAGCTTTTCAGAAAAACAATAGAAGATCTCGAGAAAGGCGCTTGTGTGGTTGTGAAGATTGAGAGAGGAGTTATTAATCACGCTCAACTTTCAAGGGTTTTGATGGGTTTTTGGAGGAGTTCACTAGAAAGTATGGAGAAAGTCGAGAGAGCGAGGATGGTGATTTCTGTATCTCGCGCGTTTATTAAAAGGGGAAAAACGATGGGGACTTATCTTCTCTCCATTGCATTTGAAATGGAGATCTTCCTACTGTCCAAATATACAATACTGCTCAAGTACGGGTGTCAATTAATCGGCAACGGATTTTTATCTAATTTTGTATTTAAATATTTATAATAATTTTAGTATTTAATACGAAAATAATACGTACGATATGCATCATAATGTATAATATAATATTAAATAGTAAATACTAATTCAACTAACCGACATATTTTTTAAAATAATGCGACCTAATTATTATTAAGACTAATCTAATTATTATAATTATATATATATTTTTAAAATATTATCATATACATTTTGATGTTAAATTTTAGAAGATAATTATTTATCGAATTTATAACAGATTTGGATTCGGATCATGCAAGATTCAAATGCAAATTCAAAAAGTAAAGTGGATTCTTTTTCAAAATTTATATTAGATCCAATAAATTATCGAATATTATTTTTAGATTCATATGTGGATCCTTTCATGCGGATTCAGATTGGATTTTCGGATTTTGAAATCCATTGACATCCCTGTGCATAAGTGTGGAAAAATAACTAATTTTGTTATTCGTTGAAGTATTTGTTAAAGTTCAACTAAGAAATAAATTATATTTTCAAAAAGATTGCTCTATCTGGTCAATCATAAATTTTCGAACCTTTAAAATTCATTGTCCGATTAAAGAGAGATAAAAATAGCAAAATAATTTTGGAGCTAGCAATTCCTTTTTTATTAAACCTTTGTTTGATAGAGATGAATTTGAGTGCATTTAGATTACCAAAGAATGGGGGATTCAATGTATTAACGTGTGGAACTAGTATAAAGAAAGTGACAATTCGATGCCAGTGTGACTCTAGGAAACATACATTACAACTAATTATATGTTACATTATTGTTAATTCTTATGATGCTCGATGCCAGTGTGACTTACAATGTAAAAACGAAAAAAAGTTTGAATTTCAGCATTATTATAGGTTGTATTTATTTTAAGAAAAAGAAAATTTTATGAGAACATTGAAATATTTAGAAACTTATTCTCACTATATCCCGTGTGTTTTGTGTTTATAGTGACAAAGGCTTGTCCGATAGTCAAATTCACGTCACTAATTATTATAACGTTTCATGATTATATAAAAGTTTTGAACCTAACTCTTATAGAGTTATTACTTTTGTACTAATATAACGATTTCGTAAGTGTATAGTGAAAATAATTATCTCTTTATCTTTTCGCTTTATATCCCTACCAAACAAAAAAATAATAAATAAAACTTTATTGCAATCAATTCTTTTACGGTTCAAATGGCATAAAGTGTACTGTGTGGAAATGAAAAATTGTCGTATTTTATGATTATTATTATTATTATTATTATTATTATTATTATTATTATTATTATTATTATTATTATAATGTGTGTGTCTGTTTGGAGAAAAGTAAGGATCTGATTCTTATTTTTTTAACTTTATTAATAGAAGTTTAGAATTATATATAAGGTTCAGTATATATAAGTCTTTGAATAAGTCTCGTGAGAGGTGAGACTTGCCGATTAATCAGGTTCGACAATAAAACTAATTGCTTAGGCCAGAAAACATATACAGTATGTCAGTATCACAACAGTTTGCATAAAGTCTCGTTATATATTGCAGATTTTAATACGGGTAATTAACGTGATTATGTATATATATATATAAGCTAATTAATATAAGAACGTTTGCATTTCGACTCAAAGTGCATGTAACTGAAATTTTATCATATCATATTTAAAATTAAAATATCATTTTCATTATTTTTTCATATAAAAATATTGGGTGATAAAATTATAATAAAATATTAAATATTTGTACATTATTTTAATTTTTTTATTTTTAAAAATCTAAAAATAAATACATAAAAATCCTAAACACTTCAATTTTTTGTATAATTAATATTTTTATATGAAGAATTTAATGAGAAGAATAAATTTAAATTTTGGACATGTTATAACATAATTTGAGTCAAGTGCACTTTGGCCAAAATGCAACTATATTAGAGCAGTTATATTTTATGAAGGACTATGTTCGTGCATTTAGATTTTCAAGAAAAATATAAATTGTTACTACGTTTTTAATTATATATTTTTTTAATCCAACTCTTACAGAATTTATCGTTTTTTTGTTTCCTGGCATAACAATTTCGTAAGGGTATTGATAAGGATTATCTATTTATGTTTTCGTTTTATCTCTCTAATAAACAAAAAAAAATTCACATCATTAATTAGTAATTATAGGTGATTATAAAAATAATTGACGCGACTCTTAAAGAATTTATTATTTTTATATTAACATGACGATTTCGTAAAAGTGTAATAATAATTATCTCTTTATCTTATTTTTATGGTTCAAATGGCACAAGTGTATCGTGCGGAAAAGAAAATTTATCGTCCAGTAGGCTGCGCGTATTTTACGAAAGTTTCCTTGCATTGCATGGAAGGATATATAATCTTTCAAAACTAATTCATACAATATCATGCGTGTGTTTGTTTTTATCTTTTTTTTTTAAGAAAAAAAAATAAGAATTTCGTACATTCTTATTTTTTTTAATTTTACTAAACTAGAAGTTTAAAATTACGGAGTTCAATATAAGTCTTTAAACAAGTTTAATCAGAGTTGCAAATGACCTAATAGCTCAAATGGTCGATAATTAAAATGACAGTCAAGAAATCATAGATTCAAATCTTCATAGACACAAAATGAAATTTGTAAACTAGACTCTCATCTTTCTCTCAAAAAAAAAATCTAATTAGAATTGAGACTTGCTCAGCCTAAAAAGAAAAGATCAAAGAGAAAAACTTGTCCAATAGTTTAGTTTTATTTTCAAAATTTTTTTTGTTTCCTGATTATATAATTTTTTAATCTAAGTTAACAGTTGCGGAATATGCATTTTAATTTTATTTCGCATTTTTTTATTCTTGTATTTTATTTTGCATTTTTTTAATCTAATTCTCACTATATGCATTTTTTCCCAACATATGTGTGCCTGTTTATTTAGTAGTTGCGAATTATTAAGTGTTTCATTTCATCGTTATCCAGAATTTTTTTTAATTTCTCTCTTATTATCAATGTGATATCTTATACATATTTTTCTTCATGCTGACGGAGAGATCTTTACTGTTGATGGATACACCTGTGTGTCGTTAAATAGTTGTCATTTTTTTTTAATTTGCTTTATGATTACAGAAAATTTCGGAACTCGACTCTTTGTGGTGTATCGACACATTTGTGCAGTGTACTGACAAATACACTTGTCCGATGATTAGGTAAATATCATTTGAATGGTGCGATTATTAACTAGGTGCAGTAATTTATTTGTGTTTGCCTCATGATTGCATAAAAGATTCTGAAGAAAAACTTTTATATATGTTATCTTACACTTGTCTAATCCTTCTGTTGACTAAGATATTGTACGATTGAACCTATGATAGACACTATGAGAAAAAAAAATTAAAATCCATTTTATAAATAATTTAGCACCGGATATATAACCGATTCTAAAAGTATGCGGTGCTAAATCTTTTATAACCGGTACTAAAATGAGAGAATAAGAATCATAGTTAGAGACGGTTTTTTTGTAATCGGTTTTAATATATGGAGCCGATTATTTAATAATCGGTTTTAATTTCTATGATTTAAAGCCAATTTCAACCATAATCGGTTCTAATTCAATTTATTAAAGCCAGTTTCAATGAATAAACGGTTCTAAAATATATATTTTTTAAATAATTCCCCCATTTTCGGTGGCCAGTCCATATACCAGCCATATATATTTGTACCAAAATTATAATACAAACAGACACACATATTTCATATAAAAGTAATTAGAAAAAAAAATATAATAACTAAAAGTAATTAGAAAAAAATATTTATAAATAATAGAAAAATCACATAAAAATTATTAAATATTAGATGCAATATAATTTATAATCATCTCTTTAATTTCTTCGATATCTTCTTGTGAATAAAATTGAGGAGCTGGTTCGATAGCCCGTTAAAAAATAAAAATTTCATTAGTTTGATTAATAAAAATAAATTGTAAAAGAATTAAAGACTAATATAAATTTGAATTTTTATGTCTATGGCAAATTTTTGTTGTCGGAATATTTAGTTACTATGTTATGCATTGATCTCATAACATAATAACCGCACTCCTTATCGCTTTGCTGATTTGGACACTAAAATTTTCTAAGTAAATAGTTAAACTAAAACCCTAAATCTTAATTAAAATAATAAAAGTTATTAATATCATTGTTATACTTAATAATTTCTTTAATTTTGTTGTTTTACAAAACTTTATTGATTTTAACAAGGTGTTCTTGAGATTTAATTACAGGATTCTAAGAAGCTTCAAAGAAATAAAGAAAAAATGATCAAGATTAATTCAGAGGCTTCTATAAAGATATAGGATCATATTCATTGTATAGGCATAATTCAAAATCTTACATTCTTCATAATTATGCAAGGAAGAGACTCTGTCGCAGAGAACCGTTATAACGATTCCCCAATCGTTATAACGATTCAATATATATCTCAAAAAAATTTTAAGTTCTCTGTGCGTAGAAATGAGCCAAAAGTTAACATAGTGTATCGTTATGTAACGCTTCATAAATTGTTACAACGATTCACACTTACTCAAAAATAATCTAAGTTCTTTGTGAGCAGAAATAAGCTAAAATTAACATAGTGTATCGTTATTTAACGCTTCATAAAGTGTTCAACGATTCATGAAATGCATAACGATTTACTGAATCGTTATAACGTTTCTGAAGATCAGTAAACTTGTCAGAAGGTTGGTCAAACAAGTCAAATCGTTGTAACGGTTTTGTAAACTGTTCAACGTCTCTGTATAACGTTATAACGATTCATCCTATTTATTTTTGAATCATTATAACGTTTCAATATAATTCTGACAAGAGATATTCTTAGAAATTCAAGACTCTCATTATCAACCGTTATAACGATTTGTGAATCGTTATAACGTTTTCGAGCGTAAGAATATCAGTTTTCTGTTAATGGCTTATAAAAGCGATGTTCTGGGTGTAGAACACATTGTTCAAGAAAAATAGTCAACATTCTTAGTAACTCAGAGCACCCTACTGCAATCAATAGAGCTGATTCCTTCATTTGCAAATTATAAGAACAAAAGATCTTGAGTTAGCCAAAACTATAGATTCTTGTGCAATCTTCAGTTCTTTACTCTCTTGAGTGCTGTTTCAAATTTTCTCTTTGAGCCTTAAGTGCTCATTTATTGTTCTCTCTTTATTACAGTTTTTAGTCTTCTTGCACTTATTTTGTGAAGAAGCTAATGTTTCTATATTGTACCTGAATTTTTGAGTAATAAAGCGGCATCCCATTTGTGGATGAGACTCGGAGACATAGACATTGTTAAAGACGAACTTCGTTAACATTTTCTGTGTTCCTTATAATTTCTGTGCTTTATGGATAATAACCATCAACTATTCCTTAAAACATCAATCATAAATTGTCTAATTATAATTTATAGTTCGAATTACATACCTGAATTGTTTTTCAAATGAATTTGAGATTATTTTCTTGAGCGAAATATTTTTCAATCCAATAATAGCGTAAGACTCCTACATAAATTAATGGTATGAGTTATTAATTATAGTATATACTAAAGTTTCAATAAAAAAAACTTACGTATTTAACGTTGCTTGGATAATATATGTCTGAATTTTGCGATTCAATGAGTCGCACAATTAAAAGAATCCAATGCCCCCTATAATTTATACGTATTAATATGGAGAGATCAAGCAATAGGTAAATAAGTAAATTAATTAAGTTTTGAAGTTCTAACATCTTAATGTACGAAAAAAATATGTAGGAGTTTGGATTCTCGCATTTAACAAAGCATTGTCCTAGATAATTAACCGTGTGTTCCAAATCAGTTTGTACTTGTGTTTCCGTGTAAAAATATGGATCGATAAAATTACAATTCTCAAGTGTATTCCGCTGCCATTACATTTGAGCACTAAGCCCCAAATCGGTTTATATATTTTTACCTTAGATTCTTTATATTCTTGCACTATTTTGACCTTTAATATCATCATCCTAGGGCTATCAAAATCTACGAATGGCAGCGTGCCACTGTCAGCGGCGCATTTGCTCATGCTCTTCCTGATCACGATCCATTACCGTTGGATCAACATTATTACTGCCCAAAGACGTCACTGCTAGTGATGCATTTACAAAGACGTCATTGTTAGTGGCGCATTTACATAAAAACGTCACTGACAGTGGCGCGGAGCCATTCATAGATTTTAAATTTTCTTTTATCACTCTTATTATTAATAATATAATTATTATATAAAAAAAAACTGAATTTTCTTTCATTGCGGCGTCCCCACTTTTTCTGCAGCTCAAAAATTCGGGATGATAGTGAAATTGGATATTGGGAGTGTGAAAGGAGTCGTATTATATGGATTTTATTGAGATTGTCATTTATCATGAATTATAATTTTTTTAATCCATGACTTAGGCATTTTTTTAATTTTTTCATAAAAATTATATGTAATAATAAATTATAATTGAAAAAAAAAACACAAGTACATAGAGAGACAAATTTTGAATAAGCACAATTTTTTTTTCTATGATTGTAATTATCTCTTTTAAATAAATTCGTTGCGTATCGGCCTTTAATGTTAAAATATAAGAAAAAGTATAACATACTTTGTCTAACAATAAGTTGGAGAGAATTTTTAATTAAAAATAAAATTCACAATAATAATTACTTCTATGATAATAATAGTATTGTATAAAAAAATCAAGAAAATTAATGTATTGGACTATTGGATCGATCTCAATCTTTATTTTAAAAAATCAGTACTCAATATAATTAAAGTCTGATCAAGTTCAATTAATTACAATTAAATTGATCGTTCCATCAAATTAATGGAATTAATTTAATTAAATTTCGTCCAGATGCTATGCTATCTCCAGATTTTTTTTTGTAGTAAATAAAATAATTAAAAATAGAGAAATGGTAAGATGGCCTCGATTTTTAGTCTGTATAGTTAGATCCGAGTTTGTTTGTTTATTTATTTATTTATTATTTTTAATAGATTTTAATAGTGTATTTAGTTTGTTTATTATGTTTAAATATTTTTTTTAATTTATCTTTTTTAATAGGTTGTAATATATATTTTTTAATTTAGTTTATTTTAAAATATTTATTTAATTATCTTGTTATGTGTAATTATATAATTAAATTTATTAAGGGATCAAATTTATTTTTTTAATAAGTTTTATTACCGTCATTTTCGGGGTCAAAAAATATCGTTTTCAAGCTTAAAACGCATTTAAAGTTTTAACTTCTGTTGTTTCATTTTTCTTTAGATTTTTTCATAGAAATTGTATATTTTATTATATTATTACATGAGCATGATGTATGTATGTATTATTGAGTAAATATTTTTTATTATTGGATGCATAATTATATTTTTTTATATTATTTATTGAATGAGTGAATAATATACAATAACAAATGTTATTATCTATTAAAACTTATTAAAAAACAAATTCAATCCCCTAATGAATTTAATTATATAATTACACATAATAAGATAATTAAATAAATATTTTAAATAAGTTAAACTAAAACATATATTTTAAAACCTATTAAAAAAGCTAAATTAAAAAATAAACATTTAAACATAATAAACAAACTAAATATACTATTAAAATCTATTAAAACTAATATATAAATAAACAAACAGAAGAAGAAAAAGAATCTGAACCCGAGTTTCAAACTCGGATCTGACTATACATGCTATAAAAAACGAGACCATCTTACCATTCCCTTGTATTTAATTATGTTATTTACTATAAAAAAAAAATCTGCGCTATCTCAAAGCTCGGTAAGTAAGCGAAATCATGAATTGACACGCACTTGAGAGTTGGGAACTTGGGATTGTCTAACTGGGAAAAATCTGTTTAACACCAGCAAAAAGAACAAGGTAGTAACCAGCCATGAAAGTGAAATGACAAAAGAATACAATTACAAATTTATACTATAGCAGTATAGCTGGTCAATTAATTAGTCTTATAGCAAGTCGTGTATCAATCTAATTAATCGTAGAATAATATTATAAAATTATGACACATCTCCTTTCCTTGTACATTAAACAGTTTCCAGTCTTCCTCTAACATGAGGCTGAACCATAAATGTTTAATTAATTTACTTAAATTACGCAAGGGTTCATTCAATATTTTCCAAAATAAATAAATAATAAATATATACAAATTGTTCATTCAATGAATAGAAATTCAGAAGTGTAGGAAAATCACGCAAGATTAACAGTCACGTACAGACTCACGGGAGCTAGAACATAATAATGAATTAATGATGTTAGTACTCCAATAGTGGAGCCAGATTTTAACGTAGGGATTAAAAGTTGAATTTTTCCAAGAGGGTTGAAATTAAAAAAATCTTTATTATAAATATTTTTTTCTAAAAATATAATATTTTAAAAAATCTAGCCAAGAGATCAACTAACCGCGGACACCATATAGATCTTTTCCTGCTTTAATGTTTTCAATCTTAAAGATTAATGAACCACATCATCACTCTTCTCCACTATTAATTTTGTTTAAATCTATTTATCTACTTGAATCCAATAACTCATATGTAGTTTTTCTCTCTCCTCATTTAAAATAGATGAATATGATATACATGAGGTGAAATTTAACTCTTAACACGATCTATTTTCTTCGTATTAAACTTTAAATATTTTTATTATTAATTATATTATTATGTACATTTTTAGTATATAAAAAAATTATGTTTAAATTTTTCTTAATGCGAAACTTTTATTGAATATATTTATTTTTATATTATTAATTATTTAAATGAGAACTATTTTGTCAGGACGAAACTCAAGTTACGGCTCTAATTTTATATAATATATGAAGGGTGTGAGTGGAATTTGTGACCCTACAATTCTCTTGAGTGAAATAATTTTTTTTAGTAAACAAGGAGTCTAAGTTATTTATTTTTTAAAATATTTAGAAAGTTTTAAATTTGTGATCTCCGTATGGAGATCATCGTATTTATTAGTAGAGTACGAGGAAAAAAATAATTAAAACTTACACTTAACTATGCAGATATTTGTCATCAATTCAGAACTTGAACTTAAAATATATGACCTCCTTACAAAAGACGATAACGTCATTATGTCAATGCCTCACAACGATAAAAATAAATAAAATATAAGAAAAGATGAGGATGAAAATCACACGTTGGTTCATCTCTCATTGATTAGTTCCTGCAAAAGGTTTGGTTGGAGTCTAGACCTTCTCAAACTGCTCAATTGTCCGATTACGTATGATTTCCAATCGAACAGATCACACATGACCAGAAAAATTACAAAATAGATTCACATTTTAAATCACTTATAGTTCTCGGAACAGAGAACTAATATGGATCAATCCTTTATTTGTTGTAATTAGACTGTTTGTAGTGAATGATCCATTAGTTCAAGTGGTAAATAATTAGAATAATTTTCATAAGATCATGAATCCAAATTTGCATGAACGTAAGTTCAAATTTAAGAGCTAGACATTAATCTTTCTATCAAAATAAAAATATTAATTTAAACTTACACGCTTTAATTTATGATCCCATCAGCCACTTATTTTTTATGATTCAACAAAAAAATTATTTCCAAAAATTATAGATGATCATGATCGACCGAGATCCAATTAGCCAATTTTCAGCAATTATTTAAATATAATAAATAATAATTAAATGTTGAAATGCTTTAGTCTAATCATACATTTTCACTGATAATATTAATTACCCACCCTAAACCTGATAAGATCCAGAGGCGAAAGCAATCACGAGAATCACGAACAAATATTAATGGCTTGACCGTTGCAAACGACCATGATGTAATTGCTTACGTGGCACGATATTATTGGATCTTAGCTCCGAGCTTCTACTATTTCAATATTTAACGTCCGATGACGACAATTGAATTGAATATGGTCTCCGTGATTTGAATCGTCTCCAGTCCTTTATATACCGGTCGGTATCATTAATTCATTACAGATCTTGCTCTAATCTTATTCATGAGGATATTTATATCGGACAAATAGGAAATTATCAAAAACAAAACAAAAAGTGTAAGTGCAAAACACAGCGTGTGAGGATATAAATAAAACCTTTTATTAAAATTGTGACCGTTTTATGTAATTGATTAAAGATTGTGATGAAATAATTAACTCATTAGATTAAAGTACGAATAGAAAATTCTTAAGTTTCTCCTATAAAATAAGTGAGGTAAAAGCTACGTCGTTGTTTTAAATTTATTTTCGTGATTACAAAAAACCATCTATAATAATATTTTAGTTATTTAATTACATAATAAATAAACTGTGATGAGATATGTTAATTATTTTATAGTTTTGTGTAGTTTTGTTTAATCAGTAATTTATGCACATTGAAGTAACGTTAAACAAGGAAGATATAAATAAAATTTTAGTCGAATCTTTTAGCTACAATTTATTTTAATATTTAATCTATAATTTAATTTTAATTCTATTTTATATGTCCAAATAGAAAATGGGTGAGGATCCCTTAACTAATTTTTGTGATAATTTTAACAACCAATTTCATATAAATTTATAAAAAAATGTTAAAAATAGGGAAAAAAATATAAACATATTATTGAACTCATGAATTGAACATGTTTTAAATTTCATGCTAGTTGAGTATCAAGGCGAAACTAGGATTTGAACTTGGGGCTACCGAGAGATCAGAGAGCTAATTTGTGATTCGATGATATGGAGATAGAGATAATCAAATTAAGAAAAAAATAAATCGTTATTCATCTCAAGTCAAAATAGATGAAAGTAATCGTTGAAAATTGAATTGTGAAGCAAATATGATGAGCTTATAACTAAACTAAAATATATCTATAATTTATATTTTTAATGATTTATATATTTAAAATAGAATTACGAATGGTTTTAAATAGCTAAGTATCTTATAAATACAGAAAAAAAATGATAACTTCAAACAATTTACATAAATTATGAGGGATGTCAGACCCCTGACACCCCTCCTCTCTACCCCATTGAGTATTATATAATATTTCATCAAAATTTATCAAGATTATATGACGATAATAATTTAAATGGAATAATCTTTGATCATACATCATTAGATGATATTAAAATTACTTGAAACATTAAACAGACTTTATTGATAAATTTTAGAATATATTTATTATTGTTATCATTATTTTATAAATTTATATAAAGTTTGTTGTCAAAATCATTAAAAATAATTAGGTTGCTAGGCATTCTCAACCGCAGAAATTTTATAGGCGAGTTCCTAATTTTTATTTCAAATAACGCAAAGGTACGGCTCTAACGTGATGAACAAGTCTCCGTCTTTCTGTAATGGGCCCCACGCGCACGTGACAGCGGATCCGAGTTGCCGTCGTCATACGAGCCAGTGAAATTTTTGTAGCGCGACTTTTATTATGAGAAGGGATCAGTCGACGATGGTTTATTTTGACAAATTTAATAATAAATCTCTAAATAAATATAAAAAAATTTGAAAAATAGAAAAGAATTTATAGATGTGTTTTTCTAGTTTTAGATTGATAGTCATTCAAATTTCATATAATTTCATTATTATTTGATAGTCTATCAAAGACTGTTAATTTGGAAGCGTTACAAATTATATGAAAATTTGATGGTATTTGATGGATTATCAAATGATAATGAAATTGTATGAAATTTAAATGACTATTAATCTAAATATACAAGAATACATCTATAATTTTTTTAAGATTGTTTTTGTATTTATTTAGAGATCTATTGTCAAAGTTGTTAAAATAACTCATTTTCAATGCATCCCCACTCTTTTTATTATTATCATGAACAACAAAGCCTGATCATTGGGCCCCACCGTTCTAAAATTCCTCTCTTTTGCGTTGAGAAGACTATTAGGCGGTGTGAGTGTGAAGAGAATGCTTAAATATGACTCCTTACACGAGCTAATGTACAATTATAGATGCAGAATAATCAGGGGCAGCAGATTTTGATGAGGAGTCACTAATCGGATTCAATAATTTATCGGATTTAAATCTATTAACTAATTAGATATTAATTAAAAATATTTAAATAATAATTTTATATATTAAAAATAATATAATGTATAAATAATAAATAATCATTGCGAAAAAAAAAATCTTTACGAGATTTCATATTTCAAAATTTTTACATAATTTTTTCAGGATCTATGATATTAAAAAAAATTCAATAAAAAATAATCAGATAATTCAGAGATATCAGAAATTTAATCTAGAGAAAATCAGATTAATAAAATTTAGTTTAAAATACTATTTTTTAAAATCCATAGATCATAGATCAGTTGAACCATAGTATAAACTAAATCCGTCCGTGAGAATAAGTCAAGGTTTCTGATGACGTGGCTCGATAGGAACGGTCTGTTGCAAGGGCATTGGACTGGACTGGGGAGCAGAGAATTCCTAATTTGTGGGACCCTGTCGTGATACGCCTTTTCTTATAACTTTTTTTTTAAGTAAAAGGATCCACCTGTGAGCGTGACAATTATGACAGATGAGTGATGAGTCCATTATGTGATCTTGTGCAATTTGCAATTCGCTGCTGTCGTCTTGAATTCTCTGTTTGGATAGGGAAAGGACATGAGTATATTAAAATCATAATTGAATTAATATTACTTGACCAATCATATTATTGGATGATTACTGTATGATAAACATTACCTGTATTGTCTTTCATAAAAAGTCCCTCCTCAAATTAGAAAGTTGGTGTTTTAAATTGTGATCATTTTTTTACACTATATCATCTACTGTCGAACTTTAAAACTCTTGATCCTAATTTAAAATTTACAATTCATCCTTCATTTTCTGAATTCTCCATTCTCCAATATGAATCAAGGGAATTGCATGTGATTTCTTTTTATTTACATTTATCATTTCATCTAAAATACAACCAAAGATCTCGAGTCTAGACAGAACTTTTTACCAGGGGAATGGAAGAAGTTAATGCTCCATCAATTTACAAAAATAATTCGATGAATTAATGATCATGTCTCCATCATATGTAGAGGGGTCCAGTTAGATAAAAACAAAGACAAAAGATCTAAAATGGGCACTATAGTGAACCAAAGTGGCACGTGGTATGCTAGAAAGATAGGCGTGCCAGCATCATTTGCTTACTGGTCTCATTTGTTTTGTCCTTTTGTTTTGTGCCGATTTCCCTTTAGGGGAGAAGCTCCATAGCACAACATGCCACCATACTGGTCTCTCACACTAATCCTAACCATAAATCCATGACAATATAAGTACCATAACCTAAGACAGCATCAGGCATCCTCTGCAATTGTAATGTTGCTTTAACTTGGCACGTTTAAAAAGGAGCACATTTTATGCCACTGGTCCATGAAACATCACCCATTCATTACCTACTCTTCCAAATTTCAGATGTATAATTTTGGTATGTAATTAGTCATTATTACCGTTGAAACTATTGATTGCGAGGGTTCCAATCATACATATTTTGTGTGCCACAATATGTCATAAACTTACTCTTTAATTTATGTTTCAAAATTGGACACTTATTCTTTAAAAAAGTAATATTATATTAAGTTTATTGCCATAAGTATAAAAAAATACATCTTAACAAATTTGGTAATAACAAAATTCTCAACTCTAATTAATGTAAAATTTCTTCCTTTCAGATACTTAAATGTTTGTCCAAGTAAATCAGTATTAATTCCAACCCCGGAAAATACAGTGCATACGATTATTTTACGAGTCCTGTTGACATCTTGTTGAAAAAATACAATACAGGACTACAGGAGACGTGTTAATTAATTATACCAAAATACGTTTACTGTGCAACTATGAATGTTTCTTTTGATCCTTCCAATGCAATTGCAACATATGTCTCGATTTGTTCAGAATTTGGATGCAACGAACTAGACAAAAGACAAGAGATGATAAATTAAAAAATAAACAAAACGAAAGAAGCCCAAGATAAGTCTTGGTACATAGGCCAGCTATATAAATTGAATGAACTACTCGTTCGCTGATTATGAGACACGTCCTTTGTGTGTGGAGGCTTCTTCTTCTTCCATAGTTTATTATTTCTTTTCTTTAAATAACAGAATTTATTTCTTCACGGCCGTGCAAACAGTTGATCGGTTCAAATTAAAATAAATATATACATTCAACTTTTTTATTTATCAAATTATAAATTGAATTAAAATTTTAAAACATCAACCGAATTAATTGAAAATTAAATAAACTAAAATATTTTTCAGTTTTTTCGGTTAAACTGAAATTATATAATTTAAAGAAAAATAAAAATAATAAAAGTTATAAAAAATAATAGAAGAAATAAATAATTAAAATATGTAACACCTAAAAAATAATATATTCAAATTATCTTTGATATAATTATTATTTATATCAAGTAAAATAAATTTATTTGATAAATTTTAGACTATTCAGTTTATCCGATTTAGAAAAATAAAAATTGAACCAAAGAACAAAATCGAATTAGCTAAAATTTTCAACCAACCGAAAATTTGAACCAAAATTCAAATCAAATATTCTAAAATTTAACGGTTCGGTTCGAAATCAATTAAACTGATCTGTTTGCACACCTCTATTCACAGCTTGTGTCACACCCCATAAATAATTGAATCAGATTAGGGGTGAATAATCCCGCCACATACGCACGATAAGACGTGCATACGAAAGACTAAATGAATAAAATAAGATAAATCTTAGAATAAACAAAACATTAATAAATATAAATACAAGACCATACAGTCCAGAATGAACAAAGAGTATACAACGCCTGCATAGGCGGGACTAGCTCCATCAGAATGGGCAGCAAATCTCTCAAATAAAAACTAAAAGAAAGAAATAAAACTCAAAACCCGATGGATCCTATCCAACTACCCGGCTCACATGCAAATGCAGCGAAGCATCTCTGTCATCGCGCAGGAATGTCCCAAGCACTCGCTCCAAGAGAATCCCGAACCTGAAATATCTGGATCCCACATCCACCGTGGAAACGTGAGTAATTTTAAAATTACTCAGTACGGATTTAGATCCAGCCTTAAGATTTGATCTTCTTTCCTAGACTGGACCCAAATACCGATACTGTATTTTACATGCAATAGTTATCTATTTAAATAGTAAAATTTTAGTTAATATGTCTCTTTAACAATTCGCTATGATGCGATGACATGCAATGACAGATAAACACAAATTATAAAAATTTGTGGATAATAATATAATATATATAATAAATATATATTTAAGATACGAGATTTAAAACACTCGTATATATATAACTCAGTTGCAGATCATCAGTCCATCCACAAGCGGGCACGTGGTCGGGCCCTGGATTTGTGACTTACCTAAGCGGGCACGTATTCGGGTCCAACTTACAAACTTAGAATTTTTGAGTAAGCGGGAACCAATGCCCTGAATACCCTAGGAAAATTCGGCCTCCCGGAGCGATAACGCCCTAGGAGAGTGACAACTAAAAGCACGTACTCGGTATTCTGAATCTGATGATCCACCTCACAGAATAATAATAATATAATAAAATAAAATTGATTAAGAAGTTATGCTTTCAGTTGCCATATCATCAAAAGGAGATAACTACCCAGGAAATAACAAATCAAAAACTAATACAAATGAGAGCCTACACTGTACCAACTAGGGGCCAGAGGACCGCATCCCGAGAAATAACAAAATGAAATATAATACAGATGAGAGCCTACATTGTACCAACCTGGGGCCTCAGGACCGCATCCCAAAGGGGAGCCTACATTGTACCAATCAGGGGCCAGAGGATCGCATCCCGAGAAATAACAAAACAAGGTAGAATCCAGACTCAGATATGGCCGCCCACACTAAACACTGAAAGACATGGTATCATAATCGCTCAAATTTAGATTAAAAATCTTAATCATATCAAGTACAGTAAAAATATAATATTAATCAAAAGAAAAACACTCTGGCACGGCCAAACCCGCCAAATGACGGGGTCGGTGGATAACCGACAAGCAAAGGTGCGAAGTGTATATACAGACCAATGGGAAAGTAACCCGTTGGTCTGGTTATACAAGACAACCTCAGACTGAGATTACCTGGCCCGCCTCTCAGCACTTTCCCATGCATTTTGCATGATTAATTGCCTAGCTTAATTAATAATTAGTGATATTAATAATATTAACCTACTAATTATAATCTATAACTTTATTTATTTAATTCTAACCTAGTCCTATCTCGGGACTATTTTTCGAGTCCTACTCCTATCCTGTCTACATGCAGTATGACATGATATGACATGCGAATGTGGGTATGCCTCAAATATGCTGGTCAGTTTACCGGATGCATATGACAGGTCGGATTTAAGTCTCTAATTATTTTTGGTCAGAAAACACCGCAATTCAGATTTATTTTAAAAACATTTTATTTCCGGTTTGGGTTCCTAATTCTGAAGAAAGAAAATCAAATACCAAGAAACCGTACCTGGAAATAATTCGATCAGGTCGGTAGCGTCAAATTGCTTAGTCTCCGGTGATGCTCACGATCTCGTCAGCCGTCTCATCCTGAGTGTATTCGTTTGTCGGCTCGTCAAGATATTTTTCGAAAACCTATGAAGTCAAAATAGATTAAATTGGCGAGTATCCTATTCACATTGGTTCTGGTTTGGTCAAGGTATACCAGACTCTCAATTGAAATTATTATTATTTGAGTTCGTATTTTAATATTATATTTATTTTGATTTAATATAATTGATTTAAATTTTATTTTGATTGATTAAGCTAACTAATTATTATCACTCAATTAAATTAAATTTATAATTAGGATAATTAATTATTTAGGAATAGAGAAATTGATTAATGTATAATATTTTATATTCAATATATTTAGTATTATTCTTATTAATTTAAAATAGAGAAATTAATTAATATATATATATATTATAATATTATTATTCTTATCGATTAAAAATAGAGAAATTAAATAATATATACTTTAAAATCTAAATTATTATTATATTTTACATTATTATTTTATAACTCTTAATTATTTATAATATATTCTTTAATTATATTTTATTTTATTTATACTAGTATTATTTTTATAATTTAGAGACTATATTAATAGAAATAAAAGAAATTAAGGAAACTTAATTAAATGAAACTTAATTTAATTTAACATGTTTGTTTTAATTAAACCGCGTTGGTGTTTTGAGATTATATTTATTTCGATTAACGTAGCTAACTTAATTTATTTAAATTAATTAAATTGGATTAATATTATCACTTAATTAATTAAATTATAATTAGGATAATTAATTATCCAGAATTAGAGAAATTGATTTATATATAATTTATATTGTTCTTATTAAAAATAGAGAAATTAATTAATACATATATTTATATATTTATATAATTATTAATATTATTCTATTATTAAAAAGAGAAATTGATTAATAGTTATTTATATATATTAATTAATGTTATTCTATTATTAAAATAGAGAAATTGATTAATATATATTTTATATTATAAATTATTATTATACTTTATTTATTATTTTATAACCCCTAATTATTTATATCATATTCTTTAATTACATCTCATTTTATATTTTAATATTATTTTCATTAATTAGAAAATATAAAATATATTATATAAAACTAGAATTAAAATAAAAATAAAGATAACAATTAAATGAAGGAAATTAAATTCAATTAAACTTAAAGTTAAATTAAATATTTTTATTTATTTAAATGTGTTGATGTTTTAATGTATTTGGATCATAGGCTGCCTCTGAAACCACTGTATCTGTTCGGATTTTCATTATTGAGGCAGATCATGTAATCATCTCCCATTTTCTCTTTAAGTATTAATTAATTATCGGATGCGCACATTTTTAGTTTACGGCACTTGTCAATTAATTAATTATACTTTTAGCCCGCTTATACCTTTCGGCCCACTTAACTTTGATCAATTTTGTTTCCGACTCATCTTGTAGTTCCAATTGTCCGTAAAGATTCAATTTTTGCGCATATAACCCTCACAAAGAGTTATTACCACAATTTATGATTTAGACTCTTATACTTTATCCATTTCATAATTTGATCCCGAAGTATTTCAATTGTTCCGACTAAAATCCTAAATCGCAACAGGACATAATGGCAAGGGGGGTCACATGGTAACAATACAAATTAAAATTTTCATCCAAGTTCTAACAGTCAAGTCAGGGGGCAAATCACCTCTGAATGATTCAAATCAGATTAACCAGATAAACTAGGGAGTACAATAGGCAAGGCAGCACAAGCAAGGCACACCATCACAAACTAACAAGTGCATATCTGTCCTCATCAGATAAGCATACCAGCATACAAAGGAAAAAATCCCAACAATAAGGAAATCACTGATACAAAGGCAGGATCATCCCATACGGGTTAGGCACAAATCAGACGCCAAAAATGAAATCAGCACAAGATAGAGAACAAGACAGTGAAACAAATGCACATAGCCATCTCAAAATTAACACAAGTCCTGTGCCGTAATTCAGCAAGAGTAACGAGACTGGCCTCGCACCTCTGCTTCACTGGTACCAGGCAGTACCAGTGTACCAGGGGCTCGACTATCACCTCTCAAGGCTCGTACCAGTAAGTAAGGAACAAGTACGGCAGGCAACAGCTCAAGTAAACACTGAGGGACATATCACATAATCGAACTCGATACAAATCAACAACACAAATCAAATCAAGGTACAATCGCACGAGGCATCACAGACCCTAATCAGGCAAGGCACGAATTAGCACGGGGCTCAGCCCTCGACAGGCCCACACGACCAAGAAAAAAAAAGGAAGATATTACCCGTTTGGTCACTAGGCGGCAGAAGGGGGTGATTGGGGGTTGAGCTCCGTCCGACTCCCCCCCCCCCCCTCCGGGCGCGTGGTGGTAGAGCTCGGAGAGGGGAGGCTGAAAGCGAGGCGCGCGCCGATCGGGTGAGGGAGAGGAGTGCTTCCTCGTATTGTGGCGACAGGAGCAAAAAGAAAAGACAAACGAACAAATGAGAAGAAAGGGAAGGAGATCGGTAAGAAAAATCACCCAGAGGAGGTGTCTTCGGCGGGGGAGAAATGAAAAGAAGCAGAGGGTTCAGTGGGGAAAAGAAAGAAAAGAAAGATGAGATGGGGTGAGTAGGTGCGGAGGGATGGCGTCGTCAGGAACAGAAAGGAAAGGACAGGGCCACAGGGGGAGAGAGAGAAAAGAAGAAAGGAAAGAAGAAAAGGGAGAGAGAAAAGTTTTGACTTCTTGGAGTCCGTTCGGGTTTTTCCGCGTTCAAAATCGTACGTCCATTCGCGTAACCATCTGATTCTCGGCCTTACTAGTTAATGAATTTAATAATTTTCATTGATTTCTAAATTTTAAATTAATAGAAATAATACGTAAATTTGACTAACGTTGAATTGATAATTGTGTGTCTGATCAGTGTTCGGATTTAATCGATTAGTCCGTTTATACTTCTTACCTATAAACTCAGTTCATTAAAACTGAGTTTTCTTAGCTAATTAATAATTAAATAAATTCTTATTATTAGTATTGTTAGTTCATTTGTCAAATTATTCAATCAATTGATCATAATGTTTATTTCGTCTACTTAATCAGAATTTAAATTATCCTATTTTTAATTAAGTTCTTTTCCTTCCAAATTATGAAATATATATATATATATATATATATATATATATATATATATTCCCCTCATAATTTACTTCACTGTATATTTATAGATTTTATTATGTTAAAAGTTACGAGATTTCACAGCTTGAGTTTGTAAAGTTCGACGAGACGGGAGATACTATTAAGAAATAATCATACTTTTTAAAAATTATACACTTTTTTTTTCAAATTATATGAATACACGTGGTTTTTGTGATATAAGAAATTATGTTTACTTCGATTTTTTTTCTTTTGCATTCAATATTAATATAATAAATTTTAACAATTTACTATCTGTAACTTTTAAATTTTTGAAGCATTTATATTTTTTAGTTTTTAAAAATATTTATACTTAACATTGAGTGTAAATAAGAGGTGTAGGTACCGCATAAGTGTTTTCTTAAAAAGATTTATAGTTTATCTCTTTTAAGTTTCATTGATATAAAGATTACTACGTTGATCCTATTCGAATTGAAAATTTTCCGACTCATTTATATCGACAAAATTAATGAATTGAAATTACAAACTGATGTGTTTATTCGTATAGGCATAGTATATTGAATGTATATTGTTCCTTTTTTGTGTGGGTGTGTATAACAATTGTGAACTCCTTTTTTGATTGGCCAAAAGTCTCTATATATAGGAACTGTTCTCAATCTGGACCCACCGAATAATTAGACATGATGTGATGTCCATCACTTACCGTCACGAATTTCCTAAAGTATAAATTTATTGAGACATCATTATATCTTCGTGCCGGGCCGGATTAAGCATTTGACCCAATCCATTTGAGCCCTATCACAAAGACACAAACTAAACAAAATAGTAATAAAAAAATGAACGTTTATGTTTAAGATATTTAGGTTGATTATCTGTTTTTCGTTAAAAAAAAATAGACAGACCAACTCTAGAAAAAAAAAGAAACTAGATAGTCACATGCATGTTTTTTTAGTTTTTTGGTGGATAGAAGTGGAAATAAAGGTTAATCTTCTGATAGGATATTGAATTTTGATGTTTATCCATATTTAATCACTGAAGTTTTATTTATTTATTTTTAATTATTGAACTTTGATGTTTATCCACATTATTTGAACACTCCCATTATTTTTTATTTAAAATAATTAAAAAACTAATGGAAAAATAAATATAATTTTATTTCATTGATTTATTTTTCATTTCAATTAGTTTTGACAACAAATACAATTTTATTTTAATTATTTTTGAATGAAAAAATTAATGGGAGTGACAAAATATGAATAAATATCAAAGTTTGGTAACTAAAAATGTATTAATGAAAGTTTAGTGATTAAATATGGTAAATATTAAAATTTAGTGATATGTCAAAAGATTAACCCATGAATTTGAGGGATGTGACCCTCATCTTTTCCTAAAAAAAAAGAATACATCTGTGATCATGCTCACTAGTAGTCTGATAAACATCCATAAAATCAATTAATTAGAGTAACTTGGCATTAATTAGTGTCAACTAAAAGTCTACAGCACAGTATCTGACAAAGAACTGAAAATAATGAGTCTGTAATCAGCAAAACAGATTTATCTAAAATTGATACGATAATAACTAAAGTAAAAGATAAAAATTGCGATGATTAATTGTTGCCTCCTCAGCTCGGGACGTAGCCTCAGTCAGCATCTAAAATCTAGATTCGACAAAGTGCAGATAAGATATAATTCAAATAAATTTGAAAAAAGAATCTTGACAATGATTATTTTGACAATCTTAACAATAGAAATTCAAATAAATATTGAAATAAATCTTAAAAATAGAAAAAATATAGATATATTCTTAAATTTATAGATTAATAGTGTTTCAAATTTCATGCAATTTAGTTTTCATTTGATAGTCAACAAAGTCCATTAAATTATAATCATTGCAAAAGATACATAATATTTTGATGTACTAATAAAATGATAATAAAATTACATAAAATTTGAAATATTATCAATTTATAATTAAGTTCAAGAATACATATATAACATTTTTTATTTTTAAGACTTTTCAAATTTATTTAAATTTTAATTATTAAGATTGTCAAAATCTCATTGTCAAATGTCGAGTGTTTTTTTTGTAATTCGTGGGCAGCCGCTGTCAACTTAGCAAAACAAATGTCAAGTGGTCAGAAGGGCCAAGGCGCAATGGCTCTAAAATTATGGATACGGATCCTTTTACAGTGACCTAAAATATATCAGACAAATTGAAATTTCAACGCTCAAAAGAAATAGTAATAATACTAAGATTTCATGAAATTTATAAATTTATTTTGAGCTCGGTAAATTGTTTTTAATTATACACATTCTCATGCGGCATTTGCATTCGTCACAAAATGAATTCATTTATTCATGCATCCATTAATTATTTAAGTTTAGACACATTAAACTTATTTTATATTGAGAAATATAATTAAATGAATAATTGTATTCAAGTTTAGACACAAAATGAATCCATTAGTTAGTTAGAGAAACTTATTTTATATTGTATAAGTTTAGACACATTAAACTTGACAATAATTGTTTATTTATATTTCAGATCAGACGATTAATATGCACGTCTAAATCTGCTGTTGATCCGTGTTCAAATTAAATTATTGTTCCGCACCAGTACTTGGTCCCACAAATTAGGGATCAACGTTTGTGTGTTACGCCACGTCATCTGATACACGCCATTGGCCATTGACTCATCGGACTAGGTTTCAGCCGTACAAACCAGCCGTTGAGAGGTGATATCGATGGTGCCCATAATTGCATCATTGCATCATTGCATGATACTTTGTAAATCATAATTAAGCACCACTTATCATGCACACCTGTCGGGATGCAGGATTTTAATTAGGAGGACAATTATTGGATTATAATAGTTTATCGGGTTCAAATTCATTAACTAATCGGATACTAAATAAAAAGTAATAATTTAATATATATTATTATCTAATAAAAAATTATTAAAATAATAAATTTATATTTATTAAAAATAACAACAAAATAAAGCTCAAAGTAATAGATAATCAAGTTGATGAATAAAGTTTTCTTTTACGGAATTTTATATTTTGACATTTTTACATAATTATTTCATTATGCACGACATTAAATATTTTTTTTCAATAAAAATAATTAAACAATTCAGAGAGGCAAAAAAAATTATAGAGGAAGCAAATTATCAAAAACACGACTTAAAAATATTATTTTTCAAAATCTAGAAACATTAACTTGATCCGCCCCTACTTATCACCTACTGATCATTGACAATATATCCGTGAAAAGACAATGTATGGCATCTACATACGTTGAAAGCATATTCAAAACTTGTTTGTTGTCCTTATTTTGGAATATTATTTCCGCACTACCATTTTGTACTTGGATGTCAGCATATCATCATCACATCATATTTCTATGTTTTTTTTTAAAAAAAAGTTGATATCTGCTTAATTAATTAGGAGACGAGAATTTGAATGGTGCCTTATAATTGTGTCAGCAAGTTATAATATATACCTATAATTTTAAATTATCACACAAAAAAATTCATTCGTGTTGTCGTTCTGATTGGTAACAATGCGATTGGTAAAAACATTGTTCGGAGTGCCTCTATCTACAAAAAATATCATAAAATGAATGAGTGAATAATGCAATTAAAATTAATACACTCTCATGCATCATATTTTCTACTAAAGAAATTTACACTACAATTTCTTTGATATCCACTAGGCTGGACTATTCATTATTCAGATTTTATATATACTCCCGCAACTAAAAGAATATTTTCATAACGGTTTTCTAAAGCATTTAATAACTGTTTTTGTAACCGTTATTAATTGTAGGGATTACTAAACGGTGAGTTCAACTTCAGTAATGAATTTTATAAAAAAAACAGTTACTAAAGTTATACATTTAGTAACAATTTTTTTATTAGAACAATTACTACTTGTATATGATATTTAGTAATTATTTTTATAAGAACTTTTGCTAAAAGGTAATAATGGTTGTATTAAACAATCATTTAAAATGTGTACCAAAATAATTATTTTTAACTTTAGTGGTTGTTTTATTTAATAACCGTTACTATTTTTTTTATAAATATAGTCAGGGGCAGAACCAGAAATTTGACAAGGGGGTCAAAATTTTTTTTACTTTTTTAAGGGGGGCCAAAAAGTATTTATATTTAAAAATATATAAAATATAATGGATAAAAATATAAATTTCCTTTCTTAGGGGGCTGACCCCTTTTGCTTACCTTTAGTTTCGCCCCTGAATGCAATATCAATTTTATGTAATTAGCCCAATTTTTGCATTCATGATAATCACAATATATATATATATATATATATATATATATATATATAATATGTATAAATATGTATATATATAAATAATTATGAGTATATTTTATTCATTCAATAATATGAAATGTATATACATAATAAAATATACTATGTTACAGTAGATCTTGCAAGCACACATTAAAATTTATATAATTTCTAAGAAAAAATATGAAAAAAACAACAACAAAAAATTCAAAACATTTAATTAAGTTTTGAGATTGGAACTTTGTAATTTTTATCATGAGCTTTTGTTTTCATGTAGCATTGCTCCAATAGGAATTTTTTTTTATCAAAAACTATGAACGGTTTGAAAATTAGATGCTCAATTTTATATTTTAGCTTCATATTAGGATTTCTTCTTTCTCTGGCTATTTTTAATAATAATAATTATTATTAAATTAATATTATTAAAAATAAGAGTGAGAACCGTAAAATTTCAAATATACGAATGGCAGTGGCAGTGGCGCGTTTACCTCTTATATAAACAAAACATGTAGCTCATCATCTCATATCTGCATGTTGTGGGAAGAGAGGGAAAAACAAGAGAAAGAAAAAGAAAAAAAGAGAAGAGAGGGAAAAAAGAGAAAAAAGAGAAGAGAGAGAAAGACAAAGAAAGAGAAGAGAGAGGAAGAGAAGAGAAGAAAAAAAGAACGTACGAGTACGATATAGTATTGGATATTGCTATTAAAGGTAAATTTTATTTATCTAAATAATTTGAATTAAAATATAAATTATATATTAATTATAGATTAATTAATAATTAATTGTGTAGATTAAATTGTAATTATTTAATTATAATTTAATTATAGTTTAATTATAGATTTAATTGTAAATTTTATTAATTATAATTTAATTGTAGATTAATTATAGATTTAATTATAAAATTATTTTATTGTAGATTAAATGTAAATTTAATTTTTAAAGTATTTAATTATAATTTAATGGTAGATTTATTATAGATTTAATTATAAAATTATTTAATTATCGATTAATTGTAGGTTTAAATGTGAAATTATATAATTATAGATTTAATTGTCAATTAATTGTAGATTTAATTATCGATTAATTATAGATTTAATTGATAATTTAATTATAAAATTATTTAATTATAGATTTAATTGTAAAATTATGAAATTATAATTTAGTTATAGATTAAATTGTATAATTGTAGAATTGTGTAATTATAATTTTAGAATATTTATTAATTATAGAATAATATATATTTAATTTATTATCTAATTGTAGATTAATTATTAATTTAATTGTAGAATAATATATATTTAATTAGGCTTTTAATTATAGATTAATTATTAATTTAATTATAGAATAATATATATTTATTTGGGCTTTAATTATAGAATAATAGCTTTGAATTAGGTTTTAATTGTAGAATAATATATATTTAATTAGGTTTTAATTGTTGTTTACCTTTGGAAAATCTCAAGGATAAAGTAGCTGAACAATTAAGGATAAATATCAATTATCAGTAATAAATCATAAAAAAGAGGAGAGAAAGGAAAGAGAGACACCAGCCAGAAGAAGTCGATGCTGAGCTCCGGAAAAAGTTTATTTGTCCCACAAGAAAATTTGGGATAAAAGGGCAAGGGTATAAATACCACACTATCAACTATCCAATCGGTGTGGGTGACAGCTGAGAGACTCAAGAGAGAAGGGAGATCTCTTGGGTGTCACCCATGTGATTATTTTTCTCTAACAAGCGGGACCTACCTGACAGTCCCACACAGGTAGCTTCAACAGCCTAAATCTAGCATATCCACTAAATCTAATCAAGCCAGAACAAGAATTAAGCATTAATCCCACAAGGAAATTCTAGACAAGGATCAGAGGTATAAAAGCCCTACCACCTCCTGTTCATTCGAGGTGGATGATCCTCAGGAGATTCAGGAGAGAGATCTCCTGAGGGGTCATCCATCTGATTATTTTTCACTGACAGGTGGGTCTCACACCTCAGTGATAGACATCAAGGAAAGACAAAAAAACCAAATCCCAAATCAAATCCTCAGAGAAAACCCTAAGAAGGATTGAAGTAATACAATCCCTGTACAACAAGAACTGTGTCAATGTCAAGCCGGTATTTTGATACAGCCAATCATAAAAAATTTCAATGTGATTTTGCCTTCAAGGCTGACGAGGTGCCAACCAAGATTTATGTCAATTGTTGACAAGTAATCAGTTGTTGACCAAATCACCTTCATGAACATGGATTGACGAGATGCCAATGTTGCAAACATCTGATCAAGTCTAGATTTATATCAATTGTTGATATGTAATCAACTGTTGATCAAATCAAACCCTAATAAACATCAATATAAGTCTAATTGATGCTTAATTAGGGTGGTTTCTGTAAGGAAATTTTATTTGGTAGAGACACTGAGCTATAATTGAAAATTGGAATTAATCCAAAGAGGGAAATATGATTTTCTGAGCAAAAGAATTATTAGAACAAGAAGGTGGGGGCAAAAGTGGAATTAAAATTAAAGGAGTGATCATCATGAATTTAGAGATTTTTGATGAAAATTTCATGATTTTTGGATAAGCGGAGCTATTAAGATAAATTCAGAGAAGATGGAATAGATTGAATGAATTAATCAAGGGCTGAGATTTGATCACAAACTTCTTTGGGTACAACTTGGGGACATAGCCTATCTGGGTGCAATCCGGAGACAAGAAAGGGTGCAAGTTTAAAAATACAGCAGCTACGCCAGTGCCACGTGATAGCTCTCTATTGGGCCAGCTCAGCCATGAAATACCACGTGGCACCCTCCTATTGGTCCACCTCATCTTGGTGGGCCCCACCACCATATTGACTTGACATGTGGGCCCCACCGACATGCGACGTGGCAGGGTCGCCTCAGCACTCAGTGCCACATGGCAACATAGCAACAACACACCTCAGCAAGCAAAACTACATCTCTCTGACAAATGACAGTTGGCTATTGGTACAACTAAGCAGTGTAAACCCACAAGTGACATATGGCACTCAATAACATATGCCACATCAGCATGTATTAACACTAACGCAGGCAATTAACAAGGTGATTAATTGTGTGGCCCTATCAGATCATGCCAAGTCAGATCTATTAGGTCTGAGCAGATCACTAATCAACTCGTAGTTAAATTCTATGGGCCTAGACTCAGCTACTTACAAAAGGGGCTCATCTGTCAGGTTTATGAGTGTATAGCTCACACTAGCAAGCATGCACCAAGTCTACACACAGTTGTAGTCAGGAATTCAAATAAAAAAGAAATGAGATCATGTACCTGGCCCATGCACCGATCTCCTCTGACAGCGCCTTGTTTGATGCGTTGGCTCACGTACACCAGGCGTAGCCGAGGTTGAGCCTCCCTCGTCCCACTCTCTTCTTCCTCTCTTCCACTTTCTTCCACCCGACTGCGAGGGCGCCATGAATGGGAGATAGTTCTACACGATGTTTTGCTTCAATTCTTCTTCACAAGGGCTTCTAAACACTATTACGATGTTATTTAAGCAATCAATTGAAAGAATTAACAAAAGAAGAGAGAGAAATTGACAGATATAGTCAATCGACTTGAAAATGGAAATCACCTCTGTGAAAGCTTGTAAGTCCAATTGATTGTGCAAGGGCTCTACTTTCACTCACACGATGCTAATGCAAGTATCAGATTGTCTGTTTAAAGCTTTTAATTCAATGTTCCACTAGCTCACAAGTCGGTCATAGGTGGAAGTGATCAAACTCGGTGATGAAGTACTCAATTGATCATGAAAGGATGCTGGATCAATTCTAGATGGTAAGGCGATGTTGACTGAACTTACAATTGAAAGAATTGACAAAGAGAAGTATTGATTGAATGTATAGGTTGTGAGTGAGGCTTAAGTGAAGAAACGAGCTTTTGATTAATTAATTGAGGCTAGGAACTGCTTAGAGCTTATATAGGGAGGGTGTTGAGAGTGTTTAAATGATTGGAATGATCTGGAAGAGTCTAGAAGCATGAGGGAGCCAACTGGTGCAAAGGAGTGACAAAAGAGTAATAAAAGGAAGAGCTTAACTAACTCTAACAAATTTGAAACTGCCAAGTGCTGACTTAAGGGAGTGAGTTGACTGAAAGGAAGCACAAATCAATCCTAGCCATTGAGTGAAGTACAATCAAGGGTGGAGATCAATTGGAAGGGTATAATCCGGCCACTAACCAATTAACCAATCACAATTAGGCCCTAATCCTATATAAACCCCTTGCTGGCCATCAAGTAAAGAGAATCGACACAGACAGAGAGAGCTAAAAAAAAAAAGAGAAAAGAAACTAGCTTGATAGAGAAAGAAAATAATTATAAAAGAAAGATGAGAGATTGATTGATATAAACACGATTTCTTTAAATGTGCTGGATCTAAGATCTTGTTCAATTGCTAGTTCATCCCAAAAATCATCAAAGACTAGGTAATTGCTGCTAATTGAGTGTAATTTCATGAGAGAATCAATGTATGTGCTGAAACAGTGATTGCAATTTCTGAATTTTCTGAATTTCTTCACTATTTTATAATTTCCTTGCCTCTTACTCTATTTTTTTTCTTCCCTCTCTCTTTTCTTTATTGTTCTTTGATGTTGATCATGATGAGAGGGTATATGAGATGATATGGAACTCGGTTGAAGGGTTTTTGTAACCCTCCCAAGCACTATCCAAAGGAATAGTTCAATTATTCTTATAATTGTGGTTAGTTGAAGGGTTTATGTAACCCTCCTGATCTAATTGCAAGTTTGAAACACTCAAATTGATAGTAATCAATTGAGATTCACAATAAGACCGATGAATTAGTCGAGTTATGCATTCATCAATTCTTTCCTTTGGTGCAGCAATATGAAACTGGCCTCGAATTCATGTCAGGGTCATGGAACAAGTCAAATAAGGCTGTATCTCAAAGTATACAATGCACAAAGACTGTGAACAAAGCTTGAGTGATCAAAATTACAATTAATCTCGTGACTGGTACCAAGCCGTACCAATTACCTTTGAATTTTCATTGCAATGCAAGTTAAATACTTGAAGACAGTTCGTGAGCACCTCAATTACATCAAGGCGACAAGATATAGTACAAGAATCGCAAGAATTAGCATTCAATTTGATCGAGAAATAGGGTTGATTCACCTCGGTACCGAATTGCATGTTAGTACCAAATCGGTACAGCCCTTCTCTATTATCCATCGAGTAGATCTTTAATCAGAGGGAAACATCGTGCTCCCCTCAGTGAGGCGATGCCAAGGCCGTTGGCCGATCATCGATCAGAACTCCCAATCACCGGAAACCGCTACCCAACACGAATCCTGATGCAGAGATAAGTTAGAGGAACTGGAGATCACTCAGCACAACTATTGAAGTGTACCCTAATCTTGAAGATCCATCAACGATTGAGATTTGTCAAGAGTTTAGAAAATTAAAACGGAAGAAATCTGGGCCTTAGATCTATTCAACATACAATCTGAGTTAAATCCAACGACCCAAATAAATAAAGAGTTAAACAGAAGATTTACACTAATCTCAGAACAATCTAGTGGTCCAGATTAAATACAACATTCTTAAGAATCGTTATACGATTCATCAAAGCGTTGAACACTTTGCAAAAACGTTAGCAACACTCTGACCATCCTCTGACAAGTCAATACATTCTAAGGAATCGTTATAACGATTCCTTAAATCATTATACGATTCACCAAAATGTTGAATGTTTTGCAAAACGTTAGCAACACTTTGACTATTCTCTGACAAGTCAATGTGTTCTAAGGAATCGTTGTAACGATTCCTTGAATCGTTATAACGATTCATCAAAGCGTTGAACGCTTTACAGAGCAATGTTTTGACTGTTTGACCATTTTTTGATAAATTAGCCATATTCTAGAAGCGTTATAATGACTTGTTGAAGCGTTATAACAATTAATAAGGTGGTGACACAACCTTGTTGACTGTCGATGAGACATCACAATATGGTATCTTCTGAACTAGCTTGTTTAGGGGCTCATTCTCTAACAAACCTGTCTCAATATTAGACCAGCCAAGAGCCCCGAGTTTAATTTTGTGCACAAGTTAACCTTGAATCTATGAATCAACTAGGTGCTCATGACTCATGATTTAGAGGTGATTAAATATGCTCACACAAAAGGGTGTAGAGAGACACTGTGATTTTGCACAAGTAATGTAATATTCAGAATAGCCAGTCAAGACAAGAACATCTTGACGCCCGCCAAAAGATGACTAAGACTACGACATCAACACGAGCAAGTTTGTTGATTTCAATAGAGAAGAACATCACGATGTCCAAAGAGGTGACATAATGATGACTCTGTATCATGAACAAGTAATTAATGACCAGTCATACTAGTAAGACCAAGCTAATTTATCGATAAGTTTGTCTTCTAGTTCATGAGGTTGAACTGATCTATAGTAAGTTCATCTCTCGAGATTGTACGATTGAATCGATCTGTAGTAGATTCATCCTCAAAACAGTGAACATGAACCGATCTGTAGTAGGTTCTTTCACTGACACACACTTCAATGTTAAACTGGCTCAGTGCTTCAGGTTTGACTTTGTGTGCAGTTGTGTTCTTAGGTTTATGAATCCGCTCATCGCTTGGAATTCATGATCTAGAAGATCAGCAAGATGAACAAGTGGGCCATATCCACCCATCTTCTGATTCACCAACCTCAAGATCAACCGGCTCAGTGCTTCGAGTTGCATTTTGTGTGATTGGTCATTGACTAGTTAAGATCAAACTGATCTGTTAGTAAGTTCATCTTCTAGATCAATTAAGATTGAGTCGATCTGCTAGTAGACTCATCTTCTATCTCTCCGTAGAGATTGATCTGATCTGTTTGTAAGATCATCTCTCGGAGTTATAAGGATTGAACCGATCTGTAGTAGGTTCATCTTTCCCTGTCACAGAATGAACTAATATGTTAGTAAATTCATCTGTATCTGTCATCAATCAGCGAACTGATTTGTAGTAAGTTTGTCTGTCTACACTCCACGTAGGTTGAATCGATCTATTAGTAGATTCAATTTACAGTATATCTGTATATGTGAACTGATCTAAAGTAAGTTCATCTGTATTTTTTTTTACCTGCATTCATGAACTGATCTTTAATAAGTTCATCTATATCTCTATTATATGTTTCAATGAACTGATCTGTAGTAAGTTCACCTATACCTCTATCATCTATTTCAATGAACTGACCTGTAGTAAGTTCATCTGTATTTGTATCTGCATCTGTTATTTATTTTGAATTTGAACTGATATGTTTGTAAGTTCATTTTTCATTTGTCTCTAAAAACTCCGAGCTGACCTATAGTAAGTTTATCTGCTAAAACTCTATGTAAGTTGAATCGATCTATTTGAAGATTCAATTTACACTGTACACTGTACACTGAAGATAGAACTGATATGTTAGTAAGTTCATCTCCTCTGTCATTCCTGCCCCACTGGACTGATCTGTTAGTAAGTCCAGAGAGCTTTAGTGATCACATCACCGAAGTACTTGACCATTCGACAACTTGATTATCACTTAGCTATAGTATTTGCTTCCCCCTTTCAAGATCCAGAGGTGCCTCGAGTTAGTATCCCAGGGTAATTAACGGTGGGGGCTTGCGCCCACCGGAATCTAAAAGGATCCCCAATTAACAAAAATCCCCTGAATGTGCATCTCAATGGGTCTGAGCGATGAGTTCAACCGGCACTAAACAAATGCATGCTCGGGAGGGATCTCCATGTCCTTCTTCCGCATCCCCATCGCTCCCAGCGGTGGCGCTGAGCACACGAAAAAGGGTCGCACAATTGTATAATAATATCTTTTAATTAGGCTTTAATTAGACTTTTAATTATTGATTTAATTGTAGAATAATAGTTTTTATTTGTATATTAATTTTTAAATATAATTTAATTATAGAATAATTAGAAATTAATTATGAAATGATTTTTATACTAGATAATGGCAGGCGAGCAACGAAATACAAATGTCATAATTTATGTCCCTGAAGACAAACATCGGACACATTATAGTCAGGTAGAGGTACATTTTATTTAAAAAAAATAATATTAAAATACATATCTATGAGAAGCTAATTATGAAATGAAAATTACAGAGAGATAACAATGTCATTCGTTTTCGCACTCACCGTCCGACGATACCATACATCTCACACATTCGGGGTAGGTTGCGAGTTATGGGATTTTTTTATCTCGCCAGGCTACATGAGATTTATGTTCAACAAGCGGAGGCCCGTAACTTGAAGATTGATACGGCTTTAATGAGCGCGTTAATAGAGTTTTGGAGGCCAGAAACTCACACGTTTCACTTCAATTTTGGCGAGATGACCGTGACTCTAGAGGTAAATAGTAAAATATTATTAATTTATTTCAGTATTAAAAAGAGGTTATAGTAATAATTTTTTTAGAACGTCGCATGTCTGTGGGGTTTATCTACCATTGGTGAGCCGGTGACTAGATATATAGAAGAAGATTTTTCGACATATATCCGTCAGTTATTTGGGCAGGATGATATATTAGCATTCTGCAAGAATGTGAGGTAATTGATTAGACTATACATGAACTTTAGTATTTTTTTGTTCACAAATTGTGATTAAACTAAATATAAAATTTGGCAGACATTCTATTTCCCTTCGAGAGTTACGGTCCCACTTTGATCACGCTCCAGAGGTTGATGATCATCAAGGTCTTGATCGATATGCGATCAGCTTTGCTTTGGAGTTGGCGGGGTGTATCATGTTCCCCGATAATAGTGGAGACTCTGTATCGGCGTTTCTTCTACCGATTTGACGGTAAGGGTTTTAAAATAATTTATCTTTCATAATTATATAATTTTAGTACTAACATTTAATTTACATGAAGATTTATAATTCGGTAGAAAAAGAAATTGGGGCGTTGCGGTATTTGGTTATTTATATCGGCGTCTTAATGTGGCATACTAAGGATTGACGAGGAGCATTGGTGGTCCGTAGATTTTATTATTGCTGTGGAGTTGGACGTGTTTGCCCCCCGCTCGTCCATTATCCGCCTCAGAGGCATTCATTTTAAGTGACCGGTGTATACCGGACCGCGATAGTTGTGCGCCTTCTGGCAGGTAAAAATTTAATTACAAAATTAAATTAATCAATCGATGAAAATATATGTGTAATCACTAATCATGATAAGAACTAATAATAGGAAATGGACGCTTGAAGTACGTGAGGGATCAGCTGATTATGTTGCCTCACACGCATGTTAATTGGAGGCCGTATGAGTCGGTACATCACTTATTGCCGACATGAATAGATGACTGTGTGGACTCATGTACTTGTCGTCTTCCACTTATTTACTTTCCGGTAGTGGAGTGATATTATCTGAATCGAGTGAGGCGACAGTTTGACTTACTTTAGTCAGTACCGCCTCCGCTTCCTGAGGTATTCTACCATATATACTATAAATATATAATTTTTATATTTATTATTTCTTATACTAACTATTTGTACATTTATACTAACTAATTTTACAGGCATTTATGGAGGAGCATCAGAAATTATCCGCGCTTGGATTCAAGAAAAAAAAATGAACTAGAGACAACATCATCAGACGTATGTGGACAGATGGGATGAGCTGCCTCCACGAGATCCGGATAAAGAAGAGTGGAATGCGGAGGACTATAGGAGGTATCGACGGTGGTTTGAGGTCTATGGAGCCGCTAGCGCTCCACTTGAGTCGAGTGATTTGGTACCTCCTATGCCATTGGCCGCGGAGATCCCTAACGTGGGCTACATTTCTCACGTACCTCACAGACAACATACGGTATATTAAAATTTATAAAATTATATATATATATATACACTAATCGGTAATAAGTAATATATATGTAATCAATGTGTAATTAATAGATCGCTAGAGTTACAAAGACTGTACAGAAAGCGGTCCGATGGGCGATCACCAGGAGATGGAGACAGTTTGGCAAGATTTCGCTCTTCAATTGTAAGGGGCATTTTGAGGATGCACGTATGCCTCATAAGATGGATGAGCTTCTTCATGCGGCGGGATTACCCATGGATATTGATGCTATTCCGGACTTGACGGGTGATTTTGAGACCGCACCGACTCCATCGACTCCCCATCCCCCATATTTCGTCTATGAGAATGTCGACTTCACGTTTATCCTCGACAACGTAAGTACTGTATACCTTAATTTAAAATTTTAATATATGAATAATATAATTTTAATGACTTGAACTGTATTAACAGCTGCCGGAGAACTACGATTGGAACAGAGTTATTACTAGGTTGTTTGTTGATATTCCCGATCCGTCAGGTACACTGTTCTCAAATTCATTTGGGACTCAGCATTTCTCATAGACCCAACAGATAGTGATGGATCATGTACCGCAGTACGGCCAACAGTAGGATTCGCAATACGGCCAACAGTGGGATCCGCAGTACGACGAGCAGTACGATCCGGCCCAGTATGGTTTTCCTTCTGGGCCTGGAGAGTCATCGCATATTTAGGATGATGCTGCAGGGCCTGCACAGATAAGAGATTTCACTCCACTTGCTCATGGTCGGGAGCAGCGTGACGTTCATCCACCATCTCGATATACACCTGGCGTGGTTAGTTGTTTGTTCTACAACTTAGTCAATATTAATTATTAAAAAAAATAAAATCATCTCAAAGATATACCGTCTTTATTTTTGCAGACACGTCCGAGAGCACGTCGATTTGTTAGGCGTCGTCAGGAGTAGTATTTTTTTATCTTTATTGTTGTATTATTTTATTATGGAGATTTTATTGTGTTATTTTATTTAGTATTTTATTATTGTATATTTATTATGACTTTATTATTATATTTTATTATGACATTATTTGTTTCTCTATTTTATTATGACATTATATTTTGTTGAGTCATATTGATTAATAGTAAACAATAAATATGAAGTCAAATTGATTAGATAAGAATAAATATTATTATATATTATTTATTCAATAATTATTATGAAAGAAATATAATTATTCATCAAATAAAAAAATGTTTATTCAAAAAATAATATCTTTCTCATACAATAATATGCAAACTTATACAATTTCTAAAAAAAATAGAAAAGAACTAGAAAAGAACAGAAAAAAGCTAGAAATGAGTTTTTGAGCTTGAAGATGAGGTTTTTTGACGTTGAAAAATGACGATAACAGTATAAGTAGTTAACCCTATATATCTCGTCGTTAGCTTTCTGTGGCCGCATAGAACGCCTCAATTGGAGTTTTCAATCAAAAGTTATGGTCGTTTGAAGTTGAAATTGTTGAATTTCAGTTTTTATTTCTTCTATCTCTTTTCTCTCTTTTTTCTCTCTTTTCTCTCATCTATCTTTTTATATATGAAAACAGATAAAAAATGGGTTGGTAATCCGTGAGATTTCAGTTTTGAAATTTTTATTTTTGGAATGTTGGATTGGGATTAACGATTGGTGAAATGGACAATATATGGGAGCAAATATTATTAGTGGGAGCAAAAAGCAAATGTCAGATCCAAAAAAGTACCATAACCATTTAGCAACGGTTCCTTCAAGAAACCATTGCTAAATGCAATATTTAACAACGGTTATAGGCACAAAATCGTTGTTAAAGGCTGTGTTTAGCAACGATTCCTTTACTAAATGGTTATGCTGCTTTTTGGTGTTATGAGAGTCTATTTTAGTAATATTTTTTTATTATAAATCGTTGTTAAAGAATGTCTCAATATTACAATGATGCCACTAAGCCATTTTAACAACGGATTTGATAGATAACCGTTGTTAAGTGGGTGTTGTCTAAGATCATTTCTGTTGTAGTGTGCATTTATTGTCAAAACTAATAAAAATAAAAAATAAATAAATCAAATGAAATTATATTTATTTTTTATTAGTTTTTAATTATTTTTGAATAAAAATTAATAAGATTATTTAAATATGGATAAATATCAAAATTTTATGAATAAAAATGAATAAATAAAAATTTAATAATTAAATATAAATAAACATTTAAATTCAGTGATTTATCAGATTAATTCCAAATTCATTGATAATAAGATGTATTCTTTTTTAATTCCATGTACAAACTTTATGAAAAGAGGTGTCGGCCTCGGATGAATTTTCTTTGACGGTGATGTTGAAATGATGGGGAGAAAACACCAGGAGAAATGTTTATACACTAATTATAAACTAATTAAGGTTAATTATAAATTAATCAATATTTAATTTCTTAAAATTATATAAAAATTATTAATAAATATTTAATTATGTTACATGGATCGGGTTGACCCGTGACCTAGTCGGATCTGGTATGGGTCAAGATTTTTGACTCGAATTTAAACGAATCGGGTCAATAAAAATAATAAAAAGATGTGATTCGACCCGAATCTGACCCGACCAGACACATTGATACCCCTAAACTGCCGCCTTTCAAGTTTCAAGATTAAAAAATTTAATAATATCTTTTAGGAGTTTGGATATTTATGTCATAATTTTTCTATTAACTTATGGTTTTATTAGAAAATATTATATTATAGTTCTATTATTTTGGTTCAAGAGCTGCAATCTACCCGTTGTTAAAAGCATTTACTTGTTTTTACGAACTAATATTGGATTACATGAATCGAGGTAAAGATGTGCAAATAATGCATCCCATATTTAAAGCAAAGAGAGCCTTTTAGTTTATTAGAAATAAGTGTTCATGTATAATGATTTATCGTGATCAAAAAAATATTAGTGCTGATCTTGACTCGTGAGAAATTGAACTCCCCAGATATTACACATTAGGGAAAAAACAATGGGGTATAATGTGATTGCCAATAAAAACAATGGGGTATAATGTGATTGTCACGCGTGAGAGTCGGGTTCGATCCCCGCAACGGTGATTTTTTATTACATGTTTCTCTGTTGCTAATCTTGGCAACTTCAAATGTTAAAACAGGAGCACAGGACAGCACCTCTGTCCTCTCAGGAAAAATAATATTCTTCTTTTTGAGAACAAAAGAATCTTTTGTTTATATTCCACATAAAGGGCCTACCTAGTACCTACATCGTCGTGTCGTGTACCAGAAAAGAACCAAAGCAGAAGTTTCTTTCTGGTTCTGGTAGACATGAAATTATGAATGAAACAAACTCCTGCGGTGTCTCTCCATCAGCTCAAATGAAAATTGATTCAGCCTCACGTCTCTTACTAATCCCTAGCGCAAAATTCAAAAATAATAAAAAATTCAAATAAATTCTAAAAAATTGTAAAAATCCGAAAATATTTATTTAAAAATTAAATATAATCTTAAATGATATGACTTAAAATAAATTAAAATAAAATTTTAAATAAAATAATTTAAATAAAAAATTAAATAAAATCTTGGTACTAGCATCATTTTACCACAACTACACATACATTGACCATATAATTTTAAAATGATATGAAACTAAAAAAACCTCCTATTTTGTGGAGACGGCAACGCATTCAATGATTTTCCCAAACATCGAACGCTTGTGGGAACCATCTTCGATCCCGTTGTAACATTGAACAAATTTTAACTTTTTGGATGCATTCAAGAATTATTCAGAACAATAATTTTTAAAGATGATAATAAGTTGTTTAATGAATTTCTTGGTCCATTTGCGTAACTCTATGCAGTGGCGGATCTAGGATTTTGATTATTTTTCAAAATCAGGGGGTCACGTGCCCCCCGGATTAACCTGGGTCCAACTCTATGTGCAGCTTCGTAAGAAATATTAGGGCCTCTTCGGTTGATCATCTAAAGCACTAAATAAATAACAGTAATTCCAGGCTACATCCAACTTTATGGTATGCTTAGTGTTTATGATTCATCTTCTTGAAAAATATTGTTTATATAAAAAAAACTCAAACTTATAAATGTATTTCTAATGGTTTATATATAATGTGCATTAAATTTGAAATAATTTAGTGGTTATAAGATCATTCATTACAATATTCTTGAAACTCCACCATGAAAATTTTGAAACGATGAGAGCACAAATCCCTTTTAAATTTACATATTTTATCTGTCTTTACAAATGCAAAAAAAAAAGTACCCACATTTCATGATAATCCTAAGATTTTTCATTTTTCATCAAGTAATATTTTTTTCAAGAAGATGTATTATAAGAATTGGATGCACTATAAAATTAGATGTACATTAGAATTACTTGATTAATAATTATCCTTCAACGTTAATTAATGATGAATAATTTAATTTCTAAATTTCACCACTTACTAATTAGTGTCATTTTCGAAAAATGGTTGTTGATCTCGTGATAAAGTTAATACTGTTTATGTGAAAAATCATAGTTTGTAACCTGATTATAAGTTTTTTTAGAGACATCTAGAAGTTAGGTCGTTTAACTCTCATTTTAACTCAGAAAAAACGCTTGCTAATGATATTTTTGTTAAATCGGAGGTGCGATTGGCTGAAAATTTTCTTCTTTGAACTTGTTAAATGTCATTGTATTGAATTTATGAATATGTTTTTTTCTTGGAAAAAAATCTTCTTGCTTTCTAATATACTTTTATCGTTCTTGGGATCGTGATAATGGATCATACTGTATGAAAATTAAAAATATTAGAGAGTAAAATCTAATACGGCGGTAATTTTATATATGGACTCATTTTGTAATCCAAAATGCTTTTGTTACAATTTGTCTTCCAATGTGTTTATTATTTGCTCTTTGATTTGCTAACCACACACTTTAATTTTTTTTTCTTGGTAGTTAGAAATTAGTGAAAAGATAATTTGTGTGAATTTAAATTATGTATTAACCGTTAATTTTGAAAAGACAAAACAGTTTCTGAATTAGATTGAGGTGAGTCTCAGTAGTACCATTGGATCACAATATATAAAAAATCAGTTCCATGTAACATATATTTCATACACATTATTTTTTTATCTACTAATGAAGTAAACTGACTAAAAATTATTTTCTAAATGAAATCGGAGCTTATTGCTGCAGTTAATATTTTTAAATTTTATTCACGTTATAATTTATGACAAGATGTGCATATAAATTTGAGTACACACTAGAATTATTCATGCACAAATTTTTTACAATGAATTAAATTGTAGCAATACACATCACATAAAATCATCCTACACAAAAATGCGATTGAATTGAGTAAAACACATATTAAACTCTCAGAATGTCTTCTCAAATTGAATGACTTATAATTCATCTTTATCTAAAAATAAATAGTCTATTTTCAAGCTCTGAAAAGAAAAAAAAAATTGACAACACTCTCTTTCACTTTGGTAAAGTCCTAATAATACAACAGTCAAGTCCCAAATAAGATTTTACCGTATCTGCCATAGTTTTATGGCAGGAAAAATTAGAATAGCGAATTTTGATCGTTAGATTTATTAAACGGCTGGATTGTTATTATAAGTAGATCCCATAGTCATATACACAAGAAAGTATGACAGTAGATTAATTGCCATCCTTTCATGAATGAAAATGGATGTATTTCAAGTTAAGCGTTGAGAGCTATCCATCTAAAAAATAGTTATAATTTTTTCACGTATAATATAAAATTTGAATGGTTGATATAATTATTAATGACGATTATATATTTGTTAAATCGAACGTGACACATATTTATTTATTTTTTTTTTTCAATTTTTTTTTGAATTTTTTTGAATTTCAGCGGTTTGGGACGGGTTAGATTCCCGAGTTTCTCGGGTTTTCCGGGTCGGGTCGGGCACGGGTTATGACGGGTCGGAACGGGTCGGGTCTAGCACAGGTTTTTTTCAAATTTTTTGAGCACGGGTCGGGTCACGGGTTTGACACGCCGGTTCTAACGGGTCACGGGTTTGAGCACGGGTCGGGTCGGGACGGGTCGTGGCCACGGGTCGAACGGGTCGAGTCTGACCCGGTCGGGTTTTTTTAAAACACTACCAACAGATAGATATAGGAGCCTGGAACCTATTCAAAAGCCCAGGAGGAGGAATCTTATATATCGTCGTACTGCTGCTGATATTATGCCCATGGGTTTCATGTGCAAAATGCAAATAATATGCACCGAGTCCATCTTGCTTGTGATGTTGTCCTACTGTCTGAGCGTATTGGTCTTCATTTCAGATCCTAACTTAGGCCCGTTCGGCTGGAGCATTCTATGTGGAAATGGGTTCCTCTTGTATGATTTTGTGGGTTCCTCTGATTAATTCAAGAAATGGTGGATCACAGAAGTGTTCGCATGGCAAGTTGGCAACTCACAAAGGATCGGTGAATCAATATGATTGTATTGATATCAACACAAAAGCATCAATAAAATATTTTTTTCTTTCATTACTTATGATAATATTACATTATCTCTAATAGGTTAAGTTCTTAATATATATAAATATATATAGAGAGATAGGTTACGGTGCTACGCGTAGTATGGATTGCCCCTGTGTGCTACGGACTATTTTTCCGTCTTCATAATTCAAATGGTTGATCCGACCGGTTAAATAATTTTCATATAAAAATCTAGTTGTGATCAAATTTTATATTTTTATTTTTTAAGATAGTTAGAAAATCACTTTATTTAATTATTATGAGCCATTAAAATGGATGATTTTCTAACTATTCTAAAAAATAGTAAAAAATCTAAAAAAATAAAATTTGGTCCCCAACTAGATTTTCATATGAAAAATATTTTGATCATTCGGATCAACTATTTGAACTTTGAAGAAGAAAAAAAATTCCGTAGCACATAAGTCATCCATGCTATGCGTAGCACAAAATCTCCCGTGCTTCACGTTCGTATTTCAAATTTGAAAGTCCAAACAGCCGATCCAAATTATTGAATATGATATTCTAAAATATCTTTAGAGATCAAATTATATATATTTTTAAATTTTTACTATTTTTTAGATGGACATAAAATCACTAGTTTTGGATGGTGCAGAAATCGTTAGATCAACAAACTTTGTACTCATCTAAAAAATGGCAAAATAAATTTAAAAAATATATAATTTGATCTTCAAAGATATTTCAATATTAAGATCATGTTTAGCTGTTTGAATCAGCTATTTAAACTTTCAAATTCGAGATACAAATGCGAAATACGGAAGGTTTTGTGCTTCGCGAAGCACTATAGCCTCACTCATATATATATAAGTAAAGATACCGTGAGTTATATCTATGCACCCATGCATGTTTTGCAAATCGACAAAAGGGAGAAATTGTTACACTTAACATCTTCTTTGATTTGTCGATTTGTAAAATAATCTTGAATTTTATAATTTGCCTTGTTTGAGTTTTGTGCAGGGATTAACATACAAATGGACTAGTGCACAAGAACCAAGACTAGTGCTGGGATACAAGATCTTAATCAAGACTACATTAGGCTTAGGTTTAGTTAGACTCAAACTGGGTTGAATTGGTCAAGATAAATTGAGCTTAAACAACAAGAAAAATATTTCTGCCCAGTGAATCGTTTTAACGATTCAGTAATCATTATAACGGTTCATCTCAATACTTAAAAATATTCTAAGGCATAAATATTCTCAAAGAAATCCGAGTGTATCGTTATGTAATGATTCAGTAATCGTTACAACGATTTGTGAAATGTATAACGATTCTGTAATCGTTATAACGATTCATGAAACGTATAACGATTTGATAAATCATTATAACGTTTCAGCTCAGTTGATCCAATGGCTATTCTTTCTAAACCATTATAACGATTCGTAAACCGTTATAACGGTTCAGGCGAAAAATAGTTTCTTCAGCAGATCTATTTTAAAAAGGATCATCTCTCTCACTGTACATACATCTTACATAGAAAGTTGTTGATCCATCTAGCTAAATCATTACTTCAAAGAGCTTACTAGCCATATACAAAGTGAGAGAGATAATTCAAGAGATTGAAACACTCAATTAGTCAAATCCTTGTTCAAGCTCAATCTAGCTTCTCTCTATTCTCCCAACTTGATCTTTCGTGATCTTCTTGAAAACATTTTCTTGAGCTGTAGTGCTCACCTTGTTTTGAGTGTGTTGTCAATCACATTTTTGAGTGTGTTGTCACTCTTATTACGGATAGGCTTAGCAGCCCATTTTTATAAGGGACCAAGTTCTACAAGTGTAAAAACTCTTTTTAATATATCGGCTCAACCTCAATTGTTAGAGGTTGAGGGTCCCGGAGACGTAGGCATTATTAAAGTCGAACTCCGTTACATCTTGTGTTCTTGTTTATCTTTACTTTTTTTTTTCTCACATTTCTTTGATTGCTATATTCTTGTGAGAATTAAATTGATTTAAATTGTATTCCGCTGTCATTACACTTGAACATTAAGTCCCGAATTGGTTTATTCATTTCTACCTTAGGTTCTTTACATTTTTGTACTTTCTTGATCTTTCAATACCACCATCCTAAGATTTTCAAGGTCTTTCAATAATAATATATTCAATACTTGAACATCATTTTTAAAAATTAAAAACAGTGACTTCAAAAACTCAAAATACTCTAAATTTTTGCATCCCACAAAATTTTTATATAAAGATTTTAATAAAGATGATAAATTAAAATTTGAATTTGATTTATACTTTTTGAATTAAGCTCATGGAAGACCTCCGTGAGCTTAAACTCACGATATTTTTACTCATATATATATATATATATATATATATATATATATATATATATATTAAATGTTGATTCTTTTTTAATGTTACATATAAATAAAAAATAAAAATGATTGAATAAATTATTGATATGTTATAGCTCCTCGTGACTTGTACATGATGAATATGTCAATTTCAGTTCTAGCATTATGTGAATAACTTTGCATATGGTAGCTATATGTGACTCGTGTGACTTGTACACTGACCGTATGTGAATTGGAGAAAACTCTAAATAAGAAGTATACCTCTACGATATAACTTCATTATTTCTTCCTTCTTCAAACAATTCTTAGAAAATGAATATGTTCCGCTTGAGGAAACTTGAAAATGATCATGATAAATATGTCAATGTGATCATGCCTTAGAAAGAATGATTTGAATCGATTTCTTGTCATATTTTAATTATAACGGGACTATTATATGTTATTAAAGTGCTAGATGGTCACAATTCAGCGTTGTAGATGAAAATTTTGTATGGAATCTTATGGTTTTCGCTCATTAGACAAGTTATTGAAAGAAAAAATATTCTTAAAGATGAACTAGTTCGAGTTGAGACAATGACGGATCTTAATAGAGTCAAGGTGGAGCCGTCCCCCTTAAAAAAAATTCAAAAATTAATATATCTATTAAAAATTTATGATATTTTATAGTATAATTATAATTTTTTTACTTTAGTCCTAAATTTTGAAATATAGTATATAAGATATATAAAAAAATTTAGCATCCAATAATTTTGAGTTTAAACTCCGCCCCTAATTTGAGGAGCAAGTGATCATATTTCTCTACATCCTTACTAAAACGCAAGCGATCACATTATGTAAGAACGATTTTAACATTCAAGTGATATTATAAATCGTCATTTTAAAAACGTGTTCTGTACTGTCACTCAAATCCTTCCACTTCTTTGTACACCTCAATATATTGCGTCACGTGACACGTCCTTCCTCCACTTCGTACACCTCAATAGATGATATTGCCCATGTAGTCGGTATCTCCATTTGGTGCATCTACGATATCATTTTGAAAAAATTGAGCCTCAAGAAGCGGCCCGATTTGATAAAGAAAAACAACCAACAATTTGTACACAACATTTTCTCAAAAAAAGGAAAAAAAAAAGGTACCCAACACAATTACAATAGTAAAAATCAGTATTCCGACCCGGTTTGATCCATAATAGCCCAGACCGTGCCTTTAACCGAAACAAACTTCTCGTCTCTCGTCTCTTCTAGAGCACATCTTATCCCAAAATGAAAACAGAGAACTGATAGCGCCTCTCTCTCTCGCTCGTACTACAGCAATGGCCCTCTCACTGAGAATTCCTTTCCTTAGCACCGCCATTGTTGCTCCTTCCAGGAGGACCACGAGTCGCGTCTCTCGTCCCATCAGAGTACGTAGCACCAACAACCCCCTCTTTCACTTTACCACTGTTCAATCTTTTTAAATTTTAATTTAATTAAGCTTGATTTTTGTCTTTTCAGATGAAAATGGAGTGCAGGAAAAAGGGGTTGCACCCCCCTTTCTACGAAGATACCAAGGTGTACTGCGACATTGAGTTGGTGATGGTCACAAGTGGGACCCAAAAGTAATTGAATGTCGATACCTGATCTGGTAACCACCCGTTTTATCTTGGCCAATCCATGGGCTATGATGATAGCGCTTTCTTCTTCTATGATTAGGAAGAATATGAAGCATTGGGTGAGTTGTTCTTCATCTTTGCTATGTGTTTGTTGTTCGCAATTTGTTTGATGAAATGCCCATTTGGATTCATTTGTTTGTCTTTTGTTCTCGGGTTTACTTTACCAGCACCTGTCAATGTATGTTAAACTTGTCACTTACAATAAGTGCAAATTTACCAGATAGAGTCATAAAAATCATAGAGAACAATATCACAGTTGCTGATATAGAGAATATGAAAATTTTCACCTGTAACCCTTTGCCTTGCTCCTAGTTGTATTTGTACATTAATTAGAGAGAATGGATTGGTGATATATTCTAAATTTTAAAGGGGGATAATTTGATTTAATTTCAGTTGGTTTGTGATTTTGAAAGAATTGGAAGAGGCTGGGTATATGGGATAGTTTGAATGTTTCTAACCAGATATTTCTCGTTTGGGCTATAGACCTTAAAATTGTTTGCTATCTTGTGGGCAGCATTGAAGTTACGTGCAAATTTTTCTTGGTGAATAGATTGGGAGGGTAAAGAAAGAAAGATAATTTTCACTAGGTGCTTGAAAGAGAATTCTGACATTTCTGGTATTTTGTATGGGTAAAAAGCAGCATCTGCATTAGTAGTTAGTAATCCCAATTTTACATTGAAGCCTTGAAATTACCTGACTCTGGCTTTATTCTCCCTGAATTACTGTCAGTAAACCCTTTTTTACAAATTTATTATCAATTTGATGTTTAATTGCTAAGCTAAAGTAAAAGCTTTGTTCTTTCCAATTGCATTACCATCTTTCTGGTATGAACATAAGGTATCAATATGATTATTTCTATCATAAAAAAATATTATTAACTGTGATCAACCTTTTGCTCTTTTGTTTGTCCTTTTTGTAGAGCTATCGTCTAGTGAAGAGGTCAAGGAGGACGAGGATAAAAAATGATACCGTGCTTGAGGCTTTGGTTTTGTTTTTCTATTGAATTGTTAGCATGGTATAATAGCAGTGCTGAGAAAATGTATGGATTTGATTTGTCTTATTTTTATCTTATCATTGTACTTAAAATATTGCCTTCTTAATTCGTATGGTTCTCTTTCATCTGTATTACGTGAGTCATGGAACTTGGCCACTTTCAGACACATAATAACTAGAAGAGTGCCTCGCTTCGAGTAATAGTTATTGTCCTAATTATACTATGAAGTGCAAATTGATATAAAACATAAAAAAAAAAAGTGTGTTGTACGTCTAAAGAAAATTAAGAGTAAATAAATTATGGTTTTGGTAGGTGGGTTGATAACTTTTCTATAGTTATTTTGATTTGGTAAAAGATTAATATGATTTTTTTTTCTTTCATGTGCCTGTAATTATGAATATAAAAAATGATAACAATTTAAATACAAATGAAAATCGAAAGGCAATAGATTGAAGAGATGAGAAATTAAATATTTATAGATAAGGTAAAGCCTAAATTTATTTGCAATAATAATTTTTTTATGCATATGACGTGCAAAAAATAACAATAAAACCGGAAAAAGATGTGGCTGCTGTTTCATAAGATGGAATGAAGAGAGAAGCAGTACATGCATTCCTTACAACATCTGAAATGTGTTCACACTTTTGTGGCAAAAATATTCATATTTGATAGTGAAAATATATCTAAAACTTACATTACTATAAATTATAAAAATCTAAAAACTATATATTCATTAACACAACAAAGTCTAAATATTTTTTAATTAGTATAAAAATTTGTGAATTTAAATATAAATAGTATATAGGGAATACAAATACTTATTGAGTAATTACATGTATTTAAATGTCAATTGATGCTCGATACAATAGTCATTAAATTTGAATTGCTGTAAATATTTATGGAGTATCAAATGATATGCAATCAATAAACTTTTGTATGAAATTTGGTATGCAATCAGTATTTATATAAACTCAGTAGCGGAGCTTAACGTGAAATTAAGGAGGAACTAATTAAACTTAATTATTTATATCAAGTAACTAGAGGGGGTCAATTATATACCTCAAATATATTTTACTTAGAAAATAGATAATATTTTTAACATTTTAGATTTTATAGAGGGGACCATGACCCAATTTCCCTGAAGGAAGCTCCGCCGCGGTATAAACTGTTATATTTTTAAACTTTTTTTTCAAATTTATGAAAACAATTACTATTAAAGTATCTTAATTAATCCATCAGCACTCTAAAATAATTACCTTATTTTTCTCCTTCAGCTTTACTTCTAACTCTGTGTTTCTTCGGTAATAAAAGAAGCCTATTTTATTTTTGAAAATCGTGCTGCTAATTAGGAGACTGATGCAGATCGAAATTTTGAATTCATTATTTCTTTCAATAATTAAAGAAAATCATTTTCAACGAATAATTACAATCCGTCATACGCATCATGTGCTATATTAAAAATTAATAAATCATACATTGGGGTTTATTGCACGCTTGGGACTTGCTCTGAAGACCTTACAAAAATCGGATAAAATACTGTAGATACTATAATATAATAATATACATATGCGGAATAGACTATGCTTGAAAATTCTTTAAAAAGGAATAGGGGCCATATTCCGCGCATACTAAATTACTAATCAGTAATCACATTCGAATTAAAAAGTGATTGGTAGTGGGACAGAGCATGCGACTGCACCAGAGAATATCGTTATATATTACTTGTTGAGCATTCCATCAAGATGTCGTTGTAGTATAGTGGTGAGTATCCCCGCCTGTCACGCGGGAGACCCGGGTTCGATCCCCGGCAACGGCGGGCTTTTTTTGTCCAATTCTTTTTTCTCGGTTTGTTGGTATTGTCAACACAAAATGTCTTACAAGGAAAAGCAAAAAATACAAAATGACTTAGTATTGTTATAATATTAATGATAGATGTTTCATCTCCTCTCATAATAATAGAAGTTTTTTATTCTCTTCACCTTCTCCTTAATTCTAAATTTAATTTTGTATTAATTTTCTCTTTTATTACATGATGTTTCTCTAGCTTATAAATAGAGGATTGTATGTTGTTGATGGGAATATAAAAAATCTCTAGATGAGATAATATAGAAATAAGATTTTAGTCTCTCACAACTTTTGTCTTCTATTTTTATTTTATAACAAGTATATTTTTTCTTTTCTTTATCGATTGATAAGATGCATAAATACTCAAAATTCTAATGGCACGACTTATAAAATATATTTTAATTATTTGGTCTCAAAAAAATATTCGTTTTTATGTTTACCATACGTTTGAAAATATTCGATTCTATTTAATAATGCTTAAAGTTTTACTAGAATGCCTTCAAAAAATGCATTTGAATTATTTTGCTTATGTTTTTAATCGATTTATGCATCTTTTGTATATTCAAAATACCAAAACTCATAGAAATTTTCACCAAAATGTAAGCTACGTTTTATGCATCTCTCCGAGCTAAATTAACCACAAAACACCTACAGTGGATGGTATATACTGCAAAGTATAGAGTAAACATTTTAATTATCTTGTTCATGTTCTTAATTGATTTATGCCTCATTTCGTCATTTGTTATCTTAAAATCATCAAACTCACTGAAAATGTTTCCAAATATGTCTGTTGTATGTTTAAAAATTTAGCGGACCTAAAAAGTTGTGATAAACAACGCATATACTAATCTATTAGAATTCATTTTAATTAATCCATGACTGTTTTAATCGATTTTATGTATCATTTGCAATTGTCAAATCACTCAATCTCACGTAATTGTTTTAACTTTTTCTTTGATTTTATAAATTTAGTTGTTCGATCTAAATTGGTTTTTCATATGAGACTTATTACGCATAAAATCAAATATAACGTTTTTAATCAGATAAGACGTATCTTTCAACACGACCCAGGTCTTGACTAGGCCTAAGATCGAATATTTATGTTTAGGATTGATCTACATTCGCACTCGCAATGGGCTATATTTTATTTTTAACATATAGAATGGCCCATAAGCATAAAAAATGGTCTATATTTGCCATGCATCTTTATTGAGAACCCCGACTGTCATATAAAAGTCGGTTTATTACCAACGTTGATTAAGATTAATGAAGGTCATAAATAGTCATAGATAAAGATGAAAGAATACCCATTTAGCAGTTTCTATTGAAAGCAAATCCCCTGCATTCACAGATTTCACCGAGTTTTGACATTGCAGCGTGTCATCTATGAGTTTTTAATTGTGAAAGAAGGTTTGAAAGTACATATTTTCTACACAAAATGGATATGGTTGTAATCAAATGAAACTGGTAATCAGATTGAATCAAGTAACATCGAAACAAAGAGATAATTCTTCTCTAGTGCTGACACTTTAATCTGATCTACATATTCCATGTGAGAAATTACATGTTCTCGGTGCTAATTGTTGGTCACAAGTTGCCTAGATCAGTTCATTCTGTCCAATATTTATTTCAGAATTCATAATTTGTTCCTTAAATTGTTTAATCGTACTATTATATCTATTATGATCTGTGAGTTCATGACCATCCCTCTATACTATAGTCTGCCTTTTGCTCTTAGGCTATGGAGCATTCTGTCAGCCTTGATTCAGGCTCCTCCATGTACATCATATATTGCAATCCCGTCCCTATTGCATCACCATTTCGGTCTTTGTTTTGCTCGTGTGGGGTGGTAGTTTTTCAGATAAAGGCATAAATTAAGGTTTTGCAACTTGATCTGATGCAATCTAGCTTGTGTTGACTTGTCAAACAGAGTGGCAAGTGATGGACAAGGCATCAAATGCAGGACTAATTGATAAGATGTGAGCCAGACATCAGTCAGGATACAAGGCTCATGTATTAAGAAGGGTCTGAAGCCGGCACCAGATTCAGAATTTCTTTGCACAGCAGAGCTGGGGTCAAAATGGCAAACTTCATTTTTATTGCATGTTGTTGTTAGTACAGCAGTCAAGCGGTCCCCTCTTTTTGAAATTAACTTTTTCTCGTTGCATCATGAGACTTATTATCATTGCATTGCTCATTACATATCTTGAGGATAAGAACAGCACTGCTAGTTGGCTTCTAACGTGTTTTTAGAGGGGTATAAATATAAAATAGGCGCATTCTGAGATTGATAGAGATGCTTGGATTAAAAGAGCAAGGTGGGACCTTTGAAACCGCTTTCTCAGCATGTATTGAACTAAAGGTGAGTGTATGCCTCAAGGCAATTGTGTTTGAACAGAGATAGAGGGCAATGGAATCCCTTGATGAAATTCTTGTACAATATGCAAGTTGTGGTTTTGAGGACGAGTAGCGCAAAAGTGAAGCTGTTGGTGTGGGTTGTGTTGGCTATCAAAGTTAAGCAACTTGCATGGAGGAGGCTGCTCTAAGATGGCATGATGCTCTTCCTTCTGTTACTGAGATTCTGGCATATACTTGGTTGGTTGGAAAATCTGACTTGGTAATAGAGAGAAAGAAGGTCACAAGTCTTGAACAGCGTTTCAATTATTAAAAGGAGAATGTCACAAGTCTTAAAAGGAAGTATTAGAATGGTCTTAAACAGTGTTCCAATTCTGTTCATCCTAGATTCTGCGATAATACAAAGTTGCTTTGGAAAATAGTTAGATTTTAGACTTGTAGGGCCATCAGACTGCAGAGACCGAGACAACCAGTGAACCAAATGAACTATAGTTATTGTATATTTTTCCATTTTGAACAATTTGTAATGTACACCTGATAGGTCATGGTATTACGAAACTGATAACCCTTTGATTGTGTATATCCCTGCTTTTGTAAACGTAGTTTAAACAATTGGATTGACATGAGATAATAGTCCTGAAACCGGTACATACCAGTAGACGTTCCAAATAATTGAGAATTGTTTTTTTTAAGAAAATAACCCTTTCATTGTGTATATCCCTGCTTTTGTAAACGTAGTTTAAACAATTGGATTGACATGAGATAATAGTCCTGAAACCGGTACATACAAGTAGACGTTCCAAATAATTGAGAATTGTTTGATAAAGCATTTTGCATTCTTCTTTGGTGTCTTTTATTTAGCTTTCTGATATCATAAATGCACAATTTATAACCTAGCGACTATAGATAGGTTTGTTAGTTGTAACTTCACCTCTAAAATGATTCTGGCCTCCACCAATACCATCAAATCATAATCGATTAGGAGTCTTTAATAAAGGAGGTCTATGTAAGAATGCATAAATAAAGCACCTACTCAGAATCATAATCTTTCTCTAATCATTGTCCTAATCCAACTTCGATAATTCAAGCCAAAGGAAAATCCACTATATTTTTCATTCTAAAAAATTCCAAGAATCCAAGAAAACGTTTGGAGAAATATGAATTTGGACTTATCACTGAAAATTGCAGCATTTGGAGAATAAACATGCAAAACTGAAAAATCATAAACTCCTAAAGCCTTCTGGAAAAGTATTGTCACCTAATTCCCCCCTTCTTCAACTATCTTAATGCTCTAAAAGAGTGCTACGTGATGGAGCAAGGATTCCCCTTTCGCATCTAGACCCTCAAAAGTCAAGGAACAAAGAATCAATTAAGAAAAGTTTTTGGCAGTAAATGTTAATTGTTATTATGCAATCGTTTAGGATCTTAGGTAATTAGGTGACTTTTCTGGTCCTGTCAGTGTGTAAATACGATCCTAAATTCTTCACAAAATTTTTTGAAAGTCCTACCAGCAGCATGCTAATGGAAAACCAATGAATTATTTGAATCACACCTCACCAAATTGCCTCTTCAAAATATCAATTATATATGCAAGGCTCATCTCTTTACGTGAATTACTACTAGGGTTGACAATGAATCGGATTCGAATCGGATCCCGGAGGATCCAAATGTAAATCCATTAAAAAATTATAAGATCCATATGCGGATCCGTATCCAATAAAACTTTGAGAATCCAAATGTGAATCCATATTTATAACTAAGGGAAAATTGTGTTCTCTTTGCAAATAAACCCTCACTCTTGGAGCTAAATTTCAAGCCTGCACAATTTGAAAATCAGAACAAATAATTTATAACTTGTATCATAGTAAAAAGTATAAATTATTTCTGAAATTTCAAAAGACCACCCATCTCGAAATCTTTTGTAAGTCTCAAAGTTTTCTGTTCTGACCTCAAAAAATTCAAACCAAAAAAAGAAATATCTACTTTGTATATTTTGAAATAAACGTAGAATTCCACAAGAAACGTGAATTCCTTCATATTATTACTTGATGAATCAACTCAACTTCTCCAGCGCCTAACCAAACAACAAGTCTACACGGCTATGGAAATAACTTGGAGACTAATCAAATTTAAATTGGGACTCTATCTTATGGCTGATTCTTCAACCAAGTGGTTTGCTAAAGATGACATTATGTAGCTTGGTTCCAGTATCTGATTCCAATATTTAGGCAAATGGAAGGGATATATCCCTGTCTTGCTTGGAATATATGGATTAGAACAAAGGAACCGATGTAAGAATATGAGCATATTATCTTAGTTTACTATTCTGGAAAGATAGTGGTTTATCTGTCATTTATCTTTTATTTAATTAGAAATGTTATATATACCCATTGAAACTTTCATTATTAAATATTTACCCATCAAAAGTTTAAAATTAATTATTTACCTATTAAATGCTGATTTTCTTTAAATCTCCCCAGTAAGTCACATTAAAAAGATTATCGTTGTAAATAAATCAACAAATTGACTAATATTCACTGATATTTAAATTGTAAAAAAAAAACGAAATTTGGCAACCAAATCATATATTAGTTGGGTGCATATTTTTTATTTGATTTTCATGATGTTCGGCTTTTCATAGTACTAAAAAAAATTGTCTGAAAATCGTACAGACCATTTTTCATGTGTGGTATCTTGGAGTTGGAGGAACTATAGACCGGTAATACACGAATATCTTAATGTAAATAATATTCAATGGGTAAATAACTAATTTTAAGCCTTTGGTGGGTAAATATCTAATATTGAAAGTTTTGATGAGTATATAAATAATTTTGTCTTATTTAAAAATGGCAAAGAATATTTTCTTTATGATAATTAAATCAGGTCAATTTTCATCTTAGATCATATAAACAATGTTTGGCAAGCACGGTGCTTCTGGTAAAGCATTTTTGGCTTGATCCAAATCTTCAAAAGTGGTTAGCAATTAATTAAAAGCGAGTGAACCACATTCAGACAAAAAGAAAAGTTTAAAGAGAATTATATAGAGAAACGAAATATACTAATATTCAACATATTAAAAAGGTATTTTAGTTTAGCAAATTTGATAGCATTTATTTTTAAATCAGGTAAAAAAAATTATGGACATGCTGCACTTTTTCTTGAAGCTAGATTGGATAGATTGGATGTATATTAATTCTCATACAGTTTATATATATTTGTTGTTCCATCATGCAATTTTCATTGACGATTTAACATCATCTGATTATATCTCCATGAGACGCTTCTTTTAGGCACGTTTGCAACTGAATCTCATTAATTGTGTATATATATAAATCACCTCGATGACGAAGCTAAGTTTGACAAATATAGATGAACTTTTATATTTTGATTGTACGATCAGATATAAACGAGGTTAAAAAAACAAATTTATGTAACGGTTAAGAATTAAATTTAGAATATTTACTTTCTGTTTGCTTCATTTAGTATAAAATAAATTCCAACTTTAATTAGAGACAACTCTCACGAAAAAAAGAGATATACTATTGAAATTTCAACAGTAATTTACGTATATTCTGAATCATGTAACATAATATAAAAGGAAAAAATGTAACATTTTCTGATATTAAATTTTCTCGTGTTGATAATTCCTCATCTTGTTATTAGTATGCATGAATGATAACTGTTATTGAACTAATATTTTTTTCTTCAAACAATCCATTGGTAACATTAATAATTAACATAGACAGTGGTAGTCATTGTCAGAGGCGGATGCACTTTGATTGAATGGGGTCAAATGACTCCATTCTTTTCAATCTTTTTTAATAATGTATTAAAAATTATCATATATTTTGAATAAAAATGATAAAAAAATATACTAAAATAACCCCATACTTGCATGATAAAATTCTTATAGATGACCAGTGGCGGAGCCAGGGTTATCCAAGGGGGCATGTGCCCCCCTGGATTTTGAAAAATTGTGCTTTTCGGTAATGTTTTCGGTAATTTGCTCCCCCCTGGAATTTTTTTTTGCCCCCCTAAATTATCTGGTTATTTTTATTGAGAAAAAAATATTTAATACCGTGCATAATGAAATAATTATGCAAAGATATCAAAATATAAAGTTCCTTAGACGAAAACTTTCTTCATCAACTTGATTATCTATTACTTTGAGCTTTATTTTATTGTTATTTTAATATATAAAATGTTATTATTTAATAAAAAATTTATTAGTTAAGTATATATATTAAATTATTAATTTTTTTATTTAGTACCCGATTAGTTAATGAGTTTGAACCCGATAAGCCATTACAATCCGATAATTGCCCCCTAATCAAAATTCTAGATCCGCCACTGTAGATGACCCCTCTTAAAAAAAATTTCAAAAATATATAACATTAATGTCTCTGATCATGATAATCTTTAGATGTACTAATGATGATCAAAGGTCAATGGAGCAACTTTAACCGTTATTTATTGTCACCTAACCTGAAACTTTGAGACGACGTTAATTAGTTTTTTCCACTGCGGGGGCGCCAAAAGTGTTGCACTATAGCCGCCCTAGCTTTTATCCTCCCCCGACACCTTTTTGTTATTTTCTGAGTATTTTTTTAGTAAAATATACAGGTCAAGCCTCTCACTTTTTAAATTTTTATATTATAATTAATGTACAGGGATTAAGTTTTTATTAAAAAAAAAAGAAAAGAAAAAAAAAACTGATCCATGAGGATTGGGTTACAGTTTAAAAAAATAAAGTAAAAATCGAGAATTGCATTATACTTAAAACATCAATTTTAAAGCAATTTCTTGAAAAAGGGTTGGAATATCCTTAAAATAGCTTCAAGTTATAAATGCAATAATTATTTGCTGAGTAATAATTCTGTTTTTTTATCCTTTATTTGTGAGATGTTTTTAATGATGTATAGAAGACAATTTTTTTCTTTCATATGTACACAGACGGTATTTTTTGAGTCATAATTTCGCGTATTTCAGTAGAAATGTTCAGAATCCTAAACTAACAATATTTTGCATTAGCTTTAATTTGAGAGTAAAACAGAAGTATATCCTTCACTTAAAAAATCAATCCTTTAGTCAGAAAAAAATAAAAACAGATCAAGTTTTTTTTATCTTTTCCCCCTACGTTTTAAATTCTCATTTTGTAATTGCAAGTTTGTACGCACAGCACACACATCCAATTCTAGTTAATTTATATAAGATTATTCTCTTTGAAAGACACATACAGGTACCAATTACTACAAAAATAACTTTAGACAACACCCATTTAACAACGGTTATATATCAAATCCGTTGTTAAAATGGCTCAATGACATCATTGTAATATTGAGAACTTCTTTAATAATAATTTGTAATAAAAAATATTATTAAAATATACTCCCAAAATATCAAAAAATAGCCCAACCATTTAGCAATGGTTCATTGAAGGAATCATTATTAAACATTGTCTTTAACAATAGTTTTGTGTCTAGATACATTGTTAAATGATACGTTTAGCGATGGTTCCTTCAAGGAACCATTGTTAAATGGTTGGGCTATTTTTTTGGATTTGACATTTGCTCTGATATTTACTTTGATCAATGATATTTGCTCTCACCAATAGCATTTTCTCCCACGGATTGTTCATCTCACTGTTCGTTCATCCTAATCCAACGATCCAAAAATCAAAATTTAAAACCTAAAATTTCACAGATTATCAACTATTTGTCATCCATTTTCATATATAAAATGAGAGATGAGAGACATAGAGAGAGAAAAAAAAGAGAGACAGAAGAAATAAAAACTGAAATTCGACCATCTCAATTTCAAACAACCATAACTTTTATTAAAAAAAATTCGATTGAGGCGTGCTATGTGGCCATGGGAAGCTTACGATAAAATATATAAGATTCAATTTTTATTGCTGTTAAAGCCATTTTAAGGCCAAAAAGCCTTGTCTTGAGCCTCAAAATGTCATTTAAATTTTTTAAGTTCGATTTTTTTTTTTTTTTTCTTTGGTTTTTTTCCTTAGAAATTATATAGATTTTCATATTATTACATGAGTAAGATGTATATGTATTGTTGAGTAAATAATTTTTACATTAGATGAATAATTATATTTCTTTCATATTAATTATTGGATGAATGAATATTATGTCATATTGTTATTGTTTAGTTACTCAATACGTCTTCTTTTAATATTAATTATCATCTACTACTTGCTTAGTTCAAGAATATTAAAATAAAAAAATTAACTTTTAGCAACGGTTCTAGCGGGATAATCGTTGCTAAAGATCATTTAAAACAAATTTGAACACCTATGATTTGAAAATAGATTTGACAATGGTTATTTAGAGGCATTCCTAATATCTCCTTTTAATGACGGTTCAGAAACCGTTGTTAAACTTCATCAACAACCGTTACGAAATACTTTTTTTGTTGTAATGAATCTTCATGTACGTGCAGTGGCATTTTTATTGAGGGGTGACAATAATATCACTTACTTATTTATCCAATTTGTACCATATTTGATAACAGGTATGAATACAGATTTATTATTTTCATTAACTTATTTAATATGAATATGAATAAAAAAAATTATTAAATGGGAAAGAGTATGGGCAAAAACCATTTGCACCTTTGTACTATAGGATAAATTATTAAAAAATAATTTATATTATTTTTAATAATTATTTTTTATAATAATATTTTTATGTTAGTTTTGAATTAATTAATATGACTTATGACTTATAATTATTATTATTTTCAGATTTTATCATTGATAAATTATAATTTTTAAATAATATTTAGTAGAATACTTCTTAAAATAATAGAATAAGACAATCTAAGATTTTACACTCCTACCTTTAATGTTCAACTTAAGAAGCAATACCTAGCAAAGATATAAAAATAAAGGAGAGATGTTGATGTCAAATTAATGTAATATGTAGAACTAAATCTCAAGCAAATTATTTTTGCTTTATCTTTCAAATACTAGTAGTAGTTGGAGGAATATTTAATATACTTGTATTCATATAAAAAAATACTAGTTCAACCATATCATCATCACAAATCAATAAAAGTAGAGGACTAAATTTCTGTCTTTGTATACTATTCAATGATATAAAGTGCGTTCTATAAATTGTTACTAATCCAAACATGAATTAAAATAATTTGCACTATACTAAAAATTATCTTCTCCAACATTAATAGTGCAGGGTTCGGTGGCCTCGAGCTCTGTTCCCTTTCCGCACATGTACAAAAAACAAACCAATTTTGTACTTGAAGAAATGAACAAGCACCTAATGATCTCATATAATGAACCTTAGACATCTATTAATAAGATGAGTGGGATCCATTGATAATGGGTTATTTTGACAACATGTTAACAATGAATTTCTAAATAAATGCAAAAAAATCTTAAAAATAGAAAAAAAATTATAGATGTATTTTTTTACCTTTAGATTGATGGTTATTTAAATTTCATGTAATTTCATTATCGTTTAATAGTCCATCAAAGATCGTTAATTGGAACCGTTATAAATTATATGAAAATTTGATGGTCTTTGATGGACTATCAAACGATAATGAAATTTATGAAATTTAAATGACAATCAATCTAAAAGTAAAATAACGTATCTATAAATTTTTTTCTATTTTTTTTTAAAAAAAAAATGTATTTATTTAGAGGTTGATTGTCAAAATTCTCAAAATAAATCATTTTCAACCATAACCTTATGTTTTGTAGTTATTATAGGTCCGATTGTTTTGGTTACACGTTACTACATGTGATTGGGGGAGGTGCTGAGTTGTCTCTCATGCTTGACATGTCTCATCGTCTCACATGTCCTGGTAAGGGTTTTCCCAGACAACACTCCACACGTGTGCAGGGACGCACGTGCATGTCCACTCAGACTCATGTATCCTCCTCGGCATCAGACATGCACTATCAAAATATTTTGAATTTTCTCGTCTTTCACTGATTTTCAGGTTATTAAGATATATGCATAGAAAGTTTCGAAGAGTTAATTATTTTCAAATATGTTATTTCTTGATTGCATATGGCGCCTGCTACGAGCATCATATGCGGTCTATAATAATTTCAGATAAATGAGAGGGATTTGTTATGGATCAATGATATATAAACATTGAATTATCTGAACTTAATCATTTTATTGGAATTTTTCATCCAAGTGGGATGGGCTTTCTATTTTTATTTGAGATTAAGTTATTATATAAGTCGTAAGATAATTTTTCAAATAATTAGTTTCTAAATTATTTTTAGTTATTAAATTTGTTGGAAACAAATTATCTTATTTCTTCCATATCTTTCAATATTTGTGTTATATAAATGTTTTATTTTTTTGAGGAAAATATAAATGTGTATTTTGTTTGAGGAAAAAAATGAGGATTGTGCACTCAAATTTTAATCAATCAAATATATTTTTTAAAAGGTTGGGGATTCTTGACAACTAGTTATTCTGACAATCTTGATAATCAATTTAATATAAATTAATAAAAAATCTTAAAAAATTAAAAGCACACTCTTAAACTTATGGATTGGTTATGTTCAAATTTGATGGAATTTGAATATCATTTGATATTCCATCAAATACCATTAAATTTAAACCATAAAATTACCATACAATTTTGATATTTATTGACGGAATAACAAATTAAATTCAAATTATATGAAATTTGATACACAACCAATCCATATGTTCAAGAGCATGTTTGTAAAGTTTTTTATTTTTAAATATTTTTATGAACTTATATTAAATTGGTTATCAAAATTGTCAAAATAACCGGTTGTCAAGGGATCCCCCACCTTTTTTTAAAAAAATGATCCTAAAATGTGAATTATTTTATCCAAAAAGTAATTCTACGAGGAGGTTTAATTAGGAAAATGGATTAGGTGAACCACAATTTGTGTTCCTACAATACCTCTCTAACAAAAATTTGTTAAAAATCCTTGAAAGTTCAACAGTAAGTTACAATACCATTCCCACTTGTATTAATACATATATAACTGCTGTATTTGCAGATATATTAATTTCACCGACAACTTAAGCTTACCAAAAAAATTTATGAGCTTTATTTAAAAATATACTTTAATATCTTCACATTAGATTGACATTACTCAATAGATTATTCATATCAAAATATTTGGGATACAAATTTTTAAATTTTAGGATTTTTTACATTTTTTTAATTTCAAAAAAATGATCTTTCTTGTGCAATCATTTATTATTTTATTATTACTTTAGAGTCCATTTTATAAAATCAGAAACAAATTTAAAAAATTCTAAAAATAATAATATATTTTCTGAGTCAAGCTTGTCAAAGGAGTTTGGTGAGCTTAAACTCATAATAGCTTTGCTAATTCAAAATATCATGAAAATAGTTTTTTTTTCGATTTTAATTCAAAATAACATGAGATGTATTTTTGGTTGAAGAACTTTTATTTCAAATTAATTTGAAGAATAATTTTAGTTGATTAATAACAAGGTTATGATATGCATATAGTTTCAATTTGAATATGAAATAATAATATAATTTGGAAAAAAATGGAGTTTGTTTACTAAAATTTGATAATTCAAGGTTTAGTCGATCTAAATGGATGTACCAATGAGCTACCATAATTAAGTTAATTTTAAAACTTAATAGAAATTTATGAAGTGACTTCATAAAAAAAAAATTAGTTCAGTTTGGTCCCTACTGATCATATGAAACTGAAATTGCACTTGAGTTGGACATCAAGCTTATAGATAACGAGATAACGAGTACATTTATTTTTTATCTCCTAATAATATATATTGCTGCAGTTGACAAATAATTTTTGTAATAAGTTTTTTTTCTCATTTTTAAAACAAGACGACAGCTTTTTCACGTCGTGTTATACCTTCAATTATTTTCCACAAATTAGCTTGTGTGCTTTAATTGCATGCATTTGTGCACTGTTAAACTATGTCGTTGGTAGATAAAGGGTGTCAATGGTCCGGTTGGATTTATCATTATTTTATCTTTTTTAATCTTTATTTGATCTCAATTCCCGATTTGAATCAGGTCAATGTTCTATCATCGTAACCGGTCTGATCCGAATAAATTAATTAGTTAAGTATTTTTTTTAATATATTTTTAAGTAACTTAATATCAATTGATATATACTTATTTTTCATTATTATATAAATAAGATTTAATTTGTGTTAAATCATAAAATAAACCCAAAAAAATTCCAATCAAACAGATTGGGTCGGGTCAGGTTAACAAATCTGATGAGTAAAAAATTTGTTCCTCATAACCGAGTCATTTAATTATCATCTGATTATTTAGGATGGAACAGATTTGGATCAAATCAACCCCATTCACCCTCAATCAGAACATAGATTGTAAATGTGAAAGGTCTATTAAATTGCTTCGTATCATATGTATTGAGACACAATTAATGCTTGTCGCTTTTAACTCACTTTAACATATACAGTTACTTCTTTTTTTTCTTAAATAAAAAAATATATGTGGTGGTGTTATTGATAGTTTTTTTTAAAAGAAGAAAGAAAAAGCATAGTTTATTTAAAAATACTACTTAATATGTGTTCCGTATACTTTATTTTTGAGATCAATTATCCTAAAATGAAGCGAGAGACAAATTTGCCCTTTGCAGCTGGCTAAAACAGGCCAAAGCATTCATATCCTAACCGTTTGCAGCATTACATTTTCTCACTTGTATCAATCAATTATTGACACCATACCAAATCGACAACAATTCAACCTACGAGTCTATGACCCATCCAATCTATAAGAATACAATATGTTTAATTTTAAATTTATTTCACCATCCTTTTGTGTGAGCTTTTAACAATTTCTGAAAACAAAAGAAACTTTTAACTATTTGTGAAAAGAAAAGAAATAAAGGTAATATAATAGTGCATATCACTTTTTCGACGATAAAACAAATAGATTAATATTGATTTGATTAGTCTATAAAATATAAGTACTATTGTATATTTTATTATTGTAAAAATTGTAAATTACAAAAAAATGAAATAGATCAAAGCTATAATAATTAACAATAAAAATAAAATATTATTTTAATATTTACTGAAAATCTTATTTATAAATCCATAAAAAAATTGTGATGCATGTTATAGTGTTATACTTTTAATCAATCAACTTCAAATTTATAAATGTTCACATCAAAGATAAACTGGCATTACATTGCATGAAAATTGATTAAAAGATGGCCTATTAATCATTATGATTCATTTTGGCTTAATTTAAGAATGTATTGCAGATAATTGAGTGAAATCATTATCCATTAAATTCCGAGACATCGAATTTTAAGCAGATCATAATTCTAATGGACAACTTTGTTTCTCGTCCATAGCTTGTATCTAATCACCGCCGTTTATTATTAATAAGTAATGACACCTCATATCTCCCAACAATAGAATCACACCAAACTGTCCCGGTTTCAACGGACCTCTTACATGATCTATCGTGACAGGTAAAGGTAATGTCGTCAACAAAGACCTGTCGTCAGAAATGGCATCAACAATTCAACACACAACACATCTATACACGGGCCTGTTTGTTTTAACTGTGAAGAAGCTGAGAAACTCAATCACGAGTCATGAGCGGGTCACGTCGACCCGTACCAGTGCTTTTATTACCAGCTTAGTAGCAATGGGCGTAGGTTTTATGAGGTTACTGCAAGCTATAACCACCTAAGCATCCCCCGACCTGACACCGATTTCCATATATACATGCAAACTCCTTTCCACGTGAATTCTGAATTTCTGATCCGTACACTGCTCCGTAAGACCGTGCTTCAGTAGTTCAGTATCAGACTATCAGTCTCTCGGTCTCTCCGACTCCTTTTCCAACCTCATAAGTTATGTCCCGATTCTAAATAATTCTGTCTGATAATATGAAGCAGGTGTTGTGGAGAGCGCCATATTAACAAGATTATGATTGAGGAAAACTTATTAAAAAATTTGACATTTGGATATAATACGGTATAATTCAGAAATAGTTTGTTTTTATATAATATAAATAAAATATATATTATAATGATAAAATATTAAAAAAATATTAAAAATATAAAAATGCATTTAAAATAATATATTGTGTGTTTTTTTTTGCCGAATAATTAATGAATAAAACGTTTTTTTACCTAAAAAATGTATTGTATATTAAACTGACGAATTATTTGTGAAACATACGGCTATGGGTAAAAATTAATTATTCACGAATATGCATGGCTCCTAAATATTTTCGTTATTTTTGTCAAATTAATATGTTTGTGAGAACCAACTTAAAATATTCTTTTGAAAATTATGGAACATTGAAAGGAAGGATCCTTGACAATGAGTTAGTTTGACAATCTTCAATGGACGATTTAAAAAAATATGAAAAAAATTAGAAAATATAGATGTATTTCTTTATTTATCTCTACTTCTTATTAAGCACGTAAGTGCTCTGATACTGCAACAGTTGTGATTTTTTGTTGAATTTTTAGAGATAATATCAGTCATCGGATTGAGTTATTCGTCAAATAATATTACTATCTCTATGGCCATTTGTGTTGAGTCATAATTTTCTCTCAATTTTGATTGTTACACGAAATGCTGAATAATATAAGAGTATAATTACTCTACTTTATTTTTTTTGTAGATTGCCAGCAATTATAAATTTTAATTTTTCTTAAATTATAAATGCCAACTTTCCTCTCAATTCTACATTTATTTTATATTAATTATGTATTCATGAAATTTACATTAATTACTATAATTGGGTTTCGTCCATAAATTTTTGGATTCTTTTAGGCATCTAATAAATAATAAAGTCATTAGTTTCAATAAATCAGAGGTAGAGAAATAACCTTTTGAATTGAAAAATATATGAATCACATTAATTTTCTGTGCTATTTCCGTTTAGCAAATGTAGAAAAAAGTAGCATTAAATGTAATACTATATATAGAGAGAGTAAAGATATCGTGAGCTTAAGCTCACAGATGTCTTCCATGAGTTTAACTCAAAAAGTATATCAAATCATCTCAAAATTTTAATTTATCGTTCTCATTAAATTCTTTATATTAAAATCTTATGGGATGCAAAAAATTGAAGTGTTTTGAACTTTTTAAGTCAAGGTTTTTAATTTTTGAAAATTAACTCTAAAAATAATAATAAAATATTTAATATTTGAATATTATTTTTAAAAATTAAAAACTATGACTGAAACTCACAGAGGCCTATTTGATGTATTTTTTGAGTTAAGATCACGATATTTTTACTATATATATATATATATATATAGAGTGGAGATACCGTGAGCTTAAGCTCACGGAGGGATTTCGTGAGCTTAACTCTTAAAATATATCAAATCATTTCGAAATTTTAATTTATCATTCTCATTAAATTCTTTATATGAAAATCTCATGGGATGCAAAAATTTGGAGCTTTTTGAGGTTTTTAAGTTGTGGTTTTTAATTTTTTAAAATCAGCTCTAAAAAAAATAATAATATATTTAATACTTGAACATCATTTTAAAAAAATAAAAACGGTGACTTAAAAAGCTCAAAACACTCCAAATTTTTGCATCCCACGAGATTTTTATATAAAGAATTTAATGAGAATGATAAATTAAAATTTCAAGATAATTTAATATGTTTTTTGAGTTAAGCTCACGGAAGGCCTCCGTGAGCTTAAGCACGGTATCTCCACTCTATATATATATATATATATATAGTTAAACTATTGTGAAAACGTTTGCATTTCGAGCCCTAGTGCATACGGCTCAAATTTTATCGTAACACGTCCGAAATTAAAAATTATCATTCTCATTAAATTCTTCATATCAAAATATTGAGGGATACAAAAATTTGGGATATTTTAAGTTTTCTAAGTATTTTTTTTAGATTTTTGAAAATCAACACTAAAATAATAATAAAATATTGAATTATTGTTGTTGATTTTCAAAAAAACTCAAAATACCCAAAATTTTTGTATCCTTCAATATTTTGATATGAAGAATTTAATGAGAATGATAATTTTAAATTTCGGACATGTTACAATAAAATTTAAGCCGTATGCACTTTGATTCAAAATACAAATATTTTCACAATAGTCTAACTCTCCCTCTCTCTCTATATATATATAAAGTCTAAAATGTAACAATTTGCATGGATGTGTTTGTGTACTACGTTAAAATCTCAAATTTCAAGTTAAAAATAATAAATCCGAACCATTTAATTTATTCTCCATATCAAACTCTTGTAGAAAATCAAATTTAATATTTTTTTGCTATTTTTTGGGTAAGAAGAAAATCGTCACTATTGGACGATCCAAAATGCTCAAATCAAGCAACTTTCTCTTGGCCCAAAAAAAATATAAAATTTAATTTTCTACAAGAGTTTAATATGGAGAATAAATTGAACAGTTCAGATTGATCATTTTTAACTTGAAATTAGAGATTATGACGTGGTGTACGGACACATCCGTGCAACACGTTGTATTTTAGATTTTCTCTCTCTCTATATATATAGCCTTTTGTCAGTTAATGTATCAGATTATAAATATAAAAATCATAGATCTACGAAGATGGAAAAATATGATAAGAAAATTTACCTGAATGATTCCATTGCAAAATTCACTGTATGAGTGATAACATATTGGAACTATGATGAACTGCATACAAATATACAATCAACATTTGTGTATTTAGAATAGTTATGCAAAATAATAGAAAGAAAATATCAAACATTTAGGAATTTGTTTACTCCGTCATGCTTAAGAATGAATTTATATATTTTCTCAAAAAAAAAAAAAATTGTAGGAAAAGGTAAAATAGCAACGAGACTCATCCGGTAGCAGTAACGCCAGCAACTCTTGAATATCTCATACGGGACGCCACAAAAGCAAGAATCATGGCCACAGGGAAAAGAACGCAAAAGCGAATTGCAAAAAAATAAAATAATAATTTGTGGAAGTCCTCATCCAATAATAAAAAAGGAATAATATATTAATCCATGTCGTTTTGTCCTCAGTCTTTGTTTCCATGCAGTTTTTTCATTTCCGTCAAAGCAGCCAATTATTTAGTTTTTTTTTTTTTTGGAATGGCCATAGTTTAAAAATATTTGCAAAAAATATCACGTCCTTTAATTAACCGCTCTTCATTATCTTCATCTCTCCCTCTGAAACTCTCCACTATACAATTTGGACATGAGATAATAAAAGAAGAATGGTAATCTAAGTTGGTTTCAAACTCACCACTGGAAGAATGAAAAAAACATTTGGATTTTACTCTCATTCATTTGTTATTTTGTCTTCGATGTGATTTCTTTCGTTATGTAAGTTTGCACCATTTCTACGTTAATCATTGATATTTGCGTAAATTTCAATCTCATCTCTAGTGAATATGCACCATATGCTCTTGCTTTTTAAAATTTACAAAATTATGATATTTTTTTACATGTTTCTCATTTGACTTGTGTCTTCAATGTTATGCTTAAATGATGGATTTTCTTCTCCTTTTGAAAGAAAATAAAAGTTTTGGTGTGATAATTAAGAATTTGATTGTAATATACATGATATCTTATTTGTTTGTATAAATAGTTTATTTCAACTATGGTAAATAAATGTTAAGATAATAATAAATAACATAGTGATAAATCACATTAATATGTATGTATAAATAAGAAAATTGAATATAAATAGCAAATCTTATGATGTTAGTTGGTTATGTTTAAAAAATTCAAATTCACATATTGAATATTTACAAAAGTTATAGAAGTAATTATCTATAACCATTTCAGTCAATGTAAATAACTTTTTTTAACAAGTATAAATAGTTTGGACCAGATATTACATATATTTGACACCTTTTTATTGAAGCTTATTTAAAAGTCGAACGACATTGAAGAGTTTAAACTAATAGTTATTTAAGTCAATATAAATAGCTCTGCAATAACTGTAAATAGTTAATACGATAACTCTAAATAGCCCGAAATGATGCATTATGTTCGTGAATATAGACTAAATGATAAATTTTTGAATTTTTTTTACCGAATGACGATAATGATTTCGCTGGAGAGCTCCTGTAATCAAATTTTGATTTTTTTTTTGTCATGACAGATAATGTTTTCTTCATTATATATTAATAGCATTAATATTTAGTATAAATAGTACAAAAATTACTACTTTAATTCTCAATAGTCAACTCTTGAGGATAAAATATGAGAACAAATAATTGAGGATTATTATCAGTCTCCGATAAAAAAAAGTAGAGGTGGCACCATTTCATAAAAAAAAATGTACCATGACGCCTGGTCGCTTTTTGAAAATAAACGAACAATATATAAAATAAAATAAATAAATAGAGTAAGCCGCTCCCAATTTTAAGCAAAAAGTAAATTAACTTCCGACTTTTTATCATTTAAGAAATCAATTAACAGAGAAAATAAATATTTTTCATGCTTGGGCCGTTTGTATTTAGAAGAGAGTAGGATTCGCGTATTTAAGATAAAATAGAAGAAGAGAGATGTGATCAATCGTCTTAATTTAGTGATATCTTCAATCCTTGTCTTAAATTCCTTTAGATGCTTAATTTCATTTTTTTTTAAAGTTACTTAAGTTCATAATTAATTTACAAAAGGTACCCTTTACATCGCATAGTACTTATGCAAGCAGATCGGTTGTATTCGTGCTCAAATGTACTCAATTATACTCCATAAAGATAATTAATTTTTCTAGTATTTCATATATATCACATCATCAAGATTTCTCTGTAATTAATTTTATTTAAATCTTTTCATCTACTTAATCCAATAATTCATATACAACTCTCTCTTCATTTAAAGTAATATGCATGACATGCTTAATATGAAATTTAACTTATAAAATAATTTAATCTTTTTAATGATACTTTATATTATAATATATATTTAATTTTATTATTTATAATAATAATTATTATTATTATATATATTTTAGCATTCAAAAATTATATATAATTTTTTCTTTAATGTTAAATTTTATAAAATATATTTAAAATTTTATATTTTAATTATTTATTTGAGTACTATTATTATCGGAGCGAAATTACGAGTTACTAATACTCTAATCACTAAAACTAGTAGTCTAGTACTATCTAGTTATCTCCAGTAGATACAGCCATACTGTTAAGATTATTTTAATTATATTAAATTATATATTTTAGCATTAAAAATTATATTTAAAATTTTCTTTAATATTATATTTTATTAAATATATTTAAAAATTTATATTTTAATTATTTATTTGAGTACTAGTAGTCTAGTACTATCTAGCTATCTCAAGTAGATACGGTCATACGGTTAAGATTATATTTCGAATTCCAAACAAATACAAATACGAATAATCATCTGGACTCAATTTTTTTTTTAAGATTCAATAATTTCACTGCATCGCGTTGCATAAAAATTTGGGGACTTGATTTCTTGACCCTAATCTTTTCATAAAATAATATATTTAGCTGCATTTGGTCATTTAATAAAACTTATGACTCGTTGTTACATTTCTGCTAACAATATGGTAATACTCGATGATTAATTTTTATTAACTAATATATAGTTTTTTTACAATTATATGTGTATGGTTGATAAATGTGGTATAAATAGCGAATTGGAGTCACTGTACCGGTCTGATGAAGTTTTTATGGATTTAGCTCATATTAAGAGGTACAAACTTCATCACTAGATCATTAGAGTTTATAATATGCATCTAATGTTGTCTTTCGGTTACTTGTTTGCTATGCTGCTTTAATATTTTATTTGGGGTTATGAGGATGTTGCTGTTTTTTTGGGTTGGGTGGTTTCTATTTTGTGTCCATGGTTAGCTTTACTTTCTTTGAAAATGAAAACGAGCAGATGATTTCATTTGTTTTTATCGAGAAAACTACTAGAAAACTTATACATTATGACTCGATAATTTCATACATTTGATATGTGTATATTACGTTTTTTTTTCTGAATTACCTGATGATGTTCATTTTATTATCCGAATTAGATCGAGCAGTGTTCCAATATTATAAAAATTCATCCACAATATGTCACAAGCTCATTTTTTTATTTATATCTCAAATTCTAAATCACAACCTATGATTGGTTAATTTAATATATCTATTTTCAAGCCACTTAATATAGCATATGATGAACTTAAAAAATTGTGAAATTTTACAAGTATACATCACTCATTAATATGAACAAAATCAATGATTTAGATTTAAAGTATGTTTGTTGTTATTCTGAATGTCAAATTCTGAAATATAAATAAAAAGGTAAGTTTATGGCATATTCTGACACCAAAATCTTGTGGTATATTTGTATCGGCTAAGTTATATACATTGTGCTTGTTCGATAAACTACGTACTTGTAAGTAATAAATTGGAATCTGTACCTATTCAGAATATGTATTTGGAAAATAAAAAGAAAAGTTAGTTGCTTTCTCAAATAAAAACAATATTCTTTAAAAAAAAATTGTATGATAAAGTTCAGCTTATAGAAGGTGATAAAATTCGGATGCCGCGATATTTCTTTTGAACTTTCAAATGCTACCTCCTTTTTCCCAGCCATTGATCTTGTCATTTTTTTCAGAAAGAATTCACTTATGTAAAAACTGTTATGTTATATTTTTGAATTCAGCGTTGAAAAATTTCAATTCACAAAATATTTATTGCAAAGAAAGTAGGTCTTCTATTTTTTTTATATTTTTTGTCAACAAAAATCGGTTCTCTTATTATTTGATGTTTTATGTTCAATATAAGGTTGCAAACGAATCAAATTCGATCAAACTTACTAGTGTTTGAATTTAATTTAAAATCATTTCGAACTAAATCGAATTTGAACTAAATCAAACTCGAGCTAAATCGATCTCGAACTGAAATCGAACTCTAAACGAACTCAATTATTTTAATTTTTATATTTATTTTCATATTATCATAAATAACTAGAGCTAAAATAATTAATATTTTATTAATTTAATATTAAAATTTGAAAAAAGTAACTAATATTTATTAATTTAATAATAAATTAATAATATCATATTAATCTTATAATAAAATAATTATATTATTGCTGATATTATTGACTAAATATTTAAAAATATATGCAAATAGCTACATATCGAACTCGAACTAATTCATTAAAAAGTTATCGAATCGATCTCAAATCGAACTAAGAAGAAATTAAATCGAATAAATCAAACTCGGACTAAAATTAAGTCAAAGACAAAATAAATTATGAATTATAAATTTTTCTTGCGTTCCTAGTCTAACCAGCTGTGTTGGTGGGCCCAACTTTGTTTTCAGTTAAAAAGTTCATTTTAGCTCGCTTGTACAAAACTTGCAACTTGGGAGGACTATTGAGCTTCGTCGGAAAGGGAGATGGGATTTCGCAAGATTCTCATAATTTCGTAAATCTTTTTATTTTGTTTCTAAAGCCGAATTTGTAGTTAACTCTATTAAGCACATGTTTGTGGAATTTGACATGATTCTTGCCTAAAAGAGAGTTTTGGGTGAAAATTTTCACCCCTGCGTGCATCATTATTAACGTGTTCTAATGTTGCTAAACAGTGACGAAGACATGATTTAATTATGGAAGCGAAGAAAAAGATTGAACTTATTAAAGAATCTGTCATTCTCAAAAAAAAAAAAAAAAATCTGTTAGATAAAAAATTTCAGCTGGATTGTATTGTATATGGTACATCTGATACTAAGTTCTATACATTTTGTTTCCAAAATGAGTAAACATTTTTCGTTTTTTAAAATATTATCTAAAAAGCTTCTCTATTTGAAATTATTTGTTGGCTTAAGTTTAAGGAAATGATTATTGCAAATAAAATTAAAATTTGGGGCACTTAAAGTTATGTTTGAAAAATTAGTAAATTTTTCTAAAATTTTGTAAGAAATATATTATATATAGGATGGACAGTAAAATTCAGTTCTCAATATTACAACAAAATTTTTAATCAGACAATGATATATGACTATTATCCTTTATTCACTTTTTAGTTTCATAACATTTATACTTCACTAAAAGGTTGATATTTAGAACTTCGAAGTTTATTCACTATGAGCAAATTAATGAATCAACGGCTGCATATTATATTTTGCTTGGTCCAATAACACGAATAATTATGTGGCGGTAAAACAATAAAATAATCACCAGAAATTTCATAAACTTTGAGTGCTTGATAAATGATATCAGACAGAGGGATCCATATATGGTATACTTCCAATAAGGATTTAGGATTGGAGTGCCCTCTAATTATAATTTGGATCGTATGATTCAAAACGATTATACGAGCGGACTGGACAGATTTGATGTAATTTATAGCATTTCTTTTTGGAAAACATCTAATCCATTTGATTTATTGGAGAGTCCGATTTAGATTCCGAGGACCTCCGATCTAGATTGATCGTAGGAAAAGAGGCCATTAATCCAACCATTTTTTTTCTTTTTTTTTTTTTGGCTGAGAGTTTAAGAAACTTTCAAGAACAACAATATTTTGATCCTCAATAGTGGCAATTAATATAATTTCATTTTTTTTGTTTGCGCCTATACAATTAAGACAATATCTCATTTAATAATTTTTTTTAATAATTTTGATAATGAAATATTTAATTAGTTAAAAAAAATAAAGTTTTTAATTTCTAAATATTTATAGATGTATGTTTGAAATTATATATCATTTCATATGTATTTCAAATTTTATGCGATATAATGTCATTTTGGTAGCCCATAAGAAAATAGTAAATTTAAACTATTATAATCTAGTCCATAGGTAAACATTTTTTATGATTTTTCATGCAACATTGAATAACATTTAAATTATATGAAATTTAAAACATTAGCAATATGGAAATAAATAAAGTAATCAATTCCATAATGGTAATAATAAAGAAATATTTCACCCTTAATATTCGTTTCTGTGTAAGCAACATTGAATAACATTTAAATTATATGAAATTTAAAACATTAGAAATATGGAAATAAATAAAGTAATCAATTCCATAATGGTAATAATAAATAAATATTTCCCTTAATATTCGTTTCTGTATAAGCATGTATCTCACAGGCGGAAGTTCTAAATCAATAATTCATATTGAATCGTCCAATTGCATTGCGTTCTCGAGTATTAAATTATGCAGGTAGCATGACCAGCTGTTACAAATTTAATTCAATTTAGTTCCCTTTTCCTTTTAATTTATCATTGCTTAGCTGTTAGCATATTTTTAAGAACGTAGTTCTTGATCTTAATGTAAAGAACAACTTCCAAAGCGTTCTCTATAAACCATGATCTACTTTTGAAGCTTATATAGCACCACACAAATGCTGGCACGTGAATAGATGCATGGGTCCTTTTATCCGGATTCCTGTACAAGAAGATAACATATTAAATGAAATAATTTAATTTTTATCTAATTTTATTTGCAAGATGCATTTTTAAAATATATTTTACGAGGTGCTGATTATTTATCTACACAATTTCATTTATCTTGATTCTTTATCTGCTTTAAGAAAATTTGCAATGTTTACACTTTCAATGTTCATGATTTATTCTCCCCCATATATTTTGAAGAACAAAGTTCCCAATAGAATTTTTCTTAGACAAAGATATTCATTTTTTTGTCCACTTTTTAGAAATAAAAAAAAACAATTATTACCAAAAGACATGCTATATGTACATGCTTAAATTATTTTTATTAAGTGAAAATTTAACTAATTATATAATATTGGTGCTTATAATAATTATAATTCCGCGGGACGTACGGGAGGATGTCGTCTAATATATCAGAGCAAATCTGGTCCTATATGGATGGTTTCAACCGTCGGATCGTCGAATTTAATTTTTAATATGATTATTGAAATGTTCGAGCGAAATTCTTTACGAATCTTAATGAAATCAAACGATTTCTATCAGACTCAAAAAGCTGGTCCATTGTCCATCGCAACTCTCTAGCTTATGTAATTTCACTTGATGTAATTATCTTCTGGGTTGTGTGAAAAAAAAATCTGTATTTTCCCCTAACAAAAAAAAAAATATATTTCATCAAAAAATATCTTCGATCGTGTAAATGTTTTTCGTGCAGATGTTGTTTAATTTCCTTAATTTTGTGAAATCGTTCATTATTTTGCTGCTCAATTCAAGTAACAACCAATTAACAAGTCATGTTTGACTGATCTGATCACGTAACCATGGCACGAAATAAACTCTGGTAGACATTAATTTATCATTATCAGATTATTCTCACTTCTCAGTATATATGTTTCGTGTCGAACGACACATTGACTGGCATCAAACAGGTATTAATTCACGCTTAACATTTGACTTTAATTGTACCACCGCGAGTACGTACGAATTCTCTCAGGTGTTGGCGTGTTGCATAAATTTAGCCTTCTATATATTATATATTATCCTCGAAAATCGGAGAACATAACATGTTATGGCAAAAAATAAAAAAATATATATATATAAAAAAAAATTGAGAACATATACATAACGAAAATGAACTAATCGATTGTGCATATTTGAAATTGCATATGTTTAGCACAAAACGGGATCCCAAAAATTCCATATTATCTTGCATATCATTTTTTTTCTTGAGTAATTAAAAGTGCCATGTTATCCAGTGAAACTTGAACTTAAAATGTAATCCCAAAAATTTTAGAATGTCATCACTTGAGTTATTAAATCATTTGCCTTATTTTCTGTATTAACATGGTAAAAGAGGTTACATTATTAATGTAATCCCAAAATTTTGGAATTATTTTAAATATGAAAGAGAAAATAAAGAAAAGATACAAAGGCTAAAATAGCACCTAGCTAAAACAAAAAATTAAATTAAATTGAACAATGAAAGTACAGATATTTCATACCGGAACCATATGATCTACATCTAATGGTTTGAATAATATGTAATTGTACAGAAATCACAATATATAAAAAACCGTAGTTAAAAAAAATTGCAGTCAAAATATAGTGGCAATTACTTAATGGTATGACATTTTTCTGTTTTATATAGTTACAAAAAGTTGTGTAATATTTCTTAGTTGTCGAGCACATAGTTCTTATCCACAAGAATGCTGAAATAGCTGTTTAATATTTTCAAGGAAAATTGCTGAAATAGTGTGCTAAGCTCAAGAGGAGAAAATAATAACATTTTCAGTCCACTTTATTTTTTATAACTAGATAAATAATACCTTAAAATGTCCCATCTACAGTGTCTCTCATCTACTTTTCATCAGACTGTTCAACTTTTATTTTTTCTGTAGTATTTTATAAAAGTAGAGAATTTTATTATTATTTTTTATTGCAGGGTTTGCTTTCTATTGGACGCCCTTTTAGAACTATCTCAAGCATCTCAATATCTTTTAGACTATTACCTTCCTCGTCGTCTATCTAGTACAACCGAAATTCTATGTTATTTTATTTATTTATTTATTTTGCCAAAGGTACTCGGAATAACAAATCAATCTCTATCCGAAATAAAGTCTGACTCCAGTTAAATTTAGAAATCAAATCTTTACGGTAAGAGATGTATGTTACTATCATCAATTTATAAATTCAGAAAATCTAAATGCAATATTTGTTCCTAAAATTACCTTTATTCCTCTCTTATTGGAAGAAATAAAATAATATCGTTTTTTTTAAATATTCATCTCGTTTGTCCCCCTCTTACTTTTCCCTTACTTTTCTGTTAACTTTTCCCCTTTGTCCTTGTAATTATCCTATAAATAATATTTAATATTCCTTCCTTCTCAACTGTCCTTTGTAATTATCCTAGAAATTTGAATGCTCAGTTTTTGTTTTTCTTTTAATTTTATTTCCCTTTCTCCACTCTTTCTGATAAGATCGCAGTTGGAGCGCGGATAAGCCCTTCAACTGTGGAGCATAAAACGGTGGGCATATACTATGTATTAAGGGGTTTGGACGCATATATATATATATATATAATAAAGATTTCATGATTTTAAGCTCACTGAAGTCTTCAGTGAGTTTAACTCAAAAAATATATCAAATCATCTCTAAATTTTAATTTATCATACTTATTAAATTCTTTATATGAAAATCTTGTGGGATGCAAAAATTTGAAATATTTTTTTTAAGTCGTAATTTTTAATTTTTGAAATTTAATTCTAAAAATAATAATAATATATTCAATACTTGAACATCATTTTAAAAATAAATAAAATCGATGATATAAAAAACTCAAAACACTCCAAATTTTTGCATCCACAAGATTTTCATATAAAGAATTTAATGAGAATGATAAATTAAAATTTGAAAATTATTTGATGTAATTTTTTGAGTTAAACTTACGGAAGACCTCCGTGAGCTTAAGTTCACGATATTTTTACTATATATATATATATATAACCAAGCTTTTAAAAAACTTCATTTTAACCGTTTAAACTCCGTTTTAACTTCATCAAAATCTTTAATGTTAAATAAAAAAATTTCGCTTAAACCGTTAAAACCGTAAAAAACCGTTAAATAACTCTGTTTAAACCGTTTTAACTCGAAATTATTACCTTACAGTTAAATCCGTTAAACCGTTTTTTAAAAGCTTGTATATAATATATATGCAAGTTATACCATGAAAAATATTTGCTGGCTGCCTGCTGCAAGCCATATGGGGCACACTATATGTTACAACTCACAACTTACAACTTACATGACGTTTGGACGGAGACTTCTTGGGATTTCAGAGAAAATAAATATCATGTCTTCCATACTTCCCTTAGATGTGGCTTTGACTTTCGAGTTTGGGCTCTGGTCCATAATTGTACTGCTCTTTAATGAATTTCTGTCGAGAAAGTCTTAAAAGTGTTACTTATTTATCAATTTAAACCTTAAAATTTTAAAATTATTAATTTGAGTATCACTTTATTATTATTATTTTGCTCTATGAAATTTAAAAATTACTTTTTTGAGTCCTTGAAATATTGCTCATTTATCATTTTGGTCATTACAAATTTAAATTTGCAGAAAAGTAGTTCCACCAAAATATAAATAAAGATACATGTTTACGCGCATATCGTAATCATATATTTTATAACGTTCATGACAAAATATAAAAATATTATTTAAATTATTATATGTTGACATGAATAGTAAAAATATTATTTTCCCATTATTTGTATGGTTTGAAATTTAGCAACCATGCTGGCTGTCATTAAAATATAACAATATATATGATAATTGAAAATATCATATTTTTCAATGAATTTTAAGTATTGGACCAATTTGATAAAAATTAAAAATTTTAAGGACTAAAATGATAATAAAGTAATACTTTATATCAAATTGATTTTGAAACTTTAAGTACCAAAATGATAAATAGATGATACTTATGGAATCATTTATGTAGTTGACACATTTTTATTCTTTCTTTAACCAATGTTTTGTTGTCGGGAAGGAACTTGTATAATTTGTAATGCTCATGATAATATAATTATATTGGTAAATCAAGGAATAGTTTTGGAATAATGGTAAGTTTGAAAAAGTGATAGAATAGTGTATTTTTAGAAGAAGAAGAGTGGTATTCTTGACTATTCAGAAGAGTGAAAATATCGTTTGGTAGTTGTTAATCAGAATATTTAAAATATGGATAATTATGATACTAAAAATGATGATGATAATAATAATAGTAAAAATAATAATAATAGTAGTAATAATAATGATAATATAATAATAATGATAATAAAATAATGATCATAATCCATAATCATAATCATTATAAATAATAATATTCATAGTTGTAATCATAATAATATAATAGAAATATAAACATAATCATAATATAATAATATTATAATAAAAAAATATAAATATTCATAATTACAATAATATAATAATAAATAATCATAATTTTAATAATATAATCATAATATAATAATATTATAATAAAAAAATATAAATATTCATAATTACAATAATATAATAATAAATAATCATAATTCTAATAATATAATCATAATAATATAATAAGAAAAATTATAATCATAATCATAATATAATAATAATAATAATAAATAATTATAATCATAATAATATAATTATAATCAGAATCATAATATAATAATATAATAATAATAATAATAAATAGTTATAATCATAATAATATAATTATAATATAATCATAGATATAATCATAATATAATAATATAATAATAATAAAATAATTATAATAAGTAATAATAATCATAGTCATAATCATAATAATATAATAATAATAAATAATCATAATCATAATATAATAATATAATACTAAAATCATAATTATTATAATATAATAATAATAATAATAATAAAATTAATTATATAATAATATAATAATAATACTAATAGTGATGTTAATATAATAATAATTATAATAATTATAATAAATCATAATCATAATATAATAATATAATATAACATAATCAAATAATAATTGCTATCCGACGAGAGCTAATCTGATATACCACCTATAAGTTGGTATATCGAATTAGCACTCTTCTGCACTCTTCTACTTAGTTTAAAATTCATTTGACAAATTAATTTATCAAAATAACTATTTTATTCTATTTTTTTTTGTTATTCCATCAAGTGACAAAACAAACCCTGTATAACATCTGAAAGCACAGAGGAACTATCAGATAACAGACATTGCAAGTTTGAAAATTGAAAGAAATAAAAACAAAACAAATGAAGAAAACCCTTTTGGCATAAAAAGCGGACACCTTTTCTCCCTTATAAAAGCAAGAATCAACTTCCCACACTTGCGACTTCCCCAAGCACTTTTGGCACTTCCAATCCACCTCTCTTTTTTTTCTCACGCACACCAACACACTCTCACACACACCGCTAATGGAGAAGAAACCCGTTTCTTCCCTTCAAACCTCGCTCATGCGCGCCTTCTCTCGAGCTCTCCGCCTCGCCGAGTTCTCCGCTGCCTTCCTCCTCCTCGCCTATGTCACCACACACCTCCCGGCCTTCTTCGCATGCCTTCGTCGACTCGTTACCGGCCTCCTTCATCCCCACTTCATCTTCCTCCTTGGCAACTCCATCGTTGCTCTCCTCCTCCATCTCTCCCGCCACCTCCCCTCTTCCTCTTCCTCCTCCTCTTCCTCCTCTTCCTCCTCTTCATCCTCCTCTTCCCCCCTCTACCAAGAACTCCTCCAAGCCCATGAAAGAATCGTCGCTTCATCTCATACACGACAAGATGTCGTTTTCGAGGATAAAGAGGCGGTGTCTGTCAAAACGAGAAATTTTACGCGAAGCAAATCAGAGAAGTTTGAGAAGAAAAGGAAGGATGAGAAGGAGCTGAGGAGGTCAGATACCGAGGTCAGGGAGAAGAGAAACGGAGAGATACTGGAGGAGGAATGGAGGCCGAGCGTCGAGGAAGCCGACGAGTTCCGGAAGATGATCGAGGAGTTCATTGCCAAACAAGCGAAGTTTCACAGGGAAGAATCCATGGCAATTGTTGGAGCTTGAAAATAAAAATTTTAAGTGGAGCTTGTTTTCATATCTGTAATTATATTTTTAGAAGAAGTGGATAATTTTGTTTCTTTTTTGGAAACAAAATGGAGCATTTGTGCTAGTACATCAATCTGTGAACCCACCAAAATGAATTTAAAAGTTGCATAATTCATACATTTGGATCAGTCGGGGGCGGAGATAGGGGTGCTGGAGGGAGACGACACCCTCCATAATTTTATAAATTAGTAAAATTTATTAATTTTTACTTACATTAGCATGATATTTAGTTATTGAACATCCTTATAATTTTATTTTAAATATATAAATTATTCAATTAAATTTCTGGATCAGACTTGAGATTTGTTCATCTCGAGAAAAAAACTTTTATGGGGAATGGTGCATTTCTCATGGTTCAGTTTTTCATATCTAATTTTCTTTCTTTTGCGTCCTCGTTTTGAAAAGTTAAAAAAGGGAATAAGAAAAGATAGCACAAAATACAAATATTCTTTCCTGATAAAAAAATTGAAGGTTTAGCCGACCAGCAAATAGTAATCAGGGTAGCATTCAAACACTGGAAATTATTAAGCGCAACATCTCATAATAAATTGCATTAGTGGAGACAAAAAGGAAAAACAAAAGCATCTGTTTCTATTTATCTTACTTCTTTTCCAATTTGCGGAGTATTCTCAGAATCAGAATTTTAAATTTGCAGCTTCTTCTTATCAAAATATTTATCTAATTTTTATACTGTACGACTAAGAAAAAACTAATTTTATGGGTGTCTTCGATATTTATAAAAGCGCTTGTTGTTGTTGGTAGAGATGATGTTAGTGTGGAGTGTTGTAGTGTGGCACACGATTCCCGGTATGCTAGATTTTCTGTGACATCATCAGTATGAGATAATTTTATGAATTTAAATATTTTTGGATACTTATATTTACGATTACAGATAATTTCTCTACAGATAATTTTATTCGAATGCAGATAATTTTGAATAGAATACTACTAATGTGTATATGTTGTTGAAGATAAATATAAATTTGATTTAAAATTTATTAGAACGTACAATAAAATAATTTTTTTACTAATATTATTCAAAATTATTTTACTATTTTTAAAATACTAAAACTTATAGTATCTATTCAATTATGATGAATAAATAATATTAATATTTTATAATAAATATTAAATAATATATTATATATCTAGTATGCATATATTGTATAATAAAAATTGAAAATCGTATTAGTATTATTTTTCATTCGAATATTTGAATATGAATATCTTTATGTGATTTTTCAGATACGAATCAAATATGATTGAATATTCTCCATGTAAGTTTGCATCCCTACCCGTTATATGTTTACTGTTATATGTTTAGTGATATTGTGGATCTCATTTTGTTTTGCTGTAAATCCAATGAATAAATATTCAAAAAGGAATTGGTCAATACCAATGTGTCATATCTAAAACGGTATTGTAAATAACGAAATTACAATACAATACCGAAATGTGCTTAGTGGATAGATACGGCAACACTACGGCAACACTAAGTGATTAATCATTATGCAACCGATTAATCATATTTCTATGGACAATTTGGCATTTATATTTTTAATATGTGAAAATATAAATAATTTCAATAAAAATCAGTTATTTACAGACTTGATAATATTTCTATTTATTGGCTTTATTTTAGAAATTATAAATATAAATAAAATTACTTACTTTATGGTCACTTTAGTCATTTTCAAAAAATATATAATTTCATGAATATCTGATTGAGTAAAAAAATAAAGTCAAATTAAAATGAATAAAAGTCTAGTTTATATAAAGTTTTTAATTATCAAAATAAACATATAAAATTATGTAGGTTGGAAAAAAATAATTGGTCCACTATGATACATAACGTTTTACCCATCAATTATATAGTCAATCAGCAAAATATTCTCACTGAATGTAATAAAATTAAACACCAAATTTTCTGAATAGTTAAATTCATTTTGTAACAAGCACAATTTGGCTTATAAAAATATTTGGGAGGTATCATAACTGGTAATCTCATCATAACTTATATCATAATTGCTATTACCGTCGTAATTTATCTCTTAGGAAAATGTGTAGGAAATACCATAATTGATTTTATCATTAATACTAACCTTGTTATTCAAGTCAAAATCAGTTATTATTCATAATAGTAATTTTATTTTGTACCTTATTTTATATATTTTTATTATTTATTTAAAATATTAACATTTTTAATAATTTAGTTAAGTTGAATAACAACGTGTTATACAAAATAAATTTCACAATTAAGAAGTTATGAATCATAATTCATTTAATTTGAGTAATAAAGTTGATATTGATGATATTAACGATTGTATCTATATATACGCAGCAGTTAGTGCAAGAAAGGATAATTTGCAGAAGAGTCCCTAATGCTAATAATTATTTTGCAAAAGAAGTAATAATGCAAATAATTGCTTGCACTTCGTTATGCACACTCACAATGCCACAAAATATCTATGTTCTTTGCGATTCGGAATTCGAATCCCATAAGGCCATAAGAACACACAAACCGTGTAGCATAACACATCCCAAGACAAATCCAACGACAAATTCCTGTACTTAAACAAAATGATGGGACCCATATCTCAAAGAAGTCACAAATATGGTGATGGTCGGTATTATCCACAAAGCATTCAAACTAGAAAAATTAATAAGCTCTAATATTCTCTCCTGGAATTTTTCCATCTCTTTGGTTCGCCAATTGGCAATTAGCCACTAAAACCCCACTAAGTCCTTGGTACACACTTTCCTTGATTCTCTCTATATAAATATATCTTGAAAAAAAATTGAGGGACGTCGGGGTACAGATGCTGAAAGAGTAAAGAATACACTGTTGGTGAATTGCTTCTCTCGTGACCATCTAATTAATATGTGGCAGATAAATTGAAAAGAGATGTGAGACAAGGCAGAGAGAAGGGACGAGAGAGAGAGAGAGAGAGAGACCAACATATGAAGTGACTTTTGGATTCTGGATAATAGAAAACTATGTATTGTTGTGTTATGGTTGGACACAAAAACAGTGATACAGTGCAAAGTATGGATTTATTCGATCATGACATGCATTTATACATTGGAGTTGTAATTATATTAGTGTGTGATAAGGGTGTTAAATATTGACTCGATTCGAATCTAATCCGGAACTGAAAATACTTGAGTCAGATATGAATTTAATTTTTTTATCCGAATCGGATCGGGTCGGATTCGGATCAACTTGACCCGACATGATTAATTATATTTTTTAAAGTAATTTTATTATTTAATACAAATAAAAACTTAAATATACATTAAATTATTATAAATTACTTAAAATAATATAAAAATATTTAATAAATATTTAATTATTTTACACGGGTCGGGTCGACCCATAACCCAATCGGATCGGATATGGAACAAGATTTTTTGACTCGAGTGTAATCAAGTCGGATTCGGATCGGATCAAGAAAATAATAAAATAGTGATGACCCGACCCAAAACCAACCCGATACGATCTATTAACACCGCTAGTGTGTACACACGTAGTTATGTCTCATTTGTCATTAACGATATTTTCAAATTACTCTAGAGTATTTTAATAATGATGACCGGTAGCGTTTGAACCAAAGTGTTACTGGAAGCATAATAGAAAAATTATATATATATGAGTCCGTCTATGGGAAGCATAATAGAAAAATTATATATATATGAGTCCGTCTCCAATCATATCAAAATCTTTGCAAAGCTACTGATGAAGAAAACGTTGTGTGCTTTGCGGTTCCCCCTATGTAGCAAATTTTTAATTTAAAAAGTCTAAAAATAATCGATAAATTAAGCGGCCGATTAAATCCAATCTTCATATCAAAATATATATACATTCTTTGAAAAGGGAAATTGTTCCCGTCTCTACAACCCCAGAGAGTTTTTCATATCCTGATTTCATTTTAAGATCACTTTTAAGAATTCTTCTCAGTTGGAAAAAGGCATCTCGGTTTTCAAAGGAAGAACAATATAAATAATCGGGTTTAAATCCTATATTATTAGAGGTGGCAATCGGGCGGGACAGGTCGAGTTCGGGTTCGGGTCGGTCGGGTCGGGTCAGTTTGACATTTTAGAAGAAATCGGGTCAGGGTCGGATCGGGTCGGGTCAATTTATATATTGTGCTTTTTCAGATCGTTGATAGGTTTTGATTGGATTGAATGTCATTTGATCTCGAGTCGGGTCAGGTCGGGTCAGGTCAATTTGACTTTTTAAAAATTAGGTCGGATCGGGTTCGGATCCGAGCGGGTCGGACGGGTTTCTCAGATCGGATCGGATTCTGCCATATATATTTAACGAGGGCAAGTATCACTTGACAATAGCTACCTACTCTGAATTGTATTTTTAAAAAAAACATTAACATTTTCAAAAAAAAAAAGACTTGCGTCAATTGTGCAATTGTTTTACAAGACTTAATTGAATATATAAAATGTTCTTTTTTACAGTATCAGTCCAAAAAATAATATTTTTTATTTATTACAATTGCTTTATGTCCGTTAATTTATATATTTAATATTGTTCGTAGTGCAATTTATATTTGTGTCGTTCGAACATTTGTCAAGATCGAAACTTCAGCCCAGGTGTCGGAATTTATTTGTGAATTTTTAATATCTAAATAGGATCTCGACACTTTACAATTAGATCAAAATTAAGTTTACATCATTTCAACCTTTTGACCTTTAGTTAATCAATTTTGTCCACAAATGAAACTTTTGAATTTACTAATTAATTAATTAGTCATGACAATGTTCTTTCATTGCTGAAATTTATAAAGCCACTTTTCGAATTCCATTTTCCTCTCTTTCTCTAGTTTTCACACAGCAGTTAATAAACTACAATTCCACTAAGAATAAACGAGAATAAACAAGGAAGAGGCTGAGGGGAATATTGCCCACTAACACATTTTTATCTGAATTATGATTCTTAAATGGGCCACAAAATCTATAATCTACAATTTTATATGGCCCCTCTTAAGAAATAAATGAAGGGCGTTGTTTAGTAATGATGTCGGATTAGTGGATAATACCAACATATAATGTCCTTAAGAAATGAATCCTTATGCGTTTGTGAGTGTATTAAATTCTAGTTTTGTGGCAAATTGGTTCAGTACTTTATTCTTTTCAAAAGCCTAGAACAAGGCATGCATTGGTGCACAATCTCAATAATTGAGAAGATATATTATTCCCCAAAGAGGCAATATTGAGACATTTTTTTTGTTGGTTCAATTTCTTTATTCCTTTTATTTCTCCCACTAGCTACAAAATGTTAAAGATGCCTTTTCTTTACAATCAACCTTTCCGCCAGAGATGTATATATTTTAAAGATACGATATATACGCACAATAGTCGCACATGGCATATGGTTATGAAACATATGAACTTAATTATTTTCCAAATACCTTGATTTATTTTAATGAAACATTAAAAGAAGTATTTCCAAATTCTATGGTGATTTGCTACACTTAATCCATCAAAGCAACCATGTACTGTTAGTTGTACACCAAAATGAACCAAGATGCAAAGTTAAGAAAATAACAAAATTAGTACCGTATACAGATGGAGCATACAAGTTACGGTTGTATACTTGTATTAATTAACCCATGTATTATTCTTGCTCACAATTAATCTTATAGTACCTGTTTGGCTTCCTTTACCATCCATCATTGCTTAATTAATTAGTTAATCCTGCCGAATATGGTCTTCACCTTAGTCAGGATTAAAGCAGCTTCTTTAGATTAAATCATAATATATCCACCTAAACCCCTCCTTAATTAAGAATCGGACTGTTTTAAGGCCTCCTTCAAGCCCTTTTGGAGCTATTTCATAGAGCATCTTCAATGGGAATTTTTATTCCTACGTGTTATTATTTATTTTTGATTTTAGCATTGGAGAGAGTTTTTAATTTAGAAACTTTAATCATAGTTTCTAATTTAGAAACTCAATTCTAATTGCAATGTCAGATTAACAACTCACTTAATTTAATATTGGAGGAGAGGGCAAGCGTAGGGGCATAAAAATTTCCTTGTAATTATTATTTAGCACGAATGATAATTATCCATTTAGCACAAAAAATATCATCACATGATTTTAATGTTGGAGAAAATTAATTATAATTAGTAATTTTTCTGACTTGATTTAACTAAAAGTTTAAAAACGATTTCAGCGTTATAGATGCTCTTAAGAATCCTCCTTTATTTTTATAAATTTCTACTATTTTCTTCTCTTCAGCCAACACGTCGCTAAGTACAAGAGAAGAACTGCCTCATCTTTTCCAACCTTGATAACTTCCTCTTGAGATGCCCTTTCTATTGACATCCACTTTGATTGGGTTCTTGTTGCTTACTTTTTTAAGATTATTTTGCGATGTAATGGTAATCTCATTGCCGTTTCTCAAATTAAATCAGTTGTTTTAGTTTCCTCTTTGCTATTTCCGTATCTCGTACAATGAAAAGAGGTATCTTGAAGGCTGATTACTTTCATGCTTGTAAGGAACTTCTTTTCATCAAATTTGTGATTTTGCGCAGATTTCTGTTTGTAGTGTGAAGTAGAATGTTATGTTCTTAAATAGGGGCCAGTATGTAGGAACGTTCCTTGATGTTTCAATTTGTTAATATTTCTTGTAATGTCATAATTTTATATTGTTTTAAATCATAAACAATTAATGAATGTTGATCATATAAATGTTGAAACTAACTTTATCAAATTTAAAAATAATTACATCTGATAGGAACTTGTTGTAAGTGTGATTATTTTTTCTTCACCACAGGATTATTATAACATGACAACAAAAATAAAGGGATAATAGCTAGGTCTTCACATGTTATAATGGACTTTTATTCAACTAATTTTGAATTTTTAATCCTACTCTTTCACCGAACACAAGCTCCTCATATAAAACAAGGCCATATATAAAACATAACAATTAATTTCCTTAGTTGTTACTTTTGAACCTCATTTTCCCTTTCTCAAATGATAACCGTTGTTTATTCCCCTTCCTGTGACCATATGTCCTCTCAATTTGATTGTGATTTTTCAAGCATATATATAATATATTATATCCTCCTTGACTCTTTGTCGTCAATGTTTTTGAAATAGACGTGGATTTTGTTTCCCAACTTGACCAACCTCTCATGTTTGTGTTCTTTTGTATCTCTGTTTGTCGTTTAGCTTCTTTCATTTTCCTCATATTTCTTTTCTATTTCTAGCTTGTGTTTAATATAAATCCAAGAAAACCCAACAAAGATGGGAGGAGCTTTTGCCAGATTATGGCTACAGACCATGTTCCGAGGTGCTTATTAAAAGTTCACCGTGTGCAGTGTTTGCCTACGTGTCATCCAGTCATATGCCAAAGATAAATATTTTTTATAATTCTTACTATTAGTATTTAGATCTGAAGGATCAACACGGCGGAGATGATTTATATTATCAATTTGGTAATTTAAAAAAAAAATTGAAAATTGAAATTTCATACAATTGATGTCTCCAAAAAGTGATGATCTCAGTAATTATTTTACCATAAATTATTTTTGCAAGGTAACAGTTCTTCATGAATCATCATATGATATAAAAATTGTTTGACTGATTGGTAGGCTATCTAGAGCTCATTATTTTTTATGATATTCTGACACTTAATTTCGATACTTATATGTATCAAATATTCTTTTAATTAAAACTAAAATTAAATATGCCCTTTCAATTAATTGAATAGGACGTATATTGTTGAACTATCAATTTGAAAAAACTCAAAAAAATATATTTAAATGTATGTTCTATTATCTCCATTCGTTTAGTATTTGAAATATAATTTGACCTTCTCATGATAGTAAAACTTAGAAGTCCTATTTTCTGTCGTTAAAAATAAATATCGGAAAAATCAGTGAAGACTGAAGAGGTGTCGGTAGCTCTTTCTTTTGTTTAATTCCAAAGCAATTTCGGGTCAATCGGTTCAATAATTTACTGTTCAAATCACCGGATCAATAAGTTCTATTGTTTTTTAAAATTACTTATATACACAAGATATAAAAATTATCATAAAATTATAATTATTTATATGGTATATGTAAAAGTTTACACATACATATTTTTAAATTCTTAATACATAAAAAAAAATTTTTAACTTTTTCAAGTATATCACATCATCACTTTTTTCCACCATTAATTTTATTTAAATCTTTTCACTTTCTTGAATCTAAGGATTCATATAAAATAATTTCTCTCTTCTCATTTAAAATAATATGTGTAAAGGTGAAACTTAATTCTTAAAATGATCCAATTTTTTTATATAATCGTTTATGGATTATTATGTGTTTAATTATATTATTTATTATTATAATTATTATTATAATAATAATTATTCTTATTTAGCCTTTAAAAATATTATGTATAATTTTTTTTAATATATTTTATATTGTCAATTATTTATTTGAGTACTATATTATCGGACGAAATCCGAGTTACAACTCTAGTATATATAAAAAAAGTTTAACTATATAATATTTTCAAGGTACCTTTCAAATAAATGAAAATAATGATTTCACTAGTAATTATAATAATGATAATAATGTAAATCTTTTAAAATAATAGAAGGATTGAACAACAAAAAATGCATAGTTTAGGATAAATGACAAAAATAGCAATTGTTATTTTAATAAGAAATATTTTTTGTGCTACGTATAAGATTGTTTTATGATATCTAAACGTTTGAGGTCTTATATGTAAATTTTATAAAAAGCAAATATTTCAAATTTACTATTGCACACCTTTATAATGCGTAGAGCCAATAACTACGTCTGCAGATCTGTCTTCGCTAACATCACTGTAATATTTTTTAGGACGTGGGATGAAATTTGAATAATTCGATTTAAATTCAGAGGTATATTATTTGAATGAGGCTTACTCACGATAGATGAAAAAAATGCTGCCATAAAAATACCTTTCCATGCATCTCCTTTAGTATGGAAGTTTATAAAAATATTGAGAGCTGAAATTAATATTGGAAGTTTTTTTGATATTATTATTATATATCGTAACTATAGTATAGGATATATATATATATATATATATCAAAAATACACTGTAATAGTAATCAATGTCTCTATTTATTATGGGCCTGTGACGTGTAATTGAGACTCATAAACCTAATTAATCCTATAATTCTATTTATATATTTTTATATTTTAACACTCCCCTCAAATTTGAATTATAAATATCAATCAATACTAACTTGTTTACAATTACATCAAACGGACTAGGCTTTAAATCCTTTGTGAATATGTCCATTATTTGATATTTACTTCTTACAAACAGAGTTTCAATTTTTTTTACTTGTAACTTTTCTCGAATGAAATGATAATCGACTTCGATATGCTTCATTCTTTCATGAATCATTCGTGCTTGTCATATCTTCTCTTAAGGTTATCCCACATCTATTGTGTGGTTTTGGCTATGTGTACAAATTATTCACTGATATTGAGTTCCATTGAGTATAAAAATCAAGATAGTATTATGCTATCTTGCACTTTTCACTCTTCTGCCTCTTCACTGGTCTTGGCCTTGTGCCGTTGATATACCCTAATTTACCCTTCCCTTTGAGTGAAATTTTGGCGGTTTTAGCCCAGGCTTGATAATTCTTACCATTTTAAAGTATTTAAGTAAATTTTAAAGAAATATTGACATTCATTATTTTTTTATGGTGGCAGTTGCGCTGACACCGTTTGCATATTGATACTGTCAATACTCATAACTTTCTAGTATGAGTTTGCTATTTGCATTTTTTGAATTTTCAGATTGATAAGAACATACTAGTACCTTGATTGTTTTTTGCTGGTTTTCTTCTAGATGTTTGGATTGGTAAGAATAGATCAATGCACTGATTTTGTTTTGGCTGTGTATGGATTTTTCTGATATGAGCAGTGGTATTTTTTTTTATTTCTGGTATGAACAATTATCGCATTAGTATTTATAGTTTTTGATATGATGCAAGTTGAATTTGCTGATATGAATCGTTGCCTTATATGCTGCCTTGTGGGACTTTTTAGTACTGGTCGTCTTGTTGTAGGTTGTAGATCTGTATCGAACTGATATGGAGTTTCTTGCAGTAAGTTGCTGGTATTTATTAGAATTTATGGGTATATGATAATATAAGATTTAATAATCATGCTTTGATACCATATAAAAATTTATAAAAGTATTGAGAGCCGAGACTGATATTGGAAGTTTTTTTTTATATATTGTTATTGCATATTGTAACTATGGTATAGGAGATATACATATGAGTATACAACAAATACAGTATAATGATAATAAACGATTCTATATATTATGGACCTATGATATGTAATTGAGACCTATAAATCTAATTTATCCTATAATCCTATTTATATAATTTTATACTTCAACATTTAGCTTGAGGCAATTGCTCAACATTCAATGCATAAAAAGCTCACTCATTCATTTAATGCGTACAATAAAAGTAATATTTGCTCAGAATTCGATTTTTTTAAGGAAGAAGCTTCGATTTTTATCATAAAACCATCAATTAACCGGGTTATGTCCTTTTTTTTTAGCAGAAACCATTTTTTAAATAACTCAAACCGGAAAGGATAATGGGTCGGGTTTTTTTGGTCCAACCATCCCGGTCCAGTTTTTATAACACAGCTTAATTCTGTCTCTAATCTCTATACTGTTTAGTAATTACTTGCGCTGTAACTTTCTTTTTGTTATCTGATCCCATTGGACTTTTCAGTAACATCGGATTAAAAGACGAAAAAGATTCATTTCATTTAAATGCTGGATAATAATGGATTTATTGTGCTGGAATTTCATTGAAAATGAGAGCATATGGATTGAGAGAATATGGAATTATTAACCCATGCTCATTCTATATTTTCTCCTTGTTAATTGCTTTCAGGTTCCTTCCTTAGGAAGTGACATTTCCAAATTATTTTCACCGTGATTTCAAGTCTTATAAGATAGAGCCAAAATATGCTTAAGCGTTGTACCATTACGATTCGGATCATATAATATAAATTTGTTTAATTTAATTATGATCCAAATTTAGAACAAAAAAAAAATATTCCAAAGTGTGTCAAACACATATCAGTTTGAAAAACATTTAGCCTTTTATCGAACAATTTAAATAAGCTACAAGTACACTATAATTATCCAAAATTATTCTTTAAATATATTTATTGTGAGAGTTGAGTATACTATTAAAGCTAAGAAGTACACTAGAATTATCCAAATTTACTTTTGGATTTCTATCATATGTGAATTCATTTAAAAAATCATTATCAAGATGATAACCATATATTGTCAAGTGACTTCTTTTGTATATATTTAGACACACACAAACATTAGATAATAAGATCTAAGTTTTTGTATATAATGTATTCATTCTGTGAAAATTTTCTGGACTTGTAAACAAAGAGACCGATCGAGCCCTATCATTGTAACATACAAAGATACAAATATAAAAATACAATGCAATAAATGTTGGTGGTCTCAATCATATTACACTAATTAAAAAATAATTACTTTTGATCAATAATCGCCTGTAAATCTCTAATAAATATTTCATTGGATGAATCAAGATCTTCAGGTAACGAATTTAGCCTGGTTGCTCAATACTAATTTATTATAGAGGCCAGCTTACTGTTCCTAAAAAAATAAAAAATAGTCGAAAATATTCGCAACGTTTTTTGTTATAAACCTAACAAATATGAACGCCACTAATATTAATTATATATGAATACCATTGTAAGAGCTATAAACATTCTTGACCGACCGAAAATCATTTTTATAAATGATTGAGTGTCTAGTTACGTGCAAATAAAAGTTTTAGAATCACATAAAAATATGCATATCACGCCTTTAGCACACCCACTCGTGCAGCGGCAGAGGCGGGAAATTTTTAAATGGGTCAATTATTTACTTGTTGAGAATAATATGAATATATGATTATTTATTTATTACTAATTATTTTGTAAGTATGGGTCAAAGTAAAGTAAAGAGTTTTAACAAAGAAAAATATAGGTGTCAAAATGATATATAGGACATTTTTCTGAAATTACAATAGAAAAATAGTATTAATAACCAAAATTTGAAAAGGTATTCGGTCAATTGACCCCATTCTCTCTTTAAATCTGTCTGTGACTCTGTGCATTCATGTCTCACTCATTGTTTATATCTAATTAAAGAGTTATTTATATCTAATTAGCTAGCTCTTTATACTTGATTATATGATATGCTTCTGGGTACATTATCGACAGCAATGCTGAGCCCCAAAATCAAATATGAAACATCCCCCGTGTTCATACTGACACATCTGAGTGTTCATACTTATTCACAGAGATATTTATTTAGAGTGTTCATATCTAATTATGAAATATACAAAATTACTAATAATAAAAATATCGCTAAATAGATAAAGTTTGGAGATGAAAGAGTTGAAGAACATATTTGGGGGCCAACTCTCAAGATCAGAATATTTTCTCTTCATTATATATACAAATCTACTCTAATTAATAGTTTTGGCTAATTTATTCCGCTTGTACAAATGTCTGTTTCAGTGTCTTCTTCAATGTTTATCTGCTCGCAGAGATTTAATCAAGATATTTTAAAAAAAATTGAAGTATAATATTCTTTTCATTGCCAACAAATGTAAAATTCAAGAAAGGCATAAATTCGTGTTTTTTCTACGTGATGAATTCATTGAATTTCCGTTATTTACTGAACATTTTATCCAGGGAGTTGAACATCTTAATATTGCAAAACGTATTATATTCAAAAAATTAATATTACTAGAGTCTATAACTCGGACTTCACCCGACAATATAGTACTCAAATAAATAATTAATAAAATAAAATTGTAAATATATTTGATAAAATTTTACATTAAAAAAAAATTAGACATAATATTTTTAAATGCTAACTAATATTGATAATTATAATAATTATTATAATAATTATTATAATAAATAATATAATTAAATATATAATAATCTATAAATGTTAATATAAAAAATTAGGTCATTTTAAGAGTTAAGTTTCACCTTAAATACATTACATACATTATTTTAAATGAGAAGAGAGAAGCTATTTTATATGAACCTTTAAATTCAAGATGATGAAAAGAATTAAACAAAATCAATGGTGGAGAAAATTAATGATGTGACATGCTTGAAAAATTTGAAAGCTTAATCCTCTTTATGTATTAAGAATTAAGAATATGTATTTGATTATTTGGGAAACTATCATCCTTCCTTTTTGAGCAATACAACACAGCTAAGAAATTGCCTCTGGGTAATTCCAGGCTTGAAGAATAGTGGCAAACGGTACCTTCTTCTCTTCTCCGAGTACCATTTTTATTCCCTTAATATTACCAAGCCTATGCCCACAAAATTTGTATCAGGAAATGAATAATCCGTCTATCATCTCTCAAATCTTCTTATCTAATTGTTGATCTAAAGAGATAAGCCTCTCTATTCCAAATAGGAGAATCAATTCTTGTTTAATACGTGCAAACCACTACTACAGTTGGGATCACTATGAATTACGCTTTCACTTTTAGAATAACCTTTCATTTCCAGTTTTTGTCCTTTTGGATAAAGATGATGATACTCTGGATTAATCTTTTTCATTCTTCATTTAAAGAGCATTAGCATGGAGCAACTTTGTCTTCACAAAATGCTGTGGATCAAACCTGGTAGAATCTGAAATGAATTGACTATGTACACAGTTCTATCAGTGGGTTCTAATTTGCGCTCAATTGTCGATTGAGATTTCGAGTTAATTTCCTCGCTTGGGTCTATTGAAGTCTCATGCCAGTAATCGCTCTGGTCAGATCAGGACTTCAGTTGAGTACTTCTTTCATTTTCTTAACTCATAAATCAGACCAAGTTTCTATACAGCATATCCTCCATACACAGTACGATTCTATATTAAAATCTGAACATCTTCTTTACACATTATGCTCTGGGAAAATCTATGTTTTAGAAATAAAACTATAGAAGTGTCTTAGCAATAAAAGCTCTTAACCAAATTAGTCCATCACAAAATATAACACAAAACCTTCAGTTAAAGTTTTCCATTTCCTAATCAGAAAAACAAGCATCTTCACTGTGAGTTGCAAACAACAGTGGTAAACTTCAGAGCATACTAACAGTCTATACACACATGCTCTTTTCATTTAAACATTGTCCTGCCTTTATAAAACACCCTTTATAAAAACCGAGTATTAAAGAGTTCAACAAGCACGGATAATTTTGTCTTTCTATGCAGCCTCAGCAAATCCGACCCTGAGGTTTTCGTAGTCGAATACTGTGTGGTATGCTCCCATAAAAACATCGCCCAAAATCCTGCAAGTCAAATAATGACAAATAAGAGAACTGATATGTACCGAGGGAACAAAATTTACGGTCAAATTTCCCAAAAATGATGCTCTTCAAAGCAGTAGTTATTAATCATCACATGTCATAACCATCCTACCAATTTCTCTTTATAGAGAAACAAGTGAGGAACTTTCATTTTTTAACCCCCCCCCCCCCCAACCCACCCACAAAAACCACAAATATTTCAGATATTAAGAAAATGAACTAATTTTAGAGTCCAATCCCCACTCTCCCGTATATACACCCAAATACATTCAGTGCTGTTAAATAATTACAGCATAGATGCCTGCATGTGAGTTTTTTCTTTCTTTATTTTTCCCCCTTCTGTACAAAGGGCACTTCAGTTTTAACTGCTGCATACCAAGAAGAAATAGAAAGCTAAAATTATAATCATCCATACCAGAGGGGGCCATGGGGAGGCGGTATGTCCAAAGCAGTGAACCCGCTGATGCATTGTGCTTGTGCACCCTCCCCAACCTTCAATATGTACTGCACACAACAACACAATAAATTGTTTCAATTTCTTATTATCAGAAATAAATGACCTACCAAAATAACATGAATTTAAGGAAAAAAGGTGCATGGTGTAAAAGAAGGAAATGATACCTCCTCAGCTTTGAGACTGAAGGTCTTGCCACCAATGGTGAAAGATACATCAGGCATAGATGAAACACTGCTACAGTCAACTGCTGACTCTCCCATTGGACTTGGAAGCTTCTCACATAGCTGTGAATTTTCAAAAATACAATTAGATACATTATTTGCAAAATAACCAATGTTATGTACTTCACTAATGTTATTTTTGACTAACTACCAGTAAACCACATTGTTATACACTTTAAGTGACCTAACCCAATATATGCCATTAAATGCTGATAATTCTATCGTACTCGAGCATCTTTACCAAAAATTATAAAATTGAGATAAATTCAAAACAGGAATCAGACACAATTTCCCAGGACCACGAGACATGATTTCAGTTGAGAGGATACAGTGGAGATGGGAGCAGTCAAATATAACATACAAGCTAAAACTTGATATAAATTGCTTGGTTCACATGAAATGAAAAACTGTTGAGCTAGCTGCCTGCATGAAAGTTCTGTTTGCTACAAACAAATGCTGAGAAATAAGGAATTCAATTTGTGAAAGATGTAAAGGTTGGCCATAATTAGTTACCTTGTCGACATAATCGAAAATGTGCTCCTGTGTCTGGTTCTGCATGAGTTGGTTTTGCATCCACACAACTGCCAACTCACATGCTGAGCACATTGCATCGCTCATCACACCATCATTGCTGTCCTTATCCACTACACTCTTGATTCCCATGCTGCAGCACAAAAGTTTGAAATGATACATAGTGTGAAGACTCGTTAGCAAGATTACTTACAACAAAAGAGCTCTTACAAATTGATGGCTAACCTGACACCCTTGGTCCCATCGAAGGTGCAGAGACCAACCTGGGAACAGATTTGGGCCGGCTTTGTCTGGAATGTCAGAAGAACTTCATATTAATAAGACCCCAATCAGTGCAAATGATAGTAACTGTGGCTAACACTATTTAAAAAGTCTTTGAAATTTCAGAAAAACTCTAATGTGATCTCAATCAATGCAATTGATAGTAGAGTGCGGATAATGTGATCACTCTCCATTCTAAAGATCCTTCTGAGATGATATTTTTCAAATTTCTGCTTAGTCAATTCTATTTTTTGTCAATATTTAGTATACCAAATATCATATAGGAGCAACGTTATCAAGATAATGTTATCATGAAAGATGAGCCCCTCTGTGTATGTATTCAGATACCTTGATGAGTACTCAACTAAACCAGTTTTTAAAAGTCTCAGATCTCTATATATTTGCTTCTCAACTTCAGATACTTCTATATTTAGATTTCTCTTTCTATCATATTATCGGTCCATCAGACAATATTAGGCCACGATGAGCCTTGAAGTTCAAAATGTTGCACAACAAAAGGGACAAATTATGAGGAAAGAATATATTCAATTAACCTGTGCCAGTAGCATATCCAAAATTTGTTGTCCATATTGAGACACTATTGTTTTGCACTCTTGGCTCACCACCCCAGCTGCCCCAATCTTCTGATTTATCTCAGTAATAACAGACTACAAGAAACAATCTCCTCATCCAAACAGAAGTTTAAAAATATATGAAAGATATAACATACAATGCATGCAAAAGCAATACCGTGGGACCCGCAATCAGGGAGGTTCCAGAGTCAGCTATGGCTGCACACCCACCTGAGCAGAAACCTGACGGCCAAGCATTTAAATACAATAAACATACAAATCAGTAAAATAACAAAAGGTTAAAAATTAAATTGTACACAAGAACAAAAAAATTATGAGTTACCAGTAGATTGACCATCAACAAGAACATCACCCATCTCAAACTGCAGATGAATAATAATTAGTCCAATAAAAATGATAATGATATATTTTACTATTTGGAGTTTGCATAAAGACAAAAAAAATAAAGAAGTGTTAGTAATAAATAGCCCAGACCAACCAAGAGCCATTAAAAAAGCTAAATTTAATTGCTGAACTAATCAGCATAAGAAGATGTAGCCCTCATACCAATTATTCCAGCAACAGATGTATGTATTGTACCAACTTTGATTAAGACATACCTGCCAATAGCCTTTCCGGGTGACTGGTACGTAGGTGTGTTTTCCCTTGTAATGATTTGGATCAACACCACCAAACACAATTTCACCTCCTTCACCATCTTCTTGATTTCTGTTGAACCAAAAGGAGAAAACTGCCTCATTGATCAGGCCTTGTTTTACCATGTTATACCTACAACAAAGAAACAACCAAATCATTAGTCAAATAAATTCAGTGCAATAAATCAATCAGCAATGCCATAAATAAACACCGCACCAACAATTTTTCTTTGAGATTAGCAGGCAGGTGCCTACTTTAATCTTTTTTTGAAACAAAGAAAAGTGATTCCTGCAGGGGCTTGAACTCCAGCCCTTTAGAAAACAACACAAACGCTTGATCACTAAGCCAACCCACGTGCTTCAGCACCAATATCTAAAGCTCATTTGTTTTGTCTTGCATATGCATATTATTATTTGGGTTGCCGTATGAGCAAAAGAAAGCGGATTGCAATTTAAATTATCACCACAACATTTAATATGAGTTAAAGAGCCATGATGACCTCATTAACAGCAGCATTCATATTAAAAAACTCATAACATGAGTTAGAAACTTAGTACCAGCACCAATGACTGTACAATAACAGCAGCAATGCACCATATCATATCTAAACTTACCAAACTGGTATTGCATCTCCAACAGAAATTTCTTGAAAACCAAGCCCAAGAATGCCATCAAATTTTGCCACCAGAAAAGTCACACCGGGCTCCTTTGTTGCCTCAATGAAATCCTGTTAAATTAATTCAGATGAGATTTTTTCCTCCTTACTTAGCAAAAGACCTAATTGACACTAAAAACATCTAAGATTTTTCAAACCTGCAGCTAACATTCAATATTCTAGATAGTTCGTACTTACAACTTTATAGTGGACTCGAGTATAAAAGTCCATCAGATGTTTGTCCTTTTCGGTCCTAACCTAGTGTATCTTGTTCATGCTGAGGCAAAAGCCAAGCAAGCAAAGTTGGCAAGTTTCAATGTCTTTGACCCCATATATTAAATCAATTTGGATCAGCTGTATGAACTAACAACTATATAGTTTAAATACTAGACAATCTTGACAACCACCAAAATATGGGATTTAAATTGGAAACCTGGCATTATAGGCATGATGTCATGAGAAGTATATGTGTATAAAGAAAATGATGAAATTTAGTGCATAATTTGGCATTCAGAGAGAGTTGGAACTTCAAAAACCTAATTTAACAAGTCTTGATGGACTATTAAATAGTACTAGAAATGAATAAGGTTTACATGTAGTTCCACAACAAGCTTGCAAACACATTCTGTTACTTGAACCAATTTGAGAAAAATTGTAACAATAATCAAATAACTTCTATTGACAAAGGATCCCGCATCTACTGTATCACAGGCAACTTGTAATTATGCAAATATATTCGAGTCAATCACTGTTTGCTTTCAGTTGAAAGTAACAAAAAGAATGCTTGCCAATCTAAAAATGAGGAATGTCAGGCCTTGCAGTAATTATGGAAGAGTTCAGGTATCCTTTTGTCAAAGTCACCAACAAATTATCTTTGTAGAAAATCAATTACCTGGTCTTTAACGACCAAATCACCAACTGTGACGTGATCTTGGCTGAAGAAACCAGAGATTGAACCAGTTCCATACTGAATGGCGGCAGGCTTCCCTGCTCAAAATTTAAATATATAAGCATATGAAAATAGGAAAGAAAATTGAAAGAAAAAATTCTATGAGCAAGGCAAACCATTTTTCTGGTAGGTGCTCGATGCACTTGATTTGTACTTGGAGTGGAAGAAGCATGCTATCTGTTAACACAAAATCAGATTACAATAGTTGATCATTTCAAATACATGACAATCATTTGGACACTTTCAAAACCTCAAAATTAGAACATCAAAACCACAAAGAGATGGATAATACCAACAACCCCAAAAGTTCATGGGTTTGCAAAATCAAACCTGTGTGCTAACTGGTTCTAAATTTATGGAAAAAAAATGTGCAAAATTGCACATTGGGCATTTTCTCAAGTAATACAAGATAAACAAACAAGCATATTGTTGCACAACATTTAAGATATTAAACAACATACATTTACTAATTCTTGTTTTGTAGGTTCCAAAATTGCCATACTAAAGATTCAAAAGAGAATGCTACCATACCGAGAAATAGCATTTTGAAGAAGGGACCCAGAGATTAGAGCTTCCTGTGTCAAAGATCACAGTAAATTTCTGTGCAGGTGAGCCAATACCGATCTCCCCAAAGTACTGTGCATTCATGTAATTCTTCAAGGCAATAATATCGGTCTCCTCACCCTCCTCATTTCCCCTCAGCCTGTACTTGCGAGATAGTCCCTCACGGGCTTCCTTTGACATGAGACGTTTTGCAGCCAGGTCATTTTCATTGATAGCACGCTTTTTTAGACCAATCCGGATCAACTGCTCGGCTGAGGTGGCAAGCAGGAGGGAGAGAAGGATTGAGATGATGAGAAGGGGCTTCATGGTTTTTCTCTGAACCGGATTGTAAAATAAACTGATCAAATATAATGAATTCAGAGTGGCTTCAAAATTAAGTGCCTTTTGGAAGAAAAACAAAATTGGTTACAGAACTTAAATCAGATTAAGACCTCCCAACTACGAGTCAAAGACGTTGGAACGAACAAGAAGTGGGCAGTAGTGCTTTCAATTAAGGCCATTTTCAATAAAGTAAAAACTACGTACAATCCCCTTGATTGAGAATTTGTCGGCTATAGTTTTCAATTTGTCCTTCTGCTATAAATTTTAAAGCATTTCAAAGAAAATCGATGGTAATAGAGTTAAATTGTTAATGAAAACTAAGTACAGGGGTGAATAATAGGAAAATGTGAAGAAATACAAGGAAAAAAGCACTATTTAAACATACAGATAATTGACAGAATTAAATGATCCTTGATCCTATCCTAATACCCAACATTAAACAAACAAACAAACAAACAAACAATGAAATATTAAAAATATACTATTAACTGAAAGGATTAAGAAGGATCAAACAGATCTTGAGATATCATTAAAAGACGAAGAAAATTGATGCACTTACCGATAAGAGAAATGATGGATCAAAGCTTCAGCTAAAGAAAGGGGTTTTCCTTCTTCTATGAAGAAAGAGTAGAAACTAGAAAGAGAAGGTGAACTACCGTTCTTCCTAGAGCGCACCACCGAAATGTAATAATATAGTGCGTTGTTGGTCCCACATATCCGGTTCAAACCATTGCTGGAACGCGGTTCATTTTGTACGAATAAAGCCTAACCGAATTACCAGATATTGTTGCATTTGCAAAATCTATTTTCATCGTTTATTTTCCTCGAGTTTGGCGAATTTTATTAGAAATAATTGCATCAAATACCTCTTTTGTCCCTGTTTTTTTAACTATAGTAATAACGTAAGCACTTTAAAACGCTTTAAAATATCAAATAGAAGTGATTTAACGCAATGTAAAGTTAAAATACATTTATAAATTTTTAAAATTAAATCATCAATTTTTTCTTTCAATATTTTTATATAATTTTTTTATTTATTTACTTTACTATTATCAAACATTACGTACTTTAAAATAATTTAATTTTTAATCTTTAATAATATTATTATGCTTGTCAAACGAAAGATAATAATTTTTGCACTGCAATAAAATTATTCGGATGTAAAAATCAAGTTGTTACTGATATTATAAAATATTACGTATCAAGCTCAAATATCAACGTTCCAGAAATAATGATATTATCTTAACCATCTTTTTTGAGTTGGTTCCAAAGATAATAAATAGGTAAATAACAAAAAATCTGAACGGCCGTATGTTGATCACTTAGACACTTAAGGTATGTTTGGATCGTGCAAAAAAATAACGTAAGAATAGAGAAATTGAGAATAGTAAGTGAGAATAGTGAAAAAAATAGTGATTTTTCGGTTAGCTCGAGAATAGTAAAAATGTGATGTTATTCGAATAGTAAGAATGTTATTTGAATTGTTTGTTTGGAATAATAATGGAGAGTTGAGAAGAACAACAGTTATTTCATCTTTCCTTCGGAATAACAGAACAACAGCTATTATCACTTCTTCGAAACAGCAAAATTTACGTTTAATTACACCGTTACTATTTATATTCTGATAACAAAGCTATTATATCATATCTCGTGTCATCCAAACATAACCTTATCTGTTAGTTATCACGGCGTAAAATTGTACGGAGAGATCATGCGGCATTTGGCTACATGTCTCTCTGACCCCATCTTTCTACGCTGTTCTAGGAATAAATTATGGCCGTTGGATGGGACGCCCTCAGTTTACGTCAACGTGGCGTGTTTGCGACAGGTTGCGATCATGAGGATTGAGAGGTGGGTTGGAAAAACAAAGTGCTTCGCTTACTTCCCAAGTATACAAGAGACAGCCTGACTGTTAAATATATTTTCATGTATTATATTCTAAAAAAGAATTTTCTGGTACATTTTTTTTTATATTTGCTATTCGAGATGTTTATCCGAATTAAGGTGAAATTATACAATATAACTTACAATTAAAATATTTGTATTCAGATTTCTCTATGTTCTATAATAAATGTTTGAGTTTGAATTAAAATGAATAATAAAGTTTGCGATATATTTTTGAATTATTATAAATATGAAATTACTATTACACAGGAAGTATTTTTTTCCTGACATTAGCTTGACAATTTTGGAAGTTGTATGTGGTGTAAACATAATATATCAGATAATAACATAATTGTAATATATTTTTTATTTTGGAAACTTGATCTCTTTGTTTTGAGTGTAAGCCTTAAAAAACATCTATTAGTGTATATTCTAAATATAGATGATATAGATAATTAACTCAGTTTAAAACTAGATTATAATTTTCAACACGCTAGAAAGCGATAAATATCATATTAGTATTTTACATAATTTGCATAATATTTTATAAACTCTTTTCTTATATAAAAATGAAAACACATGGATGTACTAGTTAGAAGCTAATTGAAAGCAAATGTACTTTTTTTCTTGTATTATCCATGTAACATATTTGATCCGCACATTATATAATTCCTTGAGAATCCAAATTATTATATTCATTAAGGTTTCAAATGTATACATCATGATTCATGAGTAGTATATAATGTTTAGGGTAAACAACAAAGTAAACAAAGTATAGGTATTTTTCGGGTTTATGGAGTTCCGGTATATGCCTATTGTGCAGAAGCAATGGTCAGCGCTGATAGTTCATAGCTTGTGCTTTGTCACGAGGGAGTGTTCAGCGGGGCATAGGTTCGAGCTTACTTATTTTGGAAATGTTACCCATAAGTAAGTTATTTTTAGGGTTTGTTTGACACTCCATGGAATAGTAAAAAGAGCAAAAAGTAGGAATAGTATTACTATTTTGACTAATAATTTATCAAATGAATTTTAGACTAAAAAGAAAAATGTAGAAGAGTGCTATTTTGATATACCAAGGTATATGTGTTACATCAGATTAGCTCTCGCTGGAATAACGATTATTGTTTGATTATGTTGTATTATATTATTATATTATAATTATGATTATAATTTATTATTATATTCTTATTAATTATTATTATTTATTATTATTTATTATTATAAATTATTTATATTATTATTTATAATTATTATATTATCATCTTGTTAGTATTATTATATTATTATGTTTATGATTATAATTTTTTATTATTATATTATTATATTATGATTATTTTTATTATATTATGATTACGACTATGATTATTTATTATTACTATTATTTTCATGATTATGATTATGATTATTTAGTATTATATTATTATGATTACGACTATGATTATTATTATTATTATTATTATTATTATTATATCATGATTATTTATTATTATTATTATTATTGTTTTACTATTGTTATTATTATCATCATCATTGTTAGTACCATAATTATTCATATATTAACTATTCTGATCAACAACTGTCAAACGATATTTTCACTCTTCTGAATAGTTAAGAATACCACTCTTCTACCTAGTGTTTTAAAATGCGGTCCATGTGGCCGCATATGCATATGTGGGTGGTCGGACCGTGCTCAGAATATATGCAGTGTTAATATGCGGTTTTGGTCCAGTATATGGCATGTGCGGTTCAATATGCGGTATGTGCGGGCCATTATGCGATCTATGTGACCCGGTATGCGGTATATATTATATAAAAAGCTAAAAGACACGTCTAATATAGGTATATATAACAAAAAAATTAAAAAAATTGCCTTAAAAATTTATAAAAATAATATGTATTTTGTTGAGATTCAAACTTGCACAAATGTGCTATTATATAAACAATAAATAACTAGATCATCTTATTCTTTTCTAATATTATATACTCTTATTTATTATATTATAGATATAAACTCCGCATATAAGACTCCGCATGAAAATCCGCATATTCTGCCTCATACCGCATACGCGGTATGCGATGACCATCCACACGTATATTGAAATTCACATTTAAATCATTACTTCTACCACTCTTCTAAAATGATACTATTCCATCACTCTTTCAAAATTATCACTCTTCGAAAATTATTCTTTAATTTGTCAAAATCATCATCCGGGCTTATAATCATCCCGAGTTATGAGCTGAAATTGATGACACCATCCGACTCATGTCAATCCAATCCATGATTCTTTGATGCCTTCCTATCCAAAACATACTGAACATCTAGTAATCATCATTCAAGTACCATAAGTCATTGTCTTCAACGTTGATATCACATGCACCGTCGAAATCATCATCCGGGCTTATAATCATATTGGTGCCACTTTCTTGAGTTGGGACTGCACGGGTTGTTGCCTCAAGTGTGGTATCATATTGCACGTGTTCTTCGGCATCTATCCAGTCTTTCAAGCACATAAGTTTCTCAAAAAAAATTGTATCCAATTTGGTGTGTATGTCAGTCAAAATCCTATTTGCCAAACTAAAATACGATCGGAAGAAACCGTTGACACGGGGCACTGCAAAAATATCACGAGCCATCATCACCAATGTTGGATAGACAATTGTATTCCTCTTCCAGCAATTGAGAATGTCAATTTCATCGTCTTCCATGCTTCTCAAATAATAACTTAGTAATTCATTATTGTTAATTTGTGGATTTATAAAATTTTCATCCTTTCGCAACTCACTTAGCAATCCGGATGCATTATTACTTCTATTAGGATTAAAAAAACATATATAATACGAATGAGTAAACTATATAATAAATAATATAAATAAATTTATTTTTCTATGTGTGTCTTGTGTTTTGACCGGATGAAAAGTTTGATCGATATTTCGTCGAGAGTTATAAATATTGAACATATCTTCCAATTGGCTAGACACGCGAGCTTCCTCCTCAGTATAAGTAGACGTAGATTATTCTTATATATTTGTAGCATCAGTATAATATACTTCTTCTTGAACGACGGATGAAGCCAACTTACGATAATGGTCACTGCGGGTACTTCTTCCCAATATTTGAGAAATTTCTCTTTCACTGCTTGTACGATTGGAACAAGAGAAGGGTCGAGATTTTTCGCATATTCCATCTCACGATAAACCTTGTAGAGGAAAACAAATTAAAAATATATGAGATACCAAAAATAATAAATTACAAAATTAACTAATTTTAAAGAGAAAATTTACCCTAGAAATTGTATATAGATGCTGAAGCAACTCATATGCGGACGTTGTATATGAGCAAGAAAGTTTTACGGTTACATTGAAAAGGGAATGTAGGGAGTTTTTTAGTAACTCAAGTTGGCTTCATTCTCCCTCATAGAGTAACAATCGAGGGCCCTCGGTTGAGTTATTCAAGATCTCGATTATGACACGCTTGTAAGGAAAACAACGATGGAACATTCGATGTGTTAAATTTCATCGAGTGTCTACATCCCATGGTACTCTTAACTTGCTCAAGTTTAACCGCTTACATAAAACATGAAATTATTATTTTCTTATATTTTTTGAATAAATATGGTGAAGACTATCTTTCAATTTCATAATTAATTGATCAACACTGTGTGTTTTAATAATCTTCACCAAAAATCTCCACACTAAACTGATGATAGATCGGTTCGGAAGTATTTGCATTCAGATCTGGATAATAATCTTCACCAAAAATCTCCACACTAAACCAATGAAGAAAATCATCAATGAGAGAATTTGCCATTCCTAGAAAAAAAAGAATAAAAAGTTACAAATATAAATGAATTAAAACAATAAATAAAATAAAACCATAAATAAATAAAAACGAATTTAACATAATATAAATGAATTAAAATTATAAATAAAATCATACTATAAATAAATAAAAAAATAAATTTAACATAATATAAATGAATTAAAACTACAAATAAAATAAAACTACAAATAAATAAATAAAACGAATTTAACGTAATGTAAATAAATTAAAACTACAAATAAAATAAAACTATAAATAAATAAAAAACAAATTTAATGTAATATAAATGAATTAAAACTATAAATAAAATATAAATATAAATAAATAAAAAATGAATTTAATGTAATGTAAATGAATTCAAACTATAAATAAAATAAAACTATAAATAAATAAAAAACGAATTTAACGTAATGTAAATGAAATAAAACTTTAAATAAAATAAAATTACAAATAAATAAAAATAAAATCAACATAATTTAAATGAATTAAAGTTACAAATAAAATAAAACTACAAATAAATAAAAAATAAATTCAACATAATGTAAATAAATTAAAACTATAAATAAATAAATAAATAAATTTAACGTCATGTAAATGAATTAAAACTATAAATAAAGTAAAACGATAAATAAATAAAAAAATAATTTTAATGTAATATAAATGAATTAAAACTACAAATAAAATAAAACTATAAATAAATAAAAATGAATTTAACATAATGTAAATGAATTCAAACTATAAATAAAATAAAACTATAAATAAATAAAAAATAAATTTAACATAATGTAAATGAATTAAGCTACAAATAAAATAAAATTTTAAATTTAACATAATGTAAATGAATTAAAATTACCTCCAAGCGGTATATGATAAATTTAACAACACTTTCACTTCTTGTCCAATCAAAAATAAATAACAATACTAGAACTAATTTTTTTAATTGGAATAATATACTATAACTATTTTTTTCTAAATGAAATTATGAAAAATTGAGTATATGAGAAATTGAGAATGAGAGCTTAAAAAGAGTGAGAAAGATTGAATGTTTTGTGTGATTTTGGATGAAAATTGGGGTGGGTATTTATAGATATTAATTTGTATTTTTTAATTTTTTTCAGAAATTTTCTGTTATTTTTTATATTTTTTTATTAAATTTGAATTAAAGTATAATTGATTTGATACAAGTGGGTTGGATTTAAAACAAAGTGAGTTTAATTGGAAATAAAGTCCATTAATCATTGGGTTACGGTTAGAGGTTTGAAAAAAAAAAGCATCTCATGTCTAATGGGACGAGCGCAGACTAGTGTTAATTAACAATTGATTTAAAAAAAAAATTTGTTGATTGAATAAAAATTAAAAAAGAGTTTGTTAGGCTACCCGTCCAAGGTCACAGGTCCGGCTCTACCCACGGGTCTACCTCTGGAATGGATGAGGAGCGCGAGTTTGCACGGAATAGCCGTTTGAGTTTTGAGTTTTTTCAAACCTCTAACTGGGGCAGATCTTGATGCTTTTCAAAGAATTAGGAAAAGGACAGCTGAGAATATTGACATTTGTGTTAGATCTTCTATGTTTTACTTCGTGTATTCATTAGCATAAAAACAAATCGCTTTGGCTGCAAGGTTTGAGTTTGCTTCTTGGGTTTTGTTATTGTTACCTCGCAATTGCTTAATTTATATCGTACAAAAATCTCAAAAAGAATTTTAAATTTTAAATTGAATAAATGAGAAATTTGTTATTTAGCGTGCATAACTTGTAATGTGCAAAAACTTTGAAGGCATCAAATTGTCGTAATGTAAATGATTGGGATGCAAAAGTTCAAGTTAAAATAATTATCAACTCAAAATATTTTGGATTTAGTGAGCAATCGATTTGATTGTACAAACAAGTTATCCTATTTGTTGTTTTCTAGAATATATGCATTTTAGTATGAATGGGCATCTCATCGCTTATTTAAGTTAATAATGTTTTTAAGTAAAAATAATATTTTTTATTTTATAAATTATTTGGGTTTTCTATAATAGTTTATTGATTTTAGCACGGTATCAATATATAATACAATTTTGAAATTAGTGCATCAATTCATCGTCTATCATGTATAAACAACAAAGTCAAACACATATCATGTTCAAATTTTCAAAAGATATTGGAGCTTTCGGCTTCATTCTTTTTGTTTAATTTCTCCGTTAAAATGCACAAAACCACACAAATCTACGCGTTTCGTTTCATACGAGAGTAACTGCCCCCCCCCCCCCCCCCCCCCCCCCAAAAAAAAAAAAAAAAAAAAAATAAAAAGAGAGAATCTCTTGTCACTTTTCTGAAAGAAATTGAAATGAAATAAAAGAGGGAGGTAACGTGCAAGGAAGGGGATGAATCTGGTCTCAGAACGTTTGTTAATTAGAGAGGGTACCATTGAATGATGCATTTATGAGTGGCATGAAACGAGCTAGCACAGTAGCACTGTACTTCTGATTAAATAATAACGGTTGCTTGCACTCATCTTAAAAATATTGCGTATTGGTCAAGCCCTCTTCTGTAAACGTTAATAAAATAAGTTAAAATCGTCTTTATTCGGAAATTAAATTGGGTTGTTTTTCTTAATAAAGCTAAATCCATTTATTTTCCTAAAACCAATAGCTCTCTTTTTGTAATTTCCCATGCCCTAAAAACTGGTGTCATTCATGTTTGGCAAGGAGGATCTTTAAAAAAAATTTGCTATTTTACCATACGAATCAGATTTTATTTTTATTTTTTATCACGGTTGGTGTATCAAAGATGCACTGTAATTGAGTCATGTGCCAAATACCGATTAATATGATCTTACATTCAGGAGGTCAATATTACATAAGTTTACTTTTAGAATATGTGCGTTTTATATTTATCATGTTTTGGAAATTTACATTTTATAATCAAGCGAGCAATTCTATCAATATCAAACTGCAGAAATAAAATTTGATGCATGTTAAATAATAGGATATGTTATTCTTCACTTGGTTGAAAAGTTTTTATTTATCAAAATTAAGGAACAATTTATTTAGTGGTTGTATTATGCATATGAGTTCTTTTTTTGTAAGTAAATGTTAATGAGTTCATACCATTTAATACTTTTATTATTCAGCTTATTTTATAAGTTATACAATACTTTATTATCTAACTTAAATATTATTTAATAATAATACATCTAATTAAATAGTAAAGTTTATGTATAAAAAGTTAATGATAAAATTAATTTTTAAAATTAAACAATGAAACTGATATTATTTAATAATAATACATCTAATAAAATAGTGAAGTTTATGTATAAAAAGTTAATGATAAAATTAATTTTTAAAATTAAACAATGAAGCTGATATGCTGATATTTTTGTATATTAAAAATGTCTTCATTCTTACTGTATGGAATCAGAGTATCACTAGCCAGCGGATGACAACAGTTGCTTCAGATTCGTAATTACTCACATAGATGCACAGCAAACATCGACGATTAGAAAGGAACGGGTCGTGATGGCCGTCCGATCACCCGATCAAAAGGTTGTGATTGCATTTGAGCGGTGTAGTCAAATGAGGGCCCCCATATGCTGAAGTGCGCTCGGTTGGATAGAATCTCTTGCGAGCAGCTCCTCTCGTTTGTCAAGGCGTTACAGCGCCTTTGGTTTGAATTACATACTGATATTGGGTTCAGGGCTCAAGGCCCAATCGGCCCATCTACCATCTTCCATAAGACCATAACTTATGCATCAAGCACCTGAACTAAGAAACTGGTTTATATGATAGGTGGTTATATATCAGAACTCATAAGCGACCTCCAGATTCGCGCGGACGGTGCTATAGGTGCGGGGATCTTGGATACCTTGCGATGGTTTGCAGGAATGCATTGATCTGCTTTAAGTGCGGTCGTCTCGGCCATTCATCTCGTGTGCGTCTCCAGATTACTCTTTTACATTCTTCTCTTCTCTGCCGCTCTCCATTGTTTCTCATCTTTCTAATCCTCCTTTTCATCCTTCTTCTAGTCCTCTAATCATCTCTCCGCCTTCCCGAGCTGCTATGGCAACACGTAGCACAGTACTTTGCTTTATGAAAAATGATCTCTATGCCAAGTTCTCTCTAAGGGTTATGTAGTCTTGGGGGATGTATTATTAAGGGTGATTCGGGCTAATGGTTTTGTTCCGAAGGGTAGAAATCTGGTTCATGCATGGGTTAAGATTCTTGAAATGCCTTTTGGGTTGAGGAATCGGGAGACGCTGGCATATTTGGTTCATGAATATACCACTATATTAGAATGTGATATGTATTGCTTGACCAAATCGGATCTGCCATGGTGCCAGGTTCTTCTTGAAATTGCTGACCCTGAAGTTCTCCCACCTTACCAATGAATAAAATACATTCGACACTCAGGGGAGAAGATAATCTTTAAGATCTTCTTTGAGATCGATCAAGTCCTTCCTCGTGCTGAATATCTAGGTTTGGGTAAATGCTCCTCGACGTATTGGTGGCCAATTCCTCCTAGTCCTAAGCGCTTTGCAAGGGGCGAGGGTTATGGTCAGGGAGGGTCGAGCAAGGGCGGGAATGTCAGTTCAGATGGTACTCAAATTGTTGGTCTGGGCGGTTCCATTTTAGGTGATGCTAGTTCTGATAATGATAAAGGTGGTTCTGTGCGGATAAGGGTGACTGATGGTGCTGGTCAGGGGGTTGTTCTCTCTCAAGGGGTTCCTGATAAGGGAGCTGCTGGTAAAGATAATGCTGGTAAGAGGGTTGATGGTATGGGTTCTCAAGAGGTTCTTGCCCAGTTAGGACTGGGCGCTGTTGGTACAGTTTCATCATTTACACTTTCTAATTCTCTCAAGTTGGGAGATAACAAGGTTGCATCGGGTTTGGATACCAATAAGGGTGTGAGTACAAGCAATTATTTTCACCCTTTATCTGTGGATCATGATGGGATAAATGATACTGGTGTTTGAGATGTCTTCTTGTCTCCTCCTCACATGTAGGTTGGAGATACTTAGGACCATTTGAGAAAAAGTTTTCATAGGATCAAGAAGCACTATGTTCCCTCAAAATCGGATTGGTTTATGATGGTTTATAACCCTCAACCGCTAGACACCATTGAAGTTAACTCTGGGCGGGGAAGGATGCTCAAGGGGAGCACTTGCCTAGGTCAGATGGTGTGCTGCCACTCAGTCCTCTGTGGCACCTCCAGTTCGTTCTTCTAGTGCTAGGCCCAGAGCTAAGCCTCTTTCTTTACCATTTCATTCTTCACTGGGAAACTTTATTCCATTTTTTTTGATTCTGAAATAATGCATTTAATCGAAGATTTTGGGTTTTTTTTTCATACTACTGATCATAAAAAAGAACGTATTATTCAGGATATATGGAAATGAAATTTTTAAATTTTGGAAGGTTTGCTTTTGATTTTGAAGCAACACTATGTGGTTCGGGGAGATATTTCTATGAGGCAAGTGGTGGTTTATTCATGAAAATCTCAACTGGAATTTAAGGGGTCGTTGTTCTCTCGTTAAATGATATCATTTAAAGTTATTGTTTAAAGAAAATGTTGATATTGTGTGTCTTCAGGAGACTAAATTAAATGCCTTTTCAAATCATTTTTTACTTTTAATTTCATCAATTTTTAAGACTTGACATTTTATTCCGTCAGATGGTTATGCTGGGGTTTATTAATGGGTGTTATCCCTAACGGTACAGATTATGCATAATAAAATAACATTGGGCTAGTTTTGCAATTCAATATCAAGAATTAAAGTAAGAGAGAGAGAAAGAACACATAAATTAATAGAGTTCAGCTATAACGAGCATACATCTCTGGAACCCGTAATCACCAACGTCGATTGCGTCGAGACACTAAAACACAATGTTCGTACAACTGTGAACTTTTGATTCTCTTACACTAAGTAAATGGACAGTCGTCGGCCAAAAAAATAATGATGACAACACCTCTAACAAGAACAATTCTCACGAAGAGAAAACACTCAATAATCACTCTAATCTAATCTATTAATGGTTTAGTAAACTAATCTTGAGATTAGAACAAAGTATTTCAAGGTTTTAAAGGTTTAGCAGTAACGGTTAGGGTTTCTCAAAGGTATGGCTGTGAAAAATCACTTCTTGGAGGAGAGGGGTTATTGTTATTTATAGTCGGGCAACAAAACAAGCAATAAATCAACAAATCTGACAGGAAATCGGCAGAATCCGTTGTAACGGTTAGGTGATGCTAACCTTAACAAGGTTAACCGTTACAACGGATGTGAGATCCGTTACAAGGATTAGGAGGGGAAAATTCTCTGAAAGATATTGGACAAAATTTGTATACAAAAGATTTATTTTGTTACAATGGTTATATGGATCTGTTATAGCGGTTGTTGTCTGACAAATAATGAATAAGATTTCAAAGTCATCTGTTGCAACAATTAAGGATCCGTTGCAACAGTTAGGACAAAATATATCTGTTCTATTTGTTTTAATCTTAAGATTATTTTGGTTACCTTTGTATAATATAATTCTAACTTAACCTAAGTATTTTTTGAGATCTTCATGCAATTTGGTCCAATATTTTATACCTATATTTCATAAACTTAAAGAAGTTATTAAATTTTTATGTGATTGTTTTGTAAATTAACAAATATAATTTTATATAATTTTGAGAATTATTTACAACAACAATGAGAATTAATGATGTTTTTTTTTGAAATATTATCGGTTCGGTTGGGATCTTTTAGTATCACGATTAAACTTCGTAATAAGATTGATAATTTTGAGAGGTTCTTGACTACTGTATATGATCCTATGTTAGCGCAACACAAACAAGCCTTTGGTTAGAATTGTATGACATTGGCTTCTGGTGTTATGGGGGCTTGGGTTATCGGGGGAGGGGGACTTTAATATTATTCGATGTAGAGAAAAAAAAGTTTCTTTTGATTTGAGAAATATGTCGGTTTTTAATGATTGGATTTCTTTTTTTTTTGCTTTGGTGGATTATAAGGGTGCGAATAAACATTTTTCTTGGGCTCGGGGGTTCTAGTCCACAATTAGCTTTACTTGATAGATTTTTTGTTACCACTGATTGGAAATTGAAATATAATATTACTTCTAGTTATTATGTACCTCATTTATTTTTTATTTTCAGATCATGCATCTGTAATCCTAGATTCAGGCTTTGTATCTTTTTCTCATGTTGCTTATTCTTCATGATGGTTTCTCTGCTCCGTTAATTCAATGGTGGTCCCAAAAATATTTAAGGACTAATAAGGCTGTGGGATGGCAAATCAAAATTAAAAATATGTTACTTAAAATGAGGGGATGGGATAGAAACTTATCACATGAGCTTAAAGTTAAAGTCTTGACTTTCTTCCAAGATTAGTGATTTTGAGGATATTCAAGAAGATAGGATGTTAGCTCAGGATGAAATTCAGAATTTGTTATTTTCTAAAAAAGAATTATATAATATTCATTAGGATGAGGTTTTCATATGGGCTCAGCATGCTAAAGATAAATGGATCAAAGATGGTGATGCTAATACTAAATATTTTTCATAATTTAGCCTCTCATAACTTTAAAAAACATATTATTCATAGGTTAATTATCAATGGCATTGAGGTTTGAGATCAAGAAGCTATCAAGTTACATGCTTTTACTTTTTACAAGGAATTTCAGGCCTTTTAATTTTGCAAAGTCGGAATTGGTTTCACAGAATCCGTCTTATAGCAAAGCATGTCATTATTCTCAGATTTTGGGTTGTAAAGTAGGTAATTTATCTTTAAAATATTTGAGGGCGTCCTTACATTGAAAGAAGCCTGATAAAACTATTTGGATAAATTTAATTACTAGGATTCGATGTAGGTTATAGGTATGGAAATGTAAGTTCTTTGGAGTGTCGTGTGGTTCTTTTGAATTTTATATTATCATCTATTCCATTATATTATTTATCCTTCTACAAAATTTCTATATGGTGTCTCAATAAGATTGATAATATTTGAAGAATTTTTTTATGGGCGGGGGTTGATTCAAGGAATAAGAAATTATCTTTGGTTAAATGGTCGGTGGTTTGCTCTCCACGTAAGTTTGGGGGTTTGAGGGTTCTCAACTCACGATACATGAACTTGGCATTATTATCTAAATGGTGGTGGCATTATTATCTAAATGGTGGTGGCGTTTTTCATATGATTCAGATTATTTTCTACAGAAATAAGTCTTAAAACTCAATTATAATGCACAATTTCAGGGAAGGTTATCACCCTTTTGGAAATTCATTTCAACAATAATACCTTATATGAGGATTAATATGACAAGATTGGTTAGGGAGGGATCTTACTATTTCATTTTGGTTTGATGTTTGGTATGGTGATTTATCTTTTCACCTGCGATTCCTACATCTTTTTGCAAAAGCTAAAAATTCATTTACTATAACAGGGGTAAGTTTGAAATAATGGTAATATTGAAATCTCTTTAACTAGAGGAGCCTATTTACTCTTGCGAGGAGAAAAGACTCAAATGATATCTATTTTACAGGATTTATCTCCTTTTTTTTAGAAAATGATGTTGTGGTATGGGTTTTGGAGGCTAAGGGGGTCTTTTCTGTTAAATCCTTGTATAATTTTTTTACGCATACTGGCCATTGCAATACATCTATGCTTTTGATTTGGGATTTACATCTGCTTGGGAAGGTTAAATGTTTTATATGGTTAATTTTGCAAAATAAAATTTTAACTAAAGACAACTTATTTCATAGGTGTTGGAAGGAGATCTTACTTGTCCATTTTGTACTACATTGGAATCAGTTAATCATTTATTTCTACGTTGTTCGATTATGCAGGATTTTTGGGTATCTTTTATTGCTTCTTTTCCTCAACTAACAAGTTTATCACTTTTGTCTATCTGTGATTTATTGGATTCGGCTAATTGTTGGGCACAGATAGGGTCTTTGCTCTCTCGATTATTGCAGTCATATGTTGGGTTCGATGGAATGATCAAAATAAATTGGTCTTTTCACAACTTCAACCCCTTCTTTTAATAACTTTGTGCTAAAAGTTTTATATCTTTTCAATATATGAACAGGGCAACAACGTTATTTGGAGCGTATATATCGGAAGAATGAACTCATTACTTTTATTGAGGAATAGATAGTTACTAGTATTGTAATGGATCTATGGTTGATTTTTTTTGGTTATGTTAGATTTAGTGAACTTTTTATTTTCTGCATGCTGCATGAACTCTTTTATGTTTGATTTTTTGAAAATAAATGAAAAATGACAGATATATTTTGTCTGTTTTATCAAACAAAAAAATCCTTTTATTTGAGTGTTTTATCTCTCGTTTCATCAGTTTCATCATCATCATCACACCTTCATCCTCAATTCGTCTCTCCATACATTAATTTACCCCAATTGCTATCTGAACGCTCATGAATTCATGTCTGTACAAACTGATGAAACGAGAAAGAAATCTTGTGTTTAACTTCATAAATTTGTTCCTCTTGTAATCGTTACATTTAATAACTAATTCTTTGTTGGCATGTAATTTAATATTGTGTTTAATGGCTACACTAATTCTTTGTTTTAGAGTCATTTTTGTGTTTAATAGCTACACTAAGTCTTTGTTTTAGAGTCATTTTTGTGTTTAAACGCAATATTAGAGTGTTACCTAATTCTTCGTTTTAGAGTCATTTTTGTGTTTATTGGCTACACTAAGTCTTAGTTGGCATGTAATTTAATATTGCGTCTTTTGGTATCTTTCGTGCTGTTTACTTTCTCTTAATTTGGTCCCTTGACCTGTTACTGGGGTATGCTATTATTGATTGTTGCGTGCTTTCTGATTGCAATTAAGAGGAAGGTTTGCCTCCATTACAATTAATACAGCTTTCACAAGAAAATTTTTACTTGGGTTTGCATTTACGTAATCAGGCTCGATCAAACGTCTGAGATTCACTGTTAGTTATTCTGGTAAAATCCCTGTGATTTTCATAGAAATTATTCAGTGCTGTATACCGTACAAAGATTATAGTTAGGGTGAATTTCATTGTAAAAATTCATATTGAAAATTATGCTGTAACTCTTTTCTCTCAATTCAGAGCCTTTTGAGAGGCAAATAACAATAATCTAAATTATATATATACTTCAAAATCTGCCCTGTTTTTTTTTACATATTTTAATACATATTCACCATGCTTATTAGATTCAGTATTGTTCTATAATTTGTAATTAATTTCTTAGTAGTTCATTTGCGAATCACTAGAATATTTTATTTTCACCGACAATAACTTTTCACTTCAAATGCCAGCTGCTTTATTTTTGCAAAATCAGTCAAGATATTAACCTGGTATATGTTTTAGTCTACATGATTGGTACAATTTTCTGGTAAGGAAGTTCGGTCATATCATTACTAGAGCAGACTAATGCGGTGCAAAATTATTCAAAACAGATCAATTTTTCTGGTAAGGAAGCTCGATGGATTTGTTACCCAAAAAATACCAATAAAACCTGAATGTATCATATTTACCTTTGCAAACTATGAATTATTAGTGACACCCAAGCAAAACCACCAATTATCATAAATGCCAGCATGCCACTATAAAATCAGTAAGCTATGACGTGTGGTCCACTACTTTTTTAAGTAGTATCACATGTCCTCGTCAATCCTTTACTCTCATTTTGAGGAATAGTACCAAACCATATGTTTTTTTTTTGTGGCAGAGGGCGATTACCCATCTGTAATTTCATTGATAAGAATAAAAATATTTACAGCATTTAATTACATGAGGCCTCACAAAGAGAAAAAAAATCTCTAATTTAGTATCTAACTCCTAACATATCTACAGTATTCTTTATCAGAGCGTGCTCCAGAGTTGCACATCTAGGATGATCAGGGTGGATCTACATATGGGCAGGTTAGTGCTTGGGTTTAAATTTCGAAATTAAATATTAGAGCAGGAATTTGTTTATTTTGATCCATTAAATAAACTAATGTATTAGATGCAGTGTCTAAGCTTAATTAAAAAAAATAGATTTTTAAGTGTCTAGATGTTGAGCAATTGAGTTACTCGTAAATTTAGACTATAGATATGCCTACTTATTTAAAAGCTGGATCCGCCATTAAAGATGATGAAAATGACAAGTTAGTATGATGTTTTACTTTTACCTTGAAAGATGGGTCGATTTCTTTCTTTACCAAACCATATGTTACTTACCACCAAAACTAACATCGAAAATTTAAAATAACTTACCCTTTTCATATTTTGGTGACTTTGCAGGGCTGCCACTGATATCCATATTTTGTAGGGATATATGAGATTTTTTGATTTGCAAAAGAGGTCATTTTGTGTTATTTGGTGGTCTTATTGAAACTTTTCTGATATTTCAAATTGTGTACAAGTATACTGCTAGATACACTGGGTTTGATTGGTAATATTACTGGGAGGTTTAAGTGTCATCAATGGAATGATAACTCTATTAATCAATAAAGAATTGCTAAAAAATGACTCCAAACAAAGAATTAGTGTAGCCATTAAACTTGAGCAAAGATGATAATAAAGGGGAAAAGACAACTGGTACAGTGGCCTTTCCACATTGATATTCAGATCTCTGCCAAAAACCCTGAAGCATAATATTACTGGCTTATTTTGTCAATGACTAATGAAACTGAAACATTATAAAGGATAGACCCCTCAGACTGGCTCTATGAGTATTTCTCCCTGAAATAACCTCCCTATTTGCAATTTTTAACATGCAGGAAATTCAAAGATTAATTTTTCACCACATATTTGTTGAAGTGTTATTCAACTCAAAGTTATACCAACTCTGTTTCCATTGTTAATACCTTGTGTACTATCTTGCTTGGAAAGTGCTAAATTTATCTTTACAAAAGTTCTCTCACTTTTTGAGAAAGATTCAACTGAAAAAGAAAACATTTACTCCCTGAATCTTATAGTCTACATTCCTTTCTAGTTAATCTTATATTGTATTCCAAAAAAGCAAAAGTGAAAAAAGAAGAATATAAACAAAATGTATGAACTGCCAAAGAAAATCAAAACAGCACTTATATATGTTGATTCGATTAGAAAAATCGCAGACGTATACAATTCTCTTTGCCCATTTGTCAAGGGGTTTGTTGACAGCAATACCTATTGCCTCAAATTCGCAAATTCTATTGAAACTAAACTTTATCAATAATTTAAAAAAAATATATATCCTAAATATTCATATCTTCCACTTAATTATTCAAAAATACCTAATTAGGTGCTTCTTGTCTCTAGCGCTCATTTGATCGGATTATTCAAACATAAAGTCTAATTAAAGAAAATTGTCACTCAAATTTTTCCCAAAAAAATGGAAAATAGAAATATAATCGGAAAGTGTGTGCTATCCTGAAGGCATGCACACTTACCGGATATTTTAATTGAGAAGGCACAACACAAAAGCACAAGATGTAAATTTTACTTCCTTTTTGAAAATTTCAAGTAAATGTATAGAGAGTTAAAATATCTACACAAGAAGATAATTAATCATATCTAATAACTTCAAAATTACATGTGTTTTGTATGATCGATGCATAATAATTTACATTCTCAAGTTTCATAGGCGGCCACCAAATCGCAAGAAAAAGACGCAGAAGCCAACCACAACTACAATGCCCTCTAGCACCCAGAGCACATAATAGCTGAAATTTTGGAAAATGTCGACCAAGGATTCTCCATTGGAACCTTCGGTGAAATGGAAATCACGTATTGTAGAAGACAAACTCCGGAACTGCAATCGCCATCGCCTTTGTGCGCCTCTGTGTATCTTCGACAATTTTCGCCACAACCACCCGGTGCCATTGCTTGTAGCACCAGCCGGCATTGTGGTGGCTAGAGAGAGAGACATGCAGTGTTTTTAGGGTGGGAGGGGAGGAGGAACGGAGATGATCAAAAGAAAGAGAGGAGTTAGAGAAAGAAACGGTTGGGGTTTGAAAATTGTTGTGGAGGTGATGTTGTGACTTAGAATTTATTTTGGCACATTTGTTGTCTAGCTGGTAACTTGGTAAGAGACGCGGCAAGCATAGACGTTGGCTCTTTTGTACTTTGTAGTCATATTCTCAGCATTTAATGTGAACGATTAATTTGTTGGTCTATTAAAGGGACGGTTTCTGTGCAAAATATATATCATAGGATTTTCATTTTTTATTAAAAGTATGTCATTTGAGTTAGTTTTCTTATATACGCCTATACAGTATGTATTTTTATGGCGTACCTTTGTAAATAACTATGTATCAAATTAATTAATTAGTTTTTTTATATATTATTAAATGATTTGTTTTTATTTGTGTGATTATTATTGATTTTTTTATTCAGTGCTACTATTGATAGAACCTTTATTATTTCTAGAAATAAGCATACATAATAATGAATTTAATTAATTATAAAATAAATTAGCAAATAGTTGAATTTGTACATATGAATTTTCCATTGAAAAATATTTTTAAAGGCAAAAATTGTATTCAAAATATTATGTACAAAAAATTGTTTCTTTTCCATTTTTATTATGAAACTATTTATATTGCTTCAAATTCATAATTAAACAGTTATTATATATTGGACACGGTAAACTAAATTAAGCGACAATGACATCTACAACAATTCGGTTCATAATGAACTGTAGACCATATCCAGCTCTAAAATCGCCGTACAATTAATATATGCATTTTAATTTGTTAGTTCGACACTTCGACTTTTTGAGTTTCCTTCGTTGTCAAGGAATGCGTTGGTTGACATGCTTAGCTGTGTGCCTATTACCTGTTAATATTACCTGTTAACTAGACAGTAGTTGTGGAATTCAAATTGGAACTACTAAGTAAAATTAAAATAAGAAAAGAAACGTTTATCGTGTCATCACACACCCTGTAGTATTTAGGATATTTATTATTCTAGAATAATTAAAAAATCAATATATACAGCGTGGTCTTTGGGTACACCTACAACAATTCTATTTAAAAAAAAAAACAGTTCAAGACTAGGAAAGGACAAGCGAATAAATAACTAAAAGGAAATATAAAAATAACACTGAACTGACCGAAATTATGCAAGGGCATGAGTAGATAATTATTTATTTGGAAAAAAAATGTTTACCATCGTAAAAGCAAGCTTACATTTTATATCCAAGATTATATACTTAATTTATATTATAAATGTATCATGTCTATGAAATATGAGATTTTGATTATCTTCAATATTTCATCATATATCAAATGACTTGAAATTTTTAATTGTCCGAAATTAAATATTCTTGATGCTTCTTCGAGTAATATATTAATTAAATGCCTGAAATCCAATTACTAGACTATCTACATATTCAATAACATATTACCTACAAATTTATTTCTCTATTGTAAAATCTGTCTGAATTTTTTGAAATATTATTACCAAAATTATCAAAATAACATTGCAAATTATCCCTCCTAGTCCGATAAAATTCTGAACTTCATAAAGTTTTGACCAATTCTTTCCTTCAAAAAAAATATATACTCGACCGATTTCTTCAACAAGCCAACAAATGCTGCAGTTGCAATAATTTTTCTACTATAAATTGACTACATGTATGTCATGCATGAACTTTCAAGGAAATTAATTAGAAATGAGCATGTTTCTTTTCAAAATTGTACTTCCATTTTTTATATGTTCGTTGATTCTTGAAGCATTACATTGCACATAATATAATAGCAAGTTGGTCATATGACATAAGAGATGATTTAGGTATTTGAAATTTCGGTGATATGATCCCCTCTCTTCTCCATATGCTAAAACGTTCGGATTAGACAAAATTTTCTGACAAGTAAAATATCTCAATATAAAATCAGGATATGTAAATTTGAACACCAGATTTTTTTTTTTTTTTGCTGAGAAAATTGAAATTGACATGGTCCAGTGGCTTCCATTTCCTAACCGGGAACCCAAGAAAGGAGCCATTCATTAAATTAATTAATTTAAAATCATTAAAAACTAAATTGCACATAATGAGATAGCAAGTTGGTCGTATATATGACATCAGGGATGATTTAGGTATTTGAAATTTCGGTGATATGATCCCCTCTTCTCCACGTGCTAAGACATTCTGAAGAGTCAAAATTTTCTGAAAAGTAAAATATTTTAATAATCAGGATATATAATTTTGAACACCATAATTTTTTTCTTAGAAAAATTAAGTTGACATGGTCGATCCAGTGGCTTCCATTTTCTAACCGAAAGCCCAAGAAAGGAGCCAGTTCATTAAATTAATTAATTAATTAAATCATTAAAAACGCTCCAGATTAAGTTCACATAAATATAGACTTATGTAGAAAAAACAGTTTAGAGAGGTGGTTAAAATTAAAAAGACTGGATATATGAAATTTCTGAATTTCTCTTATAACTAACTCTGCCGCCACAGAAGATCTAGCAGCTAATTATAATAAATTTCAAGCTGATCTAATCAGTGACAAAGCTGATCAGAACTCAGAAGTTGAAAAAACTGATTGCAAAGAAAATCAGTTACATACTTATATACGATATTATGATATTCTTATCTAATCGTGGTGGAACTAAAATATGTCTACATGAGTTGTTTTGAGCTTCTTTTAAAAAGTCGAGGTTTTGGTATTCTGACGTAGTTTCAAGTTTATAATCAACAAGAAATTTGAGAGATGATTGAATTGGAGAAGCAAACAAAACTAGAAACTAGAAAGACTGACAAGTGCCTACTTTGAGCTTGAAAGTGTTGAATCAACCGGTTATGATAATAAATAAGACAATTAGATGACGCAGGGATGAAGCCAGAATTTGAATAGGGGAGCAGATTGATGGTATTAGAAACATTAAATAATTGTGATAAATTAAGAGACCCGGTTAATAACTCATATGAAAGTATAATTTATTCTCATAACATCTTTATACATTTACATAAATCAGTGGATCAGACTCACTTGATTCCCTTGTCTCATAAAAACCTACACGTCCAATTTTTATTTTTTTAGGAAAAAAATATACTATAATGCTATTGCTAAGTCAAGAAATCACTGAGGGTTTGTTTGACACTCCATGAAATAACAAAAATAATAATAAAATTATATTCGACAAATTAATTTATCAAATGAATTTTAGACAAAGTAGAAGAGTGCTAATTCGGTATACCAAGCTATAGGTGGAATATCGAATTAGCTTTCTCATAATAGCGATTATTGTTTAATTATATTATATTATATTATTATATTATGATATTATTATTGTTATATTATTATATTATGATTATGATTCTAATTTATTATTATATTATATTATGATTATTATTATTATTATATTATTATATTATTATGATTATGATTATGGTTATATTATTATATTATTATGATTATGACTATAATTATTATTATCATGATTATGATTATGTTATTATTTAATTATGTTGTATTATATTATGATTATAGTATTAAAATTATGATTATTTATTATGATTATATTATTATTATTATTATGTTTATAATTATATTTTTTATTATTATATTACTATATTATGATTATATTTTTATTTTTATTATATTATTATGATTATGGATTATGATTATGAATTATTTATGAATATTATTATTTATTATGATTATGGATTATGATCATACTATTATTATTATTATTATTATTATTTTATTATTATTTTTATTATCATCATCATTGTTAGTATCATAATTATTTATATTTTAACTATTCTGATTAACAACAACCAAATGATATTTTTGCTCTTCCGAATAGTCAAAAATATCACTATTCTAAAAAGACATTATTTTATCACTCTTCCAAAATTATTATTCTTCCAAAACTATTCCTTAATTTGCCAAACGAACCCTTAGACTGATTACTCTCGAAAAATCTTACATGAAAGATCATTGATTTGTCTCTCATTCATATTTATTTTACTGAGGTTGATGTCTTCTACTTAGGTTGTGCTCCATAAAAAAAATAGAAAATGAAGGGAGGGGTGAGAAGGGGAGGGGAGGAGCGTTAAAATTGAGTTTACCTCCTTTACATTTTAATTTGGAAGGGACAAACTCTATTGATTTGAAGAGTAGAGAAGGTAATTTTTTTTCTTCCCCTCTTCACATAAAGTTTTATGGAGCAAATAACAAATTAAATTTTCCCTCCCCTCCCCTCCCCTATACCTTCTCCTCCTCTATCCATCTTGTGGAGCACAACCTTAGGGGTGTCAATGGGTCGGGTTCGAATCGGGTTATATTATTTTATTATTTATCTTGATCCGATCCGAACCCGACCTCGATTAAATTCGAGTAAAAAAATTTGACCCATATCCGACCCGATCCGTGTAAAATAATTTATTAATTAATTATTATTTTTATATAATTTTTAGCAATAAAATATTAATTCATTTATAATTAATCTTAATTAGTGTATATTTAAGGTTTAATTAGTACTAAAATACAAAATTACTTCAAAAAATATAATTAATCGGGTCGGATTGGGTTGACCCGAAACCCAATCCGATTTGGATCAAAAAAATTAAAACTCATGCAACTCATTTATTTTCGAATTATGTTAGATCAGATCGAATTCGAATCAGATCAAATCAATAACCTCTACCTCTACTACATAGAGATGGAATTCGGAGCATGAATCATGTGATTAATATTGTTGTCCATCGGAGCTCAACAACATTTCGAAACTTATTATAGTATCAATTGTATTTTTTTAGAAAGTAAGCACGGTCATGATGCTCTCTATAATGATCAACAATCCTCTTCTTTTTGCATACACCAATTCTGATGATACATCAGGATCTATTCAAATAGTATAATTGAATTATTATTTTATTAAGACTGTTGTAGTATTGATTTCTAATTGTCAAAGAGACTCTTAGGTTTTAATTAATCAGGAAAAATATACCTTGCCGGTTGAGATAACCTTCGTCCCAACATAGAGAAGTTTTATTTGACTCTTTTATCTTACTTTGTTGTAATATGTAAATCATTGTTCATTTTTCTTATCAATGTGAGAATGCTTTCAGTGATAACTCAAAGTTGATATTTGTCTTATTTATTTTATCATGAAGCTTACTTGATTTTTTTTTTTCTGTACAGGTAGTACTGTGGAAACTTAATTAAGAAGGGTCAGTCAACACTTATGATAAAGTATAATAATTTTGTATTAAAAAAGTTAATATTAAACTAACGTCGTTAATAACAGATGAAAAAAATTGACCTTGATAAAAGAGCAGAAACAACAGTTAGAAATGTTGAACTAAGAATGCTTAATAAGAAAAGGAAAAAAAAAGAGTTGAGTAAAGTTAAGAGAGGCGATACCGAAATTCAAAAGGTAAATGATAAAAAAATACTAATGTCTCACATATTCTTTTCAAACGAGGGGGTCAGGGCCCAATTTGCCTGAAAGAAGCTCTGTCTCTGCGTACATGGTCGACGTACTTAGTGAACGCCATTCAGAGTTGATATTGGCTGTTAAATAGTTTTAGAGTATTTTTATGAGTGAGGTTATGGTACATTGCAATGCACGAATGCATCCGTACATTAGCTCAAAATTTTAAATTTTACGTAAAATGTGACCGATCCGAACCGTTCAATATAATCTTCATATCAAACCCTAATATCTAGCCAAATTTTATATTTTTTGAAATTTATTTGTTATTTTTTTGCATGATGAGAAAATCGTCAAATTGGACGGTCCATAATTTTTAAATCAAATAATTTTCTCCTCATGCAAAAAAATAACAAAAAAAATTCAAAAAATACAAAATTTGGCTAGCTATTAGAGTTTGATATGAAGATTATATTGAACGGTTCGGATTGATCATATTTTACATAAAATTTAAAATTTTGAGTCAATGCAAGGATACATCCGTGCATTGCAATGCAACTCATTCTATTTTTATTAGATAATATTTTATTGTTCTTAGTATCTTCATGTGTTTAGTTATGAATTGTGTTCGCTTGTTGTCGTTACTAGAAAATATTTTATTATTCTTAATATTTATGTGTTTAGCTATTGATTATGATGACCTTTTTGTACACTTTCTGGTTTGTTTTTTTTATTTGTTACTCATTTTACATTGAATGATAATAATATTTTCTGATTATGTATAAAAGAAGTGAATAACGAATGCTCTTTCTAAAATAATAAAATGGACAAAGAACGACATTAAAAAAATCAAAATAATAAATGGCAAAAATTCTAGTCACATTTAAGAACCCACCATAACAGCATATTTGATAACATATCTAACATAAATCGCCATAAAATTTACAAACACGACCAATATTATTGTCACTGCTAATTAAGAATAACGATGACATTAATAGCCTCTATTATTTAGATAAATAATGATAATAAATATCATTATTATAAATAAGTCATCACTAAAAATTATATTTTAATTAAAAATTAAAATTGTAATCTAATATTGATCTAATAATGATCATAAAATATCACCACCGTCATTTGTGACGATTGAAGTCGTCATATTTCACTTTTAGTGATAACATTTATAAGACAACTCAGTAATGACAGAAAGTCACCACCAAAAATCATGAATAGTGGCGATATTTTTATATATAGTGGCCACGAAAGTCACCACCAAATACATATATCTTGTAATGGCTAAAATTCTTGTTTTATTCTCAAAACTTAGTTTTCCTCCAATATCTTGTTAATTAATAATCTATTATGTTGTTAAGCACTTTTTTTTTAAATATTCACTTATTATTATGTATCTTTTCCATTAAAATAAGTAAATCATATTTATAGTTTCCAATGAAATGTGTCAACACAATTTGTATGAACACGCTTACACATATATTTTTTTTTTCATTTGTAACTTTTGTGTGAAACAATTGAGGGCGTGCTATGATTGCTTCAGTATAGCTCCTTGCACTACTTACAAAAAATATTTATAAATTGCATAATGTAATAAATGCTAGATTCCCATTCATGCAAATTACTTCTTCGTAGTCCTATTTTACATTCTCGTTATTCCATTTGTCCAAATAAAAAAGTAGTCGGTACAATATTCGTTCATCATGTGCACCGCAGCTTCACAAAGTGTCATCAGTTTCACTTTTCAATCAAGTTCAAGGATATTAATAATTGGGTGCGGTGGCAGTCAGAAAATTTATGAATGGAATTCAATAATAATTTAATGTTAATTATTATATTAAATTTAAAAATATTATACCATAATAAATCAATACATTCATTTATCTAGACAATGTATTTTTACGGTTCAAATTAGTTCAAAAGTCAAAATGTCTATAAAATTATTTTATTAAATTATCTAGAAAGTCTAAAAAATATCTTATTAAATTATGTAAGAAATAGAACTCAATATATATTGATCATTTGGCCTACGCCAAAATCATTGCGCCATAATATTATTTTTTTCTAGGTCAAAATTTTGAAAGCAAAATCAATTTGATTATGAATCTGAAATAATAATAGAATTTCCTTCTTGAGAAGAAATTTGGACAAAGAAATAATTTTGTAAAGTATTTCTCCTAGAAAGAAGTTATAAGTATTGAATTATCTATTTGTTACTTTTATAATACTTAAAAGATACATATACTGTTCTCATTCAATCTTTAAGGAATTTAAGGAATTGCTAAATTTACTCTACAAAATATTTCACAATAGAATGATCACTAGTGATACATTATATAAAATTTATGGGGTTCAAATGCATGTAGTTATTAAAAATTCAACAATATTAGTACAAAAATTTACTAATGTGATAGCTATAATTAAAAACTAAATATGGGACATTAACCCCATTTGATGTATTTAAATCCGCCTCTGATTGGGTGAATAAAAAGTAAAAATGATTAAAGTGTTGTAATCCAATTATATCGCTTCAGTACCCATGTATCAAGCTTCGACTTGTACGAAACCAAGTTATTATGATATACCTTTACAGTTGAGAATATATGTTCTGATTTATAATCACTGATTGAAGGATGTATTAGATAATAAATATGAGTTATTCATAAGAAAAGTGTGTACGTGCTAACATTGGGCCTATATATGAAGCCCAGTACCAAATTTGGAACAGTCTAAACTCTGAAATCATTTAAATTATTTATTATTGATTAAATAAAAATGTATTATAAAAAAATAGGTTTGGAATTTATGTAACCTAATTTTTAAATAAAAAACAAGTCTGGAATTTTTGACAAAACTCTATGTATACCTTTTTTAAAGATGGTCAAATTTCAACTGTGATATACTCTAGATCTTCAATAAAGGTATGGGTCCCTCTCCATGCCTCGTTTTACCAACCTTTTAGTAAGAGGTAGGATCGGTCTCAACTCAATGGACTTAGTAAAGGGGCCCACTAACAGAAGCAGCAATTACTATAAAATTCTGAAGTAAAGCTCCAACACTTAAAAACACTTTATGATACTTGTATTGAAAAGGAAAAAAAAAAAGAAAAATAGGGTGAAGCGACGATTAATAATAGATTGGTTTAGGAAAGAACACACAATATAAGTTTAAATCTATCTTAACCTAACTATATAGCCTAAAAGTAATTCAGCAACTGCCTAGAACAATTACTAATGTAACCCCATGGAACAGAAACTTGACCATCTATAACTAGTGAACAACAGATGCATCAAACTATTTGAAGTCTTGTCAGCAAAATAGTCGGTTCGTATCTTTGCATGCCTCTAAAATTCTCTTCAAATTATTTCACTAAATATTTCTGATGTCCTTCTAACTCACGATTCAGCAGAAGTTGAGGCGTCTTTAAGAATGACATTATCCATACTTCCTCCATGATTCCGTTCGCTTCTCCTATCCTAAATTGAAAATTGAAATGGATAGTTCGTCAATTAAAAGAAAATATATTTTTGTGCTTTGTCAGCTACCGAATTATTTGGCAGCATTTTCAGATTTAGCCTTGAATAAAGCATGAGTCCTACCTTAAGATTCAATTAAAACATTAGTGACAGTACGAGTACCAGTTCTGACTTCTGACCCAGCAGGCGCAATAACAAAACCTACTAAAAATGCAATTACCTCACGGTGAGGTAGGTCGTCAGACTCGAGCATGCGTACCACTTGACCCATCTTAGGTCTCTTCTCGGAGTCAGGGTCAACACATCTGAGTGCAACAAGTAAAATCCGCTTTAAAGAGCGTGTGGAGGGTTTGACCTCAACTGCTGGATCCACCACCTCCTCTGCTTTCCTGTTACTCACCATCACCTTCAGCCAATCCACTAGGGTTACCTGGCAACACAAATATAATCAACCAATTAGCTTCTGAGGTTTGTGTGCAACCCTAATAACATCAAAATATCATGCAATCCCTAGTACAATATGAAATTCTTCAAATACTCCTCCCAAGAAAAGGAAAGATGTGATCTCAAAACCCTCTTCCTATGGTCTCCCCAAGCAAGACTTTATTCTCAAAAATAAATTGAAATGATGTTATGAATTTCTCATGTTTGAAAGGATGCACGATATATCCAACAGGGTATGCATCATATTGTTCATCTTGTATAGGGCGTACATAAGTTTGACAATCCAGAAGCTTGTGTATAAAACTGTGTAACTACTGTTTATGACTAAATTGTGTTTAAAGGAAAATTAGCAGTGTTATGCCATTAGTAGATCTGAATATTTCAGGAGAAACCAAAATATGTTTAGAAGTGGATACATGGTGTGATCAGGCATGCGTGAGTTGGGCACCCGGCATTAAATCCTTCTCCTGTTTCTTTCAGTTTTTGGCTTTACTTCTGGAGAATATTTGGCAAACACACAGGCTTAATTGGATAGCCTGGTATGTACCAGGAGGTAAATCTGGCAATTAGAAAAAGAATAAAATAAATCGATTCCAACAGAAGATAAGAGTATACCTCACTAGTAGGGCGACTATAATCAACTGGACCTCTACCAGTAATAGTTTCCAATAAAACAATACCAAAACTGTACACATCACTTTTCTCATTAAGCATACCCGTATTCGCATATTCAGGAGCGACATACCTAAATACAGCAAATCACCCTCTCATTAAACATATGCTGTCTAGGGAATTGATCAAATATATTGGATAAATATGGCACAAAGAGAATTAAAGTAACATGAATGAATTGGAACAAAATAAATAATTTTAAGGAAAAGTTGCAAATTATGATGCCTTGCTTCTGAAAATAAATGACAGGATTAGTTTAAATTGATTACCCGAATGTACCCATAACTCGTGTTGTGACGTAGCTTTTGTCAGAGCCCAAAATCTTAGCCAATCCAAAATCAGAAACCTTTCCATTAAAGTCACTATCAATTAAAATATTGCTCGATTTGATATCTCTGTGTACCACCTTAGGTTCAATCGCTTCATGGAGGTACGCAAGCCTGAAAATTATGAGATGAGTATACAAGAATAATTATGTAATTGTGTAGGTTTTGTTCAATGGTTTATTGCTCTCCATTGGCTTGTTTAATTAATTGCATAACCAAGAGAAATTTGAGGTGAAATTCAGGTTGATAAATTAATTAATGGTAATTAGGGAGTCAATTGAGGTACACATTGTCAGACATAGATCTAATTGCATCTACGGCCAGAGTGAATTAGGCTATCATGATGTATTACACAGATGATGTTCCAACTTTTTGTGACCTTCAAGGACAACCAATTCAATTCATCGTGAAATCATATTAACAGAAGTTCATTTGGTTTGTCAGTCATCAGCAACAAAGATAAGTAACAGTCCAACTAATAAAATACACGGATGATGCTAACAGATGTTTAGTTGCAAAGTAAGATTAAGTGAGGTTAACTGCAAATGGCCAATTCAAGAAAAAAAATGATAATCATCTGAGGTTAAATTGCTTATCAAGACAAATATGAAATTACATTATGGTAATTGATGATTGATGATTAATTAAGATTAGTTGATGATTAATTAGGATTGACTTGCACTTAAATCAAATTCACGTATTAAAACTACAATGGGAACAATAGAACATGATCCACATTAAAATGCAGAAAACATATGAATACACAAATCATAAAGTAAATTTTCACAGCAATACTTACGCCTTGGCAGTGCCCAGAATAACTTTGATACGACTCTCCCAAGAGAAGACCCTCTGATGCCTCAAAGCACCATGAAGCCATTGTTCTAGATTTCCATTGTTCACATACTCATACACTAGCATCCTATCAAATGATATATTTTTATTAGCTTTTTAGTTAGGTCAGAAGTGATAAATATGACAGATATCTTATTTAATATTTTTCTTAGAATTATACCCAGCATGTTCTAGTTGCAATGAATCGGGCCAGAGAAAAGACCAAACATAAAGGTATATTTGATTTGAGTGTTATCACTGGACATCGTTATTCCCCTAATAGCTACTAATAAGTAATAATCACTTGGCAAGCTAAATCATGCCACCAGAAAGTCCACCAAAAAAGTAATTGCATGAGCAAGTACAGTTAAACCCTGTGTATGATTTCCCACAAACAGAATTCCTATTGGTAACCTTGGTCTTATTGTTTACCTATTCACACCTTCAATACAATAACCTAGGAGACGAACCAAATTCTTATGCCGAACATGACCAATCGCCTCTACTTCAACCCTAAATTCTTTCTCAGCTTGACCCCTACAACACCAATTATATCATTAAAAAAAACTAAATAATCCAAAATTCAAGTAGCTTGTCTTTTGTTGGGAAGAGGCCAAGAATTACTCTTGTTCCCTTACTGAGAAAGAAGATATATTTCAAAAGGTGCATCTACAAATTATATAAATAAAGCATTCAAGTTAATGGACTATTAGACAGTTCATAAAGGGATATACAGCTACAAAGTTATTATTATACCCCTTTTCTATAGAATAGCCTTAATCACAATTGACATTCAATGATTTTCACAATTTCACTTAAAATCATAACATAAAGTGCAAATTTCATTAATCTTTCTAAAAAAAACTCACATATTATTAAATATTCTTTTAATGGCCACCTCACTACCATTGACCAGCCGACCATGGTACACGACCCCATACCCACCTTCCCCAAGTACATTGTCTTTACTAAACTGATTAGTTGCATATTCCAAGTCTCTCAATGTGAACCAGTGGCCCCACCCGAGTTGCGAGAACTCAGGCAAGCCAACAAGAGGTGAGGGCGAGAAGGGAGAATAGTTGTTCTTCATATTTAAAACCGACCCATTAGGCTCCTCACCTGAATGCGAACTACCTATTTTTTCAGTTTGGAAATTTGAACTGCACTGGCTCATGTTGTCATAATCAACTGAATTATTGTGATTGTTTAGTGCAAGTTGGGCTAAGGTTTTGCAAGGTTGTTCCTTATCAGCTTCAAGAGGATGAGTTAGGGATTGTGCAAGTGTGCGGTTTCCCCCACCAACCCGGTCCACTGTGATTTCTTTTGAGATTGTAGGTATTTGGGATTGTGCTGAGTTGTAATTGAAGTCATTGTTGATGCCGTGCGCCCGTTTGGGTTTTCTCCTCCTATTGGAGGACCAAATGTAGAGGATGAGTAGGATCAAAAGGATAACAATGGAGAAGCAAATGGCGATCAAGACCCACACTTTGAGGTTGAAAATCGGGGTTCGTTTCAATAAATCACTGTTCAGATCCTCATTCGACATTCTGTCCAATTTCAGAATTTTGTTTGACTGAAATGATCAGGCTGTAGAGTTTTGTCAGATTAGTAGTATTGGGGCATTCTAGAGGCTGCCTCTCCCTGAAAAATAGAAGACGATAATAGCTCAGAAAAGGAATTTTGCATGAGTTGGGAAAACCTGCTAATAAATTACAATGGTATGATTAGGCAAAATGGCTCACAGAAAGTAGAATCTAAGAAAAACATGTTGTTCGATTCTAAACTAGTGGAAAGCGCGGAGCTTTTAGAGAAAAGTTACCACGTTGGTTGGTCCAGTGACTCCAGTCTGAGAAAAATCTGACCTTTTCTGAACAAAAACCTTAAAAACAGCGTGCTGGGTAGAAACCCAACAAGCTATTATTAAGAAAAATGCAAGTCAGATAGGTCGAGAAATTCTATATATATTCTAGAGAGAAGCGCAGGAACCCCTCTGGTACTGTACTGACCAGAAAATGGTCCAAGGCGAGAACGTCGAGGCGAGACAATTAATGCGGGTTGAAGAGAGAGGAGATAGAGGAAGAAGACTGAAGACTGAAGAGGAGCAGATTTTTCTCTCTATTATTATTATTTTTTATTATTTATATTTTATTTTATTCTTTGAAGAGAGGAGAAAGAGAGCAAGGTGTTTGCATTAATGTCTAGATGAGAACAAAAAGTGAAGCAATTAAAAAAAGGAATTTATGAGCGGGAAGAGGAAATAGACTCGATTTGGGTAAACATTTTTTTAACGAAAATATTTGCATGCTGACCTTTTCGCTAAATGCTAATTATATTATTATATCATAACATCAAATCATAAATTAACAATTCGCAATCGGAACGTTACTTAATATGACAATAAGTATGACAGTTGAAAACTATAATGCCCGGACCACATTTCCATCAAATAATGTAAGAGTTGAAAACTATAACTGATACCTTTTAATTATAAAATATTTTGGGATTGATTTTCTAAAACCAACATTACATTCATTTTCTAATTGCCGTTGCATCAGTTTCCAGCAGGAAAATTTCGTCCTCAAGATATAGAACATATATCAAGGGAAAAATAAATAATAGAAATTGAGATATTAAGTATTCAAACTTCTTTGATCCGTTAAGTCAATACAAAAACAACTCGTGAGGAAAAACAAAGATTACTTTATTCTGTCATTGACCATATTTAATAAGGCAATGCATCATTTTTGAGATATTTTTTGGTGAATTCTTTTAAAATAAATTAGAATAAAAGTAAAGACACATTTGAAGAAAAAATATAGAGTAATAAAATGCATAAATATATATGTAACTTATGAGCAGTGAAATAGATTATGAATATCTATTAGAAGAAAAAAAAAGACAAAACAAGATTTAGGTTGAAAATAAATTAACAATCTGGGTTAATTTTACAAAAGCCATAACCTGTAATGCAAGGCGTGAGATAAGGTCAATCCACTACAATAACATAACAGGCATTAAAGAGTAGTTGGCATAACTCATTATTAACAACATTTATTTCTTTGTTTCATATTTTTTTCTTCCCTCAACAGCAGTGAGATGTTTCAGCCCAGTAGTATTAGCTGGACGCAGGGAGGTTCAAAGTCCTTCGAACTAAAAATTGGGTTTAAAGTCTTTAAGAACCGTTGATTTTGTATCGAGATTTATAATAACTATTGAAAGTATGAATTTTAAATTTAGATTTTATTGAAAGTATGAATCTCGATGCAAAATCAACGGCTCTCAAACGCTTTGAACCAAATTTTTGGTTCAAAGAGCTTTGAACCTCCCCACCTCTGTATTAGCTACTATATTAAATATTGCGATAACTCTCACCAATGTTTCATCTCCCCTTACATAGAGAGCAAAAACGATAAATTATATTTGCATAATTTTCAATATTATGTCGCAATATTATGAGTATTCTTTATTTAAAATACTAGAGTTGTTCTTCATACTTAACCTCAAAAATAAAAATACGCATTGATGGAAATTTTATTTTATAAGCTCATAAAATTAAAAGATATTAAATGAAATAAAACACTATTATTTATATTGGAACTGTTTACAAAAAATCAAAATATCACAATAAATGACGATAAATGCTCATGCGAATTCAATGTTATGACTTATTATATTCTTTATATATGCAAAATGTTAAAAAAAAAATAGTTGTTAGATCAATGCACAAATCAAAGGGTATTAATGAAAGTGATGTGGCATGTTGAAATGTTCGGATCGAATATTTAGATTTTAAAAAAATATGATTTATATTACCGGCCAATTCATGATATATATATATTAACCATAGCCTCACAATCTCACATACACGCGTGCGTATAATGCAGTTATTGTAATCTTGCAATAAGATAATGTTTATCCTGTTTAAATAAATATAGATATTACGCCTCAAATAACAAGTGTATTGAATTTTGAGAAAAAAATAAGTTCAAACTTTTAAATATTAACTCTAGCATGTCAAGAGATATATGGGAAATGATATATGATGACTTTTTTGTGAGGTCTTCTAACTCACTATGGGTCGAGCTACGAGTCTTTTTCTCATTTAATTAAATTTTTAATATTTAAATTCAAGCAGTGGCGGATCTAGGATTTTGATTAGGGGGGCAATTATCGGATTGTAATGGCTTATCGGGTTCAAATTCATTAACTAATCGGGTACTAAATAAAAAAAATTAATAATTTAATATATATACTTAACTAATAAATTTTTTATTAAATAATAACATTTTATATATTAAAATAACAATAAAATAAAGCTCAAAGTAATAGATAATCAAGTTGATGAAGAAAGTTTTCGACTAAGAAACTTTATATTTTGATATCTTTGCATAATTATTTCATTATGCATGATATTAAATATTTTTTTCTCAATAAAAATAACCAGACAATTCGGGGGGGGCAAAAAAATTTCCGGGGGGAGGGGGCACGTGCCGAAAACATTACCGAAAAGCACTATTTTTCAAAATCTAGGGGGGGGGACACACCCCCCCCCCCCCCTGGATATAGCTGGTCCGCCCCTGAATCCAAGCTCACATATAGCATTAAAAAGATTTAATGTTCTTAGTAAGATTTTATAATATTGAAAAGACTACTTACGGAAAAACTCTCAACCTATTATACTGTTTACAGTTAAAGATTAACAGGAGTTTTATATATATCTACATTCAAGCAAATTGAATATTGTACTTAATTAGAAATGCTTCATCATTTATATTATATAATTGCTTGAAAAACACTACATTACCTAAATCATTTTATTTATGACCTTATGTCAGTAGCTTTCAAGTATATTATAAAAATCCTACAAATAACAACAAACTTATAATTACAGACAAATTTTCTCGCTTAAATTAAGGAAAAGGAGAACCAATAATGCCAGGAGTTGATAGCTAACAAATAATAGACATAACCCATGTGACATTTGTTTTGAGTCATGTATCGACTTCGTGACATTTTAGTGTTTTCGTAATGTAGTGTTCCCCGTTCATGCACTTGGTACAACGTGGAGACGGAAATTACATCTCAATTTTGTAGGCAGCAGGGAATCTACTTAATTAGGAACTGCATATGGGAGCCATGCTTTGCATACTCTATTCATTTTTTTATTTATATTCGAATGTTTGATGAATAATTGGATAGTTTAATATATAATGTGTTTTATAATTCAAAAAATATTTTATTCACGAATTATTTAACAAAAAATATATATTATATATTATTTAAAATAGAATTTTATATATTTAATATATTTTTAATATTTTATTATTATAATATATATTTTTAATATTTTATCATTATAATATATATTTTATTTATATTATATAAAATGAACTATTTCAAATTATATCCATATTATATCTGAACGTCAAATTTTTTATTTCACTGAACGTTTCTCAAACCACAAACTTGTTACTATACTCCATTCCAAGGAAAGAGACAGTTCCTTTACAAAAGTGATTCCAAGAAGATTTTTTTTTTGCTTGCACATGATCAAATAGAAACATAATATAAAACCAGCTGAAGTTGCAAATTGGTATTGAAAGTGTATGTAAGTGGTCGGAGTAGTATAGATATGCTTCACGTGCTGATGCAGTTGTATCAATTTTTTTTAGTAAATAAAAAAAGACAGGGAAATGATATGATTACCCTTATAAATTATATGAAGTAAACTAGATCGAGTTTTAAATTCGATCACAAATGTTTGAACTGAATTTCAAATTCAGTTCTAAGTGTCTGTCTATTTCACGTGTAAAACCCTCACCCATCTCTTCTCGCTCCTTTTTCTCTTTGCCTTCTTCTTCCAACCGAGCCACATCATTTTAATTTTTTTCAATTATTCTCTCTTATTTACACTCTATTTTCAAAATCAATTACGTTAAGATTCATAATTTTCAGAGAAAACTTCAAAAAAATTGTCGATTTGTTGATTTGGCCGAATTTATAAAGATAAATTTTTCTCCTATTTTAAATACGAATTTAAATTATTTTATACTTTTGTTAGATTTAGTTAGCATAATTATAGTATTAAATGAAATGTACTTAGTGTGGTTTAATTTGATTGATTATAGTATTAATTTTAAATTATATAGTTATAATTAATTTAATTATAGTTTAGTTTTAATTAGATTAATTATAATTTAGTTTTAATTTGATTAATTATTATTTAGTTTTAATTTGGTTAATTATAGTATTAATTTTGAATTATATAGTTTTAATTAGTTTAATTGTAGTATATTTTTTAGTCTAGTTGTAATTAGTTTAATTTATAATTAATTTTAGATATTTTTAGAATGAAATAATATAATTTATAATTTGGATAAACTTTATTAATTTGAGAATAATTGTTTTTAATTTTAGTATACTTCATAAATAATTATAGTTATAAATGGAGTATCCGAAACTGTTTGTCATATCGCAAAATGAACATAGGTCACAGAGTGTCAAAACCGATATAAGCAAATTTAATCCTATAACACAATATATATATATATATATATAATTAATTTTAACATATTTTATCTAATAAATTATTTTATGTAGCCGTATAACACTCTCCATTTGAATGCACACTAATCCAAAAATATCATACAATGAGTAGATGGATCCAAATCTGCACAGACTCGGTTTACACCATATGATGATCATGGGAGATTAACAACTAGATAAGTCACTCCTAACATCGCTTATTGAGAGATGAAGACTGGAAACATCGATGTTTTATCTACTAGTCAGTGAGATGACGGTGATTGGAGAACATTTACCATCTATGAGGATTACATATTCAAGATATTTTATTATTTTTATATATTATTTTTAATAAAGTTTACTAATATGATTTTGATATATGAATGCTTATAACCGAGGTCACTCATGATGAATGAAGCGGGACGCTGGAGATACTCCTTGGGCTAAATGACGATTCATATAGCTACGACGACATCACTGATAATCCTTGACCATTCAAGATAAGGAATAAGAGAAAAGAGAACGAGTGCGTTCATTTCTCAACATACAGTTTCTGTCCCGCGTGTTTACGGAAGCATTTTTCAAGAATTATTTGCCAACTCTGATGACGAGACTGTCCAACGATATAATTTTTAGTATAATTAAGTTCAATTTTATAATAATTTAGTAAAAAAATTATCTAATTTTTAATTAATTATATGTACACATGAACATTTTACTTGAATTTATTCGAGTTCCTGATATTTCTGAAACTCGAATCAAGTTATATATATGCACAAATAAAAAATAATCTTACTATTTTTCTCTTTTCTTTTCTTTTATTTACTAAAACAAAAACAAAAACAAAAAATCTGTACTGCACGGATTTGTCACACACTCACACTACAAAAGCTTGAAAAGAATGTGATTCCGTACAAATTGGACTGTGCAAAATCAACAGTCATGGCATTAAATTTTCAGCGATCCGCGCAGCTAGGTCAGATACTTAGGTCTGGTTATTCGAACACAATTAATGAACGTTTAGGTCCATCTGTTTCTCTGTTGTACATCTAGTCATCTATAAAATATATATTCTAGAAGATTGGAAGGTACTAAACGAAGACAGTAGGACACTTAGGCTATGATTTGTCCCACTGGCAAATTCAAATCAGATTTAGGTATTACTTGATTATTATAAGTCTCGTTTCAATTTCATAAAAGGATAAGTAACTTAATTATAAGTATCAAGCTTTTAAAAATCATTTAATGATTCTTAACAGTGAGACTACTATTTAACAATTTAACGTTAAATGAAATTACACGCCGTTGAATCATAAAATGAATAATTATTTTCTACCAACATTTCATATTTTAAAAAGACTAGATCATGCAACCTCATACTAACATACTTAATAATATTGTTAACTATTATATTCAAAAGATTACAAAGAAAATAATTTTGGGCAATAGTCAGAAAGGATTTAAAATTCTTAATTATTAATTGGACCAAAAAAGTTTAACATGGACTTCTAAATTGTCCAATATTCATCAATCTATTTTAACGTAATTTAAATACCTCCAAAATACGGATTTCAAGAGTTTTAACTTCATTACAACTGTGAAATCAGAAATAATAAGTTAAATCTATTTTTTCATAAATACTTAACATCTAAGGGTCTCGAAATCGTTTTAACGTTTTAAATGAAGTTTAAACTCCGCTTTTTAAAAACTTAACAAGTATCGATATTCTCCGTTATCTTTCCAGGAATTAAGAGTCCAATTAAAATCATATGGCCATGTTATATTTAGCAAATGCTCAAGCCTCAAGGCTAGCTGGCATTTAAAATTTAGATTGAAATGACAATTTTGAAACACCGACCAAAAAAACAAGAAAAGAAAATTTAGGAATTTAAACCAGATCAAGTAAATTTTTAGGGTCTGTTTGGAAGAAGAAAGGGAATAGGAATTGACTTAAATTAATATTGTACACGTGAGTAAAAAATAATCAGCTCAGTCTTAATTTTTTTTCCCACGCGCACACTAACATCACCGAATAGGCCCTTAGAGTGGATAAATCTTGTTGTTGTATAAAAAAATGCTAACGTCTGTGCCTTCAAAAGCTTGAGTGGGAATTTTCTCTAATGTTCATTGTTCACATATTTATAAAACATGTCACATAATCACACACCAGACAATGATAGCTCTGCTTAATCTTTTTCGGGTGTTCTTTTGTTTTCGTGAGTGGTTATTTCAAAAAGAAAGAAAAAAAAAAAGAAAGAAAGAAAGAAAGAAAGAAAGAGAATATTTTTTAAAAAAGTATATGGACCTAAACGTATTGTAAGCCCAAATCACTAAGTCAATGAAATTAATGCGTACAACTTTATATGGCCCAAATAGGATATTGGGAGGCTATAAATTTACGAATCATGATTGTACTATAAGTTGTCGTCGCCACCACTGTCTTCGCTTTTGTATTTTAATTTTTGCTAAGAATATCATAGGCCTAATACAAATTATGATGAGTCATCTTTTTACTGAGGGACGGAAAGTTAAGTTCTATGAAAGAAAAAAATTAAAAATATAAATAATAAAGGTTAGGGGTAACTTGAACCCATGTTTCAAAAAAATTGAGAAAATTATGCACTTTAATAACTAATCATTGATTTAATTTTGATTCATAAGGAAGAGGTTTTCTTAATTCTGAACCACATTTATAAAATAACAAAACCTAGAAGAAGAGAAAATCTATATTCTTCCTATAATAATAATAAAAATGAGAAAAAAAATATGGAGCTCCAATTTCCCGGTGCCTTTTACCAACTATTGGCGTTCTATGCTTGGCGCATCTCTTCTCAAGTGGTGGAGGAGATAAAATTTATCCTCTGAAATTTGTAAACCAGCAACTCCTCATTAAGTTTGATTCAATGTGACATAGGAGAAGATGAAAGACATGAACCCAACGATAAAAGTAACACAATTTTGGGTTGAAGTGCCGCTATACGAAGGGGGTGGCTCATCTGAACCATACACGGTTGAACCGACCGGATTGGATGTGTTAAGCACCGATGAGCTTGTGCTGTTTAATACAATTTTTAGAAAGATTAATTATTATTAGGAATTACAATTATATAATCATTTTTTTGCAAATAGTATACAGGGAGTTAGAGATGGTACCTTGTTGACTCGTACTGGCATGATCCGGTATCTACAGAAATGAGCAGAACCAGTTAGGAACTTAGAATTATGTACATATACTAGTACCTAAATTTTGGAAATATGTTGGGCCTGTTAGTTATACTTCTACCAGATAATTATCCTAAATTATACATCTTTTTAATCCCCTATTATTTGAAATTTCTTTTTGCTGGTTGATAACAAAATAAAGACTTTTGAAGGGCACGAGAAATAAATGGTATTTCTATCAAGTTCCTAATCCCATAAACAATCATCAAATTAATTAACTCAAATTTTTGTTAAATGAATAATTAATTGGTATTTGTAGTATTGGTGTGTGCAGTTGCTGTATGTTGATAACCCTACTGATACTGGGTGTGGTATCAAGACTTTGTTTCTTAATGAAATGGGTGATAATAACCACTACTTTTCAAAAATTTATTGAAATTGGGTTTTTACTTGGATTGACGCTTGTAAGCACCGCAGCCCCTCCGAAATCGCAACTAGTTGGTATTGGATTTTTCTGATAGTAGTTATTAAATGCATATGAAGCATGGTCCCTGACAGTATCAGGATTGAAACAACTCCCAGCCTGTTGTATCGCTGAGCAATCGGCCCCACCATATCCACATGCATAATCTAATGCAACTTGTAGTGCAGTCTGGGATGCACTCTGGCTAGCAATGCACCAGCTCTGGCCGCCTGACGAACCAGTGGGGGTGGTGGGGGTGGTTGATGTGGGAGTTGTGTAAGGAGTGGTGACAGGTGTCGTCATAGGAGTGGCCGGGCTTGTGGGAGTACTATAGGATGGATAAGTGTAAGTAGGGTTTGTAGTGACCGTTGGATTTGTGCCAACTGTACTTGGATTTGAAGAGGGGTTTACAACTGGGATTGTTGTAGTTGGGGTTATAACATCTCTCTCAGGGAGAGTTTCTGATGGTTGAAGAGTGTACAGCATCTTGTTTGTTGCCTGGACTAGTGTTCCTAAAAAAATAATAATAATAATAAATTAAGAAAAAAATGGCAACATTCTTCTAATTGAGACATTTGATATGAAAATTTTCGCTTCTAGCAAAATCAACTGATGTCACATTAACTTACTTATATTATTGTAGATTATGTACATTCCGTTCATACCATTTATTTCGGTGACATGTACTGTATAATTAGAAGTTACTGTTAATTATCTTTACTGGATTAATTAAGAATTTAGTCTATCTTAAATCTCTAATTTCCCAATTTAAAATAAAGTAATTAACGGGACTGCCTTTATTTTTATTACTTTCCCAGTTTGTTTCTGACTAAGTACTTGTGAAAGATACTTGAATTCCTATTCAAAGAGTTAAATATATTTCTTTTTTTTTAATAATTGTCACATACATATCCTATGATCAAGAAAAACGATCTTCGTTGATATTTCATTGTATTATACATATATGCAAAATGTGAAAAAAAAATAACAACAAACTTAGCGGAGGGATCACTTGACAATGGTTATGTTGACAAGCTTGATAATAAACTTTCAAATAAGTTAAAAAAAAAAAAGTTCATTGAAACAGGCTTGAACTTAGAGATTGATTGTCTTTTCAATTTTTATGCAACCTAAATGTCACTTGATATTTCATCAAAGACATTAAACTTGCATAAATTTTCTGCAATATAGATGTAAGGCTCTGAAATGGAATATCAATTAGGAATTTTAAATTTGAATGCTGAAATATAATCCATTTAAAAGTTTTTTTTTCTACTTTTAGTTCTTTCTAGATTTTATAGCATATTGTTTGGATTGTCGAAATAACCATCCTCGGGTATCCCTCTTCAAGTTAATTAAGAGCTGATTAGTGACAATTAGTTCTGTTGTGCGTGTAATTCCATTATTTGAAATCCCATGCCAGAACTGTCGAAGCAACCATTGACCCTACCATTCGTCACTTTAGTGATAAATTATGTTGGAAATTTACTTTTAATGACACGACGAGTTGATGACATCTTGCTTTCTACATGATGCCAACATGTGAATGCGTTGAACGGTTAATAGGATAAATGTTTATGACAAGCCGCAATTAAAAAAAGTTTAGGTTATTCATCTCAACTTTTACTTTTCTGATTTGATACATATTCAAGCTATGATAATTTTCTGCTTGATATTTAAAATATTAATATTAACTGAGTAAGAATAGAGGAGCCATAATTATTCTAATTCGGCAATCATTTATTTATCACACATGTTACATGTAGAAACAAGAAGGTCGTGTAGCAAAAATCAAAATTACATGTATAAATTACAAAAAATGATACTTTATTTATGAAAGAACTGCTATATGATTTCTTTTTTTTAAAAAAAAAGGGTCCCATTTCAATCATGAATTGTAAATATGCCTGGGGAATATGCAGACAAAATGATATCTCCCATACAATTAGAGAAAAAGAAATATATCAATGTCGTTTTACTTAATTTATAATGCGATATTATATGTAGCTAATGAATTTATCCACTAGAGATGCACCGCAATTCTTTTTCTCTTGGCTCCACCATAATGCTCTATAATCATCAATCTCTCAATTTCGAAGACAATAAACCCAAGACCCTCCAAATCATCCCTTTTCTTTGTTGGTTATTTTATTTTAAGATTTCTTTATCCAGAATCATAATTAATAGTTTCAAATATTGTACATAATGCCATGGTACTTGCTCTTTTTTTAGTGAAACTATTTTTCATTTTTGTTTTACTCATATTTGTTGTAGAAAAACGAATAGAATGGCGACATTTGTTGATTATATATAGCAAAGTAAATTATTTGAGAAAAAAAAGATGCAAAAACAGAGAAAACAGAGTATTACATACCAGAGCACAAAAGAAAGCCCGTGAGGAGAACTAAGCAATGGCTGAAGCTCAATGCCATCTTCATAGGAAACTAAACTTGTTGTTTCTATTTGACACTAGGTATGGTTCTTTGTGAAAGAGGAAGCATGTGTGAGCGGTGGAAAAGGGAGAGAAATCGTTTCACTAGATTGTATAAGTACCAAAAAGAATAAGAGGTTCCTTCTCAGGTGGTATAACGAAGGGGAGGTGGCCAGGTGGGGGGAATAAGAGGAAACTTGAGTGGGGAGCATGGGAGATTTTGTGTAGCACGCAAGGAGAGAGAAAAGAGGAGGAAAAGAAGCTAGAGAGAGAGAGGAAATGTACGGCTAGGAGCAAATTGATTCCTATAAGATCGCTAATGATGGTTTTTAATGATGATGTAGAGTTGTAGACTTAGCAAAAGGTAGATAATTAATGGGGAGGTAAGAAATAATAAGTTAAGAACCACCCTTTTTCATGCCTTTAATTTCTTCTTTCGAGTTTACACTTTTACTATTCAGGGGAGTAACTGAAAATTGAGAGATCTACATGAAAAGAAATATTAGTATTAATGATATAATAATATTGAACTCCGGAAGTTCAAAATTTTTGTATAAGTAATGATCAATTTTGGCTCTTTATATATATAGAGAGAGAGAGAGTGAGGCTATGGTAATTCGCGAAATACAAAATCTTTCGTGATTTACGTCCGTATCTCGAATTTGAAAGTTTAAACGGCGGATTTAAACCGTTGAACATGATTTTCATATTTAATTATCTTTGGAGATCAAAATTTATATTTTTTTTTGAATTTTTTGCTATTTTTTAGATGAGTACAAAATTGTTAGTTTTGAATGGTGCATAAATCATTAGATCAGTAAATTTTATATCCATTTAAAAAATAACAAAATTTTTAAAAAAAATATAAAATTTGTTCCCCAAGAATATTTTAATATGAAGATGATGTTTAACGATCTGGATCGGCCGTTTGAACTTTTAAATTCAAGATATGGACGCGAAGCATAGGAGATTTTATGATTCGCAAAGCACCATAGCCTCACTATATATATATATATATATTTTTTGGACCTTGGTTTTCGAATCGATTACGTGTTATATAGCGAAAAAAATTCTGTTCGGAGTCTTTAATTCTTGAATTTATAAACTTAATACAAATATGTTTTTTCATCTACTATTGTATTAAATTAATTAAACAATGTTTCTTTTTCTTTTTCTTTTTGAATAGACAAAAGTAGTACTATATATCTCAACTTTGAACTTATGACTTTTAACCAATAAAAATATGTCGAGTATTAATCCTCCATAAATTTGAACACCTTGAAGCAAACGAACAAGATGGATCTTCACAGAAAATGTCCTCTACGGGATAACCTCAACTTCAAATTATATTTCATAAAGAGGGGATTAAATAAGAAGAATTAATTCTTCTAACTTCTTGTACATGCAACATCATCAAAAAAAAATTATTTGCTTAATTTTCTTTAATAATAAATATTTGATCATTAATAAGTGAGACCTAATATTCCTTTTTCACAATATTTTGTGCATATCCAGAAAATAAATATTTTTACAAAAAAGTAAGATAGATTAACTAAATAGAAGTAATGAATTGAGGAGACTCATATTTTTATTATTCACATTCATTTTAAAATTTTTAGAATATTTAGGAATGAACGAAGTTTAAAATAATTTTATAATCATAATTTTTTTGTCAACTAATATAATTACAATTTTTATTTTTAAATATGTTTATTCAATAAAATTACATAATTATTATTGTACAAAGTGATTTTGTTTCGCAGCAAAATGCGAAGCACAACCATGGCATGTATATAATGAACAATAAAAATTTGATGTACGTCAAATATACGCTTCTTCTGTTGTCAATGTGTTTGTAATTGATACATACTTATGGTAGCATAGCATTCTAATAGGAACAAATTCTATTGGGAGGTCATTATCATAATCAGTCGTCTCTTCAACTTGTTAAAAGAAAATTAATCGTATAAAGCTAACAGAATAACTAAAGAGAGAGAGAGAGAGATGTAATTTATCTAAGTTATCTCACTTCGAATTGGTTATTTTCAGTCTTTTTTTTCATACTTTGTATGAAACCAAACATCATACTGAAAACACATCATGAAATTGATGATGGTTTTATTATAGGGTGGAGATCACTTGTTATTTTGATAATTTTGAAAATGAACTTTTAAACAAATATAAAAAAAATACTAAAAATATTTTTTTTTATAAATGTGTTCTTTTATCTATAGATCGAAGGTCATTTAAATTTCATATAATTTCATTATCATTTGATATTTCATCAAAGATCGTTAAATTAGAACAGTTATAAATTATATAAAATTTTGATAGTTTTTAATGAAGTATCAAATGATAATTAAATTACATAAAATTTAAATAATCATCAATCTATAATAGAAGAATACATTTATTTAAAAAATTTTGTTAAAATTATCAAAATATATCAGTGATCCCCATCTTTTCTTTATTATATACGAGGAACAATTTGGCCCTAAATATTGCTCTTATCATGATTGACGATTAACCAATTAAGAGTGCCGCTTGTGGAACTTAGTAGAAAGGGATATTATGATCCTCCTAGACAACCCCTAATGTAACTTGGATCTTTTGCAGGAACTACAAACTTGAATAGTTATGGCGAATCAGCATCACTCTTCTTCCAATTAAAAAAATAGAATTCAGTAACTTTTAATTAATGCAAAGTGGCAACTTGCAAACATTAGCACCACAGAATGGAGTGCACATATCAGCCACAGAGAATCAGTCCTTTTAGTTCTCGGCCTACTGTGTAGGGATTAGGGACCCACCTATTAAGGGCTACACAAACACAGTGTTGTTGTCTTGGATTCCTATTTTCCAATTCCCATGCTTTTTGCGCCACTCACACAGTCACACTTAACTGACTCTTGGGCTCTTGGCTCGAGCAATCAATTAGTCAACAAACCGGTCATCAGTGACAATTGCAAAACGGAGGTAGAAAAAAATTATAATATTTAGATATTTGTTAAATTGAATCTACCATTATATCATACATGAGATTTTAATAAAAATTATTAAGAAATAAAATAATTATAATTAATTTTTAAAATTAATCTTTAAAAAATATTACTTATTCTTAATAGCAATTAGCAAGCATAGTTGATTATGAAATATTTTGAGAGATAAAACATATATATATAGGGTGGGGATCGGTTGACAATGGATTAACTTGATAATTTTAATAATAGCCTTCTTAATAAATATAAAAAAATTTAAAAATAAAAAGTTCATAGATGTCGGTCACTCAAATTTCATGTAATTTCATTATCATTTGATAATCCATCAAAGAACGTTAAATTAGAACCATTGCAAATTATATAAAAATTTGATGGTCTTTGATAGACTACCAAACGATAATGAAATTGCACGAAATTGGAAGGACTATCAATCTATAGTTAGAAAAACACATCTATAAAGTTTTCCCATTTAAAGCTTTTTTTTTATATTTATTAAGAAAGTCATTGTCAAGATTTTTTTGATATTAATTACAAGAAGGGGCAGAAGTCGATCGAGACTGACATAAGATAAAACAATAAAAAAAGATTTTAAAAAATAAAGTATACCTAAAGAGCTTATTTTGAAAATATGCATTCAAAGTTTTAATCGGTCGGTTCGGTTCAAACTGAAATAAATATATGCATTCAAAGTTTTAATCGGTTTGTCATACTAAGAATCAAACTTTTAAAAATATCAACACAATAAATCGAAACCCGAATAAACCAAAATTTTATTCGGTTTATTCAGTTAAACTGAAATTATATTAATTAAAGAGGAATGAAAAATATTGATAGCTAAAAAAATTGATAGAAAAAATAAATAGCTTAGAAAATAAAATAAAAACTAAATAAACATATAGAAAATAAATATATTTGGAATATTTTGATATGATTCTTATTTATATAAAGCAAAATAAATTTGTTTGATAAATTTTGAACAATTCGCTTTATTCGATTTATCCGATTTAGAAGAACATAAACCGAACCAAAGAAAAAAAAAGTCTAATTAATTAAAAAATTTAACCGAACCAAAATTTTCAAACCGAAAAATCAAACAAAATAGTCTAAAAATTGATGGCTCAGTTCAAAACCAATTAAATTGATACATTTGAACACCCCTATTCATAGTATAGGTTTAATGTGATAATTGTTATTAGAATTATTATTATTATTATTAGTATTATTATTAGTACTATTATTATTACTAGTACTATGATTATTATTATTATTACTAGTACTATTATTATTATTATTATTACTAGTACTATGATCATAATCAATATTATCAATCTCATTATTCTCATCATCATTATCATCGTCACTGTTACTATGCTTTTGGATTGAATTTTATTTCAAGGTTACTCCAATTTATTGAGATTAAAGGCTTTTGTTGTTGTTGTTGTTGTTGTTTTGTTGATATTTATAAATATTTTTCATAAATTATAAAATATATTATATGGCATGGATGTCAATATAAATTCCATTTGTTTACAATGATAATGGTAGGATTAGTTTCTTACAAAATAAACAAGTTTAATGATTAAAATGATAAGCTAGTAAAATTTAAAGGATTAAAATGATACCTTAAAGTTTAAGGGCTAATCTATAGCAAGGTGATCATTCATGTAATTTCCTCAAAACAAAATTATAAAGATAGAGATCAAGTCATATGCTTATTTCAAAATGCCAAAAAAAATGTGGGAATGATTTAACTTTATTATGTTCTTAGGATGGACTCTAAATTTTTATTTTAATCATACAAATATGACGGGGTAAAACACTGAATGCATTGATCTTTCATACAAAATTAAACTTGTACAAGGTCATAGGAAGATTTTTGAATGATCGACCTATTTTTATTACTGTTGTCTTTAATCTCGGGGTTGAAAAATAATTAATCCTTGCCTATATATAATGATATTTTTTAAATAATCAAAATAAATAAGTAAATTGATTAATGAAATGATCTTTGCTATTTTTTTCACTAGTTTTGTACCCGCACGTTGCAGCGAATTTTTTTATTTATATATAGAAAAATATCACATGATAATATGTACGTCTTTCTAATATGGAAAAGATCAATAAATACAAGATCAATTACATATGCTATATCATATATAATCTCGCATGATTTCTCTCAACATTTAATTCTCTTTCTTCTATATGGCAAAGAAATGGAGAGGAATACAAAATAATAGACGTTATCGTGTTCGTCTGATTAGTCAAAATTAGTATAAATCATTAGATGAGGGGTATTTTGGGATATAAAATTTTTAAAAGAAATGATAAAAAATAGATTCGTTCAATTCTTAGCTGTTATATAATAGTATATAATTAATCCATCGAAGAGTTCATCCAAAAAGTCGAGGCTGCGAAATATAACTTAACAAAATTGAATAACATGTGACTTGACATTCTGAAAATACAAATCTAATATATTTAACAAAAAATTAAAATGAAGAGCTCCTTAGGAAAAAATGATGCATCACTTCAAATTAGTGGTATCAATGGGTCGGGTCAGGTCGGGTCGGATTCGGGTCATATCATTTTATTATTTTTCTTGATTCGATATGAACCCGTTTCATTTCAATTCGGGTCAAAAACTCTTGACCCATATCCGATCTGACCTGATCCGTGTAAAATAATTAATTATTTATTAATTATTTTTATATAATTTTTAGTAATTAGATATTAATTAATTTATATATAATCTTAATTAATGTATATTTAAGTTTTAATTAGTACTAAATCATAAAATTACTTTAAAAAATATAATTAATCAGGTTGATCCGAACCCAACCAACCCGATTTGGGTCCAAAAATAAAACCTATACCCGACCTATTTATCTTCAAATTATATCGGATCGGATCAGATTCAGATCGAAATAAGTTAACCCGTCGAGTCGGATCAATAATTAATACCCCTACTTCAAACACAATAAATTCTACATAGAAGAACAGGATCAAGATCTACTTCATCCGACTATGCATACAATCTAAATTAGAATCGTTGTATTTTTTTTTTCTCTCTTCTTTTATTTTCATCAAATTGCTGAACATTTACTAATAAATAATTAGTAGTTTCTCAGTCTTAATTCTTGGTTTCTCAAAGCATTTAGTTATTTCCAATGTTAATGCATTATCTATTTTTTATGAATGATTAATGACTTAATGTCAGGTGAAAAACTATGTTAATTGTTCAAATTCATCCATATTTTATTTTCTTCTTGAAGTACTTTGTTCTTATTTTAATATTTGGTCTTTTTGAACAATATATAAAATGTTCTGCATATTGATATAAATTTCATTTGGCGCTCTATGATTTCTTAGTTATTTTCTAACTTTATATTGTTGATATTGCATTTATTTTAACTAGAAGTTACATAGTCTTGCGAAGAGAAAAATGCCTAATGACATGTATATATACGAATATACAAGTAAATATGCTTAATGACTATGACTTAGTTGCAAGTAATCCAAAATTTGGATATCATTTTAATTTGCGCTCAGAAGCGCAACATTCTTGTGTTATTATTAAGCTTTTAATTATAATCTTAAAAATTGAATAAAAATAACTTTTAAGTGAACATTTGACAACATTATACTTAGAAGCATATTTAAAGGATGTAATGGTAAAAAATTAATGTTCTAGAAATAGTCCACATAAGAAATATGCATACATGACTCTGTTATTTATTCATATATATTGGAATGAAAAATCATATTAATTAGCTGAGAACTATTAATTAAATCAACAACATAAACCCTGATCGGTAAGGAAACTACCATTGATTAAAGTCCGGATATTTCATGTTAAACAAAGGATAAAACACATTAAAATACCATGTCTCCGTTCTTTTCCTTTAAAAAATCTGTTAATCTGTTGGTACACATGCATCAAAGCTAATTTAAGGTCACAGGTGCACTTTCGATGACATAGACATGGGTTGTTACTTCTATACCTAATTTTAGAGATGCAAAATTATGCATCTTATGCCTATATAACGGAAACACCCGTACATACTACAATCTGTAAATAAGAATCTAACATTTTTGGTAGTGAGTGATTCTCTAGATATAAGATTTTCAAGTTCGAATAAACACAGTTTTAGATAATGATGACTTACTCTAAATTCAAATATTCATTAAATTATTTTTCATTCGAATTTTGAATTGACGAGCTCTCTCAAGATTACATAACATTAATAGTGATATTAAATTTAACATAATAACGAGTAGCGTTCTCTGATTTTTTTTTTATTTCTTATCAGACACTGGAGGATACTGAAAGTTATAGCCAATGAATCAATTAAAAAGCTATAAAGCTATAGATAGTTGATTTATTCCCTAATCAAAATGAAATTGAAAATTCACAAACATGTGCTTTGTGTCCATGGAACTAACAGGCTTAGTCACACTGTCAGACGATAATAACACTATATGGGTTAGTCAATGAATCAATTAAAAAACTATAAAGTTATAGATAGTTGATTTATTCTCTAATTAAAATGAAACTATGAATCCACAAAAGGGTGAAAAAAGATGCAAAGAGGAATTAAATTCGGTAAGAGTTTAAGAGGCTCGAGAAAATAAAAATATGATGATATTTGGCAAGAATTAATTAGGTTAGAGCAAATAATTTATTTTTGCTTTTGATAGTGCCTAGTTGTATGTTATTCTCATTTCCTTTTAGGGCTGAATTATGCAGAGCTCAAGGCCCATAATGCGCTCAAATTTTGTATTTTTACAATTGAGCAATAATTTGAAACCTTTTGTTGCCGGATAGAGTTTGATTGTTGCTAATTATTCTTCTTGCATTTTTCTTAATTATGATGATATCATTAATTATTCAATCATCACAATTACCCTTGTATTTGAAATTTGATACACTGATTCAATAAAGAATAACATATATCTAAAATACTTAATATTGTAATAAATGATTGTGAACATAGCTTGTTTGTCAACATATGTTTATTGCCAAGTTCAAAAACAATTTAAAAGTTTGAAATAAATACTTGAAAATTCTAAAATAAAAAAATTGTATCTCACAGTATTTTTGAGGTTAAAATTTTAGTGAACAACATAAATCAAAATATATTTTTTCAGTTTACAACACTAAATGATTTGATGTTGTTAGAAACATCATTACTATACAAAACGTATTAAACATTAACTGGAGAGATGCATGCATATAAAGCGTGATACCCGGTGAAACTAAATTGAATGGTTAGATTTGGATTTATTTATGAAAAAGAGAATTAGGAATACAAGACTATTCTAATTATTGTGGAACAGGCACGTGACGTAAGAGGATCTATACATTTTGTTGTTTAACATCTTTAACATGCAAATTTATTTCAGTTTTTGATGATTTTTGTTGTACTTTTATAACATCTAACATGTTCTACTTGTAGATTTTCTTATGATGTTTTCTACTGTATTTCATCACGTATACTGATTATAAATATTAAAAATTCTTGTATTGATTAATAAAGAATGAAATATATTTGAAAAGATAAAATTTCTTGTATTTATGAATGTAGTCATAACTCATAAATTATTCCCCTTTAGTCGATTTTGGCCGGTAGTTCATCTATGCTGTTGAAAATAATAATTAAAAATAAAGATGTAATTGTAATTAGGGAATTAGCCTCAAATCCGTTGGGATTATTCTCATCATCGGCTAATTAGAGAAAGAAGAGCTTCTAATCTCCTTATTAATTGATAATTAGGAGATAAAGACACCTCAATCCTTTCTTTTTATTTTTTAGACAACTAACCGTTGGTACAGTGTTTGTACCGTTATAATTCCTTTTTTTTCTGTTAAACACAAAGCTATATAAGCCCTGACTTGTAATAAAACGGATCAGTTTTTTCTCAATAAGAAATCATCATCAATTATTTCCAACATGGTATCAGAGCAAGGTTTCAGAACCTAACTCAAAAATCAAGAGCTGTTAGCCACTCGACTGGTAATAACCAGGAGCACCTACACAGCAAGGGCAACAAACTCAACTGGTAACAGTACTAAAAAAAAAAGGAGCCAACAACCACAAATTTGTATTTCGTACCAGTGTACCGGTGACCACAAATTGTAACAATCCAAGAACTACAACAGACATAAGAATCGATACAGGACAACATCCCACATAACAACGGTGAGAGCTGTATCAGCATTTCAAGACAAAGTGTCATAAAGCCAACCAATATCTGTTCTTATCAAAGTTCAGAGAGAAAAAGGGCCAAGTAGTATCTGTTCTTATCAAGATCAGAGAAAGCCTCATCAAACACATTCAGAAAAATCCAACTGCCAAAACCAGAAAACCAACCATCAGTACCAGAAAAACAACTACCAAAACCAAAAATGTCAAATCAAGCGATTGAAAGACTGACCTCAGTGCTCCTTGATGGCAAAAATTACAATATGTGGGCTAGGCAAGCTTCATTTGGGCTAGTTGGCAGAGACAAGTTGGAATATGTAAATGGTGAGATAACCAAACCAGTACCAAGAAGTGCTGGAACTCTCACAGAAGAAGAGAACAAAGCCCTCAAAGACTGGAAGAAGAATGACAACAAGGTTGCAGGCTGGCTTTTAGCAACTATGGAGCCTCATATCGCCAAAATCATGACTTATCAAAATACAGCCAGGCAAATGTGGGAGAAAGCCGAGAAATTATATGGCAAAAGGAAGAATCATTCACATGTGTACCGGCTACAACAAGAGCTTCATCAAATCAAGCAACAACCAAATCAATCTATCTCTGAGATTTTTGCCCTCTTACAAGAAAAGACAGATGAGCTAAAACTGTACCGACCCCCACTTCAGAACCTGAAGAAATTAGCAAACGAGAAGAACAAGATGAGATATTCCGCTTCTTAGCCAGTCTTGACTCAAGCTACGAGTCTGTTCGGTCTCAAATCCTTCTCCTACCAGAACTTCCCTCAATAGATGATGTTATGGATCGTGTAGAAGGAGAAGAGACCAGGAGAGTTGTCATGGGCTCACAGTCGGTTGGTGACCCAGAGGCCAAAGCCATGGCAGTAACAAGGCCGTACCCTAACCCTAGATCGGAGGTTCGAGGAGACCAAGCAAACCCTAACCGGTGTGAGTTTTGTAAGAAGGAAGGCCATCATAAGGAAGAATGCTGGTGTCTCCACCCAAACCTCCGACCAAAGGGTGGCTATAAGGGTGGTTTCAAGGGCGGAAATCGCCGACAGGGGGAGAAGTGTGGAGAGTATCGCGAGAATCGCCAGAGAGAAGAGAAAAGGGGATACTCGGCTCAAATGGGCTCGGCGCAGGAAAGCAGACGCGAACCAGGACTTAAACAAGTCGCTGAGCCGAACTGGATCAAATGAGGCGATGATCCATCCAATGCCTTTACGTGATGCTTCAAACAAATACTCAACAATTCAATGGTATTGCCTCTAATTTAGCTACTAATTTTTTAAATACTAATTGGGTGCTAGATTCGGGTGCAACTGATCATATGACGGGTGATAAAAATCTGTTGAATAACTATAAATGTCATGAGGGAAAGCAATTTGTGGTTATAGCTAATGGTGATAGAATGGAAATATTAGGAAACGGTTCAATTAATTTCTTTTCAAAAAACATTCAAAATGTCTTGCATGTGAAAAATTGTGCATCCAACTTAATATCCATTAGTAAAATTACTAATGAATTAAATTGTGAAATTCTATTTTCCTCAAGGAATGTGATTTTTCAGGAGCGGATAACCAAGAAAGTGATTGGTGAAGGTTATTTACAAAATGGACTTTATAACGTGGGAGAAAGGAAATACAATTTCAATATTAAAAAGGATGAAGAACTAGGTAAGCTTTGGCACAAAAGAATAGGGCATCCTTCCGATAGAGTTTTGAAATGTCTTTTTGATTTTCCAAAATTAGATTGTAGTAGTTGTGAAATTTGTAATCTAGGAAAACATACTAGGTTACCTTTTAAATTATCAAATTGTACTAGTAATGAACCTTTTGAGCTCGTTCATTCGGATGTATGGGGCCCCGCCCCTATTGATTCATATAATGGATACAAGTACTTTGTTATTTTTATAGATGATTTCACTAAAGTCACATGGTTATATCTAATGAAAAATAAAAGTGAGGTTTTTTCTTTTTTCCAAGAATTTTGTAATTTTATAGAAAATCAATTTGGTTCTAAAATTAAAACATTTAGAACCGATAACGGAACGGAGTTTGTGAATGAAAGATTTTCTATTTTTTTAAAACAAAAGGGAATTTTACATCAAACTACGTGTGTTTATACACCGCAACAAAATGGTGTCTCGGAAAGAAAAATAGGCATTTACTTGAAGTAACTCGGGTTCTTTTATTTCAAAGCAATATTCCAAAACAATATTGGTCGGATGCCATATTAACCGCTACTTATTTAATTAATAGATTACCAAGCAAAAATCTCAATTATAAGAGTCCATTGCAAATCCTTTACAAAAGAAAAATTATAATTGATCACTTGAAAATATTTGGATGCACATGCTATGTACATAACAACAAGCGAGACAAATTGGATTGCACTTCAATTAAGGCAATTTTCTTGGGATATTCTACACAAAAAAAGGGATATAAATGTTATGATCTGATAAATCATAAACTTTATATCTCAAGGGATGTAACATTTCAAGAAAATGAACCTTACTTTAAAGAAAGCGAAAAGAAGGTTAATGAACTTGATTTATCAAATATTTTCTTTTATCCTCAAATTAATTATTCGGGAGATAGTGAAACCGAAATGGTAAATGAGGATGAGTGTGAAACTGGGGAGGTAACCCAAACACAAGAGGAGGAAAGTGAAGTCTCTCAAGTGCAAGAGGAGAGCGAAGAAAATATTATAGAGGGACCACTACGAAGAACAACCCGAGTGCCCCGTGCTTCGAGTAGGTTACGAGACTTCGTAACTTATAAGGTATGTTATCCCATACAAAATTTTATTACTTATGACAATGTTGCGCCTCAATATAAAGCTCTTCTAACCTCAATTTCAAATCAAAAAGAACCAAGTATTTTTGAGGAAGCAATTAACCAACCGGTATGGTGTAAAGCTATGAAAGAGGAGCTCGACGCCTTAGAAAGAAATGAAACTTGGGAGATTGTTCAATTACCAAAAGGGAAGAAAGTAGTGGGGTGCAAATGGGTATATAAACTTAAATATAATAGTGATGGAACTATCGAAAGATATAAAGCGAGACTAGTAGCAAAGGGATATACTCAAACTCACGGGATAGATTACCAAGAAACATTTGCGCCCGTAGCTAAAATGAATACCGTTAGAATTCTTTTTTCAATAGCGGTAAACCAAAACTGGACCCTATATCAATTGGATGTAAAAATGCATTTTTACAAGGAAATTTAGATGAAAAGGTCTATATGGCACTTCACAGGGGCACAATAAAGAAGGTGATGCTACTACAGTGTGTAAGTTAAATAAGTCAATTTATGGACTAAAGCAATCGCCTCGGACATGGTATGGAAAATTAAGCTCTTACTTAATTTCTTGTGATTTTAAAGTTAGTAGTGCCGATCACTCATTATTTTCAAAAGAGATGAGAATTATGTTATTATTATTTTAGTGTATGTTGATGATATAATAATTACGGGAATAGTTTAGAAGAAATTAAGAGGGTAAAAATACAATTAAAGAAAAATTTCGATATCAAGGATCTAGGTATTTTGAAATATTTTTTAGGAATTGAAATTGCTCATTCTTCCAAAGGGTTGTTTATTTCGCAAAGAAAATATACACTTGATTTACTAAAGGAAACCGGAAAGTTAGGGTGTAAAGCTCTCTACACAGGTTGATAGTAAATACAAATTAAACACCGAAGAGGGTGAACCTTTAGAAGATATAAATCATTTTCAAAGACTTGTTGGGAGATTAATTTACCTAACGGTAACGAGACCGATATTTCATTCTCGGTGAGCCAAATTAGCAAGTTTATGCATGCACCTCGAACAACTCATTTAAATGCCATAGATAGAATTTTAAGGTATTTGAAAGGCACGCCGGAAAGGGAATATGGATGAAAAATAATAATTCTAATGAAATATGTGGCTATTCCGATGCAGATTATTGGCCGGAAGTTTTGATCGAAAATCAACAACCGGTTTTTGCATATTTGTAAAGGGAATCTAGCCACATGGAAGAGCAAGAAACAAAATGTTGTGGCTCGGTCGAGTGCCGAAGCGAATACCGAGCCATGGCATCAACCGCGAGTGAGTTAATATGGGTAAAGCAACTCCTCATGGATATTGGGATCGAAACACGAGATCCAATGAAAATGTTTTGCGACAATCAAGCGCAAGACATATTGCGTTGAATCCCGTCTTTCACGAGCGAACAAAACATATTGAGGTGGATTGCCACTTTATCCGAGAAAAAGTCCAATCAAAAGAAATTGAGACCCCATATGTCAAGAGCGGAGATCAATTAGCCGATATGTAAGGATTGGATTCGGGAGTATTCGAAAGAAATTCTTGCAAGTTGGGGATGATCGACATCTATACTCCATCCCCAACTTGAGGGGGAGAGTGTTGAAAATAATAATTAAAAATAAAGATGTAATTGTAATTAGGGAATTAGCCTCAAATCCGTTGGGATTATTCTCATCATCGGCTAATTAGAGAAAGAAGAGCTTCTAATCTCCTTATTAATTGATAATTAGGAGATAAAGACACCTCAATCCTTTCTTTTTATTTTTTAGACAACTAACCGTTGGTACAGTGTTTGTACCGTTATAATTCCTTTTTTTTCCGTTAAACACAAAGCTATATAAGCCCTGACTTGTAATAAAACGGATCAGTTTTTTCTCAATAAGAAATCATCATCAATTATTTCCAACATATGCAAAAAAGCATTTTAAAACAAAAGCACAAAAGACTTCCAATAAATAAATTATGAAAAAAAAATAAAAACGTTTCGGTGCTGTATTTGACGGCATATTTGCTTGGACCATTTAATATTTACTTGTACTAAAAACCCGAATTTTATATTCGGTCCGAAACTCAATAATATATATTTTTTTTCTTTTTTCGGCTGGAGATGAAAGTCCTTGTGAATCCGAGATTAATTTTCGGTCCCAAAAGTAGTGACATGGATTAAGGAACAGAATTACATCTAAAAAACAGACCATTCATATTAGAACATGTCATTTTTTTTACTTTTCTAAAAATAAAAAAAAATTATCAATCATGGCCAAACCTGTCATGATCCGAAAAATTCATCCGACTCGTCCGGAATTAAACTCGATCTGGCCTTTTTTATTTTTTTTGGAAAAATCACACTGAACAAATCAACCCAACTCATCCTGTAATTTAATCGAAATCAATCTAATATCTGAAAAAAAATTAATATATAAATTAACCTGATTCAGTCTATCCTTGATTGGTTCCGCCCCGATCTTGATCTGTTCTGCTCAATTGTCACCTCTACATCGATATCAGATGAACTTAATAATAAAAAAAATAATCAGGAAAAGATGCGTGTTCTAATCATTTCCAACAGGTCCCTTAGGCGTTAGCTAAGAGGAATTTTTATTTTAACATCATTTTAGTTTTTGATTTTTTTGTTGTACTCTATAACATATTTATTAATTTATTTTATTAAAGACCAATATTATTGGTTGATATATAATACACAAGCACAAATTAAATAAACTGAATTTGTACTAATGAATGATTCATCATTAAATTTGACCAAATTTCGTGCTAAAAAAACTAATTCAGTATGAATGATTCCAGTGTTTTTATCCAAATTCAGGCTGCAACATGACCAAGATGTGCCTGATTGGGATTTATTAACGGGGTCCCACGGCATGAATTATTACAATTTCTACTATTATGATTGGCAGTTTGGGTGGCACTGATGTATTATTACAATTATTAAATTATCCAACTGGAACTGCCCCCATTCTGACCTGTCAATCTTGAGCCCACTAGGTTTTCTCTCACTAAGTTTTCTCATGTTACACCGGTTTCATGCTGCGCTAACAAGACCAAAGAACGCATAGAAAAATAAATTATTCATGTGAATTGAATTTTTGGCACATACAAGAAATCTTATTTGACACTTACTTATTACATTTTTCATAACAAAATTGAAGTGCATATATCGTTGAGTTTTTATTTTCATTCAATATGGCGTATTTATAAGGACTAATACAATTATATTAATAATTTCTCATAGCATATAAATACGTACAGATATCAGTATATATGTTGTAAGCATCATTGTTACAACCGAACATAAATAAGATAATTAATTGCATAAAAGTAATTGTGTGAACAATATGCACTTTACTTTCTATATTTACCTCTTGTATTCCCAGACAAGAATAATTTCTCTTTCCAACTCCAAAGGAACTTGTACGGCGTGCTCCGATTCCATCCAGAATTCTCTGTGTTGTTCAGCTGCTGAAGCTTTCCCTATCTGATGAGGTGGATGTTGTACGAGTCAATTTTTTTAGGTGGTTAACGGTCCCTTGCCTTGTAACTTGTAACTTGTAAGCCTCGCACAAATTCCGGTTCAACAACAAACCCGAACCGGACCGGTTTCCGAGCTGGCGATTCAGCCTTGCGACGAACCCATTTTCTCTGCTTTCACAATATCTCAGGAACCCGTTAGACCAGCATGAACTATCTGATTGAGTATCATTAATGGCGGTTGCTTCGGATCCTGTGTGTGCTGCAAGGTAGCTCACCATGGCACTCACCACCTCCTCAGGTCCGTCATGAACCCTTACACGTGCCATGGCACGGTGCAACATGGTACGCAAAGCAATGGCAGGGTTCCCAGATGATAAGAAACCAGGGCTTAGAACGACTGAGTACTCACCGGGCTTGAGCCTGGTATGTACTGCTACTGTGTCGGTGAGGTTTTGGCCTGAAAGATGGATCGTTACATGGTCGACAGGCTTTCTTGGGAATGAGCTGGTCGGATAGAGAACTTGTTCTATGATTTTGTTGGAGCCGTACAGAATTTGTGAGATTTTACCATTGGACACGAACATGAGGTGAAACTGACGGTTTACGGGCATATTCACTGAAGCATTGACGACCGAGACTTCGAAGGAGTTGGATGCTGCATGGTTCACCACAATACAAGTAGCAGCAATAGCAAGAACCACTGCAAGGCGAATGAGGATTTGACTGGTCAAAATTGGTGGGGATGTCTCTGTTTCTATGGCGGCGGTTGCCGGGACGGTTTCGGGTTTTTCTTGTATTTCTATTGTTGTGGAGGGGTGAATGAGAAGAGGACTGTCCATGGCGAGAGAGCACGAGAGAGAAAGGAATTCGGATGTATTTCTATCGTTGCGTAGGATTAGGTTCGAGGTTCGGTTGTATATATTATTTTGACATGTATTTTGAGATGTAACGCCAGAAATTCATGCTTAATAATGACATTGAATTATTGTTGCTAACATTTAGATTGGAATAAGAAGTTAGGATGTTGTACGGTTGTTATGATCAATCACATGGTTTAATTATACATCTCGTTTCCTTTTCTTTTCTAAAAATAATAAGTTTGGAATTTGCCACCTCAATCCAGGCCTTGCTTCTAGTACGCAGTCATCTTGCCAAGTAATCAAACTCGGTCGATTGTACATTGTTTAGAATTAACTTCTGGAGAAAATAGTTAATGTGCAATTTGATTAATTGTATCAAAAAAATTCTGCAAAACATGTATAGTGGGGATTCGGTTGTAATATATTATGGACAAGAATAAAAATGTGATCAGATATTGTCGTGTATCTTTACTTATTATTAAATCTGAAAGTGTTTTTACTGTAACAGATATAATAATTGAAATTCATTGATTAATTTTCAGAAAAAAACATGAGTCATTAGAAATTTTAGAGATTTTTTATGACGTGTTAGATTATAACAAAAATATTAAATCTTTTTTTAATTCATAACACATCCACTATATTAAAAATTATATAATTAATAATACATCTTTTTCCATTCTGCTAAAAATTATCAAATTTAAAATTTAATTATTTTTTAGAAAAAGCTATATATATCATAAAAATAATTATTTAATTATATTTGCTTCTTAGCGTGTTCGTTATCTTATTTTGTATTGAAATAGAATGACATCTTTACATTTTGATGTAAACAGAATAATATATAGAAACCATTGTAGCAAAAGTAAAGATAATATTCTAGTTTAATTATTATTTACGGATGACAGTTTGGGATGTCTTTAACTAATAGATGTTCATCAATAGCGGGCTTAAGAAAATTTTATACATGAAAATAATAATTAGTATGCTTTGTGATTATGAATTAAAATGCTTGTCTTCTTATGCTAGCTGTATTCTATTCGATAACTTCTATATCAATTAAATAGTAACTCTTATTTCAACACGTTCAAGAATGTCCTAAGACAACTTAAAACAAAGACCCAACTTGAAATAATATCTATTGGGATATCCAATTTGACTCATTACGTTTAGATAACTTGCTAAATATTAAAAGTATATATTATTTTCCAGATGACTTTCTCAACGATACATAACATAACATATATATTCAATCTGACAGGAAAGGTCGGACAGATTTTTATTAATAATTTTATTAAATTAATATTATTAAAAATAAGAGTGAGAAATGTAAAATTTCAAATATACGAATGACAACGCGCACATCGCAAGTGGCGCGTTTCGTCAAACCCCACGAAGTGAGATGGAGCCTCCATCTCACTGTGCGCATTTTGTATATATAAGAAGCAAAGCGACCACTAGCAGTCGATGACGCGTTTCGTAAAAATAATGAAACGCGCCACGCCACGGCGCTACGCCATTCGTATATTTGAAATTTTACGTTTCTCACTCTTATTTTTAATAATATTAATTTAATAAAACTTATTATTACTAAAAACTGAAGGTCGGATAAACAGTAGAGTTTGTTCTCCCTTCTTTTCTTTCCGAAGCAACTGTTGAGATGTTTTATTACCTCAGAAGATGTTGGAACAATTCAGAAGAGCCAGTGAAGAAAGAGAACTTCCTAGCCGCTAACGCGCCTCGTGAAAAGTCCAGATTCCAGGGAAGATGGTGAGGATGATAGCCAAGAGTGTCCACACCATGTAAAATCGTTCTTTAAATAAATCCTTCGTTGAAATACTCCTAGTCATACCTGTTGGCCTCTGCCAGGGTTGATTCAACCGTACAATATTCATGCGTCCAGGTCATACATTAATTAACCTTCTCTGAATTTATGTGATAGCTAAAAGCCTAAAATGATTTTAGTTGCGGATCAAGTTTGATCCGATCTGACTCAAATAAAATGATTTAGTAGTATTTCTTAATTATTTTATATTCTTAAGTAATTTATTACTAATTATTATATAATTAATCTTAATTACTCTATAAAAATTAAATAGGCTGGGTCGACTCATACCCGATCTAACCCGTGAGGTAAAAAATTTTAATCCAAATCTGATCAATTTGTCCTCATATCACTTCAAATTAAATCGGATTTTAGTTCGGATCGAATCAAGTTTTGACACTCCTACTTATGGAGAATTCGGGACATGCATTTTATTCAGTAATAATTGGCAATTTGAGATGGAATTCAATAAATTGTCTTATTTTTAGAAAATAACTCTGTAAAGGTTCAATAAAAAAATATTTATAACTCGAACTTTAAGCTAATACGATGATTTTCTCTACATCTTAATATTAGACATAACATGACAACAGATACGAATAAATTTACGAATAAGACGGTATTGAGCTTTGCCATAATAATTTTAGTTAGTTTTTCTTAGTTTGATTAATGTGACATATATGCGCGCGGTGTTAATTGAAAATAAGGCATTAAATCTATCAGAAAAAAAAAGAAGGCATTGAAGAATTATTTTACCTCCGACAATGGGCAACAACATGGTAAAACATTTTTTTTTTTTTTAACTCCTGCCTTTCATGTGTGATATGTAAAATGTATTGTATTAATATGTAATACACGTCTTGTCCCTAACATTTTCAAATTCATAACGATCAATATGTAATCTTTTATTTTAAATGATATTCCATTTCATAAATAAAATAACAAGTCATGATTCAGATAACATGCTTATAAATAATTTAAATTTATATTTTGAAAAATATTTTAAAAGAAAATATCAAATTAATCTGTTGTCAATTGATTCCAACTTATACTTAAAATAGTAATCCAAAGATTTAGCGTATCATCTGTAAGGAATTGAACCGTGATCTGGGTCTGGGAGAAAAGGCAAGGTACTTTCGTGGTTTAATAGAGGATACTTGTTCTTTTAAATTCCGAATAATATATAGTCGTTCGATTCAAAAAAAAATAATGTTGTCCTGAGACTTCTGTAAGGTTACAGTTAATGAAACGGCCACAATAGCCCTTTTTCACAAAAAAAAAAAAATCCTACCCGACAGCAGATAATTCGGCCATGGCTTCAATCTGTTATTTTAAAATTCATTTTCTGTAGTCAATTTCCCATTAATATGTTTGAAATGTAGCAAAACCTTTAACAAAAATTACGAGTTTGCAACCTGATACTGATAGTATCTTAAGAGTATATACGCTAAAAGGCCTAAAACTGAACTCTCTCTTAATATTAATAATTATTAGTAAATTAATATTATTAAAAATAAGAATGATAACGGTGGAATTATAAATATACGAATGGAAACGCGCCACTGCCAGGGCGCGTTTTGCTTATTATACTGAAACGCGTCATTGGCAGTGGCGCGTTTGCCTCTATATATAACAAACGCGCAGATTTTCATCTGCGCGTTGCTGAAGAAAGAGAAAGAAAGAAAAAAAAGAGAAGAGAAAGAAAGAAAGAAAGAGAAGAGAAGGAAAAAAAGAGAAAAAGAAAGAGAAGAGAGATTGGAAGAGAAGAGAAGAGAGAGGAAGAAGATTTATTTTATTATGGACATTATTTTTTATTGTTATATTATTTTATTATGGACATTGTTTTTTTATTATTATATTATTTTATTATGGACATTATTTTTTTTATTGTTATATTATCATTTTTTTGCTTAAATACAACATACATCTAGTATAAAAAAATAAAACATACATCATTTTTTTCCTCTGTGCGAAAAAATTTAAGATTCTGCCTCCAAAATTATTTCCTCTAGCACCCCTAGTTGAAGCATTGACATCTTGTCTTTCTTGATCATGACCAGTTGAGAATCTCGTTGATTGCAAGGCATCTCGAGAAGTTTGAGTTATTCTGTTGTTATCTCTTGGATCATAACTAGTTCAGTGTCTCGCTGATTGCAAGGTATCTCGAGGATCATAACTAGTTCTTTATCTGGTATTATAGTTTCTCCAAGATATGACGGCCAAACTTGTTGATCACCGTAACAATAAAATTGACCAGACCAAGTATTCAGTAGGTGAGCTGTATTGTATCGCTCATCTATGAAATTGTACACATCAAAGTTTTTATGTTGGCATACAGCAATCACGTGAGAGCAGGGTATCCCAGTCAGTTGAGGTTTTGACAATCACACGTGAAGTGCGGTTCCGGCAATTGTGAGTCATCTCGAGTGCGTCGTTCATTCAAAATTATAACAGTGTACTTGAACGGTCCATACCCTCCACTCTCGATCCTCTCACCAAGCACATGAACCTCATATTCTCCTCGAGCAGTTCCGAGTGGAATTACGTTCATACGAGCTGTAATTATTAAAAAAAAATACAAAAGGTATCACGATATATTCAAAATTTTATAAAATATAGTAAAATAATATCAACACGAACCTGCTTTGTCGTCACGTTTTGCCAAGATGTCTTCAATTTTTTTGGGTCATTGCTTCCATGCTCTATGCAGGTTCAATGCTTCCATTTCTCTCTTATCGAACCATTTAGCACATTTATACCATGTTCCCTCCACAATTGCTGTAACCGGTAAAGTTCGTTCAACTCTGAAAACGCTATTCAGAGCTTCCGAACCATTGCTGGTCATTATACCCCATCGATGTCCTCCATCATAAGTTTGTGCCCATTAAGCAAAATTAGGAGGTTCTTTATCATCATTTTCTAATCTTCTGTCGACTTTTTTTAAAAAATCATAAGTTTTTCTATTTGATTTCCTCAAAATTCGCCATCTCTCTACGAAACGACGCGGTTTCTTTTTGTTCGCTAGTCTTTTTCGAAAATCATCTCTCAAATTATCTTCTTTCTTTCCAGTTTTTCCGGCTTCCTTATATAAATTCTCTGCGACGTGTTGCATGCAATACCGGTGTACCGCCTCTCCATGTTGTACAGACCATCCCAAATGCGGTCGCTCAAAAACTCCCTTTATTCCCCTATGACGGTCGGATATAACACATATTTTCATATTACATTGGATCACTTCATTACGGACCCATCGCATGAACCAACCCCAATTGTCCACATTCTCTGCATTCACTATTCCAAATGCTAGAGGAATGACTTTATTCTCTGCATCGTATCCACACGCCATCAATAATCTACCCTTATAACGGTCTGATAAGAATCCAGTGTCAATGGTTATAACGGGCCTTAAATGTTTAAACGCTGCAATACACGGTCCATAAGCCCAAACTATGGATTTAAACATTTTTACATTATTATCCAAAGTATCACTCGTCAATATTTTAAATTTTGTACCTGGAGTAGTCCGAGCAATTGCCTCCAATATTTGTGGAAGCAATGTATATGATCATTCCCAAGTGCCAAATAATTATTCAATTGCTCTTCTCGACCACGCCAAAGTTTACCGTACGTTGGTGCCACAACCGGATATTTTGTTTCTATAATCATACCGATTTGTTGAACTCGTTATTAGAGAGATATTTCTTTAAATGTTGTCGAACACATCCCGCAATCAAATTAGATGTGAGTTGTAAGTGTTTGCGGTCTCCTGGTGGTCTTCTACAGTTGTGGGGGTTTTTATTTGTGATGATCCTCCATGTGGTCGAGCCATCTTCAGGTCTAACGTATAATCTCCAAGGACAACTCCCTTCTTTGCATTTCATAATAAGTCGTGTTTTATAACTTTCTTGTACCCAACATTGAACGTTTTTCCTAACACTCCAATAACAAATTACCCAATTTAAAGCCAATTTAGAAGCAAATATTCTATTTTCAGCTAACTCATCATCGGGTCCTAAGAGAGATTCATTCGCGCCTAAACGGTCAAACATCTCAAAATTATTTAACGCTTCTACGGGATGGTGTCTCTTTGTTCGTCCGGTAACTAACAATGTGGTATCGCATCTCTGAATTTCCTCATCTTCAGATTCATCGATCGAAATATCTGACTGCTCAGTGTAATACTCTCCTGTTTCTTCTTCATTTGAATAATACGACCACCATCATCTTGCTCATCCTCGATCATCGTGATCATCACTTAATTTCATAATCGTTGGATCAACACTACTTCGCCATCAATATTATCACTAAATTACAAATGACGTAGTACTACTACTACCGCCAAAAAAATTATATAGTGGCACCGCTGGGTTCGGTTGTTGATAAATTATATTGTTACTGTAAATAGCTGGATACGGATATAAATTGGTTTGATCGTAGGTTGGATAGAAATTGGTTCGATCGTAGGTTGGATAGGAATTGGTTGGATCGTAAGTTGGATAGGAATTGGTTTGATCGTAGGTTGGATAGGAATTAGTTTGATCGTAGGTTGGATAAGAATTGGTTTGATCGTAGGTTTGATAGGAATTGGTTTCATTCTGGTTTGGAAATATTCCCGTCAAAAAATTACTGCCGCTCGGTTGTTCTGCAGTATAATTTTCTTCATCGAGAATATAATTTAAATCTGGTAGCATTTTGAAGAAGTTGGATGTTTGTTGTTTTTGTGTTTGTGAGAATTGATCGAGCGGGCATCGGTATTTATAGCAAACAAAAGCGCCACTGGCCGTGGCATGTTTAAGGAAAGCGTTTGGTAAAGACGCCACGCCGCAGCAATGACGCGTTGTGATTCGTATTTTTGAACTTATCTGTTTCTCATTCTTATTTTTAACAATATTAATTTACTAATAATTATTAATATTAAAATCTGTATATACAGAGAAGGAATCAGTTGACAATGGATTATTTTGATAACCTTAACAATGAATCTCTAAATAAATACAAAAAATCTTTAAAATGGAAAAAAAGTTTATAGATGTGTTCTTCTGTTTAGATTGATGGTCATTAAATTTTATTATCATTTGATAGTCCATCAAAACTATCAAATTTTCATATAATTTGCAATGGTTCCAATTTAACGGTCTTTGACGTACTATTAAACGATAATGAAATTGAATGAAATTTGAATGAACATCAATCCATAGATAAAAAAACACATCTATAAATTTTTTCTATTTTTAATTTTTTTTTGTATTTATTTAGAAATCCATTGTGAATGAATCCCCACTCATATATATATATATACAAGTCTATTTTAAAACTACTTGTCTAATAAAAGGAAACATCCAGGCCGAATCTACAACAGCAAAAAATGAGACCAACACTGTTCATCAGAAATAAATTAGAGCAAACATGAACCCAATTATAACAAGCAGCAGAAAGGGTAATATGAGCCCATGATTGTTTTCGTTTTTTTGTTTTTAATCTTCTTGCGATAAAAGAGCCCATAAATTTTGATATCAAAGAATGGAGGAATTCGTAATTCCATATATCAAGGTGATCATACACGTAGTCCTACCAAAGAGTTCAGGCGCGTATGTGATATCTCCAGAACGGCTGCACTCAAGCTAATTAAAAAATTTCCCATCATATCTTTAAATTTTAGTTTTTATCCATTAGAAACTCATTTTACTGGTTATTTATCCATAGCATTAATTTTCTTCAGTAAATTAATAAGACTAAAATATCCTTCTCTTCTTTTAATTGTGCAGTCTTCTCTAAAATATTAGATGAGGATATATTTCACTCTCTTCTCATTATTTTCTTCGTCCTTCATCTCTTCTCCTTCCTTGAGCTCTAACCATAGCTAAGATCCAGATCATGACAATCCCATTCGCTTCATAGAATTATTGTCCTTCGAAATTAAACTAAAACTGTACCAACGGTACTGATAGGGGACACCATTAGAAGGCATATGAATTCTCTGAAATTAAATAGAATGAAATGTTACTTTATTGCTTCTCGATGGACCAATAGTGTTCTCTGTCAAACACACAAAAGAAAAAAAAAATGAAATAAAATATTTTAATGTAAATTCTCCATGACATCTCTCTATTTTTGTTTCTTCAAAGAAATTTAGCCTTTTGTTGGATATACAAAGAACTGTTACAGTAGTTTCTTTTATCACAACTTCTTTATGATCGATTAAGGCTCTACTTTGGAATTGTCAGCAGGAGGACAGGAGCTAGTCAATTTTGTGTATTTTTCTTTGTTTCAAAATTTCATATGCCAAATAATAAATACAATTAATCCGACTCATCAATCACAGCAAGAAATATCTGTTTTCCATACTACATATGTTTCCATATTAAAAAAAATCTCTGAACGCTATTCCCAAACACTCATAAGCCATTAAACAGGCGATTAAACTACATATGCTTTATTTTTTTTGGAAAAAATAGTCTAAATATTTGCCTTGCATCGTTGTCAATAACTTTTTTTTTAAACTTTCTCCTTGGCTTTAGCTTCTGATGAGGATGAACATCATTGTCAATAATTATAATTTTCATTTTTCAACTTGTGAGTTGAATTCGTGAATAATGAAAGAGGATAAATTAATATAGCTTGCTTCATGTCTCCATAAAAGATTGAGAGAGTGAGAGAAGAAGAACAAACGAAATGGGGGAGGGAGATGGGTTGGAGGAGATAAACTTGTGAGTTTTACTTGTGAGTTTTGTGTTTACGATATACTTGTGAGTTTTACTTGTGAGTTTTTTTTCAAATGTACGTCTTTTTTTTCAAATAACTCAAATGCATTTTTTTCTTTGTTCGAAATATTCAGAATGCAAATGATATTTGTAGATATCGATGCATTGAATTTTTTTTTATTATTCATGGTCTAAATAGATTATAGAACCATTTTATTGATCATTCATGAATCATTAAGTAGGAAAATTTTGAGAAAGAAAAAATAGATTTGTATTACTGACTTTGAATAATAAAACAGATAAAATGAATAACAATTACAACAAATTAAACAACAATGAAAATAAGTTGAATAAGATGATTGTGTTGGACTATTTGGTTAAAGGAGACTATTTAGATTGAATCTACATCAAATTTTAGTTATTCTAATAATTTAGATAGAATGTATATCAAACTTCAGTCAATTTGAAAAAAAAACATCTCATCATATAATTTGAAAATTTTAAAAATTTTAATGGTAAAGTTTGAGTGGCATTGTGATGAATGACTAATTAATTTTTAAATTATTTCAAATTTGATATACATTCTATTTAAGTCATTAAAATATATCTATAATTTGATTTTTCATTTGAATAATAATTTAAAATAATATATATCATAAAAATTGAATGCACGCAAAATTATTCTTAAAATATAAATTGAGTATTCTAAATTCCATCTGTCATGTTAAAAAAGATTATTTTGATTTCGTGTTAAGTAATTGCGTTATAGAAATGATTTGCAGTGCTAAGTACACATAAAAATAATTGCATGAGAGTGTGTTTGGATGGTGAAAGGATTAGTGTAAGAATAGTATTTTTTTGGTTAGTAGTTGAGAATAGTGTAGGGTCCAGGAAATATGAGAAGAGTGTTAATTTTTATTATTTCGGATTAGTAAAATATTATTTAGATAATAAATTAAGAATAATAGAGGGAATAACTAAAATAATTAATTATTTTTTATTATTTTATTTAACAATAATATTTATTTAAGGCAAATTATGCAATGAACCAGATCAAATGTGAACCGTTTAATTTTTATTAATTGGACGGCTGAGATGATATGGTACATTTTTCGCATTCTCCGTTAAATCTAACATATGGTTTAAGTAAAAGGACAAAATCGTCATTTCGAATGAATCGCCTCGTTCCTCTTCTGATTATTCTCGGCCGCCTCTCTTCATCTCTCTTCTTGGCACGTCACTAGCGACCTCTTGGATCAGCCGATCGCCATTGCAAATTCCTTTGATTTTGATATTGAGAAGTGCTAATCTCTTCCACCCCTTCTGACTTCATACCTTTTGCAAATGCTATAACCACACTTCTCTCCCATCCTCTTCAAATCGCGACCTCTCCTCTTCCCTCTTCTTCGCACTCCCCACCTCTCTCCATCTGTCACATCACTTCGCGTCTCTCTCTCTCTCTCTCTAGATAAGCGCAACCATCAAAAATACATTTGAAGATCTTCGTTCGATTCCTTGCTTTCTCGGATGGCTATGATGAAAAATCCATGGAATAATACAGCCTCTGAAGGCTATGGAGTTCTAAAGTTGGTTCTTCTGGTTAACTCCAACAATGAAAAATTCTTTATGAGGTAATTCTCTTTACCATATATTTGTTTTTCTCTTTGATTGATTTTGTGCAGTGATCACATTTTTTTGAATGGAAAAAAAAACAAAATTTAAAATTTGACTTCGTACCATAATTTTTTAAAGTTCTTATTGGATATTCTATTATGCGCTAGTCGGAAGTGAAATGTTATGATACCAAATTTTAAACAGTATTCTTCTCTCTTGTGACAACGTGTCAAGATTTCTTTAATTAATGTTGTCAAGGTTTCAAACACTTTCTTTAGTTAATTAAGTGGAAGTGGAGCTTTCTTGAAGAACTGATTGATAATTTGTCCATGAAGAAATCAAGATCTTGAAGGGTATGTGTTCGGGTTTGGACTCTAATATCTAAAGCAATACTATAAACAAACTGATACCGATTGCCAAAATATAGAATTGTAAGTTTACTTGGGTCCCATTTTGTTTATTTTTATCTATTTTTATTTTTTGTTATCTCATTATTCTGATAAATTTTATTCATAACAAGAGAGGTGCTGCATTGCTTAGGAACTTTGGATGTAGAGTTAGTTGTTGCTTTAGTTTAGTAGTAATGATTTATATTGGTTAACATTTTGAATTCTGAGAATTGGTAAAATCCAATCTGGTTAGAATGTCATGCATCAATAAGTGGATCAGGCTTTTTTTTTGAAAATTTATTCGAATTCATCAGAACCCTTTATGTCTAAAAGGATAAAATAGATATAGTATTTCTCTATTAAGTCTCTATTAGTATTATCGTTACTATGTTATCTTCTTTTTCCTTTCTAACTCGCTGATGCAACACAAAAGAAACCCTCATAAAAAATATTTAAAAACAAAGCACTGATATATACTGTTGTGGCACCGGTGGTGGTAGAGTTAGATCTGGGCTTTTTTTGTCAATGGTTCTAGTAAACTTTTCACATTTTTTTTGCATATATTTGTGAGACCTGTCAAAGGACAAAAAGAAAAATTGAGAAATGATTAAATGTGACCAATTATTACCCAATCTGGTACTAGATATTACATTACTGGTAGATTACATAGAATGTCCTCCTTCAGCTTATGTAATGAAAGGAAATTATCATTATTTTTAGCGTCTTTCCTTCTTCTTTTTTATCTTTTCATCTATTTATTAATTCTTCATTCATTCAGGTATATATAGGAGAAGGTGCTCACCATCAGCTGCAACTGACTTGATTGCCAGGTTAGACCCTGAAGGACCTCCTGGATAAATATTATTTTTCTTCTTTATTTTTGTTATCTTGATCACCTTTTTTTTGTTTCTTGGATAGTTCATCTTCTCTTAATAATTTTATCTTTCATTTTTATTAATGCGGGTCTATTCCACTGGAAGAGTGTCCAGAGTTGTTGCAGGAGTATTTGGTGGACTAAGTGTTGGAATTATTTTGGGTACTCCCTTTTGTGATTAAAATACATGACATATGCATTGTGCTGATAATTTAGTGTCAATTTACCAGATATAGTCTCAATAAATCTAATTTAGTTGAAGCAAATTACTTGATGTAGTCTCAATAATCTAATTACATAGTGTCAATTTAAGTAATAATGTGATATGTGCTGATAATTTAGTGAATGATTTCAGCTTTGTTGGTAAAATATGTGGTTCATTTATTTTGTTAAATTAAATCCCTTGCATCACTTTTTTTTATCTCAAGGATCTGCAATTAATATAGCATAGTATGTAGTAATATATAATTGTAGTCAGATGCACTCTAGTATTGTTGGCTAATGTGTTTGTATCATTCATTGAAAAAGTTTCTGTTAATAGGTAAATTCAAAATATTCTCAAATTGATTTTTAGTAATTGACTGATTTGCCATTACAAGCATCAAGCTTTAGGAAGCTATTTCACTGATGATTCAAGTAAGTTAGATACAAACTCAGAAGTCATCCCCAGTAGTCAAACAAGGCACAAGAAATCAGATAAATCAAAGGTACACAGTTGAGTTTGCTTGTTGTGTTTTGCTCTCAGTATCTATAGTTGTTCCATGTTATTAAGGGGCTTTGTTGTACTATCAAATTTAATAGTAATTAGATGCAATATGGTGTTATTCTCAAGTTCAAATTGGTTCTCTCATGTTGTCAAGTTAAAGCAAGGGTCCCTGAAATTCTCTTCTGTTTAGTAAGCAAGTTAAGTGTGTTTAATATACACTGGTATAAAATATATATGCACTGGGCTTATGACTTTTTTTATACTAAAATAAAATTAATGGGATGGGAGATGACATCATAATACCTCACCAATTTGGTATCTCACCACAGTCCATTGATCATGAGAATCCTATAAGTTTTGTTTGCAATGGCTGATCACGAAAATTCAATCACAAATGAATTGCATTCAACTCTAATTTACTGTATTTAACTAAAATAGTATAAGTCTTTAATTTTAATTGGGGAGGAAAAGAATTGTGGAGTACCGCTCACTTTTGATTGTGCGTTCCTCTGACGATATCCCCTCTCTCTCTCTCTAAAAAAATATATCAATCTATAGACAAATAATAATATCAATTATGATTTAATAATTTTTTGTAGGCTAATAAGGTAGATATGGCATCATTGAGGGAGTATCAACAAATTGTTAGCATGACTTTTGCGAGTCAACAAGAAACTTATGAGTTTTATAATGATTATGCCAAAAAAAAGGGTTCAGCATAAGAGGTACGACTTATTAGCTGACCCTCAATCTTTTCTATACACTTAATTTTCTTTTTAAGGATATCAATTATGGTCTCTACGACTCCACCAACATCATCTTCAAGATATCTAAGGGCGAACTGCAGTCAGCCTTATATCATTATATTTTTTATTTTGGGACACACATAGAGGACATGCATGACAGCATGACTGTTGTGTGTTGGGTGAGGGTGAGATTGGGGCAAAATGTCACAGGCAATGATTAGCAGACCTCTTTATATTGAAGAATTTTTTTGATTTTCTACTTTTGCTATACACAGTTTTTATACCATTTAGGTTATACTGGCATTACAATAGTAGGTCCCTTACCAGTAGAGGTGGCAATCGGGCGGGTCGGGTCGGGTTCGGGTTCGGGTCGGGCGGGTCGGGTCAGTTTGACTTTCTGAAAGAAATCGGGTCGGGCGGGTCGGGTCGGGGTCGGGTCGGATCGGGTCAATTTACATGTTGTGTTTTTTCAGATCGTTGATAGATTTCAATTGGATTGAAGGTCATTTGATCTCGGGTCGGGTCGGGTTCGGGTCGGGTCGGGTCAGTTTGACTTTCTTAAAAATCGGGTCGGGTCGGGTTCGGGTCCGGGCGAGTCGGGCGGGTTTGTCGGGTCGGGTCGGGTTCTGCCACCTCTACTTACCAGTATAGTACCACATGTATTTTTCTTTTTCTGTTTCAACTGACTCTTTAGTACGTACAGGTAGAGATAGTATGTCGAGGATAGCCAGTGGGCCCCACACTGACCCTGCACGACTTGGTGGATTTGTGGCTAAGATCCGAAACCTCAAATTGAACTCATGCATCAGTCGGCTCTCCTGCAAAGGATTTCATAATGGTGCTTGCATACAGCCACATACCTCCCTTATTATCCTAAATGACACTGTGAGATAATGTGGGTAAATATTTGTTAATCCGAGAGTTGGTCGATCAGGATAGAGATATATTAATTGATATTTTCTTCTGGATTGGCGGGTTGGGTGTTAATTAGGTTATGATTTGTTGACCATACTAAAAATCGAAAGGGTATTGTTGGAATTTTTCCTGAAGAGTTGTGAAAGGGTATTGTTGGAATTTTTCCTGAAGAGTTGTGAAAGGGTATTGTTGACTCATATAGAACTTGTAATGTTTACTGGCTAACATTTGTGTGCTGAGACTCTCCTCTCTTAACAAAATGCAAGGAAGATCTAAGGGCAACCTAAAAAATGTTTACTCAGATTATGTAGCAATTACTTTTCTAATAAGACCGAACTTGAGACCTGCAAATCTGTATCGTCCTCTCCAAAAAGTAGATGTCACTACTAAAATAGGTACCACCCTTAATTAATTTTATTTATACATATCAACTGTAATATGCTGGAATTTGATATTCGAGAGTTGCTAACGTATCCTTTTAAAATGTTCTGACATTGCTGGGGTAAGTTACTTTGGAAAAACAGTAATGAAAAAAAAGGTACACTTGAAACATAAACCAGTAATGACTGGTGGACCCATTTGATACGTAAACCAGTAAAACATTAATTTGGAAGCTACTAGTAGTAATGCTACCTATATAGAAAAGGCTATAAGCAACAACCAATAGAGGACACAGTATGCGTTCACTGTTCATGCAATAGAACGTGCAACCAAAATCCGTCACCAATGCTAAATTAAAAAATGTGCGTTCAGTATGCACTGGTACCAGTACCGGATTAGATTATGCTTCTCATTTCTAAAGTCTTGTATGCACATACGTCGATGTTTTCGTTCCGCATTAAATTAGTCAAATTCAATATTGTTGTCTCTAATCGAATATCGAATGGTGCATGCATATTAATAGTTCAACTAACGGTTTAGATTTTAACCAATATTATTTTTCTTCTCCATTTCTTTTATTATTATTTTACCATGTATTAATAGAAGGTTTAAAAAATTTGTCTATCAAATAAATTAACCATTAATTATTTTTAAGTTTTTTTTAAAAAAGAAAACTATCCATCCTATAACTTTACTTAAAAAACAAAAAAAATTATTTTATTAAATAATAAATTAATTTTACTTATAAAATTTAAGAGTTTTTGTAATTGATTTAGACATAAATTATACCTAAATAAAATATTATTTATTTATAATAAAAATATATAAGTATTTTAAAAGAAAAAGATTAGAATTATTCTAGTGCAGATAAAAAGGCACATAGAATATTGTGTTATGGAATGGTAAACTTGTAATTAGCCAAGAAAAGTTTGCTACAATTTTTTTTCTTGCTTTTTAACGTTGTATTCCCTTGATTACCCGCTGATACGTAGACAAATGATTCTGTTGGCTATTATACGCGTTGATAAGCGCTAACAAGTTTACAATAAAATGATCGAGTGCCTGTGTACTTTCGAGCAAATAGTTGTGTAACTGCAGGTTGTAGTGAATTTTTTAATTTAGATATAAAAAAATATCATATGATAATATATACGTCATTCTAATATGAAAAAGATTAATAAATGCAAGATCAATTATAAATGTTATATCAAATATAATCTCGCATGATTTCTCTCAACCTTTAATTCTCTTCCTCTTATATGGCAAAAAAATGAAAAGGAATATAAAATAATGGACGCTATCGTGTTTGTCTGATTAGTCAAAATTAGTGGATTGAAAAAATCCATCCGGTCCAACATGTCCCGGACCGATCCGTGCCCGCGGATTGGACCGGACCGGACCATGCCCGACCCGTCCCCTACCACGGTCCGATCCAACGGTGGTTCGGTTCTCCTTTCACCCAAAATCGGCCCGGACCGAACTAGAACGTGGACCGTGCGGGATCGTGGACTAGATCGGACCGGACCATGACCCGGACCAACTTTTTATAATTTTTGAGTATTATTCGATTTTTAAATAATTAAAAATATAAAATTAATCAATGAAAATTATTATTTAAAAAATAACATCAATTTATTTTTTTATTTTCATAATTTTTTGAATTTGTAAAAAAAAAATGTACCGGACCATGCCCGACCGGTGGGGGTCGGACCCGGAGGCCAATGGTGGGCCGTGTTGGATTTTTCTGAATTTGGCCCGCTTAGACCCGTCCCGTATGGACTGTGATGGACCGTGGACCGTGCCGACCCATGGCCCGGTGATTAGGGTTTGATTCGAAATAGATAGGCAATTTCGAACACAAACCATTGTCCGAAATTCGATTCATTAAAAATTTAAACTATTTGATTCGATTCGTAAATAGTTTGAAATTGAATTACAAAATAGTTAATTTTCATAATTCATACTAGAATGACAGAATCAAATACAAAATGTCATATAGTTCATACTTCATACCATATAACCAAACTTTGATATAAAATTTCGTACAAATTTCATTGTTCATTCAATAAAATTAACAAATTTTATAGGGTGACAGTCGAACTCAGTCACTCAGTGATAATCATATAAATAATCGGACGGCTTACAAATACTTAAGATTCGAACTATAATAGTTCGCAAACACCATTGGAATGAACTTACCATAATTTGAGTTTGATTCGATATAATTTCGAATCGAACTAGTTTGATTCGAAATTAATTTCAAACTGAAATCGAACAAATTTTTTTCGAAACAAACATAAACGAACTACGAACTTCCAATATTTCTTGCATTCCTACACATTGGTCCACAAATATGTTTATAAACTATTTATTTTATCATTCAATTAAAAATAATTAAAAAAAAAAGATAAAAGAACAATCTTTAAGATTTAGTCATCTTCCAGTATCGTCAGCCACGTGCGATAACCTCAAACAAGTGCTTTATAATTTTTGACATAAAATGGTACTTTAAATATTATTATTTGAATGGCCTATACAAATATTTTTTAAAAAGTCAAACTGTTCTTATCCGATCCGAACTTGACCCGACCCGATCCGAGATCAAATGACCTTCAATCAAATCGAAACCTATTGAAGAGCTGAAAAAACACAACATGTAAATTAACCCGATCCGACTCGGTCCGACCCAATTTCTTCCAAAAGGTCAAACTGACCCGACCCGCTCGACTCGAACCCAACCCGACCTGCTTGATTGCCACCTCTAATTTGTATGATTAATAACTTTCGATGCTTATTATATGACTATCACTGGATTTCCTGAATATGTGTTCTTAATTTAATTAGCCGCTCCAAACTCTTAATCTTATCAGACACATTTTCATGGCGGTTATCACCCAAACATAATGTCTGCTTGCTCCACATCTCCCATGTACGTAACCACACGCCAGTGGGCCCAAAGACTATTTCACTCCGTAAAAAAATATAAAACTTCCTACTTTCATAATTCAATAGCAGGGAAAACATATCATTAAGGGTGTGACGATGCTATAGAAGAGGAATAAAAAATCTCGTGATTGGTGTGGAGGAGAAAAATCTACTTGTGAAATATTGGAAGTTGACGGTTATCATCTATGTCGTTCATGCATAGATCGTCCATGGCAATGAATACTATGGTCATATTCACCTTTATTATTTATGTTCTTCGTCTTTTTTTTAATAAACTCACTAATATCATTTTAAGTAAATCATTCTTGCATGCCACCTTATTAAGTTCCCTTCAGTCATTCAATTAACATTTTTTTCGCAGAAAATCATGTCATATTTTCCTCTGAATATAGTATCAAATTATTGGAAAAATGCATTTAATTTTTCAAATTTATTTAACGTGAGATCCATTATTCATTGGTCCATTAACTCAATTAGTAAAACTGCTCTCTGGTGAAGTTCAAAGAATGGGTTTTGTGAAGAAGCAACTGTACTCTTATTTTTCAGTTCATAATTAAGTTTTGCATCAATGTTTTCTCATAGTATCTTAGGCCAAGGCTAAGCTCAATAAGCACATAAAAATAGATACTCTGTAGGATTTGGTTCCACTGACATTGCTATACGGGTGCACTGGAATAGATTTTTCCATAGAAACTTTTGGTGATACAATAGTTTTTATTACCTTTATCCTTGGAAGAACAGTCTATTCCGAACTCAAAAGGAGGTTTGTCTTTTGTGAATTCTATAGAATGCGGTCCAAATATTATTTTGTTAATTGTTATTAAACTATGCAGGTAGTAGACCGTGCTGCCCAATTCGTGCTCATGCTAGATGCACTAAACACTGATCAACAACAAAATTAAAATTTTTCTATAACAATTTATCAAGGACAGTCTTTAGATCCTAAGAGTATGGAAGTTGTCAATGTACTAGTCTCATGTACAAATATGTAATATAGTAGCCTTACTGACCAGGTACAATACTTGTATGCATTATTCACTGAAACGTTGTAGTAGCCATAACTTGTTTTGGAATTATAACTCTTAGGTAGATTATAGTGAATTAAGTGCATATAAGGTTTTAGTTTTCAAGATTTAGCAAATATATCACCGAAATTGCAGCAGAGAGAGAATCCAAAAATATTATTGTCTTGCTAATCGCGACTGGCCGAGCCAATCAATCGTGCTATTATGCACTATTCCACCAACCTTAATAGATGAGATTGTCTCAATCCATCCTTGTTCATCTGATTGAAAGTTGTGAAACAAAAATACTCAAAACAAAAAGTAGTTAAACGACACCATAGTTTTATGGTATTATTATTGTAAAAGATCATTATTGGATACAATAGTGTGTTAACCCAACCGCTACGTCCACATGCTATAATAGTGTCTTTAATGGTACTAGAGTAACTGTACCTGACCAAACTGGCATGTAATGAGCTGTTATCTTTGTTGACCAAACATTTACTGATGAAACTCAAGTCAACATGGAAGATCATATTTTCACCTTAGGTTGCAAATGAAAGGCAACCCAAGTCATTTGAAGCAGTAGAAGCATCCACTCCAGGGGTCTCAATGGAAATGTTGAAGGTAGCTGTATCATTGATTATTGGGTAACCATTAACATGTGGTACATGCCTCGCAGGAGGGATAGGTGATCTGCTTTTTCCATGACCAACAACAAAAAAGTTAAACAGGAGTTATGCCAAAGTAGATATGGTTTCTTTTTATTGTTTGAAACTGCAGCTTTTAATCTCTTTACAATTTGGTTGTTCCTATATCTTTCAAATTTATTTAAGTCAGAAAATAGTCAACCAGTTTCATTGGGTGGTCAAATTGAAAAGGGACAGTCATGGTGGATTAAATATTTCAGGATAATTTCAATATAAATAGAATAATATAATTTCAATAATTTTGGTCCAGCTGCTCATGTTATTTTGGAGGGTAGGCATTACAAAGAAAGATATTTTTGGTATAACAGAATAATATACATTCTCTTGTTGAATATCATGCAAGGTGCTTGGTGGCTTTGCAAAGATATTCTCTATGCACCAGGTTATGCATGCAGCTAATTTGGAGTTTGCCCGCAAAAAGTTAATCAGAAGGAAATTTACAATCAGCTAGTTTTCTAATTCAGATCAATTATGACCCCATGTCATTTAGTTGGAACTGTCAGTAGGGTTAGGTTTTGAGATTCAGATCAAATTTGGAGTTTATAGATGAGTTGGGTTTCTGGTCTATTTTATTTCAGGTTAGCCTATGTTCAGCTCGATGGCAATGGTGTATTGGGATTCAGATAGGGTAGTATAGTAGTTGATTTCTCAAACATACTTGGTCAGGTCGGGCATGTGTCCTGTTAGAATCTAATTCAGGTCCAAATCCAACTATTTATTTGAGTTTAGAACTTTCTAAAAAATGATTAATAGAATAGACAATATATCAGCAAAACTGACTAAGAACCATACTTGCAAGTTTGCAAGTATACTCATTAGAACCTCACTGGCATGATATTCTATTGGTACAAGTATCCTTGTGCAATTATGAAACATCATTTTTACAATAGAGAGTGTAGTAAAAATGTCAGCTGTATGTACTACTGGAGCTTGACATGTATGCAACTATTAAAATAAAATCTTAGAGTAGGAACAATGCAGCTGTATGTAGTACTGGAGCTTGACATGTATGCAGCTGTGCTATAAAATACTAGAGTACCTGGATCGTTCCTCTTTGGGGACAAAGTTCGATCAGCAAAGGATCTTTATAGAAGCCTGTCACTGGTCAAGATAGAGAAATTGTGCAAGAAACTGGCCCAAGCAACGAAATAAGCATGTAGGACTAGAGAAAGGGGATATGTTTCCACAGCGACTTCGTCGCTCTGCCGTTAGTGGCGCTGTAGATGCTCCGACAAACAACGAAGGGAAACCTTGACTCAGGAAACCAAGCATTTTTTTGCATCCTCAAAAGCTTTACTGCTTTTAAAATCACCATCGTCATCTGAGAGTTTTTGTCTTTTGTTACTTCCATCATTTATTTTGAGTTTAGAAATAGAAAATTCGGCAAAGCTTTGCCATGATTGGGATATAAACCTTAAGCATCTAAAGGAAAACCAAAATAAATAAATGAATATGAGCAACTATTTCCAATCTCATCGTACCATAAATAGAACACATCTAGCATATTGCAAACATTTCACATTGGAGTACGCAAAACAGATTTTATATGGACACGACAACATACAAACCATTTGACAACTTCACACCTCTCCAATTATTTCATAAACAAATTATGCAGTATTATTTTCCACAAATCGCTTCACAGCCTAAGCAATATGTATACTTAGATAAATTTAACATACTAAGGCATTGATCTATTTTCTTGGATATGGTAAGGAAAAAACATTTATCTTGAAGAAGACAAATGTCCATTGCTTGTTAGAGGATATACATCAAGGGCAAAATCATTACAACATAAATAGATCGAATATAATTGTGTTGACAATAAAAACGTACAAGTGAATATTAGCACTTTTTTCTCATTACTGACCGAATAAGAACAATTGACTTGCTTTAACAAGTACTGGGCACAAAGAATACCGGTGTCTTTAGAAATAACACAATCAATGAGCACCATGTGATCATACTTAAGCTGAAAATTAGAATAAGAATTATTGACTCAGATGTACTAAGTTTTTGAAAGGTAAAGATGCTGCCAGTCCATTTATATACTTACCGAGAAGAGTAGTATGTGAAAAAGAAAATTTGGATTTATAATACTTCACAGAAGATGGAGCTCATTATAACATGCCCTCTTATTTTCTCTGTGAAATAAAAAAATAGAAAGAACAACAATCACATTATCATAAATCTGTAATTCCTTCTCATGGAACTGTATAGAGCTTACATATGAAAGGCCACTATCGAGACATCTAGAAATTGTAAGAGCATACAAAACAGTATATCATCCTGCACCTCTTTATCAAACAAATCAATAAAAAATGATACCAACAAAAAAAAAATGCAAAGAAGGATTACAAAACTATAGTGCTTAAGGCGGAGGAGGATAGTGGAGAACTTTTAGTGTCGATTCAGCCTTACCAAATCTCAACGAATAGTCTTTTCTTCCGTTCATCAGGTGCTTCCGATCACGGGATTCGACGTCTCGCCGCCATGCAAATTCTCTTTCGCATTTCCTCCACTTTTTTTGTTTCCGATCAGGGTTTTGTTTGGAAGGGAAAAGAAATCGTAATACTAACGGAGACTTAACAGAGGGCAATACCAATTTTGCCCTTTTAGAAATAAAGGGTCAAAATTAATTTGAACAAATTTTCAAAAAAAAATCTAATCATGTCCGAACAACTCTTTATTTAATATTACTTCATACTAATATATATATAAAATATTATTTTCACTATCATCATGAAATACTAATTCGCTAAATTAATGTTTTTTATAAATTAACAAATTTTATTTTTATATTTAAATAATTACTAATTCAAAAATAACACCATCCAAACACACCTGATTCCACTGCATCAATCCGAGGCTGGCCTGGCCCGGCCAGGCCCCAACGCCTCTTTCAGTCTTTTTTCTTTTTGACGAAACGCCTCTTCAGTTCAGTCTCCAACACTCTGACATGTGATGTGAGTTGTAACTAGCAAGCATCTGACAAGACAAGACTAGTGCTGACGACTTTATTTTAGACAGAATACAATGCTAAATATGCTATATCACCATTCACGTTAAAAAAACTCCTCCGCAAAACCCGACCCGCTGAATCTGTCTCCGCGACTCGCCCGATCCGATCCATGCTAAAATCTGTCAAATTCATGACTCATTAGAACCGGCGGGTCTAATACGGACGCGGACAAAAAAATTTAAAAAAAAAACTCGTGCTAGAGTCGACCCGTTTTAGACCCGTCCCGACTAGACCCAACCCGTCCAACCCGCCCTAACCCGTGCCCGACCCGGAAAACCCGTGAATCAAACCCGTCCGACCCGTCCCAAACCCGCAGAAATTCAAAAAAATGAAAAAAAAATGAAAAATAAAATAAAAAATAAAACCAATTTCATTCTATCTCATATCCTCACACAAACAACTTCATTCTATCTCTCTTCTTAATTCTCCAAACCAAACTCTCCCTCGTTAATTCGTTAATCATTAGATATTAGTAATTCTCTAATTATATTATTATAGTAATTTTGTTACATTATCCAAAAAAAAATCAAAAATATTTATTTTAGTGTTATTTAATTATTATTGTCAATTTAGCATATGTTATATTATTTGTCGTTAATTCGTATTAAAGTTTCGGGTTTTCGACAATCTTTCGATTCTGACAAAAAAGGTTAGTTATTAATATATATTATATTTTATAATTAGTTTATATTTTTTGGTAATTAGTTTTTTAAATATATATTTACATTTTTTTTGTCATTCATTTCTTTTAATTAGTTTTTATTTGATTCTATATTTTTTGTAATTAGTTGTATTTTTAATTTATAATAATTAATTATTTTTTATATTTATAACATTCATTATATATTTTTTTAATGTTTTTTAGTAATATCAAATGGCATCTCACAATCCCTCTCATGTCGGAGAAATGACACATCGATTGAGCGTTGAAATTTTTAGTGAAGATATGTCACGTTCTAATCCTCCGAACCCATACTATCAATAAAATTCTAACCCTCCGCATCCTTATTATCAACAAATTCTATAACAACAATATTATCCATCACAACCGCATATTGATCCTAATTACAACTCGTAAATCACTTCCTTTAGTGCCGGACAAGTTTCGACCTCATTTCCGTCAAGTTCTAATCAATATCCGCCAAGTTCCCAATATAATACCGATACAACAACTAGTGGTGGACTTCCACCATTACATCCAACGAGTGCGGGATGTTCCACACCAACACCCGACTCAAGCGTCCCGGAATCCCCGATCGAATCCGGAGCTGAGAAGAGAAGGAAGAGAGCTCCCCCAACTTATGATGCACCTTGGTGGCACTATTACGAACAAACTTTAGGTCCGACGGTGTTCTAATCAATGCACGATGTAAGGTAACTAATTGCAAAACTTCGTACAATTATTTAATAAAAAATAGTTTAAGTCAATTTAAAAAACTTGTCGATAAACACATAGTAAAAAATGAAGAACCCCAAGAAAGAGCCGATACCCGTATGGTACAAAGTTGTTTGAACTCGGACGGTACTAGAACTCTTGTCAAATATGACGAGAAATGAATGTTAAATGAGTTTGCTCGATACATAGCGAAAAAAGAACAACCAATAAGTATGGCATATTGTACCGATTTTTCCCGATTGGTAATTAGAGGTTGTGGTCAACCATTATACAAAAGGTTCTATCATAACAAAATGGTATCTGAGTTAAAAAAATTATGTTGAACGAAAAGTGAATTATTGGCCATATTTGCAGTTGTAACATATAAAATATCAATTACATCCGATATATAGACCGCCGGTAAACATTATCTTAGTTATAGTTGTGTTACCGCCCATTATATTGATCATGATTGGATTTTACAAAAAAAAAGTATTAAGTTTTCGAACCATGAATTATCCGCACACCGCACAAATTATTTATCAATCCATTATAAATGTATTGCATGAGTATAATTTGAAAAGAGATTTAGAGAATAAAATATTTTTAATTTTTTTTGATAATGCAAGCAATAATATTAGATCTATTGATTATTTTACACGTGCACTAAATCCAATTATGGATGGTAGAATGTTTCATAAAAAATGTGCATGTCATATTCTTAGTTTAACTGTTTAGGCGAGTTTGAAAATAACTTCCGTCAATAATTTAATTTATAAATTTAAAGATGGTCTTCATCATATTTATTCTAATAATATAAGAAAATAAGATTTTCATGCCTTGTGTGGACGATTAAATTTGAGCAAGTTAAGAGTATCATGTGACATAGATACACGTTGAAATTCAACATATATAATGCTACACCGTGTCATTCCATACAAATATGTTATAAGTGAGATCCTATGTAACTCACCCGAGGGATTATCATTATTATGCTCCACAGAAGAATGAGACCAACTCGAACAACTTCACATATTTTTAGAAGTTTTCTTCAACGCAATTGTCCAACTATCATGCTTACCATTCGTGCATCCGTCGAAGTGTTCAGGATTTGACCTCCGTGATACACATTGATCATCAATATTTTCGTCTCTACAATATGAACAATAAACCCTACAGTTAGTGTATTTTAATTTTACAGAAAAAAATAATAGTCTAAATAGACAAAAAAACTTACAATGTTGGTGAGACGAGAGTGGTGAATATGAATTGGCTATAGATATGTTGAAAAATGAAAATTTTAGTTGGAAGCTCTTACAACAGTAACATGACGATTTTGAAGAAATGGTTGGCTGAAAGAAGATGAAGAAGAAAGGGGCTGAGGGTTGCTATATATTAGTAGGAAGCCCCAGAATAAATGTTCTAGCAGAGCATGATTTAAATTATCAATATGTTTATATTTTTTATCATTATATTTGCTAGAATAATTGGATTTTAATTGTTATTGTAATATTTTAATTTGTTTGACATTATTTTAGAATAATATATTAATTGTACTTATATTTGACGTCGTAAACCTTCATTTTAATTTTTATTGTAATATTTTAAATCAATCTACTAACTGTTGTGCTTTGTTTTTAATATAATACACAAATATAAAAAAAAACTGGGATCAAGTTTCAAATTTGGTTCAGGCACCTTGAACCGAGTTTGAAACTCGGTCCAGACTAGTTAGGCTAAAATCAGGATAATTTTTATTAGTTTCATTGATTTATTTTTTTTATTTACTAAAAAAATTCTCGCGGATCTACCCGGACTCTAATTGGAAATTGGTGTTCACAGAGCGGTCCGAAAATAATTTTCGAGACATGGTGTGCTCTGCTCATTTTAACATTTAAAATATGACTAGTGCAACCTTAGATCAATCTAAAGAATATTTAGACTTCATTAAACAACACTAAAAAAATAATAATGGAGTCTTAATAACTTTATGATATTTGATGCTGTTTAAAATATGTCCTTTAAATAATATGTTCATTTATGTTTGTCTATTTGATGTTGTTTAAAATTTAATATCAACATAGATTTTCTGAAGAAGTTTAAAGATTATTTGGTAATTCTTGAAAATATTTTAAAGGTCAATGCATTGAAAATGAAAGTCCAAAGCAATAAAACTCTATGTTATTTAAAGCCGATCCAATAATATTTTTATGTAAGCTAAAGAAAAAGTATGATGAGCTTAATTAATTAACTGCTTGGTGCAGAACTTTAAATGGAATTCGGAAAAGCAAACTTAGACTATCTTAAATAATCTTAGACTATGTAAATAGTATTTGTCAGTCTATGAACAACATTCATCTATTTTTTATTAAAAAAACTACGTAGGGCTTGTGGTGCAACCTGGTTCGAATTATTTTTTCGGACCAGGTGAGCAACATGTACAGTATAGATAGAGATGGAGGGATTGAATTTGTAATACAATGATCCAAATCCTGAAAATTGACTACAACCAAATGTTTTTTCTTTTATATTCGTATTATAGTTTTGACCCGAATTTTTTTTCGGTCCATGCGAGATCATAGAAATAATAATTCAATCATTTTATTATATGTGAAAAAAAAAATTATTTAAAAAATTGTATGTTAGGACAATATTTTATTTGTATAAATTTTTTATTTTTTCAGAATCTCTCTTCGACTGTCTAGTATGACCCGGAATAATATCTTGGCCTCCATTTTTTTATAACGAGGACAAAAACATTGAAGGACTCGAGATATTATTTCTGATCTCAGTTGAACTTTTTTTCTGGTCAGAAAAAAATTGGAATCAATTCAAAATTTGATATAAGTTTATTCTAAATAATTAGGACTATATGCATTTACAATTTTATTTTTTTAATTAGTTAATATGTTTCAAATGTATATAATATAAAGTTAAACTTATAATAAAAATTAGATATATCTTTAGAAGTACTTTAAGTAAATTTTTTATAATCAGAAATTTTTTTGAAGGATTTGAGATATTAATTTGAATTCTTCTAATCAGTCGAAAAAATAGATGTTCGTGCCAGATTCCAAAAAAAAAAAAGAATTTCTAAAAATAAAAAAAATTGATGTCAGGAGGATTCACATGTAAGTGGCCCGTGCTTCCGTTCTATGTCCAGTCGGTTTGAATTGATGGTTTCCTTCCCTCAATCTACGTGGCAGATCCAACTATTGTCGAGTATTATCTCATTTCGTACGTCTACGGCCTATGACATTTAATTGCATTTAAAAATGTCTGCTGCTCTTTAATGACAGAATTTATTTTTCCTTCCCCTTGACCACTCAAGAGAGATGGCCGCCAAATGCAGCACTCACTTGTGGGTTAAGGGCTTAAGGCTGTGGATTGTGTGGCTGTAGGGAACCAAGGTCGAAAAAAAGAACTTTTGGAAAGAAAAAATCTATATTTTTGAAAGAAAATGATTTATTTTTTAAAGGATTTTTTATATATATATTTTTTTATGATTGGATCTAGATAGAATCATAGAGATGACAATTGGGCGGGTCGGGACATTTTGATCTTCTAAAAAAATTAGATTAGGTCGGATTAATTTACATATTGTGTTGTTTTAGATCTTTGATTTCAATTGGATTGAAGATCATTTGATCTCGAGTTCGTATCATATCGAATCAGTTTGATTTTTTTTTAAAATCAGATTGAATCGGGTTCAAATCTAAACGGGTCGAATAAATTTTTTGGATCAGATCGGATCAGATTCTGCCACCTCTAGACCTAGAGATAGACTAACATACTTTCATTTGTATTTTGACATACCATAACGGTTCAATTTTTTATTTTTCGTACTTCGAAATATCAATAGTTTAATAAAATCTTCTAAAATATCAATTTTTTTTAATAATTTTGAAAGTTGATTTCTAAAATAGTAGCAAAAATATCAATATTCATATGCCAAATCAATTTGTAAAATAATTAAAGTTAGCAAAAAGTTCTAAAAATGATATTTTTTTTACTAAATTATCAGGATTCACATTTTGTTTATGAAAAATAAAAATTAAAGCTATTAGATGTTTGAGTTGAATACAAATGAAGATACGTTAGTCCATTTTTGGATCTGGATGGATAAAATACCAATCTTGTGGAAAGACATGTTTAGGTCTTTGTAGAAGAGATGATTACAACACAGAAATGCGAAAATCAAAAGAAAATACTATTTTTTTAAGAGGAAGGTAATTCGTTGGCGTGACTCTGTTAGTACTGAAGCAGTTTAAATTCAGTAAAAGAGAGTGGTAATTCATATTAAGTTGAACCGTTGGACTGCCAAAGTTATTAATCATGTAGTTGGTTGCCTCAATTCAAGTTAGATATAAAGCACAAATCTTTCTTTTTAAAATATGCATGCCTAGCTGAAAAGATAAAAACACAATAATTAAACCTAGCTAGTGTCATGGTTCTCAACTTTCAACAAGTATAAACACACAGAATAACATTTGAAGTACATTTTGAGTTCCTGAGATTAACAGGTATATTCAGTAGGGCACAAAAAGAAAAAGCAAAAAGAACATAGTATAACCATCCATAAATAACAACCAACTTAATTTACTTCTTGCACCCATTTTTAATCTCTAAATTTGGGTGATTGACAGAGACAACACCGTCGTTTTCAGCTAATATCATGTACTTATCTTTTCTGGTTAAACCGGTACACTCAAACCCCAAAGCATTTCCCAACAGTCTCTGCACTCTATTTGCCACGTCAACAGCAGTACACCCCCCAGCACATGTCAGTTCTTTCTCTAACCGGCCCAAGAACTCGACCCGGTAATACGGTGTCGGGTTCATCACTAGTAAAATTGGGTCCAGCCACTTGAGACCACTAGCTGTGGTGCCGTAGAAAACACTGACTTTCACATCCACCGCCACTGGCATGATTTTATCAGTCATTTCAGCAAATAAGGGGCTGAAACGTAACAGGTACGGCTCACGGCATGTTGTTCCTTCTGGGCACACTGCTAATTCACCTACACTTAACAATTTTCTCATTGTATCAGCATCCTGCTTCCTATCTCTTGTCAGTCGCACAGTTTTGATCGGAGCAATAAATTCTGACACCCAGCTCAGACTATATGTCACTGCTGGCACCGGTCTTTGTAATGCTGTAGTAAGCAGGATCGGGTCAATTAGAGTCCTGTGAGTGCATACATACAACACTGATTTTTCAGGGTTTTCAGAGCCAGAGCCTAACAGTCCCCCGATACGCAAATGGACACCGCTTACAGCACCAAGCAGAAATGACACTTTGTAAGGAAGGATTATGCCGATTATCAAGCGAGCAATAGCAACAAAGATGCCCATTGGGATGTAGAAGAAGACTGACAGGAAGGCGAGAGGGGTTGGGAGAAAAGCGAGCCTGCCATCATGAAAGATAAGCGGTTTCGGGTACTTGTCTCGCGGCAGTTTGTTTGAATTTGAACTTGTGCTTTTACTGATGACATATGTTTCCTGAAATATATGATCAATGCAAAACGCGTGAAAACATACCCTTCAGTTAAATTTCTTAAACCAAATGAGAATTCTGGTTAGGATATCCACCCTGAGGTCAATGTTAGCACATGTTCCTCTAATTGCATGCAATGATTGATTGTTAAGCTTGCCGTGCCAGTAACTGTTGGAACTTGGAAATATTAGTTTGGAAAACTTAAAATTTCATTTTAATATCTTTTTAATATCTTCATTAGTTATATTTAAAAAATTTAGGACTAAACTGAATAATATAAAAAGAGAGAGGCGCCTGCCTCTGCCGCACAGATCACTCTCCCTTTTATTTCGTTCGTGCAGAGATAAATCTCTGCATATTTAATACAAGGAATATCAGTTTCTCCCTTTGTTTTTTCATCCGAGAAACGGAACAAAATAAATTCTACTAGATTGTCACCTGATAATTAGCTGTACGACGACCTTATTATTAGATTAACACAAGTTTTCACACAACCTCTTATTCTCTCTAATTAAAAAAAAAAACTCTTGTTCTCGGTTTGCTATTTTTTTTATTTGAGAAAGCGTAGATCAAAATGTACGTAATAAAATATTTGACTGAATCGTGGGTACAGCTACAGAACGGTACCATGACACAAGTAGGGCTGTCAAAAGTGGGTCATTTGACCGTTTTATTTTGTGGCTAATGAAACGGAATAGTCAAAGATTTCAATTTCATTTCAGTGACAAAACAATTAATGAAATTATAATACCTTTCGTTCTTAGAACGGAACGATCAACGAAATCTGCTTATTCCATTTCGCTAGTTTCGTTAGTTTCATTTAGCATTCTACTCAGCTGCTATACTTTCGATTTCAGATTATCAACAACGAAGAAAACTCTTATACACATCTTCTGTCTCGCACTCTCACCTAATACCGCTAATCTTCGTCTTTTCCGCCGCTCGCTCTCCTCTTTTCATATTACGGAAACCAAACCCTAATCTCTTTTGTCTCGCTCAGTTGCTCTCCTCTCTCGCACTAAATCTATTCTCTCCCTTTCTCGCTTAGCCGATCTCCTCTCTGACACCTTTGTCACACTCTCTGGCTGTCTCGATCAGCCAATCTCCTCTCTCTCTTATAAGTGCTAAGAAATGACTCTTAGAACCATCATTTCTTTGCCGTTAGTTCGTAAGTCTTGCCCAAGCATGCGACTAGTGCCTTTCTTCGACGATCTGTCTCAGTTTCCAGTACGGATGCTTAGGGCCAAGGGAAAGGTGAAGAAACAGATCAACCGGACCGAGAGACATGTGACATATCATTGATGGAGGCATCGTCAACGCCACCAGGTGATCGAATCGTTGCTTATATATTGTGTTGTTGAAGGAAAGAAAAAAGACAAAAAGAAAGAAAGAGAGAGAGAGAGCTAGAGAGGTAAAATTTATTTCCAAATTATAACTATTATGTTTTCATTTTTTTTTGTCTTACTATCTGTCTTTCTTAGCCTGTTATTTCTTCAGTTTTGTTGCTTATTGTCTGTCTATCGTTGCAGGTCTTGCTCTTACTATTTTTTTCTCTTACTATATGTGATTTTGCTGGTCTTTATTGTGTGAGGATGACTGATTCAGATTTTATTATATCTGAGCATAATATTTCTAATGATTAGTAAGTTTTTTTGAACTTGATTGAGCTTTTTAGTAACTGCCAGTATGTTAGCATGTAAGAAATAAAATTAAACTTGAGCAGTTGTTAGTATGTAAGTATGTCAATACTTGTATGTGCTCAGGATTGGTTGCGTGCTTCAGTTACTGGTATGTGTTCTGTCTGTTCTTGCTCTTTGCTATTACTGTTCTAATTGTAACTCTTATTGTCTTTTTGTTTGTCTGTGTTATGTGATAGAAAATAGTAAAAAATTTGGTGATACATTATGGTCCAGTGATGAGGAGACACTGAGTGATGGTGTATGTGACAGTGGAACATGAAATTGTATGTCAGTGTAACTCTTTTTTATGATTTTGTTGGCTTATTGTCTTGCTGGCTTGTTATTTGTTACTTAGTTTGGTTGTTAGTTGTTGGCTTGTTACCTTATAGTTGTCTAGTTGTAGCCTGGAATCAGTTACTCTTTAGCTCTCTGGATCTCAAGAAGTGACTTTCAATAATGTTAGAGATTTTACATGTTTACATATTTAGTCATTAGTTGAGATTGATAAAATGGTTGAGATTGGTATATGAGTGAGAAAAAAGTTTGAGATCCGAGTTGCTGGTATTTGGCTCCATGTTTCAGTTAGTTATTTAGTAATATGGCTGAGAAAAGAGGTTGAGATCACTGATATTTGATTTCGTGTTTCAGTTATCTACTTGGTCTTTTATGGTTGTAATATGTAAGTTTTTAGTATGTGTGTTAGTATGTGCAAGTTTGTAATATGCAAGTTTTTTAGTTGATGACTCATTATAAATTTAGGCTGGCAGTAGTATGAAATTGTAATATTTTAATTTTTGAATCATTGCAATTTTTTTATGTTTTTTAGCAATATTTGTTCTGATTGAAATTGTTCAAAAACTAGTTTGTTAAACGATCAGAAAATTTTGATTGTTTTGTACATTTTAACTGTTTTTGTTGAACACAACGATCAACGAAACGTTATGGTGTTCTGTTTATTATACGAAACAGTTAACACAAAATAAATTTCAATCATTCCCTTTAACAAAATGACTAACACAAGTGATCACTTCTGCGATCGTTTTAAACGTTAGACAGCCCTAGACACAAATACCAGAATTTGCCATTATCAATGGGCTTTTAAAAAAATAAAAAGGTTTATAAATACGTTATTCTAGATTGATACAGGGAAATTAATTTCATATAATTTTATTATGGTTTGATAGATTATCAAAAATCATTAAAATTTTATATAATTTATAAATATTTTAATCAAATAATAATGAAATTACATTAAATTTGAAACACTATCAATAAATTATTTTTATCTTTAAATCTTCTTTTATATATTTAAAAAAAACTATATCATCAAAGATTGTTAAAATAACGTAATGTCAAAGTATCCCTCCCCTTTGCCTAAAATGCGACCTAACCAAATGAAGGTAATTAAATGATATGCATGTTGCGGTGGTGCCCAACATTGAGGCAAGGCGTACGTCTCTTCCATTAATGCAAGTAAAAAGTATGGTTGGCAATGGGCGAGCAACTTTTTTACTGGAAAATGACGTCATTATTCCAGCGTTAGAATATTAAAAAAAATAGAAGTGCACAGTAAGTATTAAATGCTACATATGCTGTGCGCAGTTCCTGTCCACCAATTTTAAATGTATGGAAAATTATATCTTTTATTCAACAGGAGAAGATTTTAGTTAATACATGGGGACACTTTTTTCATCCAGCATGTACAAAGTTTTGAGGCGTATAATAAAATTTTATTTGTCACTCACACTAGCGCAACAAAGAATTAATAAAAAGTAGGAATACTAAACGTCGTACGTACAGTATTATGGGATAAATACAAAGTTGGTGTACAATGTTTTCAAAAAATATATAAAGTTTAGTCTTCAAATATATTTTGATATAGATATCACTTTAAACAATTTAATCCGTATTTTAGATTCAAAAATAAAAAAATATGACATGACATACCAATGACAGTATAGAGTGATTTCCATATTAACATGAAATATTAATTACGTACCTTGCAGTAGGAAATCAAGAGATTATCACGAGTACTTCTTAAAAGACCTATATCAGCCTTGACCTCTTCGAACAGTTCTTTGAGTGCTCTTTGTTTTGCCACAAGGGCACTGCATGACACAAATCCAGTGAAATAATCTTCTCCGTTCGCCATCTCCAACTCGACCCCATAAACTTTCTCCACACCAAGATACTCTTTCAAAAACCTCTCCACCATGACCCTAGGCATGCTTGTCACCACCACCTTTCTCCCACATGAAGCCAATACTTCATATGCTTTGCAATCCAAATTCTCCAGGTAAAACTTTGGCAAAACAGCCCTTGCAACCAAGTTCATATCCTTTTTCCTCAGGCCGAAAAAGGTAACAAAGATCATGAGCCTTAGTGCAAGCTCTCCATTTGAGCCCAACAAGTAGATAAGAGGAGAGAAAAGCAGCAACAAAAGCGCTCTGAGGATGCCACCTCCTTCAAAGGCAACAAGCATGAAGAAAGGGAAGGGAGAGGAGGATCGGAGAAGTGTGCCATAGAAGTCACAGACTAGGGTTTGGTTCTCCCTTCCTTCCAGTGGGCACTTGGAGATGTCAGTATGTAGAGAGGGTGTGTGGTGCGCTCTAGAGGTGTTGGCTGTTGAGTTTTTGTGGTCGAAACCAAAAGCTTTGATCTTTCGAGCTGCTATCTTGAATAGAACTGGAAGAACCATTGATCTATCTTTATCCTAACCTTGCAATGCAACCTTCTACCTTTGATATCTATCTTGAGTTCGTCTTGTTCTCTTAAAAGGGATGCCTTAAAGAAGTTGCAGAGGTGCAGTTGCGTCTGTGTTGTGTGTGAGAGAGAGAGGTGCAGAGAAGGCAAGTGAGTATTTATAGAAGTTTCAGATTTTTTTTTAAATATAATAATTATAAAAATTATATTATTAATAATAAGAGTGATAAAAACAAAATTTTAAATCTACGAAACAAACGCGTCACTGTCAGTGACGTCTTTACTGAAACGCGCCACTGGCAGTTGCGCGTTTGTCTCCTACAAATACCAACCGCGCAAGTATCTATCTGTACGTGTATTTATAGTGATCAAAAACTCATTTTTAGGCAAACGCGCCTTTGTCGGTGTCGTGTCGCCAGCGGCGGTGGCGCGTTTGAGTAAAGACGTCACTGACAGTGACACGTTTATATAAAGATGTCTTGCGATGGACGTGTTTGTTCTCGCGCCGGCATGGCGTGCTGTCATTCGTAGATTTAAAATTTTACTTTTATCACTCTTATTATTAATAATATGATTTTTATAATTATTATATATAATAAAATCTGTAAAAGTTTGGAGACAAGGTAGTTGAGGCGTAAGTGTTGTTACTTATAATGCAATCCAATTCAATTCAATTTTGACAAAAATGAAATATATTTACGCCGTCTTTCGGTAAATTTAAATGGGTATACATTTATAGCACTGAAATGGAACTCCTTGGGACCAAAAGTCCAACAATTTGACGTATGTGTATACGCATCTAGCTGGTATATGGTACAAGACATTTGGTCGTATACGCGTCTTTGCATAATCAAGAGTACCAGAATAGCATCAAATGTTTCAGAATTCACACGATCTAAAAGACATGCCAGGGAAGAAGATACTGACATATTACCAGTGAATCGATGATTTTCTATATCGCTGAGACGTGGAAGGAAAATTGAAAGTCCTTGCTGTAACTTTCTTAGTACTAATCGATCATGTGATAATTGAACCTTGTTCCTTTTATACTTTTTTTTTGTTTAATATACATTTAAGCAGGGACGGTGCCATAAAAAATAATAGGGATAGGCAAAATATTGGGGCATAAATTCATAACTATTACATATTTCAGGTATATTTCTTGAAAAAACCAAAGAAATGGAAGTATATTTTTGAAAAAAAAACTGAGCCAGGGTGAATATGGCTCCGCCCCTGCATTCAAGTCCGTGTAGTTTCAAAAAGTTGATGATGATTTAACATGCAGAGACCAATTAATGCTCCTCTCTTCTCATGCCAGCAAAGCTGAGAAAGGTACTATTGATAGGGAATTAGTCAGAGAAAGGAACTGTGATTGGTATAGTATCTTTGGGTTATTATGGGTCAAAGCATATTGTAAAAAAGTCACAAAGTTGTTTCAGTAAAAAATAATCGTAGTATTTACCGTTTTTTCAGAAAAAAAACTACAAAATATATTCTTTTGCCAAAATTTCACATTTGTTTTTCTGCATATATGCTCATTCAGATAAAATATTTAATATCACATATAATGAAAGAATTATGCATGAATTTTAAAATATGAATTGAGGAATTTTTTTTTATCATTGTGATTATTTATTATTTTGACTTTTATTTTTTATTATTTTTAATATATATAAAATATTATTTTAATATTTTTATTTTAATATCTAATTATTTAATGAATTTAAATCTGATAAATTACTATATCTGATTACTGACCAGATCAAAATCCTGCATCCGTTCTGTTGATATAAAAGTTGCAGCCTCAGTACAGCTGTGAACGGTTTAATGCGTGATATCTTCCAATGAATTTCATTTAATCTTCTTTAATATGATAGATGCACTGCAAGATTCGATTAAGCTACCCTAGACTCTAGTGAATAGGCGTCGATTTCTTCTTTGCCTTCTTTCTGTTTTCTTTTCTTTTCTTTTTCAATTTGTTATTATGACAAGAAACGAACCTATGTATGTTATTCTGAGCAGGTCCGAATCCATGGGACAACTATCTTTATTGAAAAAAAAATCTAAAAATATTTTTATAATTATGTATATTTCAGAAAAAAATTAAAAAATATATGCTTCCATCTAAAAAAATTTGCTTTCCGGACTAAAATCTGAATTCGTCTCTAATTCTGAGGCCACAGTCAACGCGAAAAAGACAGCTTTTATACTGACAATGAACTTTATTAGCCTATGTGATATATCACAGATTTTTTTAATAATAATTATTATTAAATTAATATTATTAAAAATAAGAATGAGCTGTAAAATTTCAAATATACGAATGGCAGCGCGACACTGGCAGTGGCGCGTTTGCCTATTATATAAACCAAACGCGCAGATGCTCATCTGCGCGTTCGGTGAAGAGACAAAAAAAAGAGAGAAAGAAAAAGAAAGAAAGAAGAAGAAGAAAGAGGAGATAGGTTCGGTGAAGAAAAAAAGAGAGAGAAAGAGAAAGAAAGAAAGATTCCGTTTGACAAATCAAGGAATAGTTTTGGAAGAGTGGTAATTTTGAAAGGGTGATAGAATAGTAATTTTTTTGGAAGAGTGGTAGAAGAGTGGTATTCTTGACTATTCGGAAGAGCGAAAATATCGTTTGGCAGTTGTTACTCAGAATAGTTAAAATATGAATAATTATGATACTAATAATGATGATGATAATAATAATCATAATAGTAAGATAATAATAATAATAAAGTAATTAAAAATAATCATAAAAAATAATAATATTATAATAGTAATATAATAAAAATATAAACATAATCATAATATAGTAATATAATAATAAAAAATTATAATTACAATCATAATTATAATAATAATAATAATAATATAATAATCATAATAATTTAATAATATAATCATAATAATCATAATCATAATCATGATAATAATAATTATAGTCATAATCATAATCATAATCATAATAATATAATAATAAAAATATAATCATAATCATTATAATAATTATAAATAATTATAATTATAATAATATAATAATAAATTAGTCATAAATATAATCAACATATAATAATATAATACAACATAATAAAATAATAATGAAGTAATAAAAAATAATCATAATAAATAATAATATTATAATATTATAATAGTAATATAATAAAAATATAAACATAATCATAATATAGTAATATAATAATAAAAATTATAATTACAATCATAATTATAATAATAGAATAATAATAAGTAATCATAATATAATAATCATAATCATAATCATGATAATAATAATTATAGTCATAATAATAATATAACCATAATCATAATCATAATAATAATATAATAAAAATATAATCATAATCATAAAAATAATTATAAATAATTATAATTATAATAATATAATAATAAATTAATCATCACTATAATCAATATATAATAATATAATACAACATAATAAAATAATAATAAGTAATAATAATCATAATCATAATCATCATAATATAATAATATAATAATAAATAATCTTGATCATAATAATATAATAATAAAATAATTATATTTATATTCATAATATAATAATATAATATTAAAATTATATTTATAATAATAATAAATAATATAATAATACTAATGATAACGATAATATAATAACAATAATGATAATAATAATTTAATAATAATAATATAATAATAATAATAATAATAAATAATAATCATAATATTAATATAATAATAAATTATAATTATAAATATAATATAATAATATAATAATACTAAACCTTAATCATAATTATAATATAATATAATTAAACAATAATCGCTATTCCAACGAGAGCTAATCCGGTATTCCACCTATAAGTTGGTATACCGGATTAGCACTATTCTGCACTATTCTACTTAGTCTAAAATTCGTTTGGCAAATTAATTCGTCGGAATAGCTATTCTATTCTAACTTTTTGCTATTCCATTGGGTGCCAAACACTCCCAAAGAGAAGAGAAAGAGGAGAGAGAGGAAGAAATAGAAGAGAAGAAGAGAAGGAAAAGAAGAAAAAAAGAAAATTATTATCGAAGATAAATTTTATTTATTTAAATAATTAAAATTGAAATATAAATTATAGATTAATTACAATATTATTTAATTATAGATTAATTATTAATTAATTATGTAGATTAAATTATATAATTATTTAATTATAATTTAATTATAGATTAATTGTAGATTTAATTATAAAATTATAATTATAGATCAAATTGTGTAATTGTAATTTATAATTATTTATTAATTATTTGTGTAGATTAATTATATAATTAATTAATTATAGAATTGTGTAATTGTAGATTAATTATTGATTTAATTGTAGAATAATATATATTTAATTAGGCTTTAATTATAGAATAGATTAATAACTTTTATTTATAGATTAATTTTTGAATATAATTTAGTTATAGAATTTATTTATTATTTAATTATAGAATAGATTATATAAAGTAATTTCAAATTAAATATGAATTAATTATAAATTAATTATGAAATATTTTTTGTACTTGATAATGACAAGCGAGCAACGAAATGTAAATGTAATCATTTATCTACCTGAAGACAAATATCGGACACACTATAGTTAGGCAGAGGTATATTATATTTAAAATAATAATAAAATACATATATATGAGAAACTAATTATGAAATAAAAATTATAGAGAGATGGGAATGTCATTCGTTTCCGCACTCATCGCCCGACGATACCATACGTAGGGATTCAAAATGCCCAAATCCCATTAATGCTCAAGTCATGCGGAAAGAATAGTAGAACAAAAATTTTACTTTACTTAAGTTAGGGATTAAAGTATGTCGGATAATAACCGAGAGTTACAGACATTTAATCCTTTACAAAAGACGGGAAAATATTATTTTACTGATGATTACAAGAGATACACACCTCTTTAAACCTTTATTGATCTACTCCATGATTGATTTCTTAAACATTAATCTACTTAACAATTAAATAGATTAATATAAGATGTTATACCTCGCTTCCAAATTTCAATTTGAATGAAAATCGGCTTGTCTCGGAGCACCAAACGTCGATGCCTCGTAGGTTATCCACCGGGAATGACCGAGAGCGGTTTATTTCTTTTGCCGAAATACCGTAAACCGCGGTTTCTCGCAAAAACACTATTCACCCGAGAAAAGACGAAATAGTACTATTCACGACTCGCAAGAATTTGTTTCACAAATGTGCGAAATACCGTAACTTTCGTAAAAACACTATTCACCGATCCGTGAATTACGAAACAACCGTATACCGAGAGGAGAAAGTGGAACCGATTTGGTGGAAGTTTCTCTCTCACCCTACCCTCTATTTATAGAAAATGTGAGATTGGCAAATTACCAAAATACCCTCATGAATAGTAGGGAGGTTCCAATGTGAAAAGACCAAAATACCCTTAAAGTTCATCCAATTTACCAAAACGCCATTGGGCTTTTTGGCCAAATTACCGAAATACCCTTGGGCTTTTGGACAAATTACCAAAATACCCTTGGAGGTCATCATGGGCTTTTCATGGACCTTTTTGGGCTTTTCGGATTTTGGGCTTTTTTGGGCTTTTCTGATTTTGGGCTTTTTTGGGCTTTTCTGATTTTGGGCTTTTAATTATTAATTAAGACTTTAATTATAAATGAGCTTTGGCCCATAATTCAAATCCATAATTAACATTTAAAATCCAAATCAAATATATATAATTGTCATCTACAATTATATTTTTCTCATTGTTGTTTCGGCGAATTTATATGACGTGTCCAACACGTTATAAATTCAATCTGATTTTTTACTTCTTGTCATATCTATGACAAATATAATTATATCATATATAATTAATTATAACCATCTTATTATTAATTATAAACAATTTATAATTAATCAATAAGATTCTCCGATTAACTCCTATACGGTGTGACCGACGGGATCCGTGTTATGTTGGTAAATAGAGTTAAAACCGTTTTAACTTCTATAATCATAGGAGGCATATGGCAGAATGCACTATGACCATCCAGTTACACAGATGATGATGTCTCTGTAATATCATGATCAAGTAAACTATTTACTTGTGTTTAATTCTTTTGTCTCATAGCTATCGGATCAGTTTCAAGGTAGGTATGTGTCATCCTTGCAAACTTAATCTTTTCTTGATCCGAGTAAATTATCAAATATAATTACTCTTGTAATTATATCTTGCTAGAGATAATCTTACTCTATCAAGGGCCCAAATGATGCTATAACTCGTATAGAAATACGAGGGACAATAGTACTTTTGGCAAACCATCTCTTCCTCCGCATAAGTTATGTATACCGAAGAACTACCTTTATAGCCACCTTTTACGGATAACGTTTGGTAGAAATCACACACATACATATCTTATGTAGGAAAGATGAATACCTCATACTTTAGAATTTAATACTGAACGAAAACATTAATGACACGAACACAATTCCATTTAATGTTTCATTCGGGGTCTATCAAATACGATGTTCCTAGAACATCTATCTATGTGATTAAAATGACAACTCTTTGTCTATGGTCTGTAAAACTTGACCATCATTTAATCCACATTTCGATAACGGTTAATTAGTGTTCGCTAATTACCTTGGTTAGTGACTTTTAAGAGTATATTCTATATTATGAAGTTTCACAATTCCAGTCATGAACTCGGAATGATTCATAAATTCAATAATACTCAAGGAAACAAAATATCGTTTAAATATCTAATTCATGAACAAAGCTTTATATAATCAATTTATCGTATTATTGACTTCAAGATTATTACAAACTAACAATCTCCCACTTAAGCTTGGAGTCAATCATATTGAGTCATGCCTTATACAAATCTATAAATCTCTCGGATTTAAAAGATAATCTCACAAATGCCCAATCTTCTATGTGTCTCAAACCCATAGAAGATGTGTGCAATCGGTGCTTGGCTTGAGGTAGAGGTTTTGTAAGTGGATCAGCTGTGTTGCCAACTGTGTCAATTTTATAAATCTTTACGTCGCCTCTATTTATGATTTTTCATATGAGGTGATAACGTTTGTGTAACCACTTACCACGAGCTCCGAGTCAACACCGTAGATGAGAAACGTATCCTTAGTTCTTCTTAAGTACTTAAGGATATTCTTTGCAAAGCATTCCAAAGTGCTTTAGCGGGATTAGCTGATATCTACTCGTCATACTCCAAGCATACGAGACATCGGGCGAGTGCACAACATGGCGTACATGATAGAGCCAATAGCCGAAGCATATGGTACTCTACTCATTATGCTTTGCTCATCGATTGTCAAAGGATACCGAGTCTTGCTAAGTCATGCACCATGATTCATTGATAGAAATTTTTTCTTAAAATTCTACATGCTTTGAACCGATTCAACACTTTATCAATGTATGTGCTTTGACTTAATCCAATAAGTCTTTTAGATTTATCTCTATAGATCTCTATGCCTAGTATATAACTTACCTCGCCCAAATCTTCCATCGAGAACACTTTCTTTAATGAAGATTTGGCTAATTGCAATAAGGGAATATCATTTCCCATTTAGAGTATATCGTCCATATAGAGGATTAAAAAGCGATGACACTCCCACTAGTTTTCTTGTATACACAATGTTCTTCTTCGCATCGACGAAGTCAAATCGTTTGACTTCTTCGTCAAATCAAAGATTCCAACTCCGTGATGCTTGCTTCAATCCATAATGGATCTGAGAAGCTTGCATACCTTCCCAGCATTCTTTGGATCCTCAAAACTTATGGGCTGTATCATATACACGTCCTCTTCTAAATTTCCATTTAAGAAGGCGGTTTTGACATCCATCTGCCATATTTCATAATCATGAAATACGATAATTGCTAGGAGCATCCGAATTGACTTAAACATAGCTACGGACGAAAAAGTTTCATCATAATCTACGTCGAGAATTTGCTTGAAACCTTTCGCTACTAGCCGTACTTTGTAAACAGTCATATTATCATCCATGCCTGTTTTTCTTTTAAAAAACCCACTTGTTAGCTATGGATTTTACCCCAACAAGTGGTGCAACCAGGTTCCAAACCTTGTTGTCATACATGGACTGTATTTCGGATCTCATGGCCTCCAGCCATTTATCAGAGTCGGGTTTATCCACTACTTCCGCATAGGTCAGAGGATCTTCAGCATCAAATACTGAGACTTCATGCAGTCCCATGTACCTTTTAGGTGCACGGACTGTCCTATGTGACCTTCGTAGCACTTGTTCTTCAGGCTGTCGAACTTCATCCACATCAGTATGCAGATTTAGTTCTATTTCAACTTGCGTTGAAGTAGATGAGCTCGGGACTAGAACTTCTTCCACAACTATTTGTAGATTTGGTTCTTCCAAATGCTCATTAGCCGAAGAATCAAGTGGTGGGTTTATCTGATCAGTATCAGATATTGTATTGTGTGATGTATCTTGAATTTCTTCAAGTATTACATTACTCCCACTACTTCCTTTTCGAGAAACTCTTTCTCCAAAATATACCATGACGAGCAACAATTATCTTATTTTCGGACTGATAATAGAAGTAATATCCTTTTGTTTCCTTAGGATACCCTACGAAAAAACATTTATCAGCTTTGGGTCCAAGTTTGTCAGAAGTCGAACGTTTGACAAATACCTTGCAACCCCAAATTTTAAGATAAGACATATTTGGTACCTTACCAAACCATAACTCATATGGAGTCTTTTCTACTGACTTGGATGAAACCCTATTTATTATTAGTGCAGCAGTTTCTAGTGCGTGCCCCAAAACATTTTTGGGAGTGTGGTATTACTCATCATGGAACGAACCATGTCTAACGAGTTCGATTACTCCTCTCGAAACACCATTCCATTGTGGCGTTCCTGGAGGTGACTTAAGTATTCGCTCTGCGGTGCCCGACCGTAAGGTCTTAATACTTTTATTCGATTGATTTTCTACTTTAGTCTTGAATTCCTTGAACTTTTCAAAAGATTCGGACTTATGTCTCATCAAGTAGACATAATCATATCCTCTTGTAATCATCAATAAATGTGATAAAGTAGCGATCACCGTTTCTTGTACAAGTACTCATTGGTCCGCATACATCTGTGTGTATAAGGGCTAATAAGTCACTTGTCCTTTCGCCCTTCTTGGAGAAAGGCAATTTGGTCATTTTTCACGTAAACAAGATTCACAATATTAAAATTACCAAGAAGTCCAACTTCATGTAACTTTTGATGTGTTTTCCATTTATATGACCAAGGCGATAATGCCATATGAAAGTCATCACTTCATTACGAACCCATCGCATGAACCAACCCCAATTGTCCATATTCTCTGCATCCACGATTCCAAATGCTAGAGGAATGAGTTTATTCTCTGCATCGTATTCACATGCCATCAATAATCTACCCTTATAACGGCCCGATGAATCAACGTCAATGGTTATAACGGGCCTTAAATGTTTGAATGCCGCAATACACGGTCCATAAGCCCAAGCTATGGAATTAAACATTTTTATATTATCATCCGAAGTATCACACGTCGATATTTAAATTTTGTACCTGGAGTAGTCCGAACAATCGCCCCCAATATTTGTGAAAGCAATGTATATGATATTTCTCAAGTGCCAAATAATTGTTCAATTGCTCTTTCTCGACCACGCCAAAGTTTACCGTACGTTGGTGCCACACCGGGATATTTTATTTCTATAATCATACTGATTTGTTGTACTATTAGAGAGAGATCTTTTTTTTTTAAATGTTGGCGGACACATCCTGCAATCAAATTAGATGTGAGTTGTAAGTGTTTCCGGTCTCTTGGTGGTCTTCTACAATTATTGGGGTTTTTATTTGTGACGATCCTCCATGTGATTGATTCTTTTCGGTCTAGCGTATAATCTCCAAGGACAACTCTCTTCTTTGCATTTCATAATAAGTCATGTTTTACAACTTTCTTGTACCCAACATTGAACATTTTTCCTCACACTCCAATCACAAATTACCCAATTTAAAGCCGATTTAGAAGTAAATATTCTATTTTCAGCTAACTCATCATCGAGTCCTAATCGACCTTCATTCGCACCTAAACGGTCAAACATCTCAAAATTATTTAACACTTCTACGGGATGTTGTCTCTCAGTTCGTTCGGTAACTAACAATGTGGTATCTCATCTTTGAATTTCCTCATCTTCAGATTCATTGATCGAAAAATCTGACTGCTCAGTGTAATCCTCTCCTATCTCTTCTTCACTCGAATAATACGGATCACCATCATCTTGCTCATCCTGATCATCGTGACCATCATTTAATTCCATTACCGTTGGATCAACACTACTTCTGTCATCATTATTATTTTTCTTCTTCGGTCCTACCAATATTATCAGCTAAATTACAGCCAGATGTAGTACTACTACTACCGCCAAAAAATTATATAGTGGCACCGCTGGGTTCGTTTGTTCATAAATTATATTATTACTATAAATAGCTGGATACGGATAGGAATTGGTTTGATCGTAGGTTAGATAGAAATTAGTTCGATCATACGTTGGATAGGAATTAGTTTGATCGTAGGTTTGATAGAGATTGGTTTGATCATAGGTTTGATAGAGATTGGTTTGATCGTAGGTATGATAGGAATTAGTTTGATCGTAGATTTGATAGGAATTGGTTTTATCGTAGGTTTGATAGGAATTGATTTTATCGTGGGTTGAAAATATTTCCGCCAAAAAAATAGTGTCGCTCGGTTGTTCTGCAGTATAATTTTTTTATTAGCGGGACAATAATTTAAATATGGTATCATTTTAAAGAAGTTGTGTTTGTGAGAATGTGTTAGTGATGTTTGTGTTTGTGAGAATTGACGTGTGATGTGGTAGCGAGCGGGTTGGAGAATTTATAGGGATTAAACGCATCACTGGCAGTGGCGCATTTGATCCGCACCACTGGCAGTGGCGCGTTGTTATTCGTATATTTGAAATTTTACAGTTTTCACTCTTATTTTTAATAATATTAATTTAATAATAATTATTATTAAAAAATCTGGATATATCATATATGTAGCGGTCTAAGCATCAAAAACACAAATTTCTGAATCGTCAATACCACATCTAGATTAAATTCAGTTAAAATATTTCCAATGCCCCCATTCCCTTTCCTCGTCCATGAAGAATTGAAAATTGATATTCTGATCAATTAGAATAAAAATAGAGTCGTCTAGAAAAAAAAAGAATTCATTAGTCTAGAGGTAAAATCGTGATTCGATTCGAAAAATACTAAAACTGTCTGAATCTGAATTTAATCCGAACTGTTATTTTTTTTAAAAGTCAAACTAATCTATTTTGATCAAATCTGAATTTGATCTGATTCAAAATCGACTCGATCTAATCCTATCTGATCTGATTTTTTCTAAAAAATCAAATTAACCGATCCAACAAGTTCGAATTCAAACCCAACGTTGGTTAATTACGAATATTTCTCCAACTAGCACATCATTTTCCTTTTTGCTGTTACTATATTTTTATTTCATTTGTTGACATTCAACATCAGCATGCAATGGTTATTAAATGGATTTTATCCAATAAATGGCTACACCATTATTAGAGCACTTCCAATGCAGATTCAGTTTCTAAATCTTTTTATCCGACACGTCAGTTATATGAGCCAACAGTTTCTAAACTCTATTTTTCCTCTCCAACACTGAAACCGCGTTTTCTAACTCTAAAGCGCCAGATAGGAAAATAATTGAACTCGCCACAAACTTCAATTGTGATTTATTTTTTGGTGCACCAAACTTCAATATTGTTCGCGCCAAACTTTACTCATTAAAGCCACCACCGTACAAAATTTAAATATAAAAGGCATTTTATAAGTTGAAGATAAATTGGTCTAATAATTACATTAAACTAGCAATTATGTGGTTCGCATTAAAATAAACAACCTGACATTAAAATTCTACTTGTACAATTTTATTTGATAATCTTCTATATCTTTAGTTTTTTAATAATAATATATTTTTATAAGTTTTAATTTACAATCAACTATTTTATGGTTTTTCAATAAAAAAAACTATTAACTCAAGAATCAAATGTTGTTTGGAGCTTACCAGGATGTAATTCTTGCCTTGTAATAAATTACATTGCAAACTTTGTTAAGAATTATAATTGTTACAATTAAAAAAATAGAAGGATATCCGGTATAGCAAATTAGATGAGTCATCAATATAACATATGCTAAAATGTATATTACATATGGCATAATTCCGCTCTCAAGTAGCCACAATTATGCACTTAACCACAACAAAGGAAGATAACATAATAAGATCCAAGAAAATCTGTTGAAACTCTTGCATGACTAGGAGCACAGAAATGGGACCCACACACTAAAGTTATAATAAACATCATTAAGATTTAACAATTGTAGCCATCTCAAAGTTCCTTATACCCACTCCATTAACACTATTGTGCACTTTATAACTATGGACATACATTTTTGCAAGCATGACATGATCCATCAACACCAAGACAAGACACTTACCATTAGGATCAACATTCCTGGCCATCTGGAGGGTCTCAAGGTTAGCGAGGTCAGCATTGGCCGATGACACAGTACGATAAATACCAGTAAATACACACCAATAACTAACAATAGATTTAATTGAAGAAATGACATATTAGTGGAGGACCAGGAAGTCTAATTGAACAAAATAAAAGTTTCAGAGCCGCCAATGACCAAAAGTGAAGAAAGCAAGAGCTCATCAAAATAACATATGCATATATATTTCATATATCAGCGCAGTTCTAAATCTAACTCGGATTAAAATCAAGTTTCTAAATTAGAAATCATGATTCTGATTTCTAAATTAGAAATCTCTTCTCAGCGCTAAAATTAAAATTATACAGTAACACATCAGATTAGAAACTGAATTAAAACCACCATTCAACATGCTTACAGGTCTCACATCACCGGTATTATTATGAGAGAAAGGGTTGACTAGGACATACGCAGTCATATGAGCCCGTAGACTCTTGAGAGCTGCTGGGTATTGACTATTGAACCCCTGATCTCAAAGACCAAAGTCATGTCATAATCCGTCTGCGATAGCGCTAGGCAGCGTTGGCATAAGCATTAAAACTTACAGCTAACAGCCTAATGCACAGCAGAGAACAGATCACATGGGTATCAGTGCATAAATACATCACTGCTGAGCAGCAGGGTCCCAATATTTGTTCTGTGCAATTGCATGCATGCTGATAGCCTGATACAGCCTCTCTAGGTTTAGGCTGTTGGGTTATGGTTACATAGGCTCCGAGTGTTTAGTTAATTTCTCGAGTAGGTTAAAGTAGTGTTTTAGGGTAGTGATATAACTCCTCTTGTTTGGCCTCTAAGTTATTGATGAGTTGAATTTTAATAAAGAAGTATATTATATTATATAATTATTATAATGAAAAAAATTGAAATGGTAAAGATTTATTAGGAACAATTTGATCACGGAATATTATTGTTGGTAGAAATTTATATAATTAATTTACTATAAAAAATTTATACAATTAATTTACTGCTAAAAAATTACATGTGGGTACTTCGGTCAGTTAATATTGTTGCTGGTAAAAATTAACACAATTAATTTCTGATAAAAAATTGCACAATAAAATTATTGATAAAAATTTATCCAGTCAATTATTTATTAAAACTTCAATCAGCACATTTGTTTTAACGCCAATATGTCAATATATTAGAAGGAACATTTTATATTTGTTCTTTTTGGTATCTGCTGAAGGACAACATTTAATTATAGCTTGATATGTGATATCTTGGTTGGAAACAAAACAGGTTGTCAGCTCTAACGCTCTAATTGCGCGTGCATTATATTTTTTTCATTAAATCTGAGATTCTATAATAAAAAAACAGTTGGGGATTATCATTTATCCCACAACTACTTTAATTTAATCAAGCAATATGGATAACAATAACGATCGAACAAAGTCATAACGTAATTGTAAAAGGTTATGAATTGCCTTATGGTCGAACTTTACATTGATCTCGGTATGTATGATGTTTACATCCCGGTAAATATTTTTTTTGACTAGGGGAAATGTTTGAGCATATGAGCCTGAGAGCCTCCCAATTCTCCTTATTAGAAGTCTTCATTAAAGAGTAGACCAACAAGTAACGACGTTTATACCCAAAAACGCCTCGATTACCAAACATATCAAGCATAATATCTTTTAAAAACTATATTGAAGTTATGGTACTTCAAAATTATAAAATCTTTCGTATTTTAATATTTGTATCTCTAATTAAAAATTCAAACAGTCAAATTGAAATCATTGAATATGATATTCGTATTGAAATACTTTGGATCCTCGCCTCTAGAAGGGAGAGAAAAAAATGAAAAGCAAAATGTAAAAAGCAAAATTGTTATTAAATGGTTATTGATTCCTTTAGAGCCGGTTGTGAATCAAAAACCGACTCAAAAAGTTAGAGTTTAGAAACGATGAGTTCTCTTTTAGAATCAATTGTTGTTTAAAAATCAGTTTTAATTTTTTTAATAAAAACGGTGAGTTCTCTTTTGAAATCTATTATTACTTGAAAATCGGCCTTAATATTTTTAATTAAAAATAAGCTCTAAAGACATCTTTAGAATCGGCTCTAAACGATTAGAACCTAATTTTTATATTGCTTCATTGTAAGATAGATTAATATATTATTTCGCCATAAGAGATATTGATATATTGCTTCACTATAAGACAAATTGATATAGAAAAACTATAAAAATAAATACTAAGAATAAACATACTATTTTTTCAATAATTAATATGAAAAAAATATAATTATTCATCCAATGAAAAAATATTTACTCAACAATATATCTTTCTCATATAATAATATAAAATCTATATAATTTCTAAGAAAAATCCCCAAAAAAGGGAAAAATCTATACAAGTCTAAGAAGATCCAAGAAAGCTTCAAATGTGTTTTTGAGCGTCAAGACGATATATTTTTTCCCCAAAAATGACTATAACATCATAAATATTAATTTTATAGATCTCGTTATAAGCTTTTCATGGTCGTATAAAACACCTCAATCAGAGTTTTCTATCAAAAATTATGGGCGTTTGGTCGAGATTCTATTTTGATTTTTTCATTCTTTCCTCTTTCTCTTTCTTTGTCTCTCAAGATATCTTTTATATATGAAATAAGATGATGGAGAGTAATAATTAGTGGGATTTAGATTTTTAAATTTTAGTTTTTAGATCATCGGATCGAGATGAACGAACAATTATATTGAGAAATATAGCAATTTGTGGGAGTGAAAAGCTAAAATTCCGTTAGTTCATGTAATTATGTTAGAGAATTTATTTATAATCAGCTCTAAAAGTTTTAAAGCTGCTTTTTTGTAGTAAAGTGTTATTAAAATTAAACTTTTAGAAACGTATAAATAAAAAATCGGCTCTAACTCATTATTTAGAATCATTTTTTACTAAAACCGGCTTTAATTAAGGTTTATGAATTAGAATCGATTTTAATAAAAATCAGCTCTACTAATTATTTTGAATCAGTTTTTATTAAAATCAGTTTCAAGTAGGATTTATGAATTAGAACTGATTTTAATAAAAACTGGCACTATTAATTATTTTGAATTGATTTTTATTGATACCGACTTTAATTAAGTCTTAGAATTAGAATCAATTTTTATTAAAATAGACCCTATTAATTATATCAAATCAGTTTTTATTAAAACCATTTTTAATTAAATTTTTTGAATTAGAACCAAAATTTAATAATATCGTCTTTAAAGTATTTTATAGAATTGGTTTTTAAAATGTTTAGAGCTGGTATTTATGAAAATTGGTGCTAAAATAGTTTGATTAGAGCTAGTTTTACAAAAGTGTATAAAAATACAGTACTAAAATAGAACTCCATAATAAATTTTGATGAAAATCGGCTCTAACTCTCATCTACCAATGATATTATTACCACTAGAATCTATTATTTTGTAAAGTTTGACTCCAAAATATTTTACTCAAATTATCACATCGCCATTCAACCCTTTTAGAATTGATTTTCAATTTACTACTTAACTGGTGCTAAATAGGCATTTCTAAAGGTCTTTTTTTTGGTAGTGATCGTTACTTGTTGATCTACTCTTTAATGAGGACTTCTAATAAGGAGAATTAGGGCTGACAAAAAACTCGTGACTCGCTCGGGATAGACTCATTATTGGCTCGCTCGTTAGTGAATCGAGTCATTAACAAGCTGACTCATTAAGTTAATTAGTCAAATTTGAGGTTCGCTAGCTCAGCTCACTAGGCTTGTTAAATTATTACTATTTATTATTTATATTATTTTAATTATGAATTTTTAGTGTGACATATACCTAAATTATTATATAAAATTTATGTGAAATACATTATCATTAATAATTTTATTATTTTTTATATAAATTTTGATATAAAATATTATATAATTTTTATTAACTATTAAAGAAGTCTTAATAAGTCTTAATGTGCCAGCTCAATTAGCTTGTTAGCTTCACGAGTCAATTTCAAACCAAACCTTTAACGAGCCTAACTGACTCGACTTATTAAATTAATGAGCTGAGTACGAATTTGACCCAACTCAGCTCGTTGCAAACCTAAAGGGTGTGTTTGGATGGTTTAGAATAGCACTGTTCAGGGAATAACAGTACTGTTCTCGGGTTAACAATCATCCAAACACAAAATTAAAATCGAGAATAGCAGAAGAACAATGCTAATCCACTAACCCATAGAAAAAGTTGGGTTAGTGGATTAGCGTTCATGGGGTAGTGAAAATAATAAAAAAAATCTTTTATATTAGTATGGAGTAGTATTAAATAAATATTATTATTAAATAAAATATTAAAAAATAATTAAATATTTTAACTATTCTCTCAACTGTTCTTAAGTTTCTATCCAAACAAAATTTTACTAATCCGAAATTATAAAAATTAACACTCTTCTCATATTTACTGAGATATCACTAAACTCACACTATTGTCAACTACTAACCCAAACAGTACTATTCTTGCACTAATCTTTTCACCATCCAAACACACCCAAAGAGAACTAGGAGCTTCTCCGGCTCATATGCTCAAACATATCCCCAAGTCAAAAAATGTAAACATCATACCGAAATCAATGTTTCTCGGCAGGGACCTCGAAAAGTAATTTGTTCGATCGTAAGGCAATTCATAACCTTTTGCAATTACGTTATGACTTTGTTCGATCGTTACTGTGATCCATATTGCTTGATTAAATTAAAGTAGTTGTGGGATAAATGATAATCCCCAACTGTTTTTTGATAAATGATAATCCCCAACTGCTTTTTTATTACTGTGATCCATATTGCTTGATTAAATTAAAGTAGTTGTGGGATATTCTCTCTATAATTAAAATCCAATACAACAATATCGTGAAAATAGTTGTATACGCAGCCATCAGATTTTTTTTCTTTAATAAGTATAAAAATAATATTATTAAAATAAGAGTGATAAAAGTGTATTTATAAATCTGACAACGCGCCGCTGGTACTGGCGTGGAGTAAACACGTCACTGCCAGTGGCGTTTTTAGCAAACGCGCCACTGATAGTAATGCCTTTGCTGGCTTTTTTAATTTATTTTATTATACTATATTATTGATTTTATTATATAAATTATATTACTGATTTTTGAAAAGTATTTTTATTATTTAAATTGAGAATAATAAATTATTTAAATTGTGGTAATATACAAATTTGAGACTTTATCAAAATTAGATTTCTTTTATTTCGTTTTCATTTTTTTATATGAGGTTACATATTATTGATATATGAAATAATTATTTATCGAATTATAAAATTATTATTTATCATATTAAAAATAGAATATCAAATAAAGTCATAATAGAGATGTAAATAATGTCATAAAAAATATAACAATCCAGTCTCATACAAGTGATAATAAAGTACTAAATAAGATACAACAATCAAGTCATAATATAATACTAAAAAAATAAAACCAAAAAATCTCCATAATAGAGTCTTAATACAATAATAAAGATAAAAAAAAATAAAAGACTACTCTTGACGACATCTAACAAATCAACGAGGTCTCGGTCGTCCGTGCAAAAAAACTAACACAATACATCCGCGAGCTGATTAAATTTTTTTATCATTTGTATTTACTAAGTTATAAAATAAATAACTAACCACGTTGCCAGGAGTATATCGACGTGGTGGAATAATGTCACGATGCTCCTGACCAAGAGCAAGTGGGGTGAAATCCTCTGTCTGTGTAGGCTCTGCAGCATCCTCCCGAATATGCGATGACTCTCCAGGTCCTGATGAAAAAACCATACTAGCGAGGATCGTACTGTTGTCAGTACTGCGGAGGGTATGGCTGGCCGTACTACGAATTGTACTACTGGTCGTACTGCTGAGGTGACTATATAGGATCCATCGGTATGTGCTGGGTCTGCAATAAATGCCGAATCCCGAATGGATCTGAGAACTACGTACCCGATGGATCGAGAATATCAGCAGTCAACCTAGCAATAACGTCATTCCAATCGTAGTTTTCTGACAGCTGTTAAAATAGTTCAAGTTGTTAGAATTATATTGTTCATATTTTAAAATTTTAAATTAAGTTATAATACTTACGCTGTTGAGGATAGTCGTGAAGTCGACATTCTTATAGGGGAAGGATGGGGGTGTGAGGGATGTGGAGTTGGTGGAGCCTCTGAATCACCCGTCAAATCCGGGATAACATCAATAGTCGCGGGTAATCATGTTGCTTGTAGAAGCTCGTTCATCTTGTGAGACATGTCTGTAGGGTTTTGGAATGCCCAAATCTCGTTAATGCTCAAGCTGCGGAAAAACCGTAGAACAAAAATTTTACTTCTACTTAAGTTAGGGATTAAAACATGTCGGATAATTACCGAGAGATACAGACATTTAATCCTTTATAAAAGACGATAAAATATTATTTTACTTCTAACTTAAACTTAGCGTTAAAGTGGTATGTCAGATGATTACCGAGAGATACACACCTCTTTAAACCTTTATTGATCTACTCCATGATTGATTTCTAAAACATTAATCTACTTAACAATTAAATAGATTAATATAAGATGTTATACCTCGCTTCCAAATTTCAATTGGAATGAAAATGGACTTGTTTCGGAGCACCAAACATCTGATACCTCTGTAGGTTATCCACCAGGATTGACCAGAGAGCGGCTTATTTCTTTTGTCAGAAATATCGTAAACCGCGCTTTCTCGCAAAAACACTATTCATCGAGAAAAAGATGAAATAGTACTATTCACGACTCGCAATTATTCTGTTTCACAAATGTGTAGAAATACCGTAACTTTCATAAAAACACTATTCACCGATCCCGTGAATTCTGAAATAACCGTATACCGAGAGAGAGAAAGTAGAACTGATTTGGTGTAACTTTCTCTCTCACCCCACACTCTATTTATAGAAAATATAAAATTACCAAATTACCAAAATGCCCTCATGAATAGTAGGGAGGTTCCAAAGTGAAAGACCAAAATACCCTTAAAGTTCATCCAATTTACCAAAATGCCATTGGGCTTTTGGCCAAATTATCAAAATACCCTTGGGCTTTTAGCCAAATTACCAAAATACCCTTTTGAGGTTGGCATGGGCTTTTCATGGGCCTTTTTGGGATTTTTCAATTTTGAGGAGTTTTTCTGATTTTGGGCTTTTAATTATTAATTAAGGTTTTAATTATAAATGAGCTTTTGGCCCATAATTCAAATTCATAATTAACATTTAAAATCCAAATCAAATATATATAATTGTCATGTACAATTATATTTTCTCGGTTGTTATTTCGGCGAATTTATACGACGTGTCAAAAACGTTATAAATTCAATCTGATTTTTGCTTCTTTTCATATATATGACAAATATAATTATATCATATATAATTAATTATAACCATCTTATTATTAATTATCAATAAGATTCTCGGATTAAGTCCTATACGGTGTGACCCGACAGGATCCGTGTTATGTTAGTAAATAGAGTTAAAACCGTTTTAACTTCTATAATCATAGGAGGCATCTGACAGAATACACTATGACCATTCAATTACATAGATGATGATGTACTGTACAATATCATGATCCAGTAAATTATTTACTTGTGTTTAATTCTTTTGTCTCATAGCTATCAGATCAATTTCAAGGTAGGTATGTATCATCCTTGCAAACTTAATTTTTTCTTGATCCTGAGTAAATTATCAAATATAATTACTCTTGTAATTATACTGCTAGCAGATATCTTACTCTATCAAGGGGCCCAGTGATGTTATAACTCGTATAGAAATACGAGGGACAATAATACTTTTGGCAAACTATCTCTTCCTCCGCATAAGTTATGTATACCGAAGAGTTACCTTTATAGCCACTTTTTACGGATAACGTTTGGTAGAAAATACACACATACATATCTTATGTAGAAAAGATGAATACCTCATACTTTAGAATTTAACACTAAATGAAAACATTAATGACACTAACATAATTCTTTTTAATGTTTCATTCGGGGTCTATCAAATTCGATGTTCCTAAAATATCTATCTATGTGATTAAAATGACAACTCTTTGTTTATGGTCTGTAAAACTTGACCATCATTTAATCCACATACTTACCTAATATCGGTTAATTAGTGTTCCTGCTAATTACCTTGGTTAGTAACTTTTAAGAGTATATTATATATTATGAAGTTTCACAATTTCAGTCATGAATTCAGAATGATTCATAAATTCAATAATACTCAAGAAAATAAAATATCGTTTAAATATCTAATTCATGAACAAAGCTTTATATAATCAATTTATCGTATTATTGACTTCAAGATTATTACAAACTAACAATGTCTCCATCCACAAAGTCCCCCTTGCACTCTGGGAGCATAACCTTGACAAACCGTCTCCATCTACTAGTGACCGCCCATCGCACCGCCTTCAGCGCTCTCTTGGTAAACATAGCGATCTATTTATTATATATTAATTATATATATATATATATATATATATATATATATATATTACCGATTAATTTATATAGATATATAAATTTTATAAGTTTCCAACATACCACACGCTGTCTGTGAGGTACATGAGAAATATAGTCCACGTCAGGGATCTTCACTGCCGATGGTTCATGAGGCATCATATCTTCCAACTCTAGTGATCTGCTAGCGGCTTTATAGATGTCGAACCACTGTAGTCCTCCACATTCCACTCTTCTTCATCCGGATCTCATGGAGGTAGTTCATCCCATCTGACCACATACGCATGATGAAATTGTCTCAAGTTGCTATTTTTTTCTTGAACTCAAGCGCGGACAATCTATGATGCTCATCCACAAATGACTGTAAAAAATAGTTAGTAATAAGTCATAATAAGCATAAAATTTATATTTTTTAGTGTATATGATAGAATACATCAAAAAATGGAGGCAGGACCGACTGAAGTAAGCCGATCTACCACCTCACTCGCTCCGGATAGTATCACTCCACTATCGGAAAGTAGATAAGTGGAAATCGACAAGTGTACGAGTCCACACAGTCATCTACCAACGTTGGCAATAAGTGACGTACCGCGAACCCCCCAATTTCTTTCTTCACTGGATCACTAATCATTCTGCAAATTAAATATCAGTACTAAAAATTATTTAACTATAAAAGATAAATTATTTTTTAACACTTACCATCAAAATCGGCAGAAGAAACACAGGTACTGAGTCTTCACTGTTGTCGGGGAATATGATAGACCCCAGTCACCCCACCAACTCCAGAGCAAAACCGAAAGCATATCAATCAAGACCCTAATGATCGTCGGCCTTTGGAGCATGATCAAAGTGGGACCGCAACTCTCGAAGGGAAATAGAACGTCTGCCAACTTTTATATTCAGTTTAATTATAATTTATGAACAAACAAATACGAAAGTTCATATAAAGTCTACTCAATTATCTCCCATTATTGTAGAATACTGATATATAATCTTGCCCAAATAATTAACGGCTATAGGCTGAGAAATCTCCATCAGTGTACCCGATCATCGGCTCACCGGTCGTGGATACACCCCGCAGACATGCGACGTCCTAAAAAAGTATTTTCATTACTATAAACCATTTTTAATACTGTAATAAAATTAATAATATTTGATTATTGACCTCTAGAGTCATAGTCATCTCGCCAAAATTGAAATGAAATGTGTGAGTTTTGGCCTCCAAAACTCTATCAACGCGCTCAATAAACTCGTATCAATCTTCAAGTTATGGGCCTCCGCTTCTTGAACATATATCTCGCGCAGTCTGGCGAGATGAAGAAATTCTGAATGTGCGAGATGTATGGTATTGTCGGACGGTGAGTGTCGGGTCGGGTCAATCCGACCCGACCCGATTAATTATGTTTTTTGAAATAATTTTATAATATAGTACTAATTAAAGCTTAAATATACACTAATTAAGATTAATTATAAATTATTTAATATTTTATTACTTAAAATTATTTAAAAATAATTAATAAATATTTATTTATTTTACACGAGTCGGATCGGATCGACCCGTGATCCGTTGAGTCGGATACGGATCAAAAAATTTTGACCTGAATTTAATTGGATCGAATTCGGATCGGATCAAGAAAAATAATAAACTAATGTGACCCGACCCATTGACACCCCTGACCCGAAAAAATCCGTATATGAAAAGTTATATGACTCTGATTAGTTTACGGGTTGATCAAGTACATTTTTTTTTTCAAACCAAATATACTCGGATAAAATTTAAATTTTAATAAAAGATTATTGACCCAAACACCTAACTAGAACGGTCAAATAGTCCAATTTATTGTCTTGAATCAGTTCCTGTTACATTCATTCTCAGAAAGCCGTATAAATCTGTAAATTCACTACATGCATTTTATTGGAAATGTATTCGCATATGATATCCGTGAATCAAAAAATGTGGTTCTAAAACATTATAATGAATTTTCCAATATTTGTAAGTGCATTGCGATTTTTAATACAAACATTAATTGTTGACTTTTCATATTCTTATGTTCAAAAAATAAGTATATCAAATACCGTTTCTTATCTTATTTAAGAAAACAGAGGAAACTACTTGAAATTGTAAAGGCTATAAAGTTTGCACTTCAATATTTAATAAACTTTGTAGAAATTTTACTATCACAGAAAAAAGTTTTAACAACAGTTATTAACCATCTTTAATAACGATTTTCCAACTGTTATTGAGGGGTGTTAAAAAATAATAAGAAATCATTGCATAAGGTATCATTGTAAACATTAATCAATCATTTCATAGTTTTTAGTTTTATGAATGTTATATGTCAATTTCATAGGTAATTTCATACCAAACAAATTCTCAATATTAACATCGGACTGGACATGGCTGTGAGCCTGTGACCGTGGGCCTAGAAACTTTAATAATGAGTCAATTAATTAGAGCCTGTGATCGTACCTGTTAATTGAGGAACGATCTTAATTATTTTAAAAAGCAAACATATAAAAGGTATTGCTTTAGTTAGAAGACAATTGACCAATTAATTTGCATTAATGGGATAAACCTTCCCTGCTGGCTAATTGGGATTCTGTTCCTGCGGGTTTATTGGGGAGCATCTCCATATTTCTCAATATTATTATTTACTATTTTTTCAGTAATATATATATAAATTGAACCTTAGTAAACTCTATTAAATAATAAAATTTTATAAAATTTTATCTTTAATTTACTTTTAAAAAATTACATAGACAACTTCAAAATTTTCCCTCTCTATATCAAGCTCACTATTTTTTTCAGTTCAAAATTTTTTTTATTCAAAATTAGTTATTTGATATATTTAATTAGCTAATTATATTATAGAAGAAAATTTATTTTGGAGGGAAGAGATCAAGACAAAATGAATGGTTGTTATTTATTTATATTTAAAGAACTACTAAAAATATAATTTTAATTTAATTCTTACAAGAATATGACAATTGAAGAAAAAAGAGATCAAACAAGAACACAAGATGTAACAGAGTTCGACATACTACGCCGACGTCTTCAGAACCTTTTACCACCACAACAATTAGGGTTAAACCGAAATACTAAAATAAGTATCTTACAAGTATAAAACTTGGCCTCTTATAAAAAAAGTTCGCTATCAAGTCTATCGGTAACAAAGAGTGACAACATATTCAAAAAAAATACAAGGAGTGAGAACATACTCAAAGAACAAACAATTTAGTTGATCTCGTAGGATCAAGTTGGGAGAATGGAGAGAAACTAGATTGAGCTTAATGTAAGAATTTTTTTGTAAAAACTTTCAATAATGTGGATTTATCTCTCTCACTATAGAATATAATTTATGAGCTTTTAGAAATTTCAAATTTAGCTATATGGAACTTATTAAGTGTGAGTGAGAAACCCTTTTAAATAGTTCTCTTAGAACTAATTAAGAATTAGTTTTCGGCTTGAGTCTCTACCGTTGTAACTACTTAGAAATAATAGTCGTTTAAAAATAAATTTTCAGATCTTAATCTGAACCATTACTATGACTTGATGAGTCGTTATAATGGCTCGTATCATTATAATGATTTTCCAAATCGTTACATAATGATACGCTCTCGCTCTTTTGAGTGTGTTTATGACTTATCTAATTTTTCATATGGTTTTCTAAGTCGTTATAAAGGCTGTGAAGTAGTTTCGCTAAAGTAGATAAAAAAGAAATGCTCATGAACTGTTACAATGATTTACTGGGCAAAAATATTTTTTTCTTGTTGTTTAAGTTCAATTTACCTTAACTAATTTAACTCAATTTGAGTCTAACTAAACTTTAAATCTAATGCAATTTTGATTTAGCTCTTGTATCTTATCATTAGTCTTAATTTTTATGCACTAATCTATTTTATATTCTAATCCCTACATAATGTTCAAATAAGATAAATTATTAAATTTAAGTATTTTTTTGCAAATCGATCAATCAAAGAAATTATTTAGTACAATAATCTCCCTTTTTGATGATTTATAAAACATGAGTACATAGATATACGATAATACATGAATTTCACCTAAAAACTCCTGCCTCTTTTTGAAAATCGGATAAAGGTGTGCAAATAAAAAATTATGTCAATTTAGCTCCCCTAAATTTATACAACATTTATAATATAAGAAAATAAATAAAAAATTAAAAATAAAATAACATAAATAGATTGAAAATATAACTCATTTCAAAATTAGCTAACTTCTCCTAAATATATGACATATAAGAATTTGAAGGGATAATTAACCATTGAGATCTCTAAGTTTTATCTTAAAAACTCAAAAATATTTTGATATTATTTCCTTTCTAAGTTTACAATTAATTGAAATATGACCGATGTTACAATAAAGTTGCAAAGCTCACATGTTGGAGACTTCTTACTAACTTTCACAAATGTCTTTTGATAGTTTTTTTTTTTTGCAATTTTGAGCTTGAGTCTTTATTTTTCTTCAGAAATATGTTTATTATTTTGAGAAACAACTTGATTATTTTTATATTTTTTAGCTTCATTTTAATTTTTTATTTATTTTTATCCTCATAAAATCATCCATCAAGTTGTTTGAAATATATTTTGTTTGACCAACTAGCTAGGATTAAAAAAATTTGCATTATTGCTTTGAAAATTTATTTGTCCTTTGTTAGTTATATTTCTTCTTGATAGATTTAACATTGTTTGTTTCCAATTTTTTTTTATTTGATCCTTGGACTTATTTTTCTTTAACTTTTCGAGATGGAGTTGGTGAATGATTTCTTGTATCTAAGTCCCTATTTGTTGCTAGGCTTTGACCTACATACTTATTTAAATCTATTAAAAGTTCTAATTGAAGCACATATGGATTTTATTGTTCTATTTTTAGTTTTTAAAGTTTACACTTTCACTTTTAATATTATAATTTCATCTAAGTGTATTTGACAATTTATTTCTATATTTTTCAGATTTTATAATTTAGACGCATAAATTTGTACATCTAACTCAAGCTCTATAATTTTATTTTTAAATCTCACAATTATAATAATTTGAGAGGATGAATCATGTGTGTTTCTCCAAACTAGATATAAAATTTTCTATCAAGCCTCATCCTCCAAAATTATTTATATTTATTATTCTATCATTTGAGAATGATATATCATAATGTCTCATTATACATAATTTATCATTCTCAATAAAATTATTATCACTATCATCTCAAGTGAATGTATTGAAAGGTACTAGAGTTTGCAATTGAGATGATTAAAAAAATTGTACCTTTGATTCAAAATAGTTCATCTTCATATTCTTGAATTGAGCAATATCACGTAAGATCTCTAATGTGCACAAATTGATGATGTTATTTTTAGCGATGATTTCATCAACATCCATCATAGTTGAGCTTGTCTCCAATTCCACAATTAGAGCAAGATTGAGAGGATCTTTTTTGCTTCCTTATTACTCTCATCTGAGTCAAGGTTGCTTATGGCTTACATGGCTTAATTTTTTTTTTCAAAGTTCTATTTCTTCTTATATGGAAAAATCCAAAACAATCATGTATTGTATGTCTTTTCTTGTGGCATGTGAAGCGTGTAGGATTCATGCCTTCATCATCTCGTTCTTGGTTATGCTCATTTTTTAGTTTGAGCATTTTTTTTAAACATCTTAGTGATAATTTGTTCACTCTTGGAAGATGAGTTTGATGGTGTTGTACTCGAATGATGATGAAATGAAGAATATTGAGCTTAGAATACGACGACTTTTAAGTTTTGAAGTGAGTTCACCGTGTTGTCATGGATTTTCCTTGAAGTATTGAATATGGGTATACACTTCTTCATGTGTTAACTCGTAAACAACTCTTTACATTCCTTTGAGGGTGTTTATGATACTCTCTCATCTTAGTCTCCTCATTATAGCTCTAAAAATCTTACCTACAATCTTAGAATTAGATAAATATTCTTTTAATTCATCAAATTCATTTTGAATATATATTAATATTGAATATATATTCTCAATTGACTCTTATTCTTTGATACTAAAGTTTTTAAATTCATATTATAAACCCATTAGTTTTGTTCTTTCGATTTGAGAATTATCCTCAAACCAATTCAATAGAGCCTCCTATATTTCACTAGCTATTTCCATAGAAAAAAAATATATATAGCAATTTTTTTCACAAATCAAATTAAAAATGACATTAACGACATGATTTTTATTCTTTGGCCTTCAGTGTCAATTTAAGAGCGTTAGGGTCATAATATGGTACAAAATCATTTTGGACAATATTATAAAAGTCTAGTATATTCAAATAATTTACCATACATCTCTTTTAAAACTATTATTTTTGCAATTAAGACCTATAGTTGAGATTCCTTCACATATCTCAAAGATTTCATCTTGGACAAAAAATAATAAAGCAAATAATTTGAGTTCTTGCTCTGATACCACTTTGTAGGGTTTGGAGGTTGAACACCTATGAGACTAAATGGTACACAAAAATAAAGGACCTAAAAAAGATGTAAAAATTGATTTAGGACTTAATAATCAAGTTTAATGGTAGTGGAGGATAATTTCAATTCAATTCTCATAAGAATATAACAATTAAATAAAATAGAGAAAAAAATAGAAAAATTAAATAAAACACAAGATGTAGGAGTTAGGCATATAACGTCAACATCTACGGAACTCTCAACCACCAAAATAATTGGGGTTCACCCAAAATACTAAAATAAGCATCTTATAAGCGTAGAACTTAGTCCCTTACATAACAATGAGTTGTCAAGTTTATTGGTAACAAAGAGTGACAATACACTAAAAAATAATAAGAAATAAAAACATACTAAAAAGAAATAAAAAGTGATAACACACTCAAAAATAAATAAAAATAGTTGATCTCGTAGGATCAAGTTGCGAGAATGAAGATAAACTATATTGAGCTTAATGTAATAATTTGAATTAGTAAGAAATTTCAATCACTTGGGCTTATCTCTCTCACTTTAGATTATGACTTATGAGCTTTCATATATTGAGATTTAGCTATATTAAACTTATTAAGTGGGAGTGAGAGAGTAACTCTTTTATATATAGGGTTCTTGAAATTGATCAAGAATCACTTTTTAGTTTTAGCCGTACAACGGCTCGTCAACTGTTGTAACGATTTAGAATGGATACCCGTTTAAAAAATGAATCTTGATGTGAACCATTACAATGTCTTGTACTATTGTAACACAACTTTATGCTCTGGCTCTTTTGAGAGTTTTTATGACTTAACCAAATTTTCAAATGATTTCTTAAGCCGTTGTAACTACTCATGAGCCCTTATAACTGCTCATGAACCGTTACAATGATTTATTGAGCAAGAATATTTTTTCTTATTGTTTAAACTTAATTTATCTTAATTAATTCAACCTAATTTGAGTCTTACTAAACCTAAATCTAATACAATCTTGATATAGCTCTTATATCCCATCATTAATTTTGGTTCTTGTGCATTAATTTATTTTACATTCTAATCCCTACACAATGTTCAAACAAGAAAAATTATAAAATTAAAGTTTTATTTTGCAAATTGATAAATCAAATAAATTATTTAGTACAACAACTTACACAACCACTAAAATCAGATTTTTTTTTTACTTGAAAATGTCTTTTTATGATTTAAGAAAATAAAATCTACCTATAATAGAATACAAGTCCAATTTAGAAATAGTTTCGTTAATGAAAAATTGGAAAAATTTCAACGGGATAAAAAAACGCCAAAATATTTTAACATAATCAAAATGATTAAAACTGTCCCATTACTTTCCACTCTCTGTGATGAAGGGACTAAGAAGGATAGTTGAAGGGATTAGAGAGAGGCGGGAGAGAATGTTAGAGCAGATAGGGAGAGTAAGAGCATGTGCATGGCATGATGTTTGTTGAGCTAGAACTGGAATATGTTCAGTCTTCAACAATATAGAAAATTGATGCTAATTTATGAGAAAACACAAGATGATGAGGGTATTTTGGAATAAACAACTTATAATGAAATTGATAAACTTAAATTACACAAAAATGACGTGTTAAGTGAAAATAATTATTTATATTTTTAATGGGTATAATATATTCAAATTTTATGTTTTGATGGGTAAATATTTAATTTGTAGAGTTTAAATGGGTATATATATTATGTATATGTATCTATATTCACACAATGTATTTTTGCTCTTATGGTCGCCTAATATATAAATGAAGATCACATAATTAAATGGACAGCCGATAAGTCATTTTCTGAAATTAAATTCTCGGGTTGTATTTTTTAATTAAGCATGAAAAAGAGAACAGAGAGTAAGATACAAATTTCCGTCAAATGAAATGAAGATCACTTCCAACTAATCTATACAGGACCGGTAAATGACTTATCGGCTATCCATTTATTTAAGTAATGAATGATCCATGCAACTATAAATTCTTGATGATGTTGAAAATTCCACATTGTAATACAACTTTTGAAACTTTGAAATTTTAATTATTCAATTAAATTTACTTTGTCGCGTAATAAAATAATTTAAAGTGAAAAAAAAAGAGGAGAAAAAGCTCTTTTATATAACTTTCATCAATTTCTTCTTTATCTGATTTAAGTTTTTATTCCCTCACTTATTTTTTTATTTTTCACTCTTTCTTCTCTCTCCTCTTTCGTGAGTAGTGTTAGAAGTTAGAATCATGTAACAGGGAAATATAACTCTTAAAATATAAAAATAATGTTTGATACCTCATATTACTAACATGTGTCGAATTGATCACATATCATTATCATGCTTAAAAATAAAGAATCATGTACTAATCATCATCTCATTTTCAAAAGAAAAAATAAATTACATAGAAAAAAGAAAGAGAACAGAGGGAATGCTTGGATCAAAATAATTTAGACCGTTTAATTTTGAGTATCGAATGATTAAGATATTTTTTTTATTACGTGACTAGAGAAGGGGTTGATGAATAACCATTAATTAATTAATAAATAAACAGTATTACTTTCGATCCTTCGCACGGGGACAGAATAATTTATATCAGCAAGTATACTAGAAAGAACACCATTCTCAAAAAATATATTGTCATTGAATTAAAGTGTTTAAGAATATATTTGATATATTAAGGAGTATTATGAGTAAATGTGAAAGTATCTAAAGAGTTGATGGATAAATATAATATATTAAAGAGTTGATGAGTAAATATGAAATTGAAGAGGAGTTGAAGGGGAGTTGAAGGGTAAATATGATATTAATTTAAAAATTTTAGTTGTTTTGTCGTTATGTCTCGACACAAATCAGTTATGTTAATTGAATTCAGCCCTCTTGAAGCTAGTTAGTTGTACAGTTGAACTTTTGATTGGAAAAATTAATGGTAAGAGAATGATTGTCTGAGTTTGTTGGCTAAAGCGCCATAATGGTTTCAATCAAACAAGACGCGCCGCATTTCGGCGTTGGAAGGATTCTTATCGACATCAATTTGGTATTAATTCAAAGTCCAAAGAGCAATTTTATTGTGAATCCAACTTTTATGATCATCAACTCTTATGGGATTTTATTTTGAGAAATATTGTTTAAATTAAAAAGTAAAAATTAGAGATGAATATCAAATACTATCAAATTTTAGTCAATTTGATGTAGAATTTGTTTTCAATCATATAATTTTAAAATTTTAATGATAGAGATTCAATGAATTGGTGATAAATGACCAATCAAATTCTAAATCATTTCAAATTTAATATATTATCTAAGCTATTAAGGATGCATCTATAATTTTATTTTATTTCCATCTGAATAATATTTAAAAAACAATCTGTTCTTTTGTGTATCATGAAAATTTGATGTACACAGTGCACTAGATATCTCTTGTAAGAACTTAATCTGCATCTTTAGAGAAATACCATCAACATTTATGGTAAATTGGCTGTTTATTTACTCTATATATTATTAGAAGGAAGATCTAACAGGAAAACAAAAAAGGTCAATACCCTTTTTCCCAGATGAAACAATATGAAGCTTCCAGCAATAAATTTCTGAATGGATCAGCAACCAAATGAGAATTGGGATATATACAGACGGAGTTGAAACATGTCATTTTCAGATTAATTAATTACAAAGTTCACAACAATACTTGTACGGTTGTACATGACATAAGGTTGTGAGAACAGTTGTTCAAGTAGTACTGTAGTACTTGATGGGAGTTGCTGATCTGTTCTGGTACGCCTTGAGTCTTGATTATGTAAGGGAGATAACATGCCTGAGTTAATAGATGTCGTAATCGGACGGGTGGGTCAGGTTCGGCTTCATATGGGTTGGATTAGGTCAGATCAGTTTAATTTTATGAAAGAAATTATATCGAGCCAATTAGATTGATTTGAATTGAATCATAGATCATTTGATCTAAAATTGAATTGGATTAGACATATTGAGTTTGTAAAAATTGAATCGAATTAGATTCAAATCTGATGGATCAGATAGATTTCTTGGATCAGATTTTGCAACCTCAACTAACTTCAGCTTCAGATTTTTTGTATATATAACATTGGCATACTCTTCGAAGTTTTACTTTTGTATTTTTGCATGTTTTTCACTAGAAATTCCAGCTAGAGCAGTCATAAAATATCCAACTTTAACACCTGAACTACTTTTGTATTAATTTGCTTATTAATATAGAATGAATTTTGTTGACATGAAACCAATCAGAACTTGTTAAGGAGAAAAACACATAGAAGTGCAAATATTTTTGCTATAGGCTATCTCATGCATTTGGATCATGATAATAACACGTGGATATGCAGTGAGATCTTTTTGCTTCTTACCAGATTGAGATCCGACCCGTCTACAATCCTCCAAAATGAAGGCATGAACTCATTCACTCATTAGAAATCCAGAAACTGAACAACAAAACTATTCACTAATTTCCCAAAAATCCATTCGTCTGAAATCAGGGTATCCTCTTTTCCTTTTAGTAGAAGCCCATACTAACTTCAATGTAATAAAATTATCATTTAGAAAAAAATTTATTAAATTTGGGCTTTCTTACGACGTGAAAACTAGACATGGCTTTTTACATGAATGACGATCAGTGACCCAGCACTTGATCCAGTAACGGACCATAATACAAGTGTTTTGACTTTCGAGAAATACTGGCTTCAGGAGACGAACATATTTTGGAATTTAAATGTCTTATGATCTGGACAGTGACCGTGCATACACTAACAACTGTTTTGTTAAGCTAGCCACAAAAAACCATGAATTAGATATTATAAAACAGTCAAATTATACAATTATCAAAATCATGAATTATTTTCAATCGATTTCAACGTTGTGAAAAAAAATTGAGATCACATCAGATATACAACAAAGACAATTATTTTCTCCAAAAGAAAAATAAATCAGGACAACAGAAGGGGTTGAGGACAAAAAGACATACGAAAAAGGAAAGACAAAAAGAACATTCTCCGGGAGTGTGATTAGCAGGAGATAATTTAGAATTATTCTTGGCAGGGCTTCTTGCCAATGGTACTTTCTCAGTTTCTTTTTACTATAGCCTGTTTCTGTAATGATGAAATGCTCATCTCTGCAAGATTCAAAATGAACTCTCTAAACTGTTTTATCTCATTTGCATACCTTCTTGTACCATACTCATATTTTCTCCTGATGAATAAGGCCAGAATGGTGACAACGCCACCACATTTCCAATTATTATTAGTGTCGGGGATACCAATTCGGCCAGCTTGACCTCATTTACCAGATCCCCCAGGTTTGCAAATACCTACATGAACCAAAATCATTGTAAAAACCTCCTCAAATTACAGCTGAAGTACTGTCATTTGCAGTAGTATTCATTAATTGTTGTGTTTGCAACTAAAATATCCTGCATCTTTTTTGTCTGCCAAAGGCAAGACAAGGTTTTTCAATGCAAGGTTAGTAGTTAGAAAGTTCATCGCCCCTGGCTATGTGCACTAAATCAATTAAAAACCTTGACAATTTTTAAACTAGGATCGCAACATTTTAATTCAGCAATCCTGGTATGGCAAGATTTATTTGAATTTTGCATGAGGAATGAAGAAAAATACTGGATTTTGGTGGCAGGTCATTTTTAGATATCAGACATCAATGTTGCTCGCAGAATTTCTCTAGACATGTAAGAACAATAATACACCGTAGTTATTTACATACCGTTCTTTGTTGAGGGGTGGTACCGCGTTCAATAGCAACTGAAGGAGTTTCCATTGGCAAGCCATGAGTTATTAATTTTGGGGCCAGTGATGGAAGGGTTGATAGGCCCATATATACTACTAGAGTCGAATCAGGATCGGCTGCATTTTCAGCTACATACAATGGATCAGTACCACCATTTCTTGAGTGGCCCGTCAGAAATCTCACACTGTGGAAACAAATTGTAGTTGAGATATAGATTATGTCCTTAATGTTAATTTAATTTACTTTGTGTGTCCAAAATTGTACTGTACTAATACATACAGATTGGTACAGCAAGTCGCTGCCGTGTACATACCTGTTTGCAATGCCTCGGTGAGTCAGTGGAATACCAAGCTCAGCTGCTATTCCGGATGCAGAAGTTATTCCTGCATTCCATAACATTAGATTCTCTTAAGTGATCTATGAACATACAAAATATCACAAGATAGTTGGTCATTGATTTACCCCCTTTAACCCTAAAATAGACAACAATTACACAAAATTAAATGAGTATGAAGTGAGGTTAATAATTCCCAGGGCCTCTTGTAATGATTTGCTTTAGAATTACAATTACCCAATATTCCTACTTCATCAGATCATCTTGTTTGAAGGGCTTAATCATAGTGGTAGTCTGGAACTCAAAAGGAATGGAGGCTTTAATGGTGATATAGTCATATTTTGTATTAGATGTGGTATATTTTGAGATTTGCAGGGGTACAAATGGAAACCGACCCAGAAAATTATTCTTTTATTTTTTTTTCTGAAGTAACGTACCAGGAATAACCTCAACTCTGATTCCTTGCTGTTGTAAAAAATCCATCTCTTCTCCACCCCTACCAAATACCTGCAGAAAAGAGGAAAATGAAAACACAAATAAATATAATTACACAATGAAAAAGTATAAATAAAGCTTCCCTGATACAACTTTTTTGATACACATACAATTTACAGTACTATGGACAGTAACCACAGTAAACAGTCACAGGTATTGATTAAACTGGTAAACAGCATCACACTGATCTAACTGAATAAAATAAATCATCCAAAACTGGCAATAAAGAGCATACCAAAGGATCACCACCTTTCAACCTGACCACATTTGCTCCAACCTCAGCAAAGCTCAGCAGCAACTGATGTATCTCCTCCTGCACAAACAAATTATAATCAGTTATTCAACGAATTACTAGTAAAACTACACATGCTAAAAAATTGCATAAAAATAACACATTAATAGCCAATGTATATCTCACCTGAGTCCGGCTATGGTATCCCGCGGTCTTTCCCACATACAAGAGGCGAGCATCGGGTCGAACCAATTCAAGAACATCATTTGAAACCAATCTATCATACAAAATCAGATCAGCTTTCTCAATTGCCCGAACAGCTTTAATCGTTAGCAGTTCCGGGTCGCCTGGACCAGTACCTACCAGGGCAACTCGACCCGGTATAGCGGTACTCTCTAATTGTGCCCCTTCCTTTTCTCTTGAAGCTCGTAGTGCTTCTAGAAGCTCCTTCAGCTCAGGCAGCTGGAGAGCGATATCATTGGATTTGTTATCGAGGTTACTTTGGCAACTTCTTGATGACTGGTTGTGGGTCCAGGTTTCTCTCTGGTACCGGGATTCAGAGTTCGCTTCTGTAAATGGGGAGGAGGTGGACGAGGAAGAGAGAGCTGTAAAAGTGACGCGTGGCAATCTGAAATGCGGTTTGGGTCTGTTAGAGGCGAGGCGGGGCAGAGATGATGAAAAATGGCGCAGGGGTTTAGAGGCGGCTATCGCCATTAGTGAAGAAAGAAAGGCTCTAAGACTAGACTACCAGAGAGGATTTTACACTATAATCTATATAAGGTTGTAGGCCGTCTATGTGCACCTGCAAAGTTCACAAAGACTTAAAATATATGATGTGCACCTTTGGCAATTTTTTCTCTGGAGAGATCTGCGGTAATATGGACGACGCGATTTATTCTGAAAGGCTGTGTAAAAGAACAAACACGATTTTTGATCTATGAAGATTTGTTAATATTAAATAATCAGCGTTGATCTCTGATCGAACGGTTCAGGAGAACAAAAATAGGAGGCGGGACCGCGGGAGTGCTTGTGTTTTTTGAGAAGATTGAAAGGTCGGGTTAGAGAAAGTAGGAAGAAACATTGTTCGTGTATTAACAACTGTACTTATGAATTTGTACCGGGTCGTTTTAAATCATGTATTAGGTAAATTATAATTCGCTCTAATAGATTTATAGAACTAGAAGAATGAAAAATCCAGTACGGTGCGGGAGGAGAAGGGCATATTTTGGGCTTCTCTCCTGTCTTTTGGCGATGGCGAAAGAGCCATCCTTCTTCGTTTTTAATTCAAAAAAGGGCCAGGTTCAATGAACGTAGCTTTCACTGCGCCTCATATTCGGGATCGTCTATGGCGGATGCAAATGCATTATTTCTGTAAATCTTCTTAGTTTTTTTTTTTCCTTTTTATGTTGCTAAATTCTAAATAAGACTGATTACTTAACTCTGCAACAGTGGCGGAGGTATCGATCATCTTTAGTGATGTTACTTGTTTTAATTTTAAAAAATTTCTTGAAAAAAAATGTAATTCTTAGCATTTATAAAGTAAATTTACAATTTTTAATGGGTTAATTGAACTCAATATCACCAATGAATCTCTGCTACTGCTCTGCAATTTGAAATTTATAATACCATTAGGTTATTGCTATAGTTAATATAAGCAATGAAAATGGATACTCAACTTATGTTTTCAAAAAAGAACAAGTTCTTGAAAGATCTGATTCACAAGTTGTAATCATAGTGACAAGGTTCGTGAATAATTTGTTTTTCATTCATAGTCGAATGTTTCACGAATAATTCATCAGTGTAATATACAGTGCACTTTTTTTATCAAAAAATATTTTATTCACGAATTATTCAGTAAAAAAATATATTATATATTATTTTAAATGAAAATTTATATTTTTAATATTTTATTATTACAATATATATTTTATTAATATTATAAAATGAACTATTTTTGAATTATATCCGAACGTTGAATTTTTGACCTCGCCAAACGTTTTTCAAATCACGAACTTGTCACTATTGTTGTAATTCCATCTTCTGACTTCGGAGTAAAACCACCCTAAATTAGAATAATAACACCGTTGTGCTGCATCTAAGTTATCACAGAAGATCAGATTTGACCTTTAGGCTTCACGCAGCAACGCTCCTAAAAGGTCAGAAACTCTGGATCACTAACCAGCCGGTCCAGCAGCCCTTGGGAATTTTAGTCGGATCTTTTTCTATAAACAAGCACGATGCTATGCCACGTCAGCACGTGCATCCTAAAAGCGGTATGCATGTATTATGTATTTATGTGTGAGTTTTTCTAACACACTTTTATTTGCATAGTATTTTTTATTTGTATTTTAACTGAAATGTTAATGATTTAAAATTTATTTTTTATGTTGAAAATTTTAATTCAAATAGCTCTATGAATTTTTTATATTAGAATGTTGTAGAATATAATTTTTTTTTTATCTTCTTTAGAATTATTTTATTATTTTTAATAATATTTAAAAAATAATTATAAATTAATAATTGTATGTCAATAATGATCATCTTTTAAAAATCATTAAAAATAATAGAATAATTCTAAGCAAGATAAAATTTTGATATAAAGATTTTATTTTAATACTTAAATTAAAATTTTGAGTATGGAAAATTAAAATTTAAGTTTATAGCATTTTGAGTTAAGATGCTAATGAAAACATACTAAACAAACACTTCATGTATGAACTTAAAAAAATAATGTATTTACGGTTGGATATGGATACGACAAATTATGAGATGTTGGGTGTGAATAAATAAAATTTGAGGGTCCGACTTTTATCTTTTCATAAAAGAATAAGATGTTGCATATGCAGCTAGCATATGTATTTAGATATTTGTTTTCAAAATAATTTCAAAATTGTCAAGCTAAAAAGGATCATTTAGATATGTCCATAAATATAAAAAGTATGTTAACTATTTGTCCGTTTCTTTATTTTTATGGAAATATTTTATAAACATGATTGAATTCTAGTCTTTAAACAAGTCAACTCATAAAATATTTTCATTATTGATCATTAATTACTGTCAAATTGATATTATATTTTTGCGTGATGTTAATTCAAAAAAAATGTATTAAATCATTTTTAAATTTTGATTTATCGTGCTCATTAAATTTTCTTATGAAACCTTTATGAGATACAAAAATTTGGGATATTTTGAGTTTTCTAAGTAATAGTTTTTAATTTTTGAAAATGATATATACACATTGAATATTTTGTTATTATTTTTAAAGCTGATTTTTCAAAAATTAAAAACAATAACTTAAAAAATTTAAAACATTTCAAATTTTTATATCTCACAATATTTTCATATAAAAAATTTAATGAGCATGATAAATCAAAAATTGAAAATAATTCGATTATGTTAAACTCACGGAAAATCTCAATGAGCGTAAATTTACGTTATCTTTACTCGTCATAATAGACTTATATAAAAATACGATAGTGCTAATTATTTTAGAGTTCAAAGTATAAATAATTGCAGCCTCAAGTGTTAATATTATAAAATATGCTAATAATAGTTATAGGGGAATGTTTCAAATATTGTTAAATGAATTAATACTAAGTATTGATATCGATCTCGACAATGTTAATTTTGTATTTCAAATAGTTAAGAGCATTTCATCAGATTTTTTATACCTTCTAGAATAACTATAATCAATTGCTTATTTAAAATTAATACTTGTAGTACTATATATTTACACTTAGACAGGAAGTTGCGTGTAAAATTCATGTAAAATGATATGATTAACTGCCAAAACGGTCTTTGGCCTGGGTACTGAGTGGGATAGTTATCCCAAAACAAATAGGCTTCTGTATGTCAAAAGAATATAAAGACTAGATGAAGGCATGAAGCTAACTTACATGACACCGCTTTTTCAAACGAAATAAGGAACCTAGATTACACGTAAGAGGAAAATTACAACATACAGAATAATTAAAGAAGAAAAAGAAAATGGAACTTTATATACTCTAGTAAACCAATTCTCCATTGAATTTGGGAGCAAAGCGTCATCAACTAAAAAACGACCTTATTTTATACAAAAGAAAAAAACAAAACTTTGATAGGAGTATACATTCTGACGTGCCTGTAGAAATTCCTGGTACATAAAAAGAGTAAAATGCATATGTCAGACTGAGCGATACTCACAATTGACTTGTTCTATGTTTCATATAAGCTCTTAAATCCCCCCCCCCCCCCCTAGTTTATACACTTTGAATTGATGCAGCTCCTCTAGAATAATTAATTCGTGCTTAATACTCTAACACCCTCTTTTCTTCCCCTGTTATCACCATCATGTACCTTATATATTATAATGTATGTGATCCCGACATTGCTCAAGACATCATCATTTCCCTCTTTTCACATCATGCACCATATATATGATCCCAACATTACTGACAACATTATATTTTCTTTCTGACTTAATAATGTATGTCGGATTTTACAAATTGTATTTTTCAGAGAGGAAAGTTCACTAATACAATGTTTGGAGCGTGTTGACAGAAATGGCATTCTGTAGCTTAAAATAATTTTAAAAATATTTGGTAGCTCTATGGAGTAAAGTTATAGAAAGTACCTATGCAACTGGGACCTTTAGAAGAACAAGAGAGAGGAAGTACAAAGAAAAAGCTATGACTATTCCTGCAATAAAATTTTGGTAGAGGCGCTTGTTATCCCTACTTGGCACGAATGCCACCTTCAAGATGTTTGTCAGTTCAAATACCCGGTATGAAATCTGCAAAAGCAAGGAAAATTTTCAGTGACGCATTTCTACGGTAAAGTTAGTTACTATTGTCATTTCTTTTTAATATCATACTTGCTCAATTTGACCATGGTAAATCTCAAGATATCACTATGAAACTAAATCTACCTATAAATTGGAGCATTGCACTTTCCTTTCCAAAATGAATTAAAAAGTTCGCCCAACTACATAACTTTTTTCTCACTCCAGAACCAGGACCAAGTTAGAAAGCAAGGGTTTGGATTTTTCTTTTTAATCAAACATGAATAAGACCTTACATTTTTATCTTAACAATAATTAAATGATATCTTGAGGTTATACAGGATTAAACAAACAATGAGATATTTTAAAATAGAGTACTTACAATGATGTAGATAGTCGTAGTAAGCATGAAATTAAGCAAGGGATAGTCTGGGATAAAAGAAAGGAGCCATTTTGGCTGTCCATTTGGCATACTTGACCTACAGAAGTTTTCACTTCCAAATCAGAATTATATATCTGAGAAAAGCACTTTCCAAAAGTATTTCCTAGCAAGTAAACAGAGATTAGGAAAACGAACAAACAAGATTACCGTAGCCAAATGTGGATTTGAGAGATGTAAGTCTCCAGGGTGATCTTGCCAAGCCACCTGCGGAGGTGAAAATTCATAGTAGTAAGAAATTTTCTTATTGAAAGAAAAGATCAGAAAACATGAAGAAACTATCTGCTAACTAAGGGCTTACGCAAGAAGGGTTAACGAGCAGCATCTCAGTTGCTGAGTGAAATTTCTCAAACAGATGTAAACCCTAGAGAGAAGAGAAGGCACCAGAAATAAGGTCAATTAGTTGATCAGAAAATGATAAAATGATTATATAATGGCAGAAATTAAAAAAAGAAAGTTTCTCCTCACGTGATAGGGATCCAAGATGTGTAGGGATGGTACTTGTTGTATGTGATTTTATCCAGCTTATAGATGTACTCATACCAAAGATAACCAGCCTATATCAAATCGAATGAAACTAAGTATAACTTTGAAATATGCATGTTATATTACAGAAAACAAATTTATTTAGCTGCTAGAATAAGTAGATTATATATCAGTACTGCTCACGATGATCACAATAAATGAAAAGAACTAAATTGCAAAATTAAATGGAAATGAGTTACATGACACGTACCAACAATGACACAGTAACAATGCTTGTCTTGATTGTTAACCTAGTTTTAGCTTCGGCCTCTTCAAGCTTCTCCATCCACTTTTCAACCTTTGATCCCAAAAAAAGGCAAAAATATTGTTATTTTGTAGCACATGAGAAGTTACATATGAATTTAACTAATGAAGAGTTCACTTACATTGGGGTGAAAATATGCATATATCATGCCAACTATCCAGATGTACCGGTCAAGGCCAGATCTGAAGTGCCACTCATGCAGCAATGGTAGATTTGCTTTAGTAGGTTCTGGGTCCTTGTACCCTGACATAAAAAACCACAATGAAGCAAAAAAAAAAGAAAAGATAATACTAGTCTTGATGTTATAAATGTATAGTGACATCTTTAAATGTTTTAGTTGTCTTTTTCCAAATTTGACTTGATCCCAAGCATTTTTTTCCCCATCATCTGTAAAATAAAACTGAGCTATTAAAATCATAGTTCACTTGAGCAAAGAAAATGACTGACTTGCCCTTGACCTTTGACTGAATTAAACCATTTCATAAACAAACTCAAGCAAATTTCAAAATTTTAGCTTAAGAAAAATGTTCAAATAATGAAGGAAAATATGCTCAACAGTTAAACAGAAGATCTTATCATCACACCAATCAAAAAACTTTAAATCTTAATTGTATGAAAGGAATCTGGAGTGTTATTAACTTGCTTGTAAGCACAGTAAAAAACAACCAGTAAGAAAACAAAAGACCTTTGAATTACCTAAGAGAAAAGTGAAGGGGCTCCATAAAAGTTCAAAGACGCCTGGAATTTCCCAAATTGCAATTACAGCTAAGAAACATGAAGCCAATTTCACAGCCATGACTGATGGCACCTCATTGTATTTGTTAAATAGACCAAGTGAAACATACACCATCAGCGTGAATAAGGTATGCATTGGGCATATGTAATATAGCATGTAGTCATTATCTAGTACAATGCAACAGAATGCTACGAAGAAGTTTAGCCGCCACATCATCTACATTTAAAAAAATAAAACAAAAGGAAATTACATTTTGGGATTAAAGGCTCTGTTGTTGTTGTTGTTGTTGTTGTAAAAGGAAATTATATTTTGCTCATAGAAACACTAAAGGAGGTGTTATGAGTGAACTTTCACAGGTTTACCTGAACAATATTTAAGCAACCATTAGGAACTGACAGAAGGAAAAAATGACTGAGGTTTTCTTTCCAGTCTTTATGGGCATAAATGGAATTTCTGGAATTTAACACATGAGTGGGACATATTTGACAAGCTTATATGTTGTTGCTCGAATTGCACACAAGTTGTGTGGTTTAAATAAATCCAAATGGCTAAATTAATTTGCTAACAAAACACACCCATGGAATGTCATGCTACATCAAGATGCCTAGACAGTAGAAAAAAAAGCATAGTGTAGTGTTGGAAAGAAATGAATCCATTGAACAGGCGCCTCATCAATCTAGGTTATAAAAAAGATTTGCCAAAATTGGTCATGAACTAGGCTAATAACAGATTCCTAGCTCAACAATAGAATATCACAATTTATTGCAACTACCTCTTGATCTCAAATATCTTAATGACCAACAGCTAGACTCATTTCTGATGGGAAGAACCAACATTAAGTGTTCTAGCAACGACAAGCTATCCACTCTTGGATGCTCTTTTTCTGACAATCAATTGGGACTGTAATCCTCTCTTATTATTATTATTATTATTATTATTATTTCTGTTAATGCTATTACTGCTACTATTGTTTTTTATATTTATTGTTCACTTATTTACTTTAGAGAAATTATTCTTACACCCCAAGTTCTGCATCCCTTATTTGCACCTAGTGTTAGGTATAAACACTTTTCAAGAATATAGAATTCCAAAAATAAGTTAGAGACTATATTTTTGAAAAATGTTTATACTTGACATTGAATGCAAATAAGGGGTGCAAAAAAGAGGTGCAATTACTGCTCCTCTTTGATTTAATTAAAATTTTCAGTTTTTGTGTTCATAGAGACAAGTATAAGATATTCTGTCATATTGATAAATAAACAACAATGGAAGAAAGTGGAGAAGACTGAATTATAATCACACCTCCAAGTGATCAATAATAATTAAAGATGAAGAGTAAAAGCATCCTAATTCTTTTTGAAAGATAAAAAAGAGGATAACAATGTTTTCATCATAAAAAGCTCATTGCAACACTTGCTTTGTCATAAAAATAGATGAGAGTTTAAGAACACAAGAAAATCATAAAAGGTTGAATAACTAGCAAAGAAGCCTGATATCATAAGCTGAGTCCATTATTTCAGTTACCTGAGCAAATCTAGCAAGGCTGAAATCTTTCCTAATATAATAATAGGAGAAATTGCCAAACCCAGTCATCCATACATAAGCTGCTATGAACACACGGATCGCATTGTATATCTCTGATGCAGCAAAATAGTGGTACATCAGGAACAGCACCTGCAATAATAACATTTGGAACCAGATAAGTAAGATCAGTCTTAATTTTTTATAATTTGCATATTTTCTTTTCTTTTCTTGAGGAATAAAAGAAGATCAAAGCAGAATACTGATACTGGTCATTACCAGATACTGATGCCCAGGCACTAAATTGAAAAATACCAAAGCTAAATTAGTTTTCTGTTATCTTGTCGGAGCAGTACAATTGTCAAAACCAAGCAAGAATTACAGTTAGTTGTCATATTATAACTGGTAGTTTAAGGCACCAAATTGTTCTAGTTCTGTTAGTTTACATTGAGGTCAGTTATGATAAAGCCGAGCTACTGATGTAGTAGACTACACTCGTCTAGTGATGTGCCAGTAACCATACAAAGACAAACCTGCATCCAGCCCTTCCATTCCTCAGTCTGGTGCCTGTTTAGATACATCATAGCTTTCCCCGAAAATGCTGATTTGTCAGTGTGCCTCTTGAATGAAGTCAGAGCAGAGGCTATTATCAGAAGTATGTACAGAAACAGAAACAGGTCCCGATTGTATTTCTGGAATGAATAAAATACAAGTTACAACAGATATAGAGTTATGTTGTCGACATGTAACTGAATTATATGGATATATACAGTGATACAGCTGAAATAGCAACCATTAAAATGTACAGGGAACCGACAGAAGTGTAAAGATGATGTTCTGACTAATTCAACAGAAATAAAGCCATCAAATTCCAAACTATGTAATTAGCAATAGATGTTAACACAATATCACAAAACTTAGTTTTATAAATAGATAAAAAAGTTAAATAACCTTTGTGGTTTCTGGAAAGATATTTGTACGATCACAAATGTAGAAATAGACAAGCACAATTCCAAACTCAGACCTACAAGAGTAATATTAAACTAAATCAGTCAATCAATTCATTTATAAACAAGTTAGTCTTGTTTAATCACATAAGAAAGAGCTAGAAGCAAATTAGCACTGACATGGCTCTCAGCGTAGTACGGTTTTCAAGTAGGAAAGCTTCATCCATTGTTATAAACCTAGTATTACAGAGAAAAAATTAATACCTTTACGAAGTAAATTTGGAAAGTTTTAAAGACACTTTAAAGTAGAATGAACAACCTGACTAAACTTGTTTTGACAGAGCTAACTTGACGAGATTTGGCTGAAGGAGACTTAGAGATACCTCCTTCAAGCAATACTGCCTTATCTTCCTCTTTAATATTTGCATTTTCCAAGCTTTCTAAGTTTGTGTCTGAATGGCTGCCAGAGAATTTAGGAAAGAGAGGAGAGAAAAGAAAGAAGACGTAAACATAATAGTCAGATCAATAGATGATATAAAGATTAACCTTTGGTACATAAAATTAAACAACACCATCCTGGTCATCAGCCAGATTAACCTTTGCTAACTGGGTTCCGTAACATGCCCAATTCACAAACTTTATCTTTCTATTTGTTGGCTTGATGGGTGCTGGATACAAAGTCATAAACAGGATCAAATTGGTACTGTATGAGTTGGATCCAACATGTCTGGTACCAGTCCAACAGGTAAACATGTATGGTAATCTAAAGGATGTCTTACAGTTTTGTGGGAGCAGAAGACCTTCTGTACTCCAAAAATTCAGAGTATAACCATGCAATGAGGACAGGGAAGAGGCCAAGAAGAAATGAGACCTGAAATCAAAGTAGAAAAAAATTATCTTTTCTTCCTTTGTAAACAACAACATGAGAACTTCAATAACACTATGGTGGAGTCGAAATCAAGTCTAAATAATATATGCAACTAGATATGACATAGACATGTGACCAAATGGACGACTGCAAACCAACATTCTACTTATTTTTGTCAAGCCTACCCAATATGAATTATCCATTTCAAACTTCAATGTCTGTAATTCATTCCTAGCCTCAATAATTCTCAGCTCATATGTTCTCTTTAAATTTAGTACACTACTTGGAAGACTATACTCCATCATACAGTCTACACTATGCTGGATAAAAGATTCACAAACACCAATATTTAAATAAGAAGTGTCGCAGAACCTCAATTGAAGATCAAATGCTGGAAAGCAATACAATGAAACACATAACCCAAATCAAATTTTGACATGCACAAAATCAGGCATCCCCAGAAAAACCAAATTAAATGTCGTGCATTACATGAACGCAACATACAAAAGATCAGATCTTGATTTCCTGAAATCCTGATAATTGCTGAAATTTAGAACATATTAATGCTTCTCTTTCCATTCAAGAACTGAAAATTTGACAGCATACCTGACCAGGGGTAACTGGGCCGAACACCTCCATCTTTCACTGAAGCACGTAGAAAAAACAAACAAAACGCACGAATTTCAGTCGAAGAATGCTGAATTCATCAAAATTGGAGGAAATAGAGCAAATTGGCCATGGAATTTGACACCTCACCTCAATTCAGGCCCCCGAGATCTCTATCTAAAAAATCTCGTTCCACCTCTTATTTCTGTGGAGGGGAATTTTCATCGACACGAGCGATACAATCAGGTCAGGTGGTTGGATTATTTAATCACAAAAAGGGTTTTCAGAGAGAGAGAGAGAGATGAAGAAAGGAAGCGCAGGTTTGAAGCAAAGAGGTTAGAAGGGAGGTCACAATCTCGCACTTGAAAGGGGGGAGGAACCGACTAGCTGTTGGTTGTTGGGTTGGTCGTTGATTTCCTTTATATTTTTCCTTCTTTTTTTTTTATTCTTTCTTTCTCTTTTCAAAATTTCAGTCCCCTTTTTGCCTTCCGTGCCTTCTAATTTTCATACCATGATGATTGAATCAAATCATTCCAAATTGTTCGTGGGAGTAATTTTCATGAGTTGGTGATTAGTGATCACGACCACATTAAAAATATCAACAATAAGTACGGACAAGGTCTACTGGTAAATTACTGTGCTTAGGCACAACCCGGTTCAACCGATTTTTTAAAAAATTTGGTTCTTACTCTTTTCAAAAGTCTCACACAGTCCTTTTTAACGATAAACATCGGATTTTTCAAAGATTAAGCTTAATCTTTAAAAATAAATTATTCTAATCCGGTTCTTATCAAACTCGATCATTTTCAAACTTTTTTTTAATATTTAATATTATATATTACTTGCACTTAAAAAATTTTAAAAAATCAAAAAAATTAAAATAAAATATCAAAATAAAAAACATAATTTAATATTTTTATACAAATATAATATAACTTAAAAAATATATAATCATAAAAAAAATATTAAACTCTTATCTGTTTATCCTTATATGATTTTTAGAGTCCGGAGCTTAATAAAGACTAAACTTCTTAAGAATCAGATTCATCTTTTTAAAATCAAGTCTTTTGAATTTAGCTAAGTCCGACCCTTAAAAAAATCCAGCTCGGCCCTTACGATACCTAATTATACTTTTATCCGACACTCTCGTAAATCCGTTAGGTCTTATCCTTAAAAAACCCAACTCGACCCTTACGATGCCTAATTATGCTCTGATTATAACCTTTTCAAAACTTACGGCTCTCATGTGAGAATGTTTTTATTAAAAGAAACGATAATATTAATTTCCAGTAACTTCTGCCAAGTGATTATAATTAAAAAAAAAATAGTTCACACGTGGAATTTCAACGATTTTTAATTTAATTATTTAAATAATCATAATTTTAAGAAATAAAACTGCATTAATGGTTTTGAAATTCCTAATTCAGTGCCAACAGGCGATTTTATACAAAAGGAAAGGCATGGACTAACTACTCTGAACGAGCTGGTTCCGCTGCAGTAGGTGGATTGAGAAAACGACATCTAGAGAGCAAAAAAAACTCTTCACGTGGAGTATTTTTGATCTGATTCGTTCGATCAGAAATTGACGGTCTTGATTTAACAATAATAAACCTTTGTGCATCAAAATTCGTATTTAGATTTCATCACAACCGTTGTGATTAAACTTTGAAAAATCTCCACAGAAAAAAAACCTCCAAATGATGCTTTCGCGTGGATTGAGGTGGGTATTCAGTAAAGCGGGCTAGAAGACCAAAGTAGTTTGGAAGACGTATTAAAGTCTTAGAAGACAAGTGCTACATACATGAAACTTGAACAATGCTTTTTATTAAATTTTAAGAATAAGTATAACAGTACGTCATTGTTAGTGATATTTTATCAATGCGTCACTTGGAGTAGCATCTTCTACCAAATATGCCACTCCTAATAACGTTTTTCACCAAATGCATCACTGAAAATGATGTCTTCCACTAAACGTGTCACTCCCATTCTCAATTTATCTATGATTATCCATAGATAATCTAAGAATATTTTATTATTGGACAAAGACGCCACTATGAGTGGCGCGTTTGATGGAAGACGTCACTCGCAGTGAAGCATTGACAAGGTGCCACTATGCCATATTTATTCTTAAAATTTAGTAAAAAACTTTTTTATTATTAAAATTATATTTATTTAAATAATTAAATTAAAAAATTACGGCGTGGAATTTTTATTGCTACTACTTACTGGAATATTGTAGGTCCAAACTTTACATAAGCTATGTTTTTTATGTTTATATAAAATTAACGTTGAATATGTTATTCTGATCATAAATATGAAATAAATTATGTCAATTTTAAATTTTGTTTAGCCTATTATGCACTACAATAAAAGTTTTCCGACGAAACAAATCCAGTAATAGAATTTTGGTAAATACCTGTTCAGGTCGCAATAGATTTTTTCTGATTTAGTTCGCTTTTCATAATAATAAATAAAGAAAAGCCAGACATATACCATCATCAATGACATTGTCAATATCGATTTCGTTATTCATTTTTTTCAAATTTAGTTTATTTTCTGAACTATTTCATTATTCAATTTAAACGCTAACTCATTTAACTTAAATAATAATTAATTTAAATCAAGAAAGAATCTCAATTGCGTATGTTAGTATGGACGACAGTATCATTGGAGAATCTACATGTCAGGCTGTCTGCCTCTGTAGAAGAAATAAGAATATCGATATTTCCAAAAAAGATAAAACAATAAGATAAAGGGGAAATATATCTGATTTTTAACATAAGCAGTTGAGATTCCAATTTGTTTCTTGAAACTTATTATTTTAATTGACTGACCTTTTGATTCATCAAACCCTTTTGAATGTATTTAAAGCATAGTTCTGTTCTTCTTTTTCTATAAAATAAAAATGTTGTTTTCACTTGTAGTATAAAATAGGATAAATATAATTACAATTCATAACAATAGCATGTCTTTATATTGTACGCGTTCAGCAATACATAATAGCCTTAATGCATTTCGTGCAAATCTTTTATTAATTTTTAAGTCAACGTACAATTATCTTGTGGGTATAAAATAAAGAGAAGGGATTCAATTACTATCATTTTGGTGCCACATCGGTACCATTAAAATTAAATATTAAATAACTATTATTTAAATTCTTAAATAACAAAACTAATTGAAGGAATATTTTGTAAATATCATCTTATATATGTATACAAAAATATATCATTTCGATATTATTTATATAGGCATCAAGCATTAATAAAATCAACGGACCAAATTTTACAATTTAGACACGTTACTTGATGGCTATTCAAATAAAGTTAAAAATTTTTAATTTTTTATATACATACAATTAAGATGATATATAATACATCCAACGGTTCACATTATTAAATTTATACATAAATAAATTAATAGGCACCATGAACACAAAAAAATGGTAATTGAATCCCTTCTCATAAAATAAAAGAGGAAATGCACATTATTAAGGTGCTGCCTATTTAGAAATTAAAACCCGTATTTAATTAGCTACAAGGCATAATAAATTTGACTAATATATATTGGAGTTATTAAAGGACTGGATGATTTGCAAGGGACGTCTCCATTTGTTTAATCACTGATGATTTGCAAGGGACTGGAGGTAATGATTTCACGGCTCGTTATAAGTTCTGAATATGAATTTTAACAGTTCATCTGCTGGTTGTATAATTTACAATTGTTCATGCTTGTTATATTGGAGCAGGAGTTGAAGGTTTTTAAATCTTAGATCTCGCAAGGTAATATATGTGATATGAGAATTTATTTTTTCAATCGTATTGTTATATTATTATATTTTAATATTTTTTATGATTATCATGCGTGTATATTTATAAATTCTCATGCATATATTTTATACATCACTTATAAAATTATTAATCAACTTATCACTTAAAAATAAATAGTTCTTATATTATACATACACAAATATATTTCTTTTAAATATTAATTAAATTAATGAGTTTTAAGTCTAAGTCTAGATATAATGAATATCTAGGTGATTTGATCTAGCCGCACTGAGGACATGTTATTTACGTTTTTTTGATGATTGTGAGGTCCAAGTATAAAATTAGATGACAGGTTAGGAGGATCAATCTTAAAATTTGTCTACGATTTGTGTTGCCACTTTGATTTACGTTTCATTCTTTTGAATTTGTTAGTGGATAGAATTGTTGAGTTGTCGTCTTATGATGCTTTTTATTTTGTATTATTTGTTTTCACTTTCGGAAACCTTTAATAGAAATATTAATATTTATTGCGGTATATATTTATAAATTTTTATTTATTTTATTGTGATAAATAAAAAAATTGTATTTATTTAAAAATTTCATGTACGTATATATAATTATATATTATGTGTGTTTGTGTGCACGTGACGGTTATCGCATTCTCAACTGTATCTTTTGGTTGAGGTGTGACGTTATATTTATCTAACTACTCGTGTTATCATATTTATTGGATTGGCATTGCTCCGATCTTTATCATTGTCAAGACTACATTCTACATATGTCCTTTATACGTGGGCAAATTTTTGTGTCAAGTTGGACTCACAAAATAAGGAAAAAGATAAAAAAGGACATTTGGTCGAGCAACCAAAAAAAATAGAGGCATGAATTGATATAGGGGTGAAAACGGATCAGATATGGATGATAATAGTTTTATTATATTCACATTCATTATAATTTTTTGGATATGAATTTCGATAGAGATACGGACCGGATATTCGATGGATATTCGGATATGAATCGGATATTGGACGGATACAAATACGATATTTTGGATATTAAATAAAACTATTATATATATTATTGGAAAATAATTGTATATTATTTTTTGATAGAATCATTAATTATAAAAATAAATATTAATTATAAAAGTTAAATATTAATTATTATATTAATAGTTTAAATGTATCAATGAATTATAAAAAATGACACATTAACACAAATTGGATATAAAATAAATTAAATTTATAATGTATACTAAAAATCTAATTAAAATATATAATAGAAATATTTTGAATACTTATTTGGATAAAATCGGATACCTTCGAATAGTGTCGTATTGATGAATAATAGATAAACGGTTGGATACAGATAGGTTATTAGTCAAACAATATCAATCTCGGAATACGGATACCGATTGAATAATTTTCACTATTTCTCGGATCGGATCACGAATAAAATCAAATATTATCCGATCCGTTAACACCCTAAATTGACCGATGCACACATGGTTGCTGATTTTATTTGAGCTTTTATTGTTAATAATTAAGCTAGTAGCTATTATGTGCTATAGCTGGTTTCAAATGTGTTTTAGTAATGCTAGGGGGATAAAATGTTTAAACCAATTAGTGTCAGATTAAACAACCTAATCGACCATAGATAGGTACCATGCTGACATTAATATGCTGTATGTAGTTGATCACTGGTTTGTTGTCCGTTGCTACAGGTGATGATTTTTAAAAATAAAAATTCAGATTTTCATTCTCAAATTTTTTTATGAGAATTAATTAGTTTTTAAATTTTATTTGTATTAATTCACTTGTTAAACTTTTATAATAAAATCAAATTTATTTTTTTAATTTGAAAAAGATTAAGATAGATCACTCAGAAAATATTTTACCACATCAATTAATTTGTTTGTTATATGAACATTAACATGTTTCTTGAATTTTCTTATACTATTAATTAATTCTTGTTTTCTTAACCATTTTTTATTATCTTCCTGTATAAAATCAATGTCTCAACATCCACTTTATTTTCTCCAAACTCAGAAAAGATAGAAGTGAGGTGGTGTAAATTTTATGAAAAAGAAAGTAAATAAAAAATTAAGATAATAAATTTCAATCTTGGATACGAAATTATATAAAATAAATGCAGAACTTTTGTTTTTTAGTAATTATTTCAATATATCTGTTAAAAGAAAATAACTGCTACATATGTTTGGTGTTATTATTCTGTGTAACAATGGCCACGGAGAGGAAATAATGACTTTTACACACTGTTCTATAGATTCAATTACATAATTTGAAAGATAACTCCATCAAATAACTAATATTAAATCTGAAAATTCAAAAATAAATTCTGATCATAACATTTACACACTTCATAAGGAGTAGAAATAAAATAAAATTTTTTTAAAAGGTACTATATGACCAGATTTTTTTATTATAATTATTTGAATAATCATAATTTTAATAATAAGAGTGATAAAATTAAAATTTTAAGAATACGAATGACAGCGCGCCACTACCAGTGGCTCTTTCCTTTTTTTTTTTACTTTTTAGTTTTTTTCTTAAAAAAAAAACTGAAAGACGCCAGTGGGAGTGACATTTTTCCCACTAACGTCAGGACCAATACAAACTCTAAGTTTTAAAAAAAATAAAAGACATCACTTCCGGTGGTGTCTTTGCACAAATACGCCAGTGAGACTGACGCGTTTATACAGCGCCACTGACAGTGGCGCGTTGTCATTCGTATTCTTAAAATTTTAATTTTATCACTCTTATTATTAAAATTAAGATTATTTAAATAATTATTATAAAAAAAAAACTGCTATATGACAGTACTTTTTAGTGCAGAAAATTAATTACGTACCAGAGAAAACTTTGAAACATATGTAATAATACGAACCTCATAACAAATGAGGATTTGAGAGAATATTCCGATATTTATGCACTTCGAGCAAAATTTTCTAAATTAGACGGAATATTTCTTTTAAAAAAAATCTTAATGTTTCGTTAAAATCAGACAGCAACATGCAATTAATCAACCAGAAATAGCATATTGTGTATGTAAATTAGCCTAGTTTGTGTTGTTTCAAGTAAAAAGTTTATGAGGCTTCGTTGAAACCTACAAGATTCTTATAAACACTAATATTATATAATAAGGTAATGTGACTCAACTAGTGAAACGATAAAGACGAAAATGATATAAAGGACAATGTTGGTACACTGACTTTTTTTCCATTAATTTAATTTAGTCAAATCAAGTGAATTAGTATTCAGGAGCTCTACCTTGAGGCGTAATTAAAGAATAAGGAGATTACAACTTGACTTCGTCAAGAGCTATTTTTGCAGTATCATATATAGTACAAATATATGTTAATAAATTTTGCATTTTGTGCACTTTTGCAATTCCCGAAAAGTGTAATTAAAGGTTATTTTACGTCAAAGTTTCAAATATAACTGATTAGTTACAAAAATATCATCTACAAGTTTGTGACTTTAGATTCTAATCTACTACAAAGAAATTGACTTTTCATAAACCTGAGAAATATTTTGTATATAAATTGTGTAAAAAAATTAAGTAAAATCCGCCTCGACTGCTGGCACAAATTATTTTTGTTAAGAAAACTTTACAAAATAGTGATATTGTGATGGTAACAAAATAATGTTATTTTACTCTTATTTTCATAAACCCCGGAAAATATTATATACGATGTTGTGAATTTAGATTTTTAATCTATTACATAGAGATTTTAATTCTCATAATTAAAATAAATTACGAATCTAGAAATATCAAGTACATAATTTTTTTTTAAATATCAAAGTGAATCATCGAATAGTCTTGACATACATTAAATATGATATAAAACCTAATGAACGCTAAATATTGCAGCACTATTGCAAATACAGGGGATAATTAAATTAGTATTTTTCTTGTTATGTATATCTGACAATAACATCAACTGCTTCCAAGATAATATGTTCGTTACATATGTTAGATGCACTTATTTTCGAACTATTGTATCTCTTATAAATTAATGGTTCAAATTATATATATAGAGAAAGAGAGTGAGGTTATGGTGCTTCGCGAAACACAAAATTTTTTGTGTTTCACATCTGTATCTTAAATTTGAAAATTTAAACGGCCGATTCAAACTATTAAGTATGATCTTCATATTGAAATAATTTTGGAGATCAAAATTTATATATATTTTTTAATTTTTTGTTATTTTTTAGATGGATATAAAATCACTAGTTTTGGATGGTGCAGAAATTATTAGATCAATAAATTTTATACCTATCTAAAAAAATAGAAAAAAAAATTCAAAAAGATATAAAATTTTATCTCCAAAGTTATTTCAATATGAAAATCATGTTTAACAGTTTGGATCGGCCATTTAAACTTTTAAATTTGAGATATAGACGCGAAACACAAAAAGGTTTTGTACTTCGCGAAGCACCATAGCCTCTCTCTCTCTCTCTCTCTCTCTATATATATATATATAGAGAGATCTTACGATATTTCACGAAGTAAAGAGACGTTTTACAATAAAAAATAGTTATAAAGCTCCAAAAATAGTAAAATTTGATATTCAATAAGTTTTCAATATCTAAATTATTGTGGATTAATTAGATTGATATTTTGAGATTTTGGTATATGAGATTTAAAACTGAAGTAAAACTCCTCTTTGCTTTGCAAAGTACCGTAAGGTCTCCCTATATATATATATATATATATATATATATATATAATTGATCTCCGACAATGGATCTCCAAATAAATATAAAAAAATCTTAAAAAATAGAAATTATAGATATATTTTTCTACTTATAGATTGATAATGATTCAAATTTCATGCAATTTCATCATCATTTGATAATCCATCAAATATCATCAAAATATTTTCAATTTAATGGTTTTTGATAGACCAACAAACGGTAATAAAATTACATAAAATTTGAATCACCATCAATTTAGAACATGTCTATAAGATTTTTTTTTCTATTTTTAAAATTTGCTTCATATTTATTTGAAGATCCATTATCAAAAATTTTAAGATAACCATTGTAAAATGATCCTTCCCATATATTCATTCCTAAGATAATATATCCATATTTTTAGTTTTTCTTGACACTGTCAGTCGAGGACCTAGAGGCCTAGAGCACAAGAAAAAGTCAGCCACAGTGTGTTAAGACTATCATTAAACACAAATTGGCAGCCACTGCCAATATCTCAAAAAAAAAAATATTATTAAACCAACGGCTGAGATTGAAGAATACAAACAGTTTCTATGATACCGATAGCGCTGAATTCTTGAGCAAAAACACAACCTAGGTTGCATGTATTGATGTTTGAACAAACTCAATTGAAACTTTTTTTCATTTGTCTAAGACAACGGGATGTCAATTAGGTGTACAGCTCCATTTTGTTTTGTTCAAATACCCTTGTCTTTTCTTCTTATCCTTTTCCCTCTTTACTCTTTATTCCTCAAAATAAATTTGCGTATGTTTTTTCTCCTTGTTTGTATTAGACGTGCCAGAGCTCAGAGCATGAACAAGTTCCCGCCATTTGTAAAATGTTAACCTAATACACAATTTATGATAAAATTTAGAATAAAGCAAACATAAAATTATGGTTAATTTTATTCTAAAGGTCCTCTATTTTTTATGGTACAAATATTGATATTCTCAAAATAATGTTTACTAGAGCTCCACGAATTATATGTGTCTTTTTTATTATTTAAATAGGATGCGTACCAAGTTTAGATCGGCTTGAAAGTATCTGTATTTCTAATATCAGAGTCTTGATGAATGTTTCATGGATTACTGGTTAAATTTCAAAATTATTTAAATCTAATACCCCCACTATTCAAATGAATAACACATCTAATCTATAATTTTTTTTTTAAATTGGACAGCGCTCTTTAATCGCCTCTTCGCTTTAATCGGTACTATTTTTTGAGTGAGAACTTTTTGGCTTTTTCCTTTTCATCGACCAATAACAGCAGATTAACAAAATATTAATTACAATGCACCTTTTTGCATCTTGGTAAGTGTCGGTGGATATTGTATACCTAACATCTTGTACTGAACCCAAATTTAATTGGTTTTTGAACTTATAAAGCACAAGCGTCACTCCAAATTGTTATTGAGAGGGCGTATTAAATATTTTTTTTTTTAGTTGGGAGTTTATCTTTTAGGAATAATCATGCAAAAAGAACGTTTTCTTAAGTACTTTCCTCTTCAAAGTATATTGTCGTATTAATGCAATGCCCTCTGTTTTGTCATGCACTAATCCTGCGTGTCATTGCATCCACACTGACATGATCAAATTAGCTTGTAAAAGACTTCAATTTTGTCATTTAATCCAGAGACAATTGGAAGGAGGAGAGAGGGGGGGGGGGGGCATTGACATTAAGACCCTCAACATTATTCCATCTCCAAAAGCTCATGAATTTGGTGCATTTTACTAATTTGTCTTGATTTACAAATTTACTAATAATATGACTTAAAAACGATTTGATGCTGATTAACGGATACTTAAACAAAATTAAAATTGACAAACATATTGTTTATGCATCCAAAAGCTCATCCACACTTGTATTGAGAATGTAATATTTAGATATTGATCCTTAAAATTTAAAGGAAAAAGAAGTTAATTTCCGAACATTCACTTGTATCAAATTATTTCTTATTTTTTTGAGAAAAAAGTAGTCCTCAAACTTTATGAAAAGAAAAGACAGTTGCTTCTTGAACTATAATAATCATGCATATGATAACTAGAACAATTATTTGACTTTATTCGAAAATAAAAATACAAATTGAAGAAATACTTAGATTACATTGAATTAAAAGTTCAATTAATAAATTATAACCATACAAACAATAAATTAATAATTAATTTAATCATTACAAATATTTAATAATTAAACACGTTTCATATTGATATGTTAAAGTTCAACCTGCCGCATCAAATATCGAGTCTAAGGCAGTTTTGAGCCAATTTGGACTCGGTTTGTGCCTTTAATTTTAGGTCTAGGATGGTGTATTATTTTCTATTTTGTCATCATACACTTCTTGATAAATAATAGGTTTCTAAAGTGCTACAATCTGGTTTATACTTCTCCATATTTTAGCCCAAAATTGCAACAATTTTTTCTTTTTATTCCTATACAGGCTTTTACTGAAAATAATAGGATATACCACAGGCCATCTATATACGACCAATTTAATTGATACCAGAAATTAGATATTTCTAAACGGATAAAAAAAAAGAACAGTGCTATCATTAATTTACTACAGACGTGTTCTTATTCACAGTTGCTATCAACGCTGTAATCAATACTAAATTAGCAAAGCATCAGTATTCATTCAATCAAACAGAGAAAATAGAAAAAGAAATTGAGGTTGAGATTTGCTGAATTTCTTTTTCATAAAAATAGCAGTTGTGCAATTCAGTGGACATTGTAATTTCGTATAGACGTCGTAAACCATGGAGAGAGACATTTAACAAATACACCCCATCAAATCAAGACCTCAATAAATTGGACTTGACACCATCTAATTTTCCAAAATAATATATGGTCCTGATTTTTCAACTCGGGCCATCCGAATATCATATTGAATCCAGCAGATCAGATATTTATAAAAAGTGGAATAAAATAAAATAAAATTTATTCAAGTCAATTCAATTGTTAAAAAAAAATAAAAACTTAATATTTGATAATTTTGTTGTACGCAACTTAGTTGTTTTAAATCGTATGACCCGAATTTAATTTCAAAAAAATATATTCTTATTTTATTGAAAGAGGATATTCTTCCAAGAAATTGGTACTACTGGAACAGGATGCATGGTCTAAGATACTTTCTGTTTCGCCACACGATCTTTTGTACTTTTGTCACTAGTCCAAAAAATAATTTTGGTTCTAACGTGTATCATGTGGTTGCAATTGGTGCACGCAACAATTAATTTTACGGTCTCTCTCGTTGAGCGGATCAACTTGCCAATATGTTGTAGATTAATTAATTATAAGCACTAGATGGAGGAGCTATCCATACATTCCGGTCTACTAAAATTATTTGATTAAGCAGGCTTAAGATTATTTTATCAGTTTTATTTCATTTAGAAACTCAAAATTTCATACAAAAATAAAAAAAAATTTGAAGGTCCCTTTAACCCACAAGTCCACAACGCTACCGCTGCCCACAATAAAATACAAGTCACATATTTATCCCATGTTACCAACACGACATAATGTTAAGTAACATTATTGAAGTTTCAAAATTATTAATTTATCATTTTACAGGGTCAGATAATTAAATAAGGAAAAAGAAAAAAGAAATATTGATAATATATTTTCTCATAAAATATTGCATTTATATATTTTTGACATGAGATGTTGGGTGTTACGGTATTGATCATCCAATCCGTGAGACCGATACTGTATTATTGGAGAGAAATTAAGACCTTTGTTTAAGATTGAATCTTGAAGGTGGATAAGCGATAATGTCATTTTATCATTAAGGATGACTCAATCTCTCGGTGTACCAAAATAATAATCCCGGTTTGTCTCGTACTTTTATTTTATTTGATTTTATTGAATTAATTTATAGATTTATTTATTTATTTATTAAATACTGATTTAGTTGTTTATAGACCTAAATAAAATTATGTTGGTAAAATATTCCAACATATTAAATTTATGAAGATTCCAATCCTGAGGAGTGAAAGCCTCCAGCACAAATTAGTGTCCCGGATTATCCTCGATTTTTCTCAACTGCAACAATATCTTTTATATCCAAATGCTTTAAATCACTCCTAATCTATCTCCAATAAAAAAAATGATATAAGATTAGTATACTCAGATAATTTCTCATGTACAATTAATTTTGTTTTAAAAATAAAAAAATGAACTTTTACTTCTAGTTTAAATTTCAGCCTCCACTTTGAGTCATTAAGAAATATATCCCCGTATTTATTGCAATATACAGTTCACTGTTTTGCAGGCTATAATTGATTTGAACGAAAACAGTCAAAATATATAATTTTCCTCATTTACTTCAAAAATCACATTTATACCGGTTGACATAATTATACATAATGTACACCAAAATGCATATCTATTTAAATCATACATATAAGTTTTTAAAAGTCTGGTTTGTAACCTTTATATTTTCTTTTCTTATGTGAATATCGAGCATATTTTTTCTTCTACATTATAGAATTTTGTTATATCAGAAAAAAAAAATATACTGAACCAGCGACAATTAATATTTTTTTCCTATAAGAAATAGTGAGCAAAAGAAAAATCTAACATGTCAACGCTTGTATCTTTTAAGTCTCGTAATAATTGTCCGAATGCAGCCTAAGTGGACCATATATAGCGAATCATATTGACAAAATTTTTGTTTTAAATCATAGGTCGTAAAAATGATTAGATGAAAGGATAGAACCATGATAGATGCGGAAAGCGATTTTCTCACAGGATGGGTTAATTTTTGAGGGGTGTCAATTTTTGATCCAACTCGACGGGTTAATTCGATCTGATTCGAATCCGATCCGATCCGACATGATCTGAAAATAAATGGGTCGGATATGAATTTAATTTTTTTAATCCGAATCGGGTCAGGTTTGGATCAACCTGACCCGATTAATTATATTTTTTAAAATTATTTTATGATTTAGTACTAATTAAACTTAAATATACACTAATTAAGATTAATTATAAATTAATTAATATTTTATTACTTAAAATGATATAAAATTATTTAATTATTTTATACGGATCGGCCCATGACCCATTAAATCGGATATGGATAAAAAAAAATTTAATTCAAATATTATTAAATTGAATTCAAATTAAATTAAAAAAAATAATAAAATAAGATTACCCAACCGACCCACCGACAGCCCGATGGTCCCTTTTCTTTTTGTCATGTCATTTAAATTGAAGAATGTGGTATGAGATGATACATGAATTTGCGGTCGGCACGTAAGTAATTAACATCTGTCTAGAATCGCAAATATTTTCTGTGTGTTCACACTTCACACACGTTTCTTAAAAATAAAAATATTAATTTAAATATTATATTAAGTTCAAAATTTCTCATACATCATCACTTATTCATATATCAATTCTTTTATACGCATAACACATCTTCAATTTATAAATAAAGAAGTCACAAACACTAATTTAAAATAAAATTGTATTCACAGCAATATGTAATTGAAATACCAAGAGAAGTTATAAAATAAAATGCTGTAATAATAACAATTTGTGATTGAATTCATTATGATCACTCAAAAGAATTTTGTTGTCTTAATCAAACACAATATACAAGACTATAAAACAACATGATAGTTGGAAGTTGAAAGCGAAATTTATTGGGTGATGCAGTGGGATACTTGATAACTAATTTTTTTTGATAATCTTGATAACTAATTATTGTTGTAAATAATTTTTAAAATGATATAAAATGATATTTATTAATTTATAAATTAATCACATAAGTATTTAATAATTTTTTAGGGTTAATGAAATACAGATTAGAACGTAAGCAGAAGAATATATGCATGAAAAACTAAAGACATAGTTTAATTAAATTAGAATTATAATAATTAAAGATAACTAAAATAATCTTGAGATTAAACCAGTCAAAATAGAGATACCCTAATGGTTGCAATAGATCTCCTAACCATTATAAAGGATTAAATCAACCATGTACAAATTGCTCTAGAAATATTATCATATTATAACCGTTGTAATGGATCTCATGTCCATTTTAACGGATGACCTCGAGATAAATTTAGTCTCTAATCATTATAACATATTAAATTATTTGTATATAAAACTTAGCCAAAAGGCTCTAGAGTCGATTCCCTTCATATCCATTGTAATGGATCTTACATCTGTTATAACTATTAACCTCGCTAGAATTTCTCTGACCTAACCGTTACAACGATTATATAGTCATCGCAATGGATATTGTCAATTTTTTATCGGTTTTGATGTATCTCTATATATACACTTTTCATCTTCTCAGAATTTGACGATTTTGAATAGCCAAATAATAGCCGTCAATTTGCCTGAGTGCAAACATTCTTCTCCTTTGTGTTAAATCTCAAGACTATTTTTTAATACCTCAAAGAGAGTGAGAGAAATTAGTTCTTGATAGTTTCTGAGTGAGACTTGTGTCTTCACGCCCTATTTATTTTCTTTAGCCAATGACTGCACTATTACTTAGTGTAAGGACTCAAAGATTCACAGTTGTAAGACTTGTTATAGTGACTCGGCGTTATCGACGTTGTAAGTTCTAAAGATGTAGGCTCGTTATAGCCATACTCTATTACATCATATATTTTTTCTCTTTATTTTTATTTATTTATTTACTGTAGTGAATTTAATACTAGATCCTCTAAGGGAAAACATTAACTTTATATAAATTCATAGCAATTTTTTTAAAAAAAATGACAAATGTATTCATAAACTTGTGCATTTGTTGTAATTTAAGTTTTATTCAATTTAAATATAATTTGATATTCCATCAAAGATTATTTATATAAAATATTAAAAAAATTAATTTAATGAAATTTGATGAAATATAAAATGACATTCAAATTGTGTGAAACTTAAAGATCCATAAATTTAAGAATTTTTTTGTAATTATTTTTTATTTTTAAGATTTTTTTATGAATTTATATAAATATCTTGTCAAGATTGTTAAAATAAATAATTATAGAATCTGAAATAAATTTTGTTTGTCTAATGGTTGAGGACCTTTAGGCCTATAGTTCTTCTATATAGTTTGTGAGCCTAGCGCGAACGAATAAGCTTAAACAACTGGTTTCTTTGATAACGGTTTTTTCTAGTTGATTTGTCCTTATATATATATATATATTAGGCGTAGTGTAGTTAAATAAACTGCTCATAGCTCTTATCATTCCTTTATCCAAGCATAGAATGAATGATCCGGTAGCTGGTACCTTTTTGATACCTCCCTCTAATTGAACCCGAAAGAGCTAGACATACTAAAAAAATCATGATATTTTTATCCCCACGTACACAAATTTCAAAGTATTTTAGAAATGAAAGAACTAACTACATTTTGGATATGATGTTTTTTTCTCCGTATACAAACATCAAGGTCAACAAAGAACTACAAGAGGAATAAGTTAGAAAGACTTGAACTACTCTTTGATACATGAGAAATTGGAGTGGAGCTCTATGAAAGTAAAGAAAGTTGAGGAATTGGAACTATCTCTACACACCACACCTTACAATACAAGATCTATGCTCACTACACTCTTGATCAGGAAGTACAAATATCCATTGGAGTAGAGGTGACAAAACATGACCTAAGAAAATCGCCCAACCCAATCCAATTTTTTGAAAAAGTCAAACGCGTCCGATCTGAGATCGACTGTTCTGTAATCTAATCAAAATCAATCTAAGATATGAAAAAAATCAGTATATAAATTGTCCCGATACTTACCCAATTTCTACCAATTTAATTGCTTCTGAGGAAGTTGAAAACACTAATATTTTGCACAATTTAATTGTTTTATTCATTTTTAGCAATTAATGTTGTAGGGTGAAACAATATAGAAGAATCATTACTGTGAAAAGTGCGTGGATATTGAGACTCATGATTAGTTTATTATAAATTAGATTTGACTTATAGATTAGGGGGAAAAAAGAATTACTTGACAATTTAATTTTGATAATTTAATTTTGACAATATTGATAATGAGTTTTTAATAAAAAAAAATTTAAAAAAAAGATGAGGAATACACTTAAGGTGCAGCTACAACAGTTCTAAAACAAGGCCTTGTCTCCTACAAGAGGTAGCAGTGAGGAAGTTTTCGTAACGCACAAAAGTTTTAAATTTTTTGAGTAATTTTTTTGAAATATATATAAAAAATAGAGATTTTTGTTATAATATATAAACAATTTTAATTGTTTAAATTACAAAACAATTATTTAAAATTTCTTTAGTGTCATTTAAAATTTTAAATAATTAAAACATTAAATATTTTTAAAATATATAATTTTAAGTACACTTTTATTTAAAATACAAAAATAAATTTATCTATAAAAACTTAAAACATTATCAAATTTAAAAATATATATAATAAAATTTTCATGCTCATTATCAATTTAAATTTTTTTTATATTTTAAAAATAAATACAAATTATAAATACAAATGGAGTAGGACTGCAAACAAATCAAGTTGAGCCGAGATGAGAAAAATCAAGCTTGAGATTGGTTCATTAACTTTACAAGCCAAAATGAAGGTTTGAGACCGACTCGTTAAGTTAATAAGCGAGCTAAACCAGCTCATTAACAGTTTGTCTAATAATTATTAATATTTATTAAATTTTTTATACAAAATTAAAAAAATTAACAAGAATTAATGATAATAGATTTTTGTACATATTTTATACAATATTTTTATATATATTGAATTATAACTTATATAATATACTAAAAATTTATAATAGAATAATATAAAATATTAATAATTTAACAAGGCTAATAAGCTTATCGAGTCAAGCAAGTCGTAGCAAAAGCCTCGGCTCATTTACTTAACGGGCTTAACAAGCGAGTCAAATTTCAGTCGATCCTGAGCGAGTCTTGAACAATCCATGAGCTACGAGTTTTTTTTGACAACCCTAAAATGAAATTGTATTTTAAGTATAATTTATTACTAAATAGTTAAATATATTTAAAATATTTATATAAAGTAAAATAAAAAATAACATGTATATTATATATTTGTATTAATTTTATTATGTATATATTCTTGTTATTTTTTAAGCTAGAATTTTAATATATGTATGTATTCCTCAATTTTTGCATATACAATTTTATTCTAAATGATATTTTAATTACTAAATAATTCATTAAAACAAAGATAACAATTTAAAAACAACTATTGTAAAGACAGAATTTAGAAGATGATTCAGACTGATAAGATCATCTATTCCTATTAAGATAATCAACATCGCTTCTGATATGTTTCTTAAAAGTCATCAGGATTAGTTATTAACTTTTTATTCTTCAATTCAGTTGGGTTGTAGCTGGATCCGTATCCGCTGCCATACTTTCTATAGCAGAGAAAATATGGCAGCATTTTTCAGCTATTAGGTAGATTTAAACGGCCTAAATTAGATTCAGGGGAAATTTATTATTGAGTAGACCCGACCCTCAGTGTCACATGACAGTATACTGCCATAGTCAAATATGACAGCAGATGTATTTCTCTATATATTATCTGTTCTCTCTTTTTGCTTAAACAATACACTATTTGTCTATGGATAGATGGCCAATATTGATCTAAGATATCTAGTCTACTTAATGTGAATTTATATCCTCTATAGTATTATAAATTTTATAGTTATTTAGATTTAAATAGTAAATAACATCTTAAATCTAAACAATGTCCATAGTGTTCATGTGAGAGAAGCTGCCCGCTAAATTACTATAGATAGCGTTCATTGTCGGTATTGATTATCTGTACGTCCATGTACATGTGGTGCATTTGTTTAAAGGATTACTATTTGTTTGACAAAGGTTTATATTCATTTTCTAATCTTCATAAACTTATAAATTTATTTTAATTACATTAAATAATTTTAAATTTTGTACACATTGTTCATTCTTACAAATTGATTGTTATCAATTTTAATGTAATTTCAATAACATTTGACGTTCAATCAAATATCGTTAATCATAGAATCATTATAAAATTTTATGTCATTTTGATAAACCGCGAAACTTGTCTCTTTTTTTTTCATGTTTTCATATATTTTATGTCTTTTATATGCAGCCCCATTTTCTTATGTTTTATGAGTTCAAAAAAACCATTAAATACAACAAGGTTACGTACACACTTCAATTTTTATTTATTTACAACTTAAGCGAGACGTATTGACTATACATCAATTGAAAAACTAATTTATAGATTGCATTATCACAATAATCCATTCCCAAGTATTAGATAATATTTTAAAAAATATGCTGATTTTGTAAAATTTATGACTTAATTAAATGAAGCCTGAATTGAGCAAAAAAAAAAAGGTACACGTAATGTACTGCACATGGATTCTAGCAGTTTTTATTAGCACATAAATTGAGCCATTTTTTAAAATGTATACACGCAATTTTACAATGGTATATTCTTTGAAATCAGCTTAAATCTACGGGCGCGATAATAACAATATTTTAGAAAATATCTGACTTATATCACATAAACCATTCTTAAATGTAGGATCGTAGATGAATCGAACTAAATCATGAATTTAAAATAAATCAAATTCAAACTAAATTAAACTCATACTAAATCAAACTCGAACTAAATCAAACTCAAACTAATTGAACTCAAATAGAAATCATACCCCAAACAAACACAATTATTTTAATTTTTATATTATCATAAATAATTAGAACTAAAATAGTTAATAATTTAAAATGTAATTAATATTTTATTAATTTAATAATAAATTGATAATATCTTATTAATTTCATAATAAAATAATTATATTATTACATATACTATTGACTAAATATTTCAAAATATATGAAACAATTATGAACTAAATCTAAACTAATTTATTAAGAAAATATCAAAATCATCTCGAATCGAACTTAAAAAAAATATAATTCAATAAACTGAATCGAACCAATCTAAAATCGAATTGAATATTAAATGAATTATGAATTTTTGCTATGCTTAAATGCATATCTGTTAGAAAGTACATGCATTTATTAAAAATGTAAAACATATTTGTCGGGTACATGAACTATATTGTGCGTCTGTGCCATTTAAGGAGTGAGTATTCTCTAAAATACTTTATTATAAACGAAGTCACTACTGTCGTAGGAGTTAAAAAATGAGCTACCCAAATTTCATCTCCACCGTTAGATTTACGGGTCCGCTAACCACTAAAGGTACTTTACTCAATAAAATACTTTATAAATTTCCATTTTAAGTCCTTCCTAAGAAATAAAATGGTAAGGCGGGGCCTATCGTCAGTATTAAAGGCGTAATCAGAAATGATCCGTAAAAAATATTCAGATTAAGAAAATAAAATATTCAGATAAAAAATTTATTTTTTATTATATAAAAATTATTTTTTAGTAAATTAAAAAAAATGTCCGAACGCCGGCTGCCTGTGCCGCTCCTGGTCACTGGACAGTATGCTCATATGGATACGACACTTCCACCTCAAACGTTCACAACCAAGTTCCCCCGTTTAAAAAAAAAAAAAAAAAAAAAAAAAGACGAAGCCGCCTCCTCCTCTCTCCATTTATAAGCTGTCCTCTCATTTATCTTTCTTACTTTCAATAGAACCGGCCCTCTTCTACTCGCCTCTGTTTTACTCTAAGGTGCTTTGTAGGAGCTGTATTTCAGCTCTAGGCTGAGTCGATTTTTCAGAGGAGAGATTCAATTTGGGGTTTTCGTATATAAGATGTGGTCAACGAGTTGTGCGAGAGTGGGTTTGAATCAGAGATTTCTTGAATTTCCCTCTTGCAAGGTGAAAAGAAGGTCGCTTTGGAGGCGCAGCCCAAGTGTTTGTTGCTTGTTCTCACCGACCCAAAATGGTAAACCTTATCAGTGATGTGGCTTTTTTACAAGTTAGGTTCATTATGTAACTTTATTTGCATTAAGTCACATTAATCCTCATGTTTGAATTGCTGGATTATATTAATCAATTATGATAGCAAAGGTTTTTAGCCGGGCAAGCAAATAATGAAATATTTGAGTCACTTATTTTACATTGTATTTTTTATCTATTTTATGTGGTAAATTAAGTGCTGAAAGTTACTTTTACCAAGTGTTTTAAGGTGCCTTTTAGGTGAAGTTAAAGTATCCTTACAATTAAAGTTAAATCACCAAATTTCTTAATTTTCAACTCTTTTGACTTCACCATTTTGCTTCCTAACATAGTTAATTAGGACTATCTTTTATGAGGAGGGTTCAAATGTCTTAATTTTTTTAGCCTCAATCATGCCTCCACTTTTTGAATTTTTAATTACTAAACATTTAAAACTGAAGTATTAAAACATTAGATTTGATCTATATTATATTTTCTTCTTGCACATAAAAAATATTCATTTTTTCACCTTCATTTTATGTAAATTAAAAGTTATAAAATTATCATCCAGAAATTAATCATATTAGTACATTTTTTACAAGCTCTTGACATCACATAAAATAATATTTAAACATCACCATATTTAATGTACGCATAAATAAAGTGACCTGCATCAATCTAACGTTTTTATTTTGATATTTCAGTTTTAAATTTTGACTTATTAGAAATGTAAAAAGTCGAGGCATGATTGAGGCAAAAAACTGAGTTATTTGAACCCTCCTCTTCTTTTATATATATACGCACACAAACCTAATTTTTACTTACTCCACTACTGCTGAACATCATTCTTTTTTAAATTAATTTATTATCTACTTTGCTTTAACTTTACTTGCTGAAAGCAAAAATTAAGTGTTTTTTTGCAAATATGAAATTGTATTTTGAGAAGAACCCCAAAGAACTTAAAACTTTTTTTATTTCCTATATATTGTTGATTCCTAGTGTTCCGATGAACAAAAGTGCTAGATGATGGGTACTCTTTCTACAGTATAGTATATGCCTTTCCACTGGCCAGAAACCTAGAAGTCTTGTAATGGCTGGAAGCCTGGAGTCGACCAAGTATGATACCATAGTCCCTAATCTTATACAGATCTAATATACAATTTGTTGTTTGATTCATGGTGGTGGTATGCGGTTGCAGTTCAGATGCAAAGCTTAGCTTCAATAGCTAGTGGACCCATCTCTGTATCTTCTTTGCTAGATGTTGTGGCTGATGACCTTCATAAACTCAATACCAACCTCAAATCGGTTAGTTTATGGTTTTCCTCTTTTGATTCTACTGATGTCTGTCCTTCTATTTTTGTTATCATCCACATATATAGGTAAAACCGAGGTCAATCCAGTGTCAGCTGATGCAACATTTGGTTTAGTTGGAGGCTGATTGCAAAAATGGGGAAAACAGTACCTTACATACCAATTCAATCATTACCACCTGAAATGGGATACTCAAATTTCTTTTAAGTTCATACTCAAATGGTTGGGCTCTTATACTTCCAGACATAGAAGGAATTGATATCTTTTTACTATTTTATTGTTATTTTTAGCCAATTATAAAATAGAACTTGATTGTTAGTTAAAGCATTCAGAGAAATTATTAAATCAATTGATTTGTAATTTGCAAAGACACATAAACTCAAGTTAACCTGGGAACATTGTACAGCTTATTGGTGCAGAAAACCCGGTACTAATATCAGCAGCAGATCAAATATTTGGGGCAGGTGGGAAGCGCTTACGGCCTGCTTTGGTTTTTCTCGTTTCAAGAGCAACTGCTCAATTAGCTGGCTTAGAGTATGTTTCACCTCTTTTTATCATTACAGTTTGGGCTAGTATACTGGATAAAACATTATGTAAAACTATATTGGATTTAAAATGGCAATCTGACGTACTAAGAGGTATCATGATGAAACCAGGTTTTTATTATTAGTCAGAAAATGTATATACTAGAACCACCTGGCAACCCTTGACATAGAGTTATTTCCTTTCCCTTTTTTATCTATTTTATTTTTTGTAGAAGTGTCAACAGAAGGTAAAGAAATTTCATGTTTACTCTTGCAAACTTTCAGGATGCACAAGTAATAACCTTGAGAGAGAGAAAACTAAGAATTAAATGACTTCCATATGTCTCCCTTCTGCATTTACTTAAATCTCAATCATTTTTTATGTTTCACAGAGGCAGCACACATGATTCTTAAAGCTCATGTGCTGGTAGTAGTAGCTAATTTTTAATTAAACTCATTCTGAAAATGGCAGGGAGCTGACAGTGCAACATCAAAGGTTGGCGGAGATAATAGAGATGATTCACACAGCTAGTTTGATACATGATGATGTGATTGATGATAGTGGGTTAAGAAGAGGTATCTTGTTATAATTTTGTTTTCTTATTTTATTTTCATTATAGAACTGTAGTTAGGACATGACATGGTATTATAATAACCTAGCTGTTGTGAGGTTGTTGGCTAATCTTAATCAGACAGCAGTAGATTACTCAGAAGCAAGAAATTTAGGAATAAAACATTGAGGTTTAAGAGGACAACTGAGTTGCTTTCTAACACAAGCGAAAATGGTTACAGACTTCATTTCATACCAAAAGATGCTAGAAGCAGGATAGTTTTTAAATTTGGCCTCCCATTTAGTTCATGCAAAAGTTCAGTTTTGTATTTCTGGTGAACAACTTGGGAAACTGACTGAAACTTTGGCACTAATGAGTGAACTTACTGAGATCGGATCTACTACTGAGCTGTGCTGACATTGATTTCCAGCACCACACAACTTGCAACTAGTACAAACATTCAGGTAGTGAAAGTGGAAGGGTAGAAAATATATGTTATACCTTCCATGCTACCGCACAAAGAAACTGGTCACACGGGAGGGCGGGCTTGGTTATTCAATGCTCGCTTAGGATCCTTTGGTTGTTTTCTTTCTTGAAAATTCTTTGGTTAAATTTGCTCTTTTTTTCACCACAGGTAAACAGACAATCCATCAATTATATGGGACCAGAGTGGCAGTCCTTGCAGGAGATTTTATGTTTGCACAATCATCTTGGTTTCTTGCAAACCTTGAAAATATTGAAGTCATTAAACTCATTAGTCAAGTAAGCTATTTGCTTTTATGTTTACAGTTGTATTTTTTTTTTATGAGCTGATGCCTCAATAGTTCATACCAGTAAAACAGTAATCTCAAACCAAATTTTAGTTGGAAAAATGAGCCAGGTATTCCAGATTAGGTCTGAAGGGCTTAAGTTAGATTTTTTTAGTACCAAAACCATATTCTCTGTGCCATTTGGTTACCATAGCAGTGATAACTATAACCAACCTGTTGGTTATTGATTTTTTATTTTATTTTATTTCAACTACAAGGATTTTATGGCCATCTTTTATCAAGATACTGGCATCAAAATTTTTGCCCACAGTCAAAATCCACCTCTGTAATAGTCTAATGCTACTGATGCAATGACAGAAATCAAAATGAATTTTGTTATTGACTACTATGTTATACGCTAAACAGGTAATTAAGGACTTTGCAAGTGGTGAGATAAAACAAGCCTCAAGCTTCTTCAACTGTGACTTAACCCTGGATGACTACTTGCTAAAGAGCTACTACAAGACCGCCTCCCTCATCGCCTCGAGCACAAAAGCCGCTGCTATTTTCAGCTCATCAAACCGTACTGTATGCAATGAAATGTATGAATATGGCAAAAACCTCGGTCTCTCTTTTCAAGTGGTAGATGACATTTTGGATTTTACTCAATCAGCTGAACAGCTGGGAAAGCCAGCTGCCAGTGACTTGAGAAAAGGGAATCTTACTGCACCTGTAATATTTGCACTGCAATATGAGCCCAAATTGAGGGAGATAATTGATTCCGAGTTTATCGAGGAAGGGTCCTTAGAAAAAGCAATTGAGTTGGTTCATAGTTGTGGTGGTATTAAAAGGGCACAAGATTTGGCTAAAGAGAAGGCCAATTTGGCCATAGAGAATTTGCAGTGTTTGCCCCAGAGCAAGTTTAGGACTGCGCTTGAGAACATGGTGAAGTACAATCTAGAAAGGATAGATTAGTTTAGTTATTTGAGTACATAATTGTTGTATACTGTAATTGAATGTTATATATTTAGTTGAATGTAGCAATATTGAATTTATACTTGTACAACATTATTGGAATAAAATAATGGCATAGCTATTTTTTACTATTTTCAGCGTAGTTGTATCTAAATTCTCCTTCTTTCAACCCTTTTTTGGTTGTCCTGTTGTCAAGTTCAGAGCCTGGAATTTAACAGTATGAACCTGCGCACACAACTGGGATTAGAATATATATTGGAGCATTTATCAAATTAAAAGAGCAGGATGGCTAAAATTTGTTTACTCAGCAGTTTGACTAAGTTTCTCGTAGCTGAAAAATATGCACTCAGACAGATTCTCACTACTCTTCATGTTTTTTGCTAAGAGCGATTAACAAGAACAAGGATAATACAACCAATTTTGCTACAGACTGCAAAATAATAACTGGTATGATATATGTATATATGCTTAGATATGGAATTTTCTATGTGGTTAAAATTAATCCGTAGATATAGGTACTGTTCAAATCTAACTGGGCTTAGCCCAAGTGACCCATTTTGAACGAACTGGTGAGATGTATTTTATATTCATCTTAAGTACTCCGACGGCTTAAATGCAGTGCAAAAACCTTGCGCAAAATTTTGAGTAACACATCATCAACATTTATATAATCAATTACAAATTGGGGCCACCTGTCATAATGATTGATTAACGCCACCTTCCCCCTAATTATAGGAGATTAATAAAGTGCTTTAGAACCTTAAAAAATAAAAGCAATGACTTTCCATCATTTCATTGTGTTTAATTTTCCTACTACTGGCTCTGTTGTAGATAGAAGGAATGGTGTTGCAAGCTATATTGAAAATATATTAGTATTTAATATCTTGGTACTCCATGACGTGGTGATATCTTTGAGATGCAAGTTAAGGAAAACAAATATTAGAGGTGAAAGAAAATAGAGAGACAAAAGTTGGTAACCAAAATCTGGTTACTTTCTTTACATAATTTTGATGTCCAACTACACAAGTCGAGATGTCAATACACAATTGCATCATCTAGCTTTCATCGAGAGAACAAAGTTGCACAAATGCATCATTTAGCTTTTAGTATGGATGTTGCAATTTTACACTTGCTTGCGTGGTCTTTCTTTAGTTCTGATTTTGTCCTTTGTTGACTCTTTCAATTTCTATAAGAAGGTAGAGCAATTCGGCCATTTTATACACAGTGATAATTTTAGAGAAAAGGCTTGCAGCAGGACAAAGATTGTGTCAAAGGAAGTAGGACTGACATATATAGTCATTGTGTATAATTGATAGTGATATGATTTAAGTATCTATAATGGATTTTTCTGAGGAAATTAGAAGTACTTAGCATTAATCAGATAAAGATCCATGCGCGAGAGATCTTATCGCAAATATGATTATAAAATAGGTACATAAGAGGTGGCAAACAGCTGTGTCGGGTTCGGATTCAGACAGTTCGAGTTGAATATATTTGACTAAAAAGATTATTGGGTCACGGGTCGGGTTGGGCCAACTCGATCCAGGTTGAGTCAGATTTCAGATCGAACACTGTCGACTTTTATTGAGTCGGGCCAGGTCGGATTTCGGGTTCTTAAGAGCTCATGCCATCTCGAGTTTTGGTCATTCGAGTCCGGGTCTGGATCAGATCAGATTTCAGATCATTTGATATCGGATAGTCTTAGATTTTGGATTTTGGATTAGATCGGGCTCTTTTTTTGTCACACCTTATTTCGAGTCGGGTCGTTAGACTTTAAAATATATTTTAGAAATATATTTTAACCAATATCAAGTATAAATTTTCAATTATATTCCGATCAATTTGACTGGTAGAAAAAATATGAATATAATTAATTAGTTAAGATCTAATTAGGTCAGTTTTAGATCGTCATACTTCATTCATTTTATAAATATACAATACATAATTATAGTTCATTCATATTTAAGTCTTTCAATGATCAGATCAGGTGGAATTTTGGGACGTCTCGGGTTTTGAATTGACGGATTCGAATTGAGTTGGATTTTGGATCATTTGGAATTTTGGGTTGGTTTTCGGCACTATGATTTGAATCGTTTCAAATTTCAAACAATTCGAATTTAGGTTAGGTTGGGTTTCAGACACTTTGATTTTTTTATTATCTCAGATTTCAGATTGTCTCGAGGTAGATCAGATCAGATCGGATTCAGCAGCGATTATTGATAAAAAGGCTAAACCTAAGAAGAAGAAAGTTAGTAAGAGAGAGCTAAAAGCTCGTATGAAAGGGCAGTATATTCTTACTAGGCTATTGATGGAGTATCTGCCAGAGAAAGAGATCCTTGATATAGTTGAAAATCTCAAAGAGCAAGGAGAGCCTAAAAAGGGTAAAGGGGTCAATACATACTGAAGTAAACTTCATATGTTTCACCTTAACTTACGGCCTGAGCTTATTGCCCACAGCGATGACTTTACCAATGATTTGTCCACCAATTGATTGGAAAGTTTTAGAAAACAGGAGAGCTAAGACCCTGAAAGTAGACGGGTCTCACATCATATGCTTGTTTTGCCTAAATCGGTGCGAGTTCTTGATGAATCAATCAATAAGTGGATTGATACGGAGCCAATTTCATTAACAACTCAATTGTCAGGTAATGTGGAATCGCTTTCCTTACTAACTTATATTCGAAGCTCCAAAATACAAAAAAAAATATAATACAGAAAAGGAGGATAATTCAGAACTCTTACTCTAAGGGATCAGTTTGACTTTCTGAACAATTGAATCGGATCAGGTTTGAATCCGGATGGTTGGAACATATATTTTGGGTCGGATCCGATTTTTCCGCCTTTAATCAATACATATTACTTACCAAAGATGCATAACAATAATACTAGCAATATACCCGCGCGTTGTAGCGGACTCTTTTATTTAAATATGAAAACATTATAAGATAAAAAAATTCATATTGATCTAATATTAAATTATAAATTCATCAAATTATAGATAAAATTTATAATAAAAATCAGATTTAATCTTGGATGAAATTTTCTGCACAATATAAATTAATGATTCATGATGTTTATGGTAAGAAAAATGAATTACTCCAGCATATATTATCACCATTAGTTTCTTATCAAACATATATAAAGTTGTTAATCATAACGCATATCTTAAGTCTTAAATCAATTTTTATATCATAACATAAATAGAAAAATATTGAGTATTCTATGTAAATCATATGCATAAATAGAAATAATAGTATATAGATGGGAAATAAATGAAAAGAAATAGAGGATCAATGGACGCGATTACATATGTTCGATCAACCAAAAATAGATATTATCCGTCTAATTGAGGGATAAAATGGATATAATAAAAAATATCATGATAAAAAATTGACCCTTTAATTCTTAGTTGCTATTATATATATAATAGTATAGATAGTATAGATATAGATTATTTGCACATGAGAGAATTAATAATTGGTGCTGCAGGTATGCCAAGTTCTCTTCTTATTTTAATGGCCCCACCAAACATATCTCCTTAGAACCATACAAGCCTCAAGGATACATCTCTAACATGCATGCATTTTCATTTTTGGAGGGGGGCGTAAAAGCTCGCAACAAGAAATAATTAAACCATGCATGCACTGAGGCACTGAACACAACCTCACCAAAAAAAAAAAAATATAGTTTGCTTAGTGTGGGCCTTGCAATTTGAATACATATAAGAGCCCAAGATGAGGAGCACTGTTTCAGATAAATGAAAAGCGAGGTTCTCTCAGTTTTGGTGTTTCCCAAATTCAGAAGCTTTGATAGAGATTGATAAGGACATGTATACGGAGATCAATGAATCTCACTCAGAACTCATGGTCCCTGGTCAAAAGTGATCAACATACGGGACCGATATCGTTTGCATGTTCTTACTTAGCCTACCACACTGGACATCTATAGGTCTCGCTTTCTTACTTTTTTTGGGGGTTACTGGTAGTACCATTAGCATTTGCATGCTAAACGATATTTGACTTCATTGTAAGTTTGAAGAGGCAGTACTCTAGAACCACAGTTTTTAGTAATAATAAGTTTTAGTAAATTAATATTATTAAAAATAAAAGTGAGAAACGTAAAATTTCAAATATACGAATGGCAACGCGCTACTGGCAGTGGCGCGTTCACTGCGTGTTTGAAACGCGCCACTGTAACTGGTGGCGCGTTTCATTATTTTTACAAACGCGCGCGATCGCCGGTGGCGCGTTTTGCTTCTTATATATACAAAATGCGTGATCACTTGCGCGAGGTTTGACGAAACACGCCACGCGCGTAGCGTGTTTCCTAAAAATAATGAAACGCGCCATCGCCTTGGTGACGCTACCGCCATTCGTATATTTGAAATTTTACATTTCTCACTCTTATTTTTAATAATATTAATTTAATAAAACTTATTATTACTAAAATCTGCTAGAACCAAAACCAAGCCAGCTAGATTCTTAATTTTCTTTGAAGTGGGGGTCCGCAGTGCTTCGAATCAAATTTGGGTTCAACATTTCTTCGAGCCTTTAAATTGCATCAAGATTTGTCACGATTATTGATATAAAATTAAAAAAAAAATAAAGTATAAATTTTAAAAAGAATTAATTATTAATTGGACTTCGAACCGAAAATTTGGTTCGAAGCACATACAACCTCCCCGCTTCCTAATTTTCTCCGTTAAATCTACTGTACATACAACTATAATTCTCTGTAATTAAATGCGTTAAATATATTAATTTGTCAACACTCGCCACTCGCAGTAAAAATTCATCAAAGAGGACTTTTGCCTGAAGGCCCAAGCTAGATTATATATTTATTTTGAAATTCCCCGCACTAAAATATACACTAGAGCAAATAGTCAACATGGAAGAAAGCAGGCTATAAGTGTAAAAATTTGGTAGCTTTGGTCTATATATTGTTTTAAAATACGAGCTGTATGACTGTATATGCTATTTGTTTATAGTTATGCATCAGTATATTCAACAAATGCGAGTGGCGAGTGTTGAATATACTCGTCATTCACAGTAAAAATTCATCAAAGAGGACTGCATATGCGGCATACATAAGAATATACATAAAAATTCATCAAAGAGGGCTGCATGACTGCATATGCGGCATACATAAGAATATGCATCAGTATATTCAACAATGCGCGTTATTTTTTTAAAATATTTATCGTATTAAGCGTATAAAATTAATTATATGATATTTTTCATGCAAAATATTCAAAATTATATTAATATTTTTTTATATTTTATTATTTTACATTAAAATTCTTCAAAAATAAATGATTGATTCAAATATTGTAAAAAAAATTTAGAATACATATTTACATACTGAACCGCATATGCACCCACATATCACATATGCGTTATGCAATGGTCAATCACACGCATATTGAAATCCATATTTTAAAACCTTGGGTCTAGGGGTGTGCAAACGGATCGGTTTAATTGGTTTTGAACCGAACCGTTAAATTTTGGACTATTTGGTTTGATTTTTCGGTTTAAAATTTTCGATTCAATTAAAAATTTTAGCTAATTCGGTTTTTGTTCTTTGGTTCGGTTTTGCTTTTTCTAAATCGGATAAACCGAATAAACCGAATAGTCCAAAATTTATCAAATAATTTTATTTTACTTGATATAAATAAGGAATATATCAAAAATAATCTGAATATATTTATTTTTGATAAGTTTTATTTAGTTATTTTTTTTATCTTATATTATTAATTTTTTCTATCAATTTTTATAATTTTTGATATTTTTATTCCTCTATAAATAATATAATTTCGGTTTAACCAAATAAACCGAAAAAACTTTGATTTATTCAATTTTCGGCTTATTCAGTTAATATTTTTAAAATTTGATTCGGTTTATAATTTAACAAATCAAAAAAACTTCGAATACATATAATTATTTCGGTTTGAACCGAACCGATCATTTTCACACCCCTACTTAAGTCTATAAACATGACAGAAACCAGACAGGAGGAAGGATTCCCTGGCCTGAAACCAAGCACTGATCCATGACCACATGGCACCCCACATGCCCAACACTTTCCAACAGGACCTCCTACATCAAAGTGGTGCGTACAGAATTTGCATCATGGTAGCTGGTAAAGTGATAAGATTCACAAATTTTTATATGAATGCATCGTTAACATTTCAGAAGTCTAACAATTACTGTAAATTTAAAGACCTTCTCGAATAAATTCTATAATTTTCTTACTAATTTCGAAGTATATGTTTGTTTCGGCAATCTTAGCTTAAGGCTTTTTTTTTATTGACTGACTGAATATTTTAATTCTACTTAGCACCATTGCCTTGGTGGAGATTGAACTTTTATCCTTTTTCTTTTATCTTCCTTATTGTATCATTGGATAAATTCCATATTTTAATCTTTGTATGAAACAGCACCATTATTTCAAATAATGACTGATTAGAGAGTTGCCATTGAAATATTTTTTATTGATAAAACGAACATTCATTTTAGTTTTTACCAACGCATGATTACTATGAAAAGTATTAATAGACAACATCTACGTAACAGTACAAAAATAATAGCAGTGCATCCATGAAATATGATATAATTATATTCTCATAGAATGTTTTGAATATATATTTTTTCAAAATGTTTTAACTTGATTGCATTCTACAACCGGAAGAAATTGATATTCATTACATTTCCAAGAAAATGTACTCAATAGAATCCCCTTTTATATGTACCTTTTCTATATACCATGTCTTTTTTTATCTTCTTCGGAATTCTCAACTACCACCCCTGATCCTTTCCTAAGAAAAAAAAAAAAAAAAAGCTGCATAGCCATCACACCATCGAAATAAAATTCCTGATTTGAAAATGAGATCTGTTATTTAGGTTTAATAAGTATATGATTATGTGTATTATTATCTCATAGAGTTACATCAAGATATTGATTCTTTTAAACAGCTTGTGTTTGAGATGAATGAAGCATCAAGATTTTGATTCTTTTAAACAGCATTGGTTTGAGATGAATGAAGCTAGACAGTATACCGGTATGAATGAAGATAGATATATAGGACAAATATTAAAAAGTTTATTGGCACAATTCAAAAATTCTAAAATAATTCTAAGAGTTGTTGAACAAAATAATTTTGATATAGCACAGATATAATATGGAACCCTTTATAAATATGCGTTGTGACAACAATTTCATGATAAAAGAAAATTTCGACACAAATAAAGTAAATACAAAATAATTTGTTACTTTTATAATACAGATAATGTATTTAATTTTGAATTTTGCTATGGTGTTTTGCGTATTTAGTGACTGAATTTATTACAAACTAAAAAATATAGTTAGTCATTTTCAAATCTTAATTTATAAATCTCAATAAAATTTTTTTATATCAAAATCTTATGTGATACAAAAAAAAATTATTTTCTGGACTTTCAAAATATTTGTTTTTGAACTATTACTGAGTATTTATTTTCATATAGAAAATTTCAATATGATTTTTTTTAAATCCAAAATATGAGACCAATAAATCAAGATTTGGAGATAATTTGATATATTTTTTGAATTTGTAGCAAATTTAGTCACTAAATACGCATAGCATATCCCTTTATTTATTTATTGTTGGAATGTTCGTAAAAAAGTAAATAATGTATTTAGTTTACTGAAGCGAATATGAATGGTTAGTATTATTATTATTATCATTATCATATCATCGTCATCATTAGCATTCTCATTATTCTCATCATCATTATCAGTATCATTGTCACTATTACTATCATTGATTTTTATATTTGAGATCTATAATTTCTATGTTTTCGGATTGAGTTTCATTTTCAATATATCTCAATTTATTTGAGATTAAAGGTTTTGTTATCGTTGTAATGTAAAAAGTAATTTAAAATGCTAAAAAAATATTCGAAATAAGTAACTATAGTTAGTAAATTTTATTTATTAATAATATATATATTATAAGTAGTTTTTCTGCGCAAAACCTAAAAGAATTTGAAAGTAATTCAAATAGGAGGTGCAAAATTTAATAGGGTATAATATAGATTTTACTGATTTACATTCGCCGACAGCAACAAGGATCACTTAACAATGAGATAGCCACAGTGCATCCAAATAAGAATCTTAGTATCTTACACATGGGCCCGTGTTTCCCCCGCTTGAGGCTGGTCCCGCTCCCCTAGGGATCGCCACTCCGGCACGGGTGGCCCCACCTCTGCGGCCCTGTCTTATTGTCCAATCTGTGGGTCCCGCAGTTGCGTCTCTGTTTTTCTGGGTCGACGCGTGGAGGGTCCCGTTTACATTGGAAATTTGGAATAGAGATAGCGGTGTGCGTCTCTCCTCTCCTTTATCCTTTCGCAATGTGCAGGGGAGACGGGTGACTTCTTCGAGGCATGTGTAATGACAGTGACACTATGGCAGTAATGTGTAGTGTGCGCTTTAGCCTTTAGCCATGTGATCTCAATTTCTGATTTTCTGGTTTTGAAGGACGAGCTACAAATAGTATTTGCTTCCGAGAATTTATTGGAGGTTATTTTTTTTTGGCAAATTATTAAATTATATTTCAATTTTATTTTTATCATCAATTTTTTATTTATTTATTTATAGTCATTAAACTTTAATATTTTTTCAAATTTAATTACTCAGTTAGTTTTTTCATTCAAACATAAAAAATTTTTATAATATTTTATAAACATATATGTTAATTAAATTTTTTAAGTAATATTGATAAATTATTATTATTATATTATTCATAGCATATTTTATGTAATATTAAGCTAATTTATATCAACCATCTAATATTCTTTATTTTAAAACATTTTAGTTTCATATTTTATTAGAGATATTAATATCATACTATAATTGAAAATTAATATTTTTTATGGTTAAAGATATTTCAATTTGAATGATTTAATTAATATATAAATAACAACTAATATATTTATTTGATTAATTAATTTAAAAATTATACAAACACATATTCTAAATAATATAATTGTTTCCTGAAATTAACACATATTTGAAATATAAAAATTTCATATTTAAAAAAAGAAATGTAATTAAAATAATTAATTTGCATCTTTTATTATCATATTTTTTAAATTTATATAAAAATATATGTGTTTAAACTTTAATTAGAAGTCATGTTAAGTATTTTCCGTTAAGTTTTGATGGAAAAAACTAACTGAGTGATCAAATTTGGATAAACATAAAAGTTTAGTGATTAAAAATAAATAAATTAAAATTTGATGACCAAATATGAATTTGAATTTGAGGTGTAATTTAGTGACCTTTCAGAAAATTTAACCATTTATTAGATATATCATATATAATTATATACTGAGTAAAACTATAATGCTCTTAGGTGTTAGTTTGTAATAATCTTGAAGTCAATAATATGATAAATTTATTATATAAAGTTTTGTTCATGAATTGGATATTTAAATGATATTTTATTTCCTTGAGTATTATTGAATTTATGAATCATTCTGTGTTCATAATTGGAATTGTGAAACTTCATAATATAGAATATACTCTTAAAAGTCACTAACTGAGTTAATTAGCAGGACACTAATTAACCGCTATCATGTTAGTATATGGATTAAATAATGGTCAAGTTTCACAGACCAAAGACAAAGAATTATCATTTTAATCACAGAGATAGATGTTCAAGGGACATCGTATTTGACAGACCCCGAATAAAACATTAAATGAAATTATGTTCGTGTCATTAATATTTTCATTTAGTGTTAACTTCTAAAGTATGAGGTATTCATCTTTCCTATATAGGATATATATGTGTGTGATTTTTTCCAAACGTTGTTCGTAAAAGGTGGTTATAAAGGTAGTTCTTCGGTATACATAACTTATACGGATGAAGAGATGGTTTGCCAAAAGTACTATTATCCCTCGTATCTCTATACGAGTTATAGCATCACTGGGCCCCTTGATAGAGTAAGATTATTTGCTAGTAGTATAATTATATGAGTAATTATATTTGATAATTTATTCAGGATCAAGAAAAGATTAAGTTTGCAAGGATGACACACATCTACCTTGAAACTGATCTGATAACTATGAGACAAAAAAATTAACACAAATAAATAGTTTACTGGATTATGATATTGTACAGTACATCATCATCTGTGTAATTGGATGGTCATAGTGCATTTTGCCAGATAACTCCTATGATTATAGAAATTAAAACAGTTTTAACTCTATTACCAACATAACACAGATCATTGCGTGTCACACCGCATACGAGTTAATTAGAGAATCTTATTGATTAATTATAAATTATTTATAATTAATAATAAGATGGTTATAATTAATTATATATGATATAATTAAATTATATTTATCATAGAGATGACAAAAAATAAAAATCAGGTTAATTTATAAGCGTGTACGACACATTGTATAAAATTATCGAAGCAACAACCGTTAGAAATATGATTATTCAGAATAATTATATTAATTTGAACCTCAGATGTCATCATATATGACATCATTCATGTCATCATCCTTATCCACCAAGGGTATTTTGGTCTTTTCACTTTGGAACCTCCTTACTATTCATGAGGGTATTTTAGTAATTTGTATTTGCCTATAAATAAGGGTGGAGGGGTAGAGAGAAAATCACTAATTTTGAGATATCGTGTCTGATCAATTCAGTTCTATTTTCTCTCTTTCTTGGTTTACGGTTGTTTCAGAATTCACGAGATTGGTGAATAGTGTTTTTATGAAAGTTGCGGTATTTCTATACCTTTATGTGTAACAGAATAACTGCGAGTCGTGAATAATACTATTTCATCTTTTCTTAGTGAATAGTGTTTTTTGCGAGAAATCGTGATTTACGGTATTTCTAGCAAAAGAAATAAACCGCTATCTGGTCAAACCTGGTAGATAACCTACAGAGGTATCACACGTGTGATACTCCGAGACAAGTCGATTTACATTCCAATTGAAATTTAGAAATGTGATATAAAAATATTATATTAATTTATTTGATTGTTAGGTAGATTAATGTTTTGGAAATAAATCATGGAGTAGATCTATAAAGGATTAAAGATGTATGTATCTCTCGGTAATCATCCGACATACCGCTTTAATGCTTCGCTTAAGTTAGAAGTAAAATAATATTTTACGGTCTTTTATAAAGGATTAAAATGTATATATCTCTCGGTAATCATCCGACATATTTTAATCCCTAGCTTAAGTAGAAGTACATTTTTTGTTCTACGGTCTTTCCGCAGTTTAAGCCTTAACAGGATTTGGTTGGACCAAAACCCTACAGTGGTATCAGAGCACAAGGCTCTCCCACTGATTGATTTCTAAAATGTTATAACTTATGCAAATAAGGTGCATATACTCCATATCGGTTTAATTCTTAGATTTACAATTTAAGTCCAAACCAAATAAAAATGAATTTTCTTGGTTCAGTTCTGATGACTAAGAAAGTTAAATTCGATTTAAGCTTTCTTTATGCTTTTTTTCGAAAACTTTCGATTGTGTTAAAGTATATCTAAGAATGTGATGAAGCAATAAAGTGCCTAAGTAAGAGTTGTTGATCTCCACACATAAAAGATAAGGTGATGTCAAAGAAAAATGGAAAGTGGATATCTTCGGTATTTTTTTCTGACAAGTCATTTTACGTGTCCTGATAATTAGACTAAAAGAAACTTTGTCACGTTACCAAATTACTTTTACGCTTTCGAAGAATAGCAAAATATAACTCTTTTGCATTTTCAAAAACCTTTGGTTATGAAAAGTATATCTATAAATGTGATGAAGCAATAAAGTACCTGAGTAAGAGTTGTTGATCTCCACATCTGAAAGAAATGATTCTGTCTAGGAAAGATTGAATTTAAAGTGGTCCTCGTGACCCCGATATTTCCTAGGAGCCTCTTTTACGTGTTCTGATAACTGGCCCAAAAGAAACTTTATCACGTTATCAAATTATTTTCTCGTACCAAAATGAATTAACTATTTTAAAACTATATAAAATATTTATATATTTTTTTACGATATAAATAAGAACATATGCGTGACTTGGTCACATATATAAGTAAATTAATTTTCTGCTTTGATAATAAATGAGTAAATTAGATTTATCATTTTTAAGGAACCGTAAAAGAATGTTATGTCAAAGAAAGACTGCAAAAAGAACTTTCAATGGTCTTTCTGGCAGACATTTTTTACGTGTTCATAAGTCTATTTAAAGTCAGCTTAACAAACTGACTACTTATAAATATATAAATTAGATTTATCATTTTTAAGGAACTATGAAAAAATGTTATGTCAATGAAAGACTGGAAAAATAACTTTCAATGATCTTTCTGGCAGACGTCTTTCACGTGTTCATAAGTCTATTTAAAGTCAAATTAACAGACTGACTACTTATAAATGTATAAATTAGATTTATTATTTTTAAGGAACCATGAAAGAATGTTATGACAAAGAAAGACTGGAAAAAAACTTTTGATGGTCTTTTTAGCAGATGTCTTTCACATGTTCATAAGTCTATTTAAAGTCAGCTTAACAAACTGACTAATTAAAAATGTGTAAATTAGATTTATCATTTTTGAGAAACCGTGAAGGAATATTGTGTTAAAGAAAGACTGGAAAAAAAACTTTCAGTGGTCTTTCTGACAGACATCTCTTACGTATTCATAAGTCTGTTTAAAGTCAGGTCAACAAATTGACTGCTTACAAAAGTTAAATTTATAGTGGAAGTCTTATTTAAAATAAGACATTACATGAACAGAGCTAAAAATCTTTACTTTAAACGTTGTAGCACATGGCTAAAGAAACTCTTAGTAATTCATTATGTGCACTCACAATCGTATTGGAGGCATGAGAAACTCGAGTACGCTCTTAACACACCAATCTCTGCGCAGCCTGCAACAGACTGCATAGCAGAAAAACTCACCAGGTACAACAAACACAAAGAATATGAGCTTGATGTATAAAGTTTCTTGGTCAAGAAATTTAAAGTAACTAAATATCTGCTGAGTCATAAGATGACTGAGTGCAACTCTCTTGACACTCACATGCTCCGTATGACGAGCGATGTTGAGCAACTAGAGAATCTTAACAGTCCGTTAAGCAAATAATTTGCTACATATGTTATCATGAATTCTCTCCCTCCCAGTTATTCTAATTTCATCAGAAATTATCATATGCTGAGAATAGACAAAATCTTGCAGGAGCTTCAAGGGATGTTGAGGATCGCCGATGGAGAGATGAAGAAGAGTTCTTCTATCCTCATGATCCAAGAAAGTGAAAACAGGATTAAAAAGACGAAACACAAAGTGACTCCCAAAGTGGCGCTTAAGTACAAGGACAAAGGGAAGATAGTGTTAGTTTGTAATAATCTTGAAGTCAATAATACGATAAATTTGTTATATAAAGCTTTGCTCATGAATTGGATATTTAAACGATATTTTGTTTCCTTGAGTATTATTGAATTTATGAATCATTCCGAGTTCATGACTGGAATTGTGAAACATCATAATATAGAATATACTCTTAAAAGTCACTAACCAAGGTAATTAGCATGAACACTAATTAACCGTTATCAGGTTAGTATGTGGATTAAATGATGGTCAAGTTTTACAGACCATAGACAAAGAGTTGTCATTTTAATCACATAGATAGATGTTCTAGAAACATCGTATTTGATAGACCTCGAATGAAACATTAAATGGAATTGTGTTCGTGTCATTAATGTTTTCGTTCAGTATTAAATTCTAAAGTATGAGGTATTCATCTTTCCTACATAAGATATGTATGTGTGTGATTTCTACCAAACGTTATCCGTAAAAGGTGGCTATAAAGGTAGCTCTTCGGTATACATAACTTATGCGGAGGAAGAGATGGTTTGCCAAAAGTACTATTGTCCCTCGTATTTCTATACGAGTTATAGCATCACTGGGCCCCTTGATAGAGTAAGATTATCTGCTAGCAGTATAATTACAAGAGTAATTATATTTGATAATTTACTCAGGATCAAGAAAAGATTAAGTTTGCAAGGATGACACATACCTACCTTGAAACTGATCGATAATATGAGACAAAAGAATTAAACACAAGTAAATAGTTTTGGATCATGATATTGTACAAGACATCATCATCTCGTGTAATTGGATGGTCATAGTGTATTTCTCGCAGATACCTCCTATGATTATAGAAGTTAAAACGGTTTTAACTCTATTTACCAACATAACACGGATCTGTCGGTCACACCGTATAGGAGTTAATCGGAGAATCTTATTGATTAATTATAAATTGTTTATAATTAATAATAAGATGGTTATAATTAATTATATATGATATAATTATATTTGTCATAGATATGACAAGAAGCAAAAAATCAGATTGAATTTATATCGTGTTGGACACGTCATATAAATTCGACGAAACAACAACCGAGAAAAATATAATTGTAGATGACAATTATATATATTTGATTTGTATTTTAAATGTTAATTATGGATTTGAATTATGGGCCAAAGCCCATTTATAATTAAAGTCTTAATTAATAATTAAAAGCCCAAAATCAGAAAAGCGTAAAAAATCCCAAAATCCGAAAAGCCCAAAAAGGCCCATGAAAAGCCCATGATGACCTCCAAGGGTATTTTGGTAATTTGTCCAAAAGCCCAAGGGTATTTCGGTAATTTGGCCAAAAAGCCCAATGGCGTTTTGGTAAATTGGATGAACTTTAAGTGGTATTTTGGTCTTTTCACATCATTGGAACCTCCATACTATTCATGAGGGTATTTTGGTAATTTGCCAATCTCACATTTTCTATAAATAGAGGGTAGGGTGAGAGAGAAACTTCCACCAAATCGATTCTACTTCTCTCTCAGTATACGGTTGTTTCGTAATTCACGGGATCGGTGAATAGTGTTTTTACAAAGTTGTGTATTTCCGCACATTTGTGAAATAGAATTATCGCGAGTCGTGAATAGTACTATTTCATCTTTTCTCAGGTGAATAGTGTTTTTGCGAGAAACCGCTGTTTACTGTATTTCGGCAAAAGAAATAAACCGCTCTCTCGGTCATCCTGGTGGATAACCCACAGAGGCATCGACGTTTGGTGCTCCGAGACAAGCCGATTTTCATTCCAATTGAAATTTGGAAGCGAGGTATAACATCTTATATTAATCTATTTAATTGTTAAGTAGATTAATATTTTAGAAATCAATCATGGAGTAGATCAATAAAGGTTTAAAGAGGTGTGTATCTCTCAGTAATCATCCGACACATCACTTTAACCCTAAGCTTAAGTTAGAAGTAAAATAATATTTTACCGTTTTTTGTAAAGGATTAAATGTCTCGTAACTCTTGCTATTATCCGACATACTTTAATCCCTAACTTAAGTAGAAGTAAAATTTTTGTTCTACGGTCTTTCCGCAGCTTGAGCATTAACGGGATTTGGGCATTCCGAATCCCTACAGATAGTTCCTAAACACACATATGTATGCGGACCAACGAGTACTTGTAAAATAATTTTAATGTTGCGAATCTTATTTAATTTTAATGTTGCGAATCTTATTTACATGAAAAATAATTAAAGCATCTTTCTCCAAGAAGGGCGAAAGGACAAGTGATTTATTAGCCCTTAAACACACATATGTATGCGGACCAACGAGTACTTGTACAATAAACGGTGATTACTACTTTATCACGTTTACTGATGATTACAGTAGATATGATTATGTCTACTTGATGAGACATAAGTCTGAATCCTTTGAAAATTTTAAGAAATTCAAGACTGAAGCAGAAAATCAACTGAATAAAAGTATTAAGGCCATACGGTCATACCGTGGAGGCGAATACTTAAGTTATGATTTTACTATGTACTCAAAAGAATGTGAGATAGTCTCACAACTCACACCTCCGGGAACATCGTAATGTAACAGTGTTTCCGAGAAGAGGATTCGAACTCTGTCAGATATGGTTTGTTCCATGATTAGTAATGCTACACTCCCAAAAATATTTTGGGGACGCAAACTAGAAACTGTTGCACTAACAATAAATAGGGTTTCATCCAAGTCAGTAGAAAAGACTCCATATGAGTTATGATTTGGTATGGTACCAAATATGTTTTATCTTAAAAATTAGGGTTGCGAGGTATTTGTCAAAAGTTCGACGCCTGATAAACTTGTACCCAAAGATGACAAGTATTTTTTTCATAGGGTATCCTAAGGAAACAAAATGATATTACTTCGAAAAAGCAAAAGTGTTATATTTGCCATGCTTCGAAAGCGCAAAATTAATTTGGTAACGTGACAAAGTTCCTTTTGGGCCAGTTATCAGGACACGTAAAAGGGATTGTCAGAAAGAAAACCGAAAATATCCTCTTCTTATCTTTCTTTGACATCACCTTATCTTTTATATGTGGAGATCAACAGCTCTTACTCAGGTACTTCATTGCTTCATCACATTCTTAGATATACTTTAACACAATCGAAAATTTTCGAAAAAACAAAAGAGTTACATTTTCCATGCTTCGAAAGCGCAAAAGTAATTTGGTAACGTGACAAAATTCTTTTTGGTCCAGTTATCAGGACACGTAAAAGGGTTTGTCAGAAAGAATACCAAACATAACCACTTCCCATCTTTTTTTGACATCACCTTATCTTTTATATGTGGAGATCAACAGCTCTTATTCAGGTACTTTATTGTTTCATCACATTCTTAGATACACTTTAACACAATCGAAAGTTTTCGAAAAGAAAGCGTAAAGAAAGCATAAAGAAAGCTTAAATTTAATTTAACTTTCTTAGTCGACAGAGTCAAACCAAGAAAATTCAATTTCACTTGGTTTGATATTTAAGCTGCAAATCTAAGAATTAAACCGATAAGGGGTATATGCATCTTATTTGCATAAGATATAACCTTTTAGAAAATCAATCAGCGGGAGAGCCTTTGCTCTGATACCACTGTTGGGTTTTGGAATGCCCAAATCTCGTTAATGCTCAAGCTGCGGAAAGACCGTAGAACAAAAAAATGTTACTTCTACCTAAGTTAGGGATTAAAGTATGTCGGATAATTACCGAGAGATACAGACATTTAATCCTTTACAAAAGACGATAAAATATTATTTTACTTCTAACTTAAGCTTAGAGTTAAAGTGGTATGTCGGATGATTACCTAGAGATACACACATCTTTAAACCTTTATTAATCTACTCCATGATTGATTTCAAAAATATTAATCTACTTAACAATTAAATAGATTAATATAAGATGTTATACCTCGCTTCCAAATTTCAATTGGAATGAAAATTAGCTTGTCTCGGAGCACCAAACGTCTGATGTCTTTGTAGGTTATCCACCAGGACTGACCAGAGAGCGGCTTATAAACCGCGGTTCCTCGTAAAAATACTATTCACCGAGAAAAAGACGAAATAGTACTATTAACGACTCGCAGTAATTCTGTTTCACAAATGTGCAGAAATACCGCAACTTTCGTAAAAACACTATTCACTGATCCCGTGAATTCTGAAACAACCGTATACCAAGAGAGAGAAAGTAGAACAGATTTTGGTGTAGCTTTCTCTCTCACCCCACCCCTCTATTTATAGAAAATGTGGAATTGCCAAATTACTAAAATGCCATCATGAATAGTAGGGAGGTTCCAATGTGAAAAGACCAAAATACCCTTAAAGTTCATCCAATTTACCAAAATGCCATTGGGCTTTTGGACAAATTACCAAAATACCCTTTTGAGGTCGGCATGGGCTTTTCATGAGCATTTTTGGGCTTTTCTGATTATGGGCTTTTTCAATTTTGGACTTTTTTGGGCTTTTCTGATTTTAGGCTTTTAATTATTAATTAAGGCTTTAATTATAAATGAGTTTTGGCCCATAATTCAAATCCATAATTAACAATTAAAATCTAAATCAAATATATATAATTGTCATGTACAATTATATTTTTCTCGATTGTTATTTCGACGAATTTATACGATGTGTCCAACACGTTATAAATTCAATCTAATTTTTGCTTCTTGTCATCTATATGACAAATATAATTATATCATATATAATTAATTATAATCATCTTATTATTAATTATAAACAATTTATAATTAATCAATAAGATTCTCCGATTAACTCCTATACGGTGTGACCCGACAGGATCCGTGTTATATTGGTAAATAGAGTTAAAACTGTTTTAACTTCTATAATCATAGGAGACATCTGGCAGAATGCACTATGACCATCCAATTACACAGATGATGATGTACTGTATAATATCATGATCTAGTAAACTATTTACTTGTGTTTAATTCTTTTGTCTCATAACTATCAGATCAGTTTCAAGGTAGGTATGTGTCATCCTTGCTAACTTAATCTTTTCTTGATCCTGAGTAAATTATCAAATATAATTACTCTTATAATTATACTGCTAGCAGATAATATTACTCTATCAAGGGGCCCAATGATGCTATAACTCGTATAGAAATACGAGGGACAATAGTACTTTTGACAAATCATCTATTCCTCCGCATAAGTTATGTATACCGAAGAGCTACCTTTATAGCCACCTTTTACGGATAACGTTTGGTAGAAAATACACACATACATATTTTATGTAGGAAAGATGAATACTTCATACTTTAGAATTTAATACTGAACGAAAACATTAATGAAACGAACACAATTCCATTTAATATTTCATTCGGGGTCTATCAAATACGATGTTCCTAGAACATCTATTTATGTGATTAAAATGATAACTCTTTGTCTATGGTCTGTAAAACTTGACCATCATTTAATTCACATACTAACCTGATAACGGTTAATTAGTGTTCCTGCTAATTACCTTGGTTAATGACTTTTAAGAGTATATTCTATATTATGAAGTTTCACAATTCCAGTCATGAACTCGGAATGATTCATAAATTCAATAATACTCAAGGAAACAAAATATCATTTAAATATCCAATTCATGAACAAAGCTTTATATAACCAATTTATCGTATTATTGACTTCAAAATTATTACAAACTAACATGTATGATATAACCCACAGGTTTTGAGGATCCAAAGAATGCTGGGAAGATATGCAAGCTTTTCATATCCATTTATGGATTGAAGCAAACATTACGGAGTTGGAATCTTCGATTTAATGAATAAGTCAAAAAGTTTGATTTCATCAGATGCGAAAAAGAACCATGTGTATACAGGAAAACTAGTGGGAGTGTCACCGCTTTTCTAATCCTCTATGTGGACGATATACTTTTAATGGGAAATGATATTTCCTTGTTGCAATTAGTCAAATCTTCATTTAAGAAAGTGTTCTCAATGAAAGATTTTGGAGAGACTATCTATATAATAGGCATAAAGATCTATAGAGATAGATCTAAAAGACTTATTGGATTAAGTCAAAATAAATACATGATAAAGTACTGAATCGGTTCAACATGTAGAATTCCAAAAAAAAAGATTTTTACCAATGAATCATGGTTCACAGCTTAGCAAGACTCAGTGTCCTTTGACAACTGATGAGCAAAGTATAATGAGTAGAGTGTCATATGCTTCTATTATTGGCTCTGTCATGTACGCCATGTTGTGTACTCGTCCTGATGTCTCGTAAGCTTTGAGTGTGACGAGTAGATATCAGGTTAATCCAGGCATGGAGAACTAAAATGCTGCAAAGAATATCCTTAAGTACTTGAGAAGAACTAATGATATGTTTCTCGTCTACGGTGGTGACTTGGAGCTCGTGGTAAGTGGTTACACAAACGCAAGTTTCCAAACTGATCGAGATGACTCGAGATCACAGTCTGGTTATGTGTTCATACTCAACGGTGGTACTGTGAGCTAGAAGAGTTTCAAGCAAGAGACCACAACAGACTCAACCACCGAAAGTGAGTACATAGCGACATCCGAGGCAGCTAAAGAAGGCTTTTGAATCAAGAAGTTCCTTAGTGAACTAGGAGTGGTTCCTAGTGTTCAAGACCCTGTGGATCTCTATTGTGATAATAATGGAGCTATAGCTCAGGCCAAAGAACCAAGATCGCACTCTAGATTTAAGCATGTCCTGTGACGTTATCACCTCATACGATAAATTATAAATAAAGACAACGTAAATGTTTACCCTTGAAAAATTCCAAGGATAAGTAGCCGAATAAATGAAAATAAAATCAATTATCAATAGTAAATCATAAGAAGAGAAAAGAAGAGAAACAAGAAAGAGAGGGCCCACTGATCAGAAGAAGTCGCTAACGGAACTCCGGAGCAACTTTATTTGTCCCACAAGGAAATTCCGGGCATGAAGTGAAGAGTATAAATACCCCACTATCCTCTATCCACTCAAAGCATGAGTGACATGAGAGGATCGAGAGAGAGGAGGATCTCTCGGGTGTCACCATGTGATTATATCTTTTCTCGACAAGTGGGACCCACCCGGCAGTCCTTGTAGACGCTCTAACAACATAGACCTAGCCTATTTTACTAAGAAACCTAATCAACCCGGAACAAGGGTTAAGCACTAATCCCATAAGGAAATGTAAGGGTGAGAGACAGATATATAAATACTCCACCACCTCCTGCTCATTCGAGGTGGCTGACTCTCAGGAGATTCCAGTGAGAGAAATCTCCTGATGGGTCAGCCATCTGATCACATTTTTTCTGACAAGTGAGACCCACGTGGCAGTCACTTGCAAGCAGCTCTGATAGCCTAACACTAGCTTATCTACTAAACCTGACCTAGCCGGAACAAAAGCTAAGCAATAGTCCCACAAGGAAATTTTAGGCAAAAGCCGAGGTATAAAAGCCCCGGCATCTTCTTGTTCATTCGAGATGGATGACCCTCGGAGATTCAGAGAGAGAGATCTCTAGAGGGGTCATCCATCTAATCACTTGTCACCGACAAAGTGGGCCCCACACCTCAAAATGACCAAACATCAAAGGAGTCGTAATTAAACCCTAAGGATTTACCCTCGAGTAAACTCTAAGGATCGAAGCAAAGATAATCCCTGTGCAACAAGGAATGATGTCAATGCCAAGCTAGTATTCTGATACAACTAATCATGAGAAATTTCAAATGTGATTTTGCTTTCAAGGCTGACCTGGTGCCAAAGCTGTGAGCAACCATCTAACCATGCTTTGATTTGTGTCAATTACTGATAAATAGTCAGCTCTTTGACTAAATCACCCTCATGTTAAGGGATTGAAAGTCAATTTCACAAGACTGATCAGGTGCCAAAGCCGGGAGCAACCATCTGATCAAGTCTAGATTTGTATCAATTGTTGATAAGTAATCAATCGTTGATCGATCAAACCCTAATGAATATCAATATAAGTCTAAATTGATATTTAGTTAGGGTGGTTTCTGCAAGAGAGAGATAATTGGCAGAGACACTGAGCTACAATTGAAATCTGGGATTAATTCAGAGGAAGAAACAGGGTTTTCTCGACAAAAGAATTTTTAATTCAAAGAGGCAAGGGTAAAAATGGAATTAAAAATTACAGGGATGATCATCATGAATTTAGGAATTTTTGGTGAAATTTTCATGATTTTTGGATAAGTGGAGCTATTAAAATAAATTCAGGGAGGATAAAACAGATTAAATGGATTAATCAAGGGCTGAGATTTGATCAAAGCAATTCTGGGTGCAACTTGGGGACAGAGACTCATCTGGGTGCAAACTGGGGATCCCAAACATATACACACAGAATCAGAGGAGAGAGAGAGTATGACACGTGTCAGCATCTCATTGGGCCACTTCATCGCCACGTGTCAACACCCCATCGTCCACCTCGGCCAGGTGGGCCCCACCACCATGCTGACCTGACATGTGGGCCCCACCAACATGCCACGTGGCAAAGCCACCTCAGCATTGATATGCCACATGACAAAGACAAAGAAAGCCATACACATCAAGAAGCACAATCCTATTCAATTACACATTGTAGCCTACCTATTTGGACAAAGTCAAGACAATGACCCTACCTACGCCATGTGGCATTCACAGATCAAGGCACAACATCAATAGTTAATGACTAATCATGGCTTAATTATACATCTAATCCTATCACAACATGCCATGTCACTGATTATCTATGAAATGCCGATCGCTGGGGCCACTTGTAAGAGAACGAGGCAGAGCGCGCATATCAACAACATAAACAATCTCATACAAATAAGAAGCAGAATTTAAATCAAAAGGAAAAAGGAAGAACAAACCTGGCTCATGCGCTATCCATCTCTCGACCATTATCTCTTGTAAGCTTTGGCTCACATGCACCAGGTGCACCCGTGGATGGCTCTCCCCTCTCCCTTCTTCCTCTCTTCCTCTTCCTTCCGCGCGATGGAGAAGAAGGCGCCATTGTTGAATAGAGTTGAATGCAGCCCCTTTCTTCAAAATTTCTTCACAGAAAGTTGTGTAACATGGATTAAAGCTTGTATGAGTGATCAATTTTAAGAATTGAAAAGAAACGGTGAGTAATCGGTTGAGGCAATCGATAGAATTGAAATTGGGACTAACCTTTGTAAAGAGGCAAAAGACAAATTGATCACTTGTACGCCTTCTTACTACCCAGGCGACTTCGTTCAAGTACAAAGACAACACTTTTGGAGGCTCTGAGTTAGTGTTTCACCAAGTCACCATTGGAGGCCGAGACTGGTGATGAAGAGATGATGATAGAGCATGCTATTGATCACAGAGATGTAAAGGATTGAGTTTTAGAGCTAAATGATGAAGTTAGAGCTTGCAAATAAAAGAATTGAGGAAGGAGAGGTGAGATGGCAATAGAGACCCGATTGAAAGGCCTAGAAATGAGAAATGAATATTAAGTGTCAAACAGTAACCCTTGACCGACTCAATTGATTTATAGGAGTGTGAGATTGATGAGTGAACCCTTGGAAGCTTCTAGAAATGTCCAGAACGATGGGAGACCGAGTTGTATAGATGAGTGGCAAAAGGGTAAAAAGGAAAGGAAGTGTAACTAACTCCAGCTGCAAGGGATCAGTTTAGAGACAGTTTGTTGAGTAGTAAGAAGCACAAATGGATCTTGACCGTCGATTAAAATGAAATTAAGGGCTAAGATTGGCTTAGGGACCATAATCCGGCCATTAATCACCTAACCAATCATAATTAAGCAAGAGGCCTATATAAACCCCTTATAAACTGAAAGAGGAAGAGGACAGAAGGATAGAAGAGAAAAAGGAGTGGAGATAATAGAGAAAAGCAGAAAAGGAAAGAGATAGAGAGAGAAGAAAGATATTGATTGAAATCGGGTTTGGCAATTGGATAAAAATTCAATCCCTTCGACTGAATTGAATTAGAGTATCACGATCATCCTTGTTATCTCTATCAAGAATCAAGAATAGGTAAGATTTTCATTCACAAATGTAATTGATATAAACTTGAAATGCAATTCGATTTTTCTTTGAATTTGATTCTTTCTTTACCTTTTCATCACTTTTCTTTCCATTTTCTTGCTTCTTTATGTACTATAAGCATTTGCATAGGTGTTAATACATTGAAATTGGAGTAGTTGATGATCGGTTGAAGGGTTTGAGTAATCCTCCCGATTTTGCATTTAAATTGAAATGGTAATTCACTTGAGTTGGTGATTGAAGTTGATCAAGGGTTCTTGTAACCCTCTCAGCTCTCTCACAAGTCTAATCGCTTGAATTTAGCAAAGTTATTGATTAGAATTGATGTGCTGGTATACTATGAAGTGAATCGGAGTCGTTTTCTTTTTTTTTTCTTTTTCATCGAATTAACATGATAATTAGGTCTAAAACTGTATCTAAATAGCAATTGAGGATTTCATGGCCGCCTTAATGAGTTTTGTAAACTTGATTTCATGAATTGAACTAATTCCATTAGAACAATCGGTATACTGATAAACACATCAGGACCGATTGCGTGTTTCACCTAATTAATGTCGATTCATGCGTTATCAATACTTTACACATCAATAACTTGTCCTAGATAAGTCTAAGAGTGTAGAGGAGTGTTAAACCGCTTGCATATTGTGTGTATACCAATTATAAACGTGATCGAGTTGGTACCGAATCTGATGATCAATGTTCTTGAGCTCCATAGCATTCTTGAATGAAATCAAACAGAAATTGATTGTGTCAATCCATTGAAGAAGCAAGGCGATGCCATATGACATGAAAATTACATGAATTGATCGATGAATGAATCAAATTTGGTGCTAGAATCATTTCGGTGCATCAGAGACGCATCATGAGAATGATTTGGTGATGGTGTTCATTGAGAACCACCGCATCGATCATCGATCGAGATTAATCTTGAACTCGTGGCACCAAGACGATGCCAGGCACGAAACTCGATCTCCGATCAGACATGGAGATCGTCGGTAGCAACTGTCAGAAGCACGAGAGGCGTTGGATATGATGTCACGTGTATTGAAGCAAGCCAGCGCGAATCCTAGCGCGCTTGTGTGAATCTTAAAGAGATCGAATGGTGCACGCATATGAAATAGATAAGAAAGAATCTGGATCTTTAATCACGACTAGCACAGATCTTGAAAAGGATCCAACGACCCACATTAATAGCGACAATTAAAAAGAAGAAGTGGCCCAATCGCTTATGGGCCCCTGTTCGAGAAAGGAAAAGGAAAAAAGAAATAAAAATGAACTCTACCAATGTATTAAGCCCAATAATCAATTAATAACTGAAAATCAAAAAAATAAATAGTAAATAAATCATTTGAAAATATTCCTAAACTTCAAATTAACTCAAATTTGTTTCTAAAGGTTCTTTATTTTTCATAACATTTTTCTATATAAAAATATTATTATATTAAAACAATTTAAAAGTAAAAGACACTACATTGTATTTCTTTATTTGACTTAGCTTTGACTTGTCATTTTATATATTATAAAAATTCTAAAAATTCGAATAAAAATCCTAAATAATAATTAAATATATTTTAATGATTTTTCAAATAATTTTCATAAAATAATAATGACAATAATAATATTTAATATGGAATAATAAGATAAACTCTATTCTTTAATTATAAAAGGGAATAAATAATAATATCAAATAAATATTATGTTAATCTTTTCTGTAAAAAAAATAAATATAAAAAAAAATAATAAAAATATATAAATAAATAATCATAATAATAAATGATAAATACATCTTATTCTAGAATAAAAAATAATAATAACAATAAAATCATATAATAAGATAAATTGAACCCTTTGGTTATTTCTAGAATTTGAATAAAGATATAATAATAATGGAATAAATGTTATTATTTTCTGCTTAGAAATATTAATAAAATGTAATGAAAATATTTTTGATAAATAAAATACAATGAAAATAATAATTGTAGTGAAGAATATAATGAATTTCATTCTTTGTAGCTATTATAAGAATTTTAAAATCCAAGTAATAATAATAATGGTAATAAAACAAAATCTTATATTTTTCTACCAATAATAAATAGAAATAATAAAAATATAATGAAAACTATCATAAATAAAATAGAATAATAATAATGATTCCTTTAGCTATTATAAATTCTAAAAATCAAAATAAAAATAATATAGCTAATTCATCTTTTATTTTGTAAATGATTTCTACAAAATAAATAGTATTTCAAAATAATAAGAGTATAATAATATAAATTCTATTACTTTGACTATTATAAAAATCATAAAAATCCAAAATAAAATCATAAATAATAGTCAATTCATTTCCTATTATTTTTTTGTAAGAGACTTTCTACAAAATAAATAGAGTTTAGAAATAATAAAAATAAAATTCTATTACCTTAGCTATTATAAAATCCCAAAAATCTAAATAAAATTCCAAATAATAGTTAACCCATTTCCTATTATTTTTGTAAATAATCTTCTACAGAAATAGATAGAGTTTAAAAATAAAAAAATATATTCACCTTTGTAATAGAGATAGTAATGAGAGACATTATCTTAATAATAAAAATCAATAAAAATGTAATAATCCTTTTTACATTTTAGAGGTGAATGAATACGCTCACACAAGGGGTGTAGAGCAACACAGTGATTTTGCACAAGTAATGCAACATATTAGAATAATTAGTCGGGACAAGAACATCTTGACGCTCGTTGAAGAATAACCAAGGCTGCGACATCAACATGAAGAGATATGTCGACTCCAAGAGATAAGAACATTACGATGTCCGAGAGAAGTGACATCTTAATGACTCGGTGTCATGAACAAGTAATTCATGACCATTTGAGCTAGTAAGACTGAACTCATCCGTCGATAAGTTTGTCTTCTGGTTCATCTCCCGAGATTGTGAGATTGAATCGTTCTGTAGTAGATTCACCTACAAAATAGTGAATGTGAACCGTTCTGTAGTAGGTTCCTTCACTAACACACGCCTCAATGTCAAGCGGGCTTAGTGCTTCAGGTTTGACTTTGTGTGCAGTTGTGTTCCTAGGTTTATGAATCGGCTTAGTGCTTCGAATTTATGATCTAGAAGATCGGTGAGAAGAAACACGTGGACCAAATCCACCCTTGTCCCGATTCACCAACCTCAAGATCAACCTACTAGTGCTTCGAGTTGTATTTTGTGTGATTGGTTGTTGACTAGTTAAGATTGAACCGTTCGTAGTAGGTTTATCTTCTAGATCAACCGAGGTTGAGTCGTTCGTAGTAGACTCACCTCAAACCCCCTCGAAGAGATTAATCCGATCGTAGTAAGGTTATCTCTCGAGGCGGTAAAAGACTGAACCGATCTGTAGTAGGTTCGTCTTTCATGGGATCAACTTTGAACCATTCTGTAATAGTTTATTTTCTAGATCAACTGAGGTTGAGTCGTTCTGTAGTAGACTCACCTCGAACCTCTTCGAAGAGATTAATCTGATCTGTAGTAAGGTTATCTCTTGAGGCGGTAAAGACTGAACCGATCTGTAGTAGGTTCGTCTTCCACGGGATCAACCTTTCGGTGAATCCAGACGACCACTTGACCATCATTTAACTATACTATTTGTTTCTCCCTTTTAAAGATCCGGATGTGCCTCGAGGTTAAACGCCCGGGGGTAATTAACGGTGGGGGCTTGCGCCCACGGAATCTACAAGAACTCACAATCACTAAAAACCCCTAAATGTGCATCCAAATCTTTCTAAACGGTAGAATCAGCCGGCATTAAACAGATGCATGCTTGGGAGGGATCTCCGTGTCCTTCTTCCGCATCCCATCGCCCAGCGGCGGTGCGGAGCGCGCGAAAAAGGGTCGCACAGTAAAAAATTATAAAATTGACATTATCGGAAACACAGCTGATCCACTTACTAAACCTCTACCTCAAAGCCAAGTATCAGTTGTACACATCTTCTATGGGTTTAAGACACATAAGAGATTGGTTATAAGATTTTCTTTAGATCTGAGAGATTTATAGAATAAAAAAATTTGTATAAGGCAAAGATCAATATGATTGACTTCAAGTTTAAATGAGAGATTGTTAGTTTATAATAATCTTAAAGTCAATAATACGATAAATTTATTATATAAAGCTTTGTTCATGAATTGAATATTTAAATGATATTTTGTTTTCTTGATTATTATTGAATTTATGAATCATTTCGAGTTCATGACTGGAATTGCGAAACTTCATAATATAAATATACTTAAAAGTCACTAACCGAGGTAATTAGCAGGAATACTAATTAATCACTATCAGGTTAGTATATGGATTAAATGATGATCAAGTTTCACAGACCATAGACAAAAAATTATCATTTTAATCACATAGATAGATATTCAAGAGACATCGTATTTGACAGACCCCGAATGAAACATTAAATGAAATTATGTTCGTGTCATTAATGTTTTCATTTAATGTTAACTTCTAAAATATGAGATATTCATCTTTCTTACATATATTATGTATATGTGTGATTTCTACCAAACGTTGTTCGTAAAAAGTGGCTATAAAGGTCTCTTCGGTATACATAACTTATGTAGAGGAAGAGATGGTTTGCCAAAAGTACTATTGTCTCTCGTATCTCTATACGAGTTATAGTATCACTGGGCCGCTTGATAGAGTAAGATTATCTGTTAGTAGTATAATTATATGAGTAATATATTTGATAATTTATTCATGATCAAGAAAAAATTAAGTTTGCAAGGATGACACGCACCTATCTTGAAACTAATCTTATAGTTATGAGACAAAAAAATTAACACAAATAAATAGTTTACTGGATTATGATAGTGTACAGTACAATATCATCCGTATAATTGAATGATCATAGTGCATTCTGCCAGATACCTACTATGATTATAGAAATTAAAACAATTTTAACTCTATTTACCAACATAACACTGATCATGTCGGGTCACACCGCATAAGAGTTAATCGGAGAATCTTATTGATTGATTATAAATTATTTATAATTAATAATAAGATGATTATAATTAATTATATATTATATAATTAAATTATATTTATCATAGAGATAACAAAAAAAAAAACCAGGTTAATTTATAAGCGTGTACGACACGTTGTATAAAATTACCGAAGCAACAACCGTAAGAAATATAATTATTCAGAATAATTATATTAATTTGAACCTCATATGACATGATCCATGACATCATATATGACATCATCCATGACATCATATATGACATCATCCATGACATCATATATGACATCGTCCATGTTATCGTCCTTTGGTTTTTTTCACTTTGGAACCTCCTTACTTTTCATAATCTCATTACTATTCATGAGTGTATTTTAGTAATTTGGTGATCACATATTTGCCTATAAATAAGGGTGGAGGGGTAGAGAGAAAATCACTAATTTCGAGATATCATGTCTGATCAATTCAGTTCTATTTTATCTCTTTCTTGGTTTACGGTTGTTTCTGAATTCACGAAATTGGTGAATAATATTTTTACAAAAGATGCGGTATTTTTGCACCTTTGTATGAAACAGAATAACTACGAGTCGTGAATAATACTATTTCGTTTTTTTCTCGATGAATAAAATTTACGTGTTATATTCAGAAATATTATACATATTAGAGTGATTTTGATCTCTAATTTTTAGTATCAGACCAATCTTTTTAAGCACACAAACATTTTAAAAGTCTAATATATTGAAGTATTTTATATGTGCTACACGTACATATATACGTGTTAGACGTGTGTGTTCGTGTTCAATGTGTTAGACGTGTTGAAATCATTCATATATTGATCACGCACGTTTAACAACACAATATATATAACACGTAAACACATCACGTGCAAAACGTTTAGATACAAATACGTATTCATATCTGACACGGCTGGCCCTACCCACCAGTCCGACCTCCCACCCCTTGTATGTTGGTACTTAGATTTTATATATAACTGTTATCTCGGAAGCAACTTGCTAGCAATTTCCAAATTTTAAACGCTAGTTCAGAGTTTGAGACGACAACTTCGAAGGAAACTAACGCTGATGCAACTGGCACTCACATGCAACTCCACTTTCTTCTCTCAAAAGATATCAAACCTAAGGTCCCACAAATTTATCTGATTCACCCAAAGAAAGAAAGTGCTTTTTTTCCTTCTCGCTTGTTTCACCCAAAGAAAGAAAAGTGTTTTTTTTTTCCATCTCGCTTGTTTCCACCTGGTCCTTCTATTTGGATAAATTATTTTACCATGGAAAGTAGCACATTGTAAAGGCCTAAAAGGAACCTAACAAGAACCTCCAGCCCAAATGCACAATATACTGACGTAAATGTTGCTATCCAGCGTTGCCAAAATAAACAAAGCAAAAAGAAAGAACCGAAGAAAGGAAAAGGCAATGAACTTCTCAAGATTCATGCATGTTAATTGTTAAACTCTCCGATCAAACTGGTAAACACAGATGACAGATGGCAGCCAAATTGATAAGTCTTACTTTAGTTCCTACCAACCGAACAAAGAAGAAGCACAATGTGTCTGTTTTCTCTAACATTGTCATTTCTTCTCTAACACAAAATAGATTCAAAGATCATATATTTACCAACTTTACTCTATTCCTTCACTGAAAATTCAACAGAAGCATTAATTTTTTTTAAGAAAAACCTAACAAGCTACCCCCACCTTTCGATGCCAAGAACAAAGAACCTTCCCAACCCCCAAAAAATTGATCCTCACGGGCAAATATGCTAAAAGACTTCAAATGCGTCCACAGAAGGCTAGAACCTTACAACTTATCTCCATCTGTGCTCTCAATGCCATCAAGCAGACATGCGATCGCCTGCATGACACCGACTTGTTCTCGCAATGCCTCAATGTAATCAGCCGTCTCCTCGAACAGTCTCTCGACCTCCATCTCCTCACCACCTGGTACCAGTCTCTGCAATGCCCTCACTCTGTTCTCAATCTCCTCTTTCTCCTCTGCCACGTCAGCCACCACGTCACCTATCAATGGCACGTCCTTGGTAGGAGGGGGTGTGCATTTTCTGGCAATGCACGCTTGTTGGGTTAGTTTTCTCTGGTGATGGAGGCGTCGGCGCAAGGCTCTGGCCCAGAGTCGACCGCCCGATGACCTGACGAGGCCGAGCTCAGCCGCAAGCTTTATGCGCTTGCCTCTTTCTTCTATGAAGGTTTGAGAGTGGGGAGTTTCTTTTGACAAGAGGTTTTCCATGGAGATTTGGGTTTTAGTTTGATTTTTTTGTTATATTTTGGAGAGGTTTTTTGGATGTAAATTGAGTTTGGTGTTGTAGTGGTACGGGGGACAGTTTCTGTACTGTTGGGGGTGGCTGGGTGTGTTAAATATATATAGAGAGAGAGACGGAGTGATCCGATATTTTTATTAACAACTAAAAAGAAATTTCGCCGAATCACGAAAGTAACAACTAATATTTTTCTTAATTTTTTTGTTCTTTTTTCCTTGCAGTAAATTGTACTTTGTACTATATATCTGATGCGCCTAGAACGAACCCAAAACAATTAATATTTTTCTAGACCCACTGCGAACCGAAGTTCTTAGTAACGAGAAAATAAATATAAGTCACGGATGTAATATGAAATTAACAATATCATCTTCTCCGTTTCTATTATTTGATTATCTTTAGCATTTTCATCCCATGACCATCTCCTATGCTTCCGCCCCGGCCCTACACATCTATGCGCATATCTCCTTTGTTCCTCATCCCGCGAAAAGAATCTCGACCCAAAATCATGACTTTGAAAACGCACATTTTTTCAAATTGAAAATTTGTATATTTTTTTTTCATCCATATATAATTATATTTTTGATAAAAGTTCCAATTCATATGTCTGAAGTGTAATGACAATTTATGAATATTTTGTAATTATTTCAGTAATAATTTATGAACTTCGATTAATTTGTTTATTCATTTAAAATGTATAGTTTACTTTTCTCAAAAAAATGTATAGCTTACATATCATTAAAAAAATATGAACGAAAAAAATTAATGAAATTTTCTGAAAAGAACTTTAAAATAATTGTGTCACTTTAATGATGTCATTACTGTTATAAAAAATGATGTCATTACTGTTATAAAAAATGATGTCACTACACTTCAGACATATCAACTATACTTTCTCTTACAATGTTCGTTTATTTTTGGATTATGCATGATGGAATTTTATGGGCATGGCAATCCAAAATGAATTTGTTAAAACTTAAAACCCACATCCACAATAGCACGTGAGATTGGTTACAATAATGTTTTCGGTTTTATTAACAATTAAAATTATATTTGTGCAAAAAGAACGAACCCACTTGTTGCATAATCCCATGTTTTCGGTTTTATTAACATCAATTAAAATTATGTTTTCGGTTTTATTAACATCAATTAACATTGTTTCATAATTAGTTTTATTGATATTATTAATAAAAATACAAGGTGCGCCATAAACTAAACAGAAATTTAAAATAAATTAATCACGTTATTAGAAACTTTAAAAATTGATATAAGATTTAGAAAAAAAAGTAAATAACTAAAAGATTGTTAGAACATATGAGCTAAGGATATTGAATATTGTTATATATATTTCAGAGATTAAATAATATAAGTTCAATTAATTTAACGGTGAAGCATAATAATTAAAATAAGTATATATAGCAAGGCTAATGGAAGACCCAAATCAATACGCTCTCCATGGGAAAATAATTAAGTCCAGCTCAATTATTTTTTCAATGATATTTGAGATGTTTATATTGATTGGGAACAAATGTATATCTGGAAAGATATATGTCTCAAACCATTCCATCAGGTAATACCCAACGAACTATTGGGCAGAAAAATTCATTCTATTCTCAATTTCTCACGGGATATTTTCCATCCGAACAAACATAAATTAAGTCCCATAAACTATTAACTTACAAACATTTATTAAATTTTATAGTGCCATAACTTACTAATTTACAATCATTTATTAAGTCCATGTACACACAAACTTCATCATAAATTAAGTTAAATTATTTTAATGCCAAGTTTTATTACAAATATACTAAAATTGATATTACAAAAATAAAGAAGCATCAGATATGAGCAAAAGAAAGAGACAAAAGAGCACAACACATGATTATTGATGGGAAAAGATAAATTAGATCTGATTTAGACAAATGAGAGTTGTGATTGGGTGTGTGGGGTTGGGGCGGAAACATGAAAGGTCACCAAGGGACGGAAACCTAAAAAGTGGCCAAGAGATAAAAACATGAAATATATTATTATTAGTTTTATAAAAAATTAGTTTTTAATATTAAATATGTGACTTGATATTGTTAATTTGTCGTTATTAAAAAAATCGGCACTACGAGTGCTTCAGATGTTCAGCTCTGAACGAACCTTACTGTGACAATTTAAAGAGTGAATTTGATGGACCGTATTTATTTATATTCAGAGGCGGATGGAAGTGAAGCCAATAGGATCAATTGATCTCATTTATAATTCAAAAATTATTAATTTATATATAATTTTATATACTTTTGAAAAAAATTAATAAATTCACTCATTATTGACTCCATATATTTATAATTTTTCACACTATTGACTCTCATATATCAAAAATTATATAAATTAAGTAACAATTATTTTGTGTAATATAAAGATTCAGATCTCATATAAAATATTTGTCTCCGCGCCAGTTTATATTAAAAGATATTAAAAAGATCGCGCCATCTCCAAATATGGTAATAAATATGATATTTCGAGAAATTGGAAATCTGTTAGGAAATTGACTCGTTATTATCATATAGAAGATTGTCAGAGAACGAACAGGACAGATATACAGTAATCTGATTATTGGCATGGTAAAGAAAATATTTATTTAATAAGGAGGTTCGTACCATTGTTAATAAAATTATTATCCATTGTTAATAAAATTATTATCAACATTAGTCGGTCTTATATTGAAATATCCTTGGAGATCAAATTTTATATTTTTTTGAATTTTTTACTCTATATATATATATATATAGGGGTAGGTTATATATATATAGAGAGAGAGAAAAAAAATTAGACTATTGTGAAAACGTTTACATTTCGAGCTCAAGTGCATACGGTTCAAATTTTATCGTAACACATTCAAAATTCAAAATTATCATTCTCATTAAATTTTTCATATCAAAATATTGAGGGATACAAAAATTTGGGGTATTTGAGTTTTCTAAGTATTTATTTTGGATTTTTGAAAATCAGCACTAAAATAATAATAAAATATTGAATTGTTGTTGCTGATTTTCAAAAATCCAAAACAAATACTTAGAAAACCCAAAATACCTTAAATTTTTGTATCCCTTAATATTTTAATATGAAAAATTTAATGAGAATGATAATTTTAAATTTCGGACTAACTCGTACTCGAGCTAGAAACTATACGAGTCGAGTTGACTTGAGTTAGCACCTCACATCCGAGCTAAATGGTCAACTCGTATTCAGCTCGCTTATAACTCGAGCCAGCTCGTAACTCGCATATTAGCTCGTATAATTGGTTCATGTAACTCGTATTGGCTCACTGACTGAGCTCAAATAGCTCACTGAGCCAAGTGAGCTCGCAACCAACTCGTATAATGGGACAATTTCACATACAAGTCACATATTTCACATACAAGTCACATATTTCACATACAATTTCACATACAAGTCTACAAACGATAATTATACAAATATTTACATACATATTACACAATTTCACAGCACATTATAATTAAAGAATTAAAATACGAGCGAGTTACCGAGCGAGCCGTTATTTTTACCCAACTCGTACTCGCTCTGAACAGTTTTTTATACGAGCGATAGATAGAGCTTTTTCGAGAATGAATCGCTCGAGTTGAATTTGAACGAGTTATTTTCGAGCTAAATTCGAGCGAGTCTAAATTGATTAGCGAGCTACGAGCCGTGAGCATTTTGCCCAGCCCTATTTATTAAATATTAATGAACAAATCAAGTACATACGTTTTTTTATGATATATTATAGATAATCTCCCAATCTTATATATTGTTGAAGACATGCATCCTCTTGCTACTCTAATGTTGCTTGGAAAATCTAAATCTTACTTTTCATATCGTCCTATATTTTTTTATCATTTTGTACAGACTAACAACATATCATGTCGAAGTTATAAGTAATTAATAATGTTGTTAATAAGTAGAGCAATTAGAAAATAGCCCAAATGATTCGAGGTTATCCCGTAATATGTTAAACCAAGACTATAAATTTTCATTCTACAATACATTGCCACAACTAATTCGAACGCTTTTTTTTTTTGAATTCCTTCTCGGGTTTTTTTTTGTTATCATCAGATCTTAATTCAAACGGTTTCCACTTTCCACTACTTAAAGTACTTCAGATTAAAGGTATTGAAAGAATCAAGTGTCCTTATTTATTTATTCATTCCTCTGGATAAAGTTGTAGTATTTGCCACTGTGGAAGAGACAAAGTGGATTGATTGGTGCAACTCATACAGGTTGGGATTCACACCCCTGACTGGTAGCCACTTGCCACTAGCTAGGATGATAGGATCAAAGCTGTTTTCCCGTTAATCAGGCATGTAATGTCTTGGTTACGGTCAGAAACGTCTCTGGTATGATTAAGTCCAAACTTCTTAAAATCAGACAATACCATAGGAAAGAAGCTCATCTTTTACTTTTTCCTTTTTTCCTTTTTCATTTTCAATTTTAATTTGCTTTTGTTTATTTATTTCTTATTCATTGTTCTCTTTTTTTTTGAATTCATTTATTTGCTCTAACCTGTTTCTTTCTTCCTCGGGGCACTGAAATGAGGCACATGGAAGCATGTTAGGGTTACCTAGGTTGTTATTTCCATGGCCTGCCACGTGCGTACTTCTCCTACTGCACTGTGACACTACCACTTATGCCAGTGGCCATGTTCCTCTCGTATCTGCAATAGATCATGGGAAAAATATAATGAAATCGTTAATTTTATTCTTCTATTTATGTCATCTTCAAACAAAAATAGCTTTCAATTTTTAAGTTTTATTTTGTTTCAATATGAGCAACACAATACTAAAAAAATACTTCGCATGCATCCACCATTACAAATTAATTTATTCATTTGTTTAAGTATTGCAATATATGATATGACACTACAATTTTACATAGTAAGATGACATTTTTATGAAAATAGTAGAGCTCATTTAATTCTTCAGATGGAAATATATTTAGTAGACAACCAATATACATATTGAAAATTTGAATCCTCTATTACAAGTTTTTTAATCATTTACTAACTAACTCACAAAATATTAGCATACAAGAGGATTTATTTAATAAAACTTGACAACAAGTGACTTAGAAAATCTCTTTTCACAATTCTACAAAAAAAAAGCCTTTCAAATGACATAACAAAAGTAGGGGAAAGTTAAAAAATATAATTGCATTGATTCAATCTAAAGTACCATCAAAATAAATGACATATTTTTCTGGTACTAAATAATAACGACCAATCTCTTGTATTTCACTAAAAGAACTTTCATAAATGGCTGAAGTTATTATTATAGGGTGTCATAGTTCACTTGTGAATTGTTACATTGTAAATTGTAATTGTAGGAAGAGGAACATTTCAGTCCCTCCATATGTGTGCACAGTATTCATTATTTATTTATTTGTGCCAATCCAAAACAAGTTAGCATGTGCATCCAATCCGTAGATGGCAACACAGCAACAGTATGTACAAACTTACAGTACTCGTTGGGTTATATAATAATTACGTGGATAAGAACGCTTTTGACTTAGCAGGTCAAATCCCTATTATCCTCTCAAGCATTTTGTGACAAACATATTTTCAAAACTTAAAAATGGACTGTGTTTTAAATTTTATATAATCTGATTGTAATTTGATTTTATTAAAGATCATCCAATTATATGATAACTCTAATGATTTAAAATTGAAAAATATTTAATGAAATATATATTAAATGACAGTTGTAACTGTGTGAAATTTGAAATATAATTAATTCATAATTTTTTATTTTTTTATTTTTTATGAATTTATATAAAGTCAGTTGTTAATTATTCAGTTCCCAGGAGGAATTTTTTTTTTTGACGGTAGCCAGTTGATAGGATAGAATGACAGCAGATACGGACTCCAATTACATGTGAGGACAGAGCACGTCTAACTTTATAAAATAAATAATAATTTTGAAGGACATACGATGTAACATGCACCTAGCCAGGCGCCCGCTTCTACATATGCATATATGTAACTGATGAACAAGAATGTGGAAGAACTAATTAACAGCCCCTAATATATTCATCCACCTCTCTCTAACTCAAGTGCATGCATATCAGCATGTGTGCATGTGCATTCCCCAGACTGTCCCCACATGATGCATAGATGATTTTTTTGAAAAATCCTTAAGACTATACTCACACACAACTCAATCCACACACTTCACACTCTAACAGATGGGATTTAATCTCGAGACCTCCTCCAAGGAGAACTATGTCACTACCAAGTACCAACTGCACTAGACAGCGGTGATATGATGCATAGATGATAGATAAATATATAGAGGATAAGCTGAAAACACTTGCTCTGCTCGACTAGCTACTTGTTAATTAGTACCGCTTCCTCCACATTTTGTGCTCGCCTCTGATTTTCAATAGCAATTAAATAGAGAAAATTAATTAAATATTACTTCAAAAATTATAAAAATATTACTTTAAATTATAAAATTAATTTAATACCACTATAAATTCAAATATATTATTTTTTGTCATTATAATTATATAAAAAATATAATTTTAATACTAAAAATATAATAATATACTTAGTATCTAAAATACTCTCCTCATCCTCCCCCACTCTCTTACATCTTCCTCAAAAATCTTTTGTTGTCTTCCGATTTACCTCTCAAAACCAAAGGGAGGAAGCTTTATAATCATGCTTATTGAAAAAGAAAATGCCTTCTTTGTCTTGCTCTTTCCACTTCATATTCTCTCTCCTCTCTCTTATGAGTTCAAATGCACATTGCAACCCTTTTCAATATTGGAAGTTATAACCACCAAGTTTCGAATCCGAGCTTCAGAAGTATTGAAAACCAGAATCTAAAAAGCAACATGTAGAATCCGAGCTTGAGAATGAAGTTCGGGAATGAAACTCGAGATAACTAGCTCGAGATGAACCTTTAAGACAAAATTTGATAGATAGCCGTCTATATCAGAGACAGCTCGTGAGAGAATATTTTGTGTGATGCGGCGACATTAATTGCCTATATATCTAGGACTTGTATAAGTAATGATAACACTATCCCATATAAAAAGAGGTGATACTTATGGACCAGTAAGAAAGAGAGAATATTTATAACTTTCAATTATAATCAATAGAAAATAGCTTTTAAGTAAATCTCCTCTTTCTTCTAGATCTAACTGATCACATTTAATTCTTCAAATAGATTTACATCAACTATTCTTGAGAGTCAGACTACACTGTTGAGATAGTATTTTCAAGATCATAGATTTAAGATACATTGTAGTGAACACCTGTGATCAGACTTCGGGATAGTATTTTGAGTTCATAGAGTTTGAGAGATACCTTTGAGATAATTCACTTCAGGATAAAGTTTAAAATAATAAATTGGTATTAGAACTCATGGATATAAAAAAAGTTCAGTTTGACATATGGTATTGCCCAAGTTGACGAAGTCGAACTACGACAAATAAACCATACAAATCAAGGCGCTGTTCGGAGCACATGATGTGTGAGATATAGTTGAGATATGATATATTGAACTTGAGAACCCAGACGGTCTGATTGTGCCATAGATGAAGACACTTAAAGAAAAAGGAGTAGCAGATAAGACAACACTTTACATCCTATATCAAGTAGTAGATAAGTCGGATTCAAGAAGATTATCGGAGCAATAACTTCTAAAGAGACATGGAGAATACTCCAGACAACCTACAAGGATACTGAAAAAGTTAAGCAAGTAAGACTTCAAACTCTAAGAGGAGAGCTCGAGTCATTGAAAATGAAGGATTCTAAAGGAGTTTCGGACAATATAACGAGGGCGCGGAGAGTGCGAATTAATTAAAGAGAAGTGGAAAAAATCTCATAGAGACCAGAATAGTAGAGAAAATCTTAAGATCATTGATAAATGCCTTCGAGAATGTAATGTGTGTGATAGAGGAGTCGAAAGACTTGAATGAGTTGTCAGTAGACGAGCTCGTTGACTCACTCATGGCACACGAGAAAAGTAGAAAATTTAAGAAGAAAGAGTCACTTGAGGAGATGTTGCAAGCTAAGATGGTTTTTAAAGAGAAGACAATGTATGATTAAAAGGATAAGTACGCGACCGAGGAGGTCGTGGTCGAGGACCAAGCATAGATGAAATGGGCCAGTCGAGCTGATTTGAGAATTGAGAAGGGGAAGATAGATCTGTATACGTAAAGCAGTGGAAGATGAGAGGAGTGTCGATTGGAGAGGAGATAGGCGAGACTCAAATGGCTTACAACATCAGAGCATCTCTAATAGATTATTGAGTTTTTATTTTTATGTATCATTGTTTATTTTTTATTTTAGTATTGAAGAGATAATTTTTAATTTAAAAACTTTAATCACAGTTTTTAATTTAGCAACTCAATTCTAATTACCACATCAGATTAGCAACTCGTTTAATTTAGCATTAGATATTATTTTCGCTAAATCTATTTATTTTTCATTTCTATTTTCGCTAAATGACTTGACATAAATAAAATTTAGAGATAGTTTCTACATTGGAGAGTGTTAACTACAATTAGTAACTTCTCTAATTAAATCTAACATGGTGGTAATAAAAGATTTAGAATTAGTTACTGCATTGAAGATGCTCTCAGAGACGGAGGTAGGATGGGGACGGAGATGGGGGCCGGGTCGGTGACGAAGAAGGGGTTGATTTAGATTGGAAGGAGGGTGGCGTAGGGGCACAAAAGAGAGGTGATAAATTGTGGTTATGGAGGTGAGGGTGGGGCTTTGATCGATCGAGAGAGAACAACCAAAAATAACAAAAAGCACTGATCGATTGAGAGAGGGATCAGAGCATCTCCGCATTGGACAGTTTCTAAAAATGTATCGCTGCCACGTCAATTAAAAATGAGTCGGTTTCATAAAATTTCTAAATCACTCCAACACAGAAACCGTTTCCGATTCTAATCGAAGTCATATCGCTCGTCGCGCCAATAATTTTTTTTCACTTGCGCGCTCTCACACTTGCGCCAATTTTTGGAGATGCTATGGCTCACTATACCTACATGTGAGATAAATGTCTTCTTGTGATGTCCGTATGATGTGTTGAAGAAAAAGAATTTAAAAAAAAACAAATACATAGATAGTCCAACCAATAATATATAAACATGAAATATAAATTTAAAATATATAATTCAATTATACTGAAAATAAATAAATTTATAAATATTTAACTTTAACAATGAAATAAATTCTATTGCAAAAAATAAAAAATTTCATACATAACTAATCAAACTATTAAAGGAAAGACCAACTCATTAAAGAAACAACAACACTACTACATCAATCTCTCAAAATCCTTTATTAGCCTACACAAATATTATATCTCAAAATCCTATTAGACAATATATTTCTAAAGTCCCTACATCAAATTCAAAACACATGAATCCACATTGTATGAGGTATAATATACTGTAGAAGTTGCAATTCCAGAGAAGGAACTTTGGGTGGAAATGGAATTGAGAGATATTTAGTACCTCTTATAATCTTGCATTTTTTTCAGTAAGTTCGTCATGCTGCCAACTTCACCTGTTTGCATCCTTAATCTTGTCCAATTTATGAGAAGTGATAAGTTGGCAATGAGTTATTTTGATAACTTTGTCAATGGATCTCTAAAAAATACAATAAAAAAAACTTAAAATTAGAAAGAAGTTTATAGATGTATTCTTCTACATTTAGATTGATGGTCATCCAAATTTCATATAATTTCATTATCATTTGATAGTCCATCAAATATCATTAAAATGGAATCGTTGTAAATTATATAAAAATTTGATGGTCTTTGATGGACCATCAAACGATAATGAAATTAATGAAGTTTTAGTGATCATCAATCTAAAAGTAGAAAAACACATTTATAATTTATTTTTTCTATTTTTAGAATTTTTTTGTATTTTTTAGAGATTTATTGTGAAGATCGTCAAAATAACCCATTGTCAACCGATCCCTTCTCTTTTTTGAAACCCATTTCTGCCCAATTTTTCGTCGGAGATGACAGAAAGCACAAGATAGTGATGAGAGAGAATGTTTGTTTGTCAAGGTTTTTTTGTTTCCGGAAATAAAAAAGAAGGAAATAGGAGTTACGAAGAACAAGGGTGACCGTGGCGGCGTGAAAGAGAGTAATGCAAATGAGGCGGCGACTTGGATGAGTGAAGAGAAAAAAAAACTGCATGAAGGAAGAAGAGTAGAGTTGATCGACGAAAGAAAAAATCGAAGAAGAAGGATGCTGGAGAAAAGAAAAAAGAAATGGTAATTTTATAAACTCGGAGAAGAGAAGAAATCTCTTCATTGCTGTAATCGTTTGGTTTTTATTCCGCCGTGTCATTTAGTAAGTTTCTAAATTAGAAATTTTCAATATGATTTTAAATTAGAAATCACAATGTTGAATTTGTAAATAATCAATGACACATAGGAATAGAAATTAACATTGGAGATGCTTTCAGAACATCGAAAAATAACAAAAGCAATGGAGAAGATGGGAACGACATCCCTGGAGAGTAAAAAAATCTCTCCAGGTGGAGTATTTTTTATTGTTCCATGCTATCAAAGATCAATGGTTCTGATTTAACAATAATAAATCTCTCGTACATCAAAAATCATGTTTAAACTTCCCCACAGCCGTTGTGATTATTAACCTTTAAAAACTCTTCACAGAAAATACTTCCCAGAGAATAGTTACCCGAGAAGATGGGAGTAAGCCCTTGGAGCGCAGATAGATCTGCTTCATTGATTTTAGGTTTAATCTTCTGACATGTCATTTAACTTCGATGTTTATTCATATTTGATCACTGAATTTTTATTTATTCATTTTTAATCACTAAAATTTGATGTTTATCCATATTTGATCACTCCCATTAATTTTTTTATTAAAAAATAATTAAAAACTAATGAAAAAAATAGAATTTTATTTTATTTATCTATTTTTCATTTCAATTAGTTTTGATAATAAATACAATTGTATTTTAATTATTTTTGAATGAAAAAATTAATGGGAGTGATCAAATATAGATAAAGATCAAAGTTCAATGATTAAAAATGGATAAATGAAAATTCAATAACTAAATATGAATAAACATCAAAGTTTAGTGATTTATCAGAAAATTAACCCTTGATTTTATCAACCATTTAAGCTGATTCTTCCGATTCAAGGATATTTTGAACATTTTATTTATATGAGATAGACAACTCCAGTATATGCACTGTTTATAATATAATATAAATTTAAAATGTTATAGTCAAAATTGTCAAAATAACCGTAGTCAAGGAAACCCTTCAGTATAAAATAAAACATTGGCGTATTTTCCAAACAGAAGCGCTTACCATGGGCGTGCATGAATCAAATGGACCAAAATTGAGCCCAAATTGTTGGGGTATTTTTAGTAGTAGTGCTAGGGTAATAACCCATCTCGGTGCTTTAGTTCCTGACATGTTTTGAATTGGAAATATATTGGGCCTATTCCACAACTTTAAAAGTGCAAACATGCGGAGCTGAAATAAGCCCATATGGTGTTTATTGTTTTGGATATGTACCATCCAGAAATGTCAGTGGGGCTCCTGAACAAGCTACGTTTTTTTAATCTTTTATTTATTTATTTTATTTCCTGGGTGTTATTTTTAGCCTAAAAAAATGAAGACTATAGTAATTGATTTTTTCCATTATGTTATGAAAACAATAACACAGCTATAGTATGGTTGACAATACTAAACGGCACTTCATGTACTTGGTTTAGAATAGTTGTTCGTTCATTTGATCGATTAATAAAATAAGGGGAATACTCGGCCATTATTATTTGACAATTTTTTGTTCGCAACGGCCCAATTTTTCATTTATATTTTTAAAATTTGACATCCAAATTGCAAATCTATATTGATCTTGTTCATATTCATGAGAGATGTATGATTGTGAAATTTCATTATTTTTCAAGTTCGACTCGTGCTAGATCAAGTTGTCAAAAAATGAATGCATTAAATCTAGTTAATTAGTAAACTAGATTCATTCTTATTTGGTGGCCACTTGATTTAGTACGACATGAAACTGAAAGATCATGAAACTTTATAATTATACATTTTTCTAATATGAATAAAATCAGTTATTTGAATTTAAAATTTTGGAAGATAAATTTTAAAGTATAAATGAAAAAAATGATTTTTTGTCAGGAAAAACTTATCGCATTGGTACCCTCCTCTAAATTTAAAAACCAACATAATAATACTGATCTATATTAATTATTTAATGTACATTATGTTTATAAAATATAATGAGATTTGATTTAAGTTTCACCAAACATCAATTGATTTGAATTTTCAATAGTTCAAAATAAAAAAAACTTTGATACATCAAATAATATATCCATATATATATATATATATATATATATATATATATATATATATATATATATATATATATATATATATAGAGTGATGCTATGGTGCTTGCGAAGCAAAAAAAATTTGTGCTTCGCGTCCGTATCTCGAATTTAAAAGTTCAAACGGCCAATCCAAACCGTTGAACATCATCTTCATATTGAAATATCCTTGGAGATCAAATTTTATATTTTTTTGAATTTTTTTGATATTTTTTAGATGGGTACAAAGTCGCTAGTTTTGGATGGTGCAGAAATCTTTAGATCAACAAACTTTGTACCCATTTAAAAAATAGCAAAAAATTTCAAACAAATATAAAATTTGATCTCCAAAGATATTTCAATATGAAGATGATGTTCAACGGTTTGGATCGGCCGTTTGAACTTTTAAATTCGAGATACATATATATATAATATTATATAAAGCATCTAAGAATTGGAGGGTCCATTTTTTATAATGGTATTTTTTATTATACTCATTTTATCCTTCAGTTAAACGGATAATATTTATTTTTGATTGATCGAACGTATGTGATCGCGTCCATTGATGCCCTCTTTCTCTCCATTTCTTTCGCATATATACTATTATTTCCATAATATTATTATTTTTTATTTAGCAACTTTGTGCATATTTGGTAAGAAATTAATGGTGATAATATATGTTAGAATAATTTACTTTTCTTGCCATAAAAATCACGAATCATTAACTCATATTGTATAAAAATCTCATCTAAGATTAAATATAGTCTTTATTATAGGGTTTCTCTATAATTTGGTGAATTTATAATTTAATATTAAATAAATTTGAATTTTTTTATCTTATAATGTTTTAATATTTAAATAAAAGAGTCTGCTGCAACGCGCGGGTATATAGCTAGTATATATATATGAGTGATGCTATGGTGCTTCGTGAAACATAAAATCTTTTGTGCTCCGCGTCCGTATCTCGAATTTAAAAGTTCAAATGAATGATCCAAATCGTTAAACATCATCTTCATATTTAAATATCCTTGGAGATCAAATTTTCTATTTTTTTTAAATTTTTTTGCTATTTTTTAAATGGGTACAAATTTTGCTGATCTAACAATTTCTGCATCATCCAAAACTAGCGATTTTGTACCTATCTAAAAAATAGCAAAAAAATTTAAAAAATATAAAATTTGATCTCGAAAGATATTTCAGTATGAAGATAATGTTCAATGATTTGGATCGGCCATTTAAACTTTTAAATTCGAAATACGGACGCGAAGCACAAAAGATTTTGTGCTTCGTGAAGCACCATAGCATCACTCTCTATATATATTGTACGAAATTTAATTTTAGACCATCTAGATATTTAATAACATGTGTCTATAAATCAACTTTTATTTTGTTTGATATTATACAAATCCAATATCAAGATTATTGAATAAACATCGTCCCATATATTTATATCTATCTATCTATCTATCTATATATATCTATATATCAAAAAGTTGAGTAAAACTCTGCCGATAAATATATCAGATTTCTTATTTTTTAAACCATAATGGTCCTGTAAAGTCTCGTGTTAAATTAGCCAATAGCAGGATAAAAAACTAAACCACATCGGGGTCTGACTGGAATCCGGCATTATCCACAATAGATATGTCGATCTTTCATCTTTGTCAGGTGGATGTCATATAAGATAAAAGCGTGCAAGTGCCAAATAAAAGAGCCACCCCTTAAAGAAAGAGGAAAAAAAAAGAAGGCAGGTTTTTTGGTACAATGTACCTTTTTAGTTTTACTTTTGGTTAGTGCCTTAGTGGCAAGAGAAGTAGAGATTAGAGAACCCACCAAAGAAGAGGTGACGCCAGAAACCAACCATTTGAGCTCCCTTTGAAGTTGAAAGGAAAAGATAAGGTCCCCTGCTTTTGATCTTTTGAAGAGGCATCTATGCAACCTACTAGGTATACTGGTATAGCCACATTGACAAGAAGTTTCATGGAAAGGATTCCAGCAGAATCACTGACAGTGGTGGATATACATGATTCCGGGGGTCATCTTTTATATTTTGAAAAATATTGTTTTTGGATTAATTTTTACTAATATGATATTATGATTTCTCTAAATCTAATTTTTGACCTCTGAATTTATTAGATAAGATTATACGTTGAATTGTTGATTTTTTTTTATTTAATATCTGATTAACTATTAGTTTGAATTCGATAAATTATTATTGTAAGTGACTCGCTGTACCGAGGCCGGTAACCTGCTACAGAGGATTTTTGCTCCTGTTCCTACTATTTATCTAGAAGATCATATAATTCCATGATCGTTCCCTGTTTGACCTAAGAAACCAAGAAACAATGCAAATAAAAATAAAAGGATGGTCCTTTGGTATGCACTAATCAATTAATTATTTCATGTGTGGCCCTTGGAAATTATAAAGAACAGCTATTTCATTGCCAATTTGGTGGGGTTGATTGATATCGATAGGAAAATAATTCCTACTAGGAAGAAGACAAGGAGACTTCCGAAGTGGTCCTAAATGCTGATATATGTTTCTTCCCGGCATTTCTGGCAACCGACGCTTTCAGAGAAAGATGCCATATTTTTCTCAAATAGTCAGTGCCAGGTTGGTTTACTGGTGTTAGAGACTTAGAATTGGAAAAAATCTGAATAGATTTGAGAAATCTGTCCCATTTTTCTGGATTTAAATCCAATCCAATTCAATTTGAATTTTTAAAAAAATCAAACTAATTAAATATGATCCAAATCCGATCTGATTTGATTTAATTTAAAATCAAATAATCTGTAATCCAATCAAAATTAATCTAAGATCTAAAAAAAGTCGACATATAAATTGATTTAATCCGATCTGACATGATTTCTCCTATAAAATCAAATTGATCTGACTTAACCTATCTGAACTCAAATTTGATCCGGCCTGCTCAATTACAACCTCTAATGGTGGATCATAGCTACCGAGAAATCTGATCAACATTAAATGGTTCAAAATACACTTCTATTTTGTTCAGTCACTAATTTTTCATCTGAATCTGAGATCACTAAATTTGACTGGTTTCAATTTGATGGTCCATATATATAACTATGACAAATCGCTGTCATCACCTCTATGCCGACAAGTGTGGAATCCAGCAGAGAGTATTATTGCATGTGCTATAATGTTGTAGCATATTATAATTATAAGTTATTAAGTTAATGATATGTGTTGGTCTCCCTGGAAATTATAGAAAATTCAAACTATGGACAAACTTTAATGTAAGCAGAATTAATGTGGAAGGGAAAAAGCATTTACCTCTTTTGAGTCTTTGACCATAAAAGAGCAAACTGCTTATTTTTATATGAAATATATTTAAAAAAAATTGTTAATGGATTACTGAAGAAAACTTTAGCGAACATGACATTATTATTTTTCTAAGATGCATAAAGCAAATAATACATAATGCAAAATTAACGAGCAAATTTCTAATTTACATTACAAGCTGGTAAGCATTATGCGACTCTATGAATATTAATCTTCTCCAATTCCGTAGTTCGGTCCTCATATCCGTTTCTTACAATTTTAAATTAAAACATTGATTGTAAAATATAATGCCATAATCGTTAAACCTCAATTTGAGCTCCACAAATTTTTTTCTGGGCTTAATTTGGCACTTAAAACTAAATGGTCTACATTTATATATTCCACTTGGATGCCCCGCGTAGTACAAGCATGCAATAAATAATACAGCAGTGCTTTCGCTTTATGAAGCAATGATTATGCGATGTACTATTTGTTGGTCACTGTATGGTGTCAATTATAAATTGGCCCAATCAACTTGTATATGCATTGCAATGTGTCCGCAATTTTTAAACTCCAAAGTTGGTTAATAATTGGTTACAATAATTTTGCAAGAAGTGAGAATCATATATTCATATATGATAGTGTTATTTCAGATATTATTTACTGAGACCTCAACTCCTCGAGTATATATTAATTCGAAATATCGAATTGAAGTATCAAATTTCGGGGATCGACTCCTGAGAAAAGAAAAGCGGAAAGACCCGCCGCCGGCCTTCACATCATGTTACGTCGTATCGTGTTAAAACACGTCGTGTCTTATTATATCATATTTTTTATTTTTATTTTTTTATATCATGTTGCGTCGTGTCTAAAAATGATAAAGGGCGATATGACACAATTATGATACAGTAAGAATAAATCATGTCTAAAACATCCGACTTCTCTCTCCCCTCTCCTCTTACTTCAGAGTACCTCTCTTCTTCCTCTATAGTCTCATCTTTTTTTTTTTTAATTTAAAATACATGCAAATCTTGATCTAAGGTTTTACCACCAGCAATCACAAATTTGTGATTAATTTAGAGCATCTCTAATGTAACAATTATTTCTAATAAATTAATAACTAATACATCATCATTAAGTAAGTTAATTAAAAGCTTATAATTCCTCTCTAATGCTAAAATTAAAAAAAAAATTACTTTTAAAAGTGAGAACTTCACTTATTAGAAATTTAGCGTTATGATAATATTTTTCTTCGTCATCGTTAAGATTAGTGTTCTCACTAAATTTACTAATTTGATATGGTATTTAAAAAAATTTATTTTAACAACTCTTTAATAGTTTCTAAATTAAAAACTCTCTTTCAACTCAGAAATTGAAATAACAAGTGATACATAAAATTTAACCGCTCATCAAAAACTTCCGTTAAAGAAGCTTGCAGAAAGAATGATAAAAAAAAAAAAGACCCAACAAATCTATCACCGCACTCCCTTGAAAGTGATTTTTTTTCCTTCTTTTTCCCTTATTTATGAACAAATTTTGGATGCAAAGTCTGTATTTTCTGCTGTATCGCACTGTGTCTGTGCCTCGTAGTCATATTATGTTATCCGCCCAATCAATTTGAAATTATTTCAAAACAAATCTCAAGAGACACATACCATAATCTTTCCGTCAGATTTTAGTAATAATAAGTTTTATTAAATTAATATTATTAAAAATAAGAATGAGAAACACAAAATTTCAAATATACGAATGTCAGCGCGCCATTGGCAGTGGCGCGGACGAAACGCGCCACTGACAGTAACGCGTTTCATTATTTTTAGGAAACGCGCTACTGACAGTGACACATTTCGTCTAAACTCCGCGCAAGTGAGATGGAAAGGCGCTGCACATTTTGTATATATAAGAAACAAACGCGCCATTGTCAGTGTCACGCTGCCATTCGTATATTTAAAATTTTACATTTCTCACTCTTATTTTTAATAATACTAATTTAATAAAACTTATTATTACTAAAAACTGTCTTTCCGTCCGTACGCTTGCAATGTAAATATTGCAGGACAGGCAAAATTATTACAAAATAAATTATTTACTTTGGACTGAATATGCTCTACAAACTATATGGGCCGACATGGCCCACTATCTCTTTCTAGTATTTTTTTTTATTTAACTGCGCCATGCTAATGTAGTAGCGGCCGCCTGCCCGCCTTTATTTTCAAACGTGAGAATGTTGACAACCACTTTATTTTAATAATTTCAATAACTCATTTCATAAATTAAAAAAAAAAAAAGAAAATTTGAAAATATATTCTTAACTTTATCGATTGGTTATGTTTTAAAATTTATAAAATTAGAATGTTATTTGTTATTTTATCAAAAATCATTAATTTAAACAGTTAAAATTATTATGTAATTGTAATAACGTTTAATGAAATATCAAATGACATTCAAATAACATGAAATTTGAAAGAAAATCAATACATAAGTTTAGGAGTATGATTCTAAATTTTACTCAATTAATTTTTTTTATGATTTTTTATAGAATAGTTGTCAAAATTACCAAAATAATTGATTGTCAAGGGTAATGACGAGCGGCAATTTGCACTCATTTTCGAAATACTAAATTTGTACAAAAAACTAATAGTGGTAGTGACAAGCGACAATGCAAAGCCACTATATGTGGCCATAACAAATCTTTTTTTTTTTTTTGGCAATTGCCAGACACCTTTCTTCTTTTCTGAATTGGTACCTATTAAAGTAAAGAAACAAGACAATAGGTATGGGGCTCTCAGGTTAAAGACAAGTATACAACAATAGGAATATTAATTATAAGTTGGTGGTGGCATATTGTAGGGCCCTCATTTTACTACGAAAAGGTGGAAGATATGATAGATATAACTTTGTTATATAGCTTTAGAAATACTCCATATTGACAAAAGTTTTTCTTATCAGATGGAACCAATGATTTTTCTTAGAAAGAAATTTAAGAAAGGTACCATGTACTCCATATTTGCCAGAAATATCTCGTTTGGTCGAAGATCAAGACATTGCATGCAATGGATGGAGATTTTGTTTTCGACCAAAATAAAATTTTGGATTAACTTCTATCAGTATTTGTTTTTCTTTTTTAGTAAAGATCCAGGCCAAAATCTCCCGACTTAAATATTGATTTTGAAATCGAATTTTAAAATTAGTTGTTACATTGTTGCCAGAGTAAAGAATACTCCTTTTTGTTCAAAAATGTATCTACTTGAAATTTGAAATAAGAGAAGGGATCGGTTGACAATGGATTATTTTGACAATCTTGACAATGAATATCTAAATAAATATAAAAAAAATGAAAAATGAAAAACAAAATTATAGATGTGTTCTTCTATTTTTAGATTGATGGTCATTCAAATTTCATATAATTTCATTATCGTTTGGTAGTCCATCAAACACCATCAAAGTCATATAATTTGCAACGGTTCCAAATTAATGGTCTTTGATGGACTATTAAACGATAATGAAATTACATGAAATTTGAACGACCATCAATCTAAAGGTAGAAAAACATATCAATGGATCCCACTCTTTAAATAATACGGCGGTTCAAGTTGAAATCTAATATTATCTAAGGCTCATTAAACCTCATTAAACCTATATATTGAAAGGATTAGAGTGGAGGACACGCAATATATCACCGACCAATTAATATTGCATATGATACAACCATCACCTAAACTGAAAGAAATGGCCAATTAAACATAGATGTCCGCTGAGTAGGTAATTGATCAAACCCCATTAATTTTTTTTTTCAAAATGAAACAGTAAAAATGTCTAGATATTTTGAGAAGACAATACATCAAAATGAAAATTCAAATGCCTCCATTATGCTCCAATTTTTTAATTTTCAATAACTCAAATTTTAAAACTAAATATATTAAGATAAAATTATTATATTTGATATATATCACTTTATTTATGTATAGATAAAAAAAATATGACATATGAACATTATTTTATATGACATTAAAAGTTTGCAAAAAAATCACTAATGTGAATAATTTCTTGACGTTGATTTTTTAACTCGTTCATTTGTAAAAAACAAAAGTGAATAATATTTTATGTACAATAAGAAAATATATTATGTAAAATAAAAGTGAATAAGTGAATAATATTTTATGTACAATAAGAAATGTATTATGCAGATCAAATTTAATAATTTAATTTAATATTTAATTTTAAAATTTGTGTTATTAAAAAACAAAAATAAAAAAATGATAAAAGCACAAAAGATGAAAGGTTTTGAACCCTCCTCATACGTCAGTTGATTAAGTTACTATATGTTTAAAACTTTTAAATAGAAAACGTGATTATTGCTTTTAGCAAAGGTTGTATTTCAAAGCGGCCGGGAGGTGCGTCGGTGCATGTTTCTTCTGATAACAAGGTCACGTGTTGTTTAATTTGACAGGTAATAAAAATAAGCATGCATCTGTATAATTAGTTAAGTACGCAATAAGCTCGCATTGATTAAAACTTTTTCTAACCAACTGAAATAATTTATGTGACTACTAATTAATGTACGTAATGCTGATCTAATGCAAGCAAATAAAGTACATGCAACGAGTTAAAAGTACATGCTGATCTAATTGATGCGACTCATGTTGATTGTCGGTTAAGCATTACCGATTTAATGTAATAAGTTTGTGATTTATAAAGTGAAGTTAAAAATTTGATATTTGAATATAATTTGGGTAGTTCAGTTCATATAATATAAATAAAATATGTACAAATATAAAATATTAGTTAAATATTGTATAATGTATTTTTTATAAAAAAATATTTTATTCACTAATAAAAAAAATTGACAAGAAAAATATATTATATAATAAATTGATGAATTATTTATGAAATATCCGGTTAAAGATAAAAAATAAATTATTCACGAATAAAACGATGGATCACGTTACTATGGTCTGTACACATTAAACGCCTTCAAATTAATTGTTTCTATATTAATGTCTGTAATATTTATTAAAATTTTCTGGCGCTTTATGATATATGATGACACTGCAATGAGTTATTTATATACGACTTGAAAATGGTGATTGGTGAATGGGAGGTTGTTGAAGGCATGGAGCAGTATACTAAACTGAAAAAAACATGAAAGAATATATGTCATTGATTTAATTTTGTGCTGACAGCTCAGAAGATTTCGCCAAGATATAATATTGTTTGGATTATAATAGAAACTTAATTATTTCTAACGGTGATTTAAAAAATATTTAATTCCGAATACAGGTACATAACATAATTGAATAATGAAATTTATCTATTATAATTTGCTCAACAAATTAACAAGCATATGTTTATATTTAATTCACCACTATAAAATTTAAGAAAAATCAATATATTTGAAAAAATTAAAAAAAAATCAATATATTTGAAAAAATTAAGTCTGAACGCAGACTAGCATCCGCTCCTGATTATTCCGCAATGAGTTGAATAAATATCTTTCAGTATTAATTGCTCTAATGCCATTTTTCTCCGATTTGTTCTTTTCGTTTCTTGTAAATATGTATATTTATATATAACATGCGCATTCTTATTAATTAATAAGATTAATAGGTTCCTCGTTTATAATTTGAAAAAGAAAGCTTCTCTAGCTTCAGAATGAGTGTAAGTCTTTGACTCATTGTGTCGCTCCACAGGAGCGGATTTAAGGGGCGTTGGGTGAGGGGAGGGGCTCCCCAATCCTGCAGAAGTTATCAATTTTAATTCTCTAGTGGCGTAAACTCATATCTCAGCTCTCCTTATACTAAAATTCTAGTTACGTCCATGTCGCTCCAATTTAGTGTTCAAGGACGGTCTTGTTCGTAATTTTATAATTCAGAAATTAGTTTTTGACATTAAAATTGATTTTTTTATTTATGATGCAATCTTTATTTAAACAAATATTTGTCATTTTTTTATTATAAAGAAAATCTAGAATTCTCAAATTTTGACTAGATATTTATTAATCACGGTACATACATTTTTTTCTTCTTCTGCTTTTGCTTTTGCGCATCTCTACTCGATCATATTTCAGAATAGATAATTTAGATAATAAATATGTCATCATTGTCAATTTTTTATTATAAAGAACTTAATCTAGAATTCTCAAATTTTGACTAGATATTTATTAATCACGGTACATACATTTTTTTTTTGCTTTTGCTTTTGCGCATCTCTACTCGATCATATTTCAGAATATATAATTTAGATAATAAATATGTCATCATTAGTCCATGTTTAAACAATCCCTCTTTGGAACTTGTCAGCTGGAAGGTATGATGTAAACATCCGACCAATTTTCTCAATATGTATAGCTAGCAAAAATTAATATAAAAATCAGTAGATTGCTGCATATGCTTTTCAATATCCGCAACGAATGATATATAACAAATGTAGCATTTGAGTTAAGTTGCTACCAAAATGTCCCACATGCTCCATATTCTTAAACCATATTTCCTTTTCGCAAAAGATGTTTTGTTTTTTAGTTGAAGCACTGTGTGATATTAAATGTAATTAGTCCTATTTAATCATCAGCGCACTTACATTTTTGACAATATGCAGTACACATTTTGGGGTACAGGATGAAATATTTTTTTCCTAAAATATATGCTAGATCTTTAAAGTTTCCATTTGGGATAATTTACCATTTTGTTCTTAAACTTTCAATAAAAAAATAAGTTCATCTCTGAACTTTTAATTGTATCAAGTTGGAAAAAACACTAATTGGTCCTTAAACTACTTCATAAAAATTAAATTGGTTCTTAAACTTTAAATTGCACCAAATGAATCACTCAACTTTCAATATAAAAATTAATTTGTTCTTGAACTTTAAAAAAAAATAAACTGATTCATGAACTTTCAAAAAAAAAATTAAACTGATTCTTGAACTTTAAATTAATATTATAATTTTTATTTTTAAATTTTTGAATAAAAATAAAAATTATTACGGGTCGAATTTTGGGTCGATCGATATCATTTTTTTCGGATGTCGGATCGATCGATATTATCCAACTCATCCAAATCCGAACCTGAAATCGATCCAACTTCTTAAAAAGTCAGGTCGAGTCGGGTCAAGTTCGGGTCAGACCAGATCAATTTGTGTTTTTAAGAAGTTGGGTCGGATTTGGGTTTGGATGGGTCGGGTAATATCGATCGATCCGAGACTCGAAAAAACTGATATCAATCGACTCAAAACTCGATCCATCACCCGATAACTTTTTATTTTTATTTAAACTTAAAAATAAAAAATTATATTAATTTAAAGTTTAAAAATCAGTTTAGATTTTTTTGAAAGTTCAGGGATTGAATTAGTTTTTATATTGAAAGTTCAAAGATTTATTTGATGTAATTTAAAGTTCAAAGAAGTACTTTAATTTTTTAAAATACTTGAGTATCAATTTGATGTTTTTTAAAAAAATTAAGATTAATTTTATACAATAAAAAATTCAGAGACCAATTTAATTTTTTGTTGAAAGTTTAAGAATTAAATAGTGAATACTCTCTTTCCATTTAGTACTGAATGTGAATGGCTATGTATGTGACCCACTCACCCCATACATTACCACACTAATTCGCAACAGAAGACAAATAACGGCTGAGAATTCGACACGTATTATAAATGATGCGTCAATGCTCGGAAAAGTACGTGTAAGAGCACTGACAATGGGGAAATCAGGAGAGGAGTCCGCTTACCATCTCCAAGTTGCACCCTTCTAGTTCTGGACTCCAGTAGTTGATGACAAGTGGGTTGCCACAAATTACAGCAATTGAAAATCACCCTTGAATCTAGATAATGCAAAAATGTCGTTACTTTTTTTTTGTCAACGCTAATGCATATATACAGAGAATTAGTACTTCCCAAATTTTGACTTGTATCCTCAACTATTACCAACTATTATTTATCTGACAATAATTCTCTATCAATCCATCCACATTTATATTCCCGTTGTACAGAATATTCAAAAGTACTCCCCCAAGTTTGTTATGTTTTTGAACTCTTGGAATATTATAGTGTTCGTTCAATTAGTTTGCTTATACATGAAACAAAAAGATAATTAAATAAGCAGTTATTATCCATTTAAGATGGGCACTGAAGGATACAAAAACATTACAATTAAAAAAATACATTTTGTAAGAAGTTGTAATTTTTTGTGATTAATAATCACAAATTGAAAGTTTAAAGAAGATAATTTTGATATAAAAAATATAAGAGACTTCTTCACAAAATCAAAATTTCCTGGAATACATATAAATTATGTAAGCAAAAATAATCAATGGAAATAGTAATATATGAGCACACCTCTTCTACTTAATTGTTTTCAATGAAATTGGTTGATCGTTCAATTAAAGAAATAATTTATTTTCCAGTGAAATTTTAATTCATACGTCAAATACTTCATTCTTTTCAAAAACAGAACAAAATCCTTCATATTGATTATTTTTTTAAAATGTTGAACATGCATGAATTAATAAAGCTAAGAATATATTTATCATATTTTGTAAAAAAAAAGTAGGCCTACAATCTAATTTTGTAACGAATTTGTGAATGTTACGATCATGACAAAGACAATAATATTTTTTAACTACTAGGTAAGATAATATGTTTGGTTCAAGAGGTCGCATATTAGAAATTCCAAATGGTTATCAATAATTTAAGTTGAAATTTGTGACCTTATGTTTATCTTATAATTATTTAGTTATGATCTTCGTACTTATTGCTATAAGATGGAGATATTTTTATTTGCAACAAAGGTTAAGACGTCCGTTTTGTTTTTTTAGTCTTTAATGTATGGGAATAGAACTGTTTCAAGCATTAATACTTTATTAATGTCGTAAAAAACACATATTTTGTATAAGATACTCTCACTGGATAAATTTTTAAAATGAAGATATTTATTTCTTTACACGCTCTTCTTTCTTGAGAGAAAATTCTTTACACCATCTATAATTGAAATTTTAAAGTAATCAAAAACTTGAAATATTATCTTTTTAAATGAAAATAATGATGTCCCCTATTAAAGATACAAGTTAATATGATGTAATTGTTGTGGAATTGAGAGATTATTTTCAATGTCAAAAGAAAAAACGACGCAAATGGGCAACAGGAAAAAAAAACAGAGAAAGAAAAAGAAAAAAAGGGATCACAGTCAAAGTGCAACATTGCGTGGCGTAAGTGGTATTGTAGGTACCAGTGTCACACGTGTGACCAAAGCAACCAGCACGTGTCATGTGGCTGACAGATCAAACGGCTGTAGATGCTTCCCGTGAATCTAAAAAAAAGAAAAATTTCTGGTCGCACGGGTGTTACGGGGTACCGTGAAAGACTTTTTTCTATAATATTTGTGTTGTACTTGCAATTTCCAAAATGAAAATTCAAGATTGACATAAAATATATTTAAGACACTTCAATTTTAAATTTACACAGAAGAAAATACGTGTGTAACTGATGTGTGGTGCTTGTTATAGGTATTATATGCCTTTAGTTTAATGTAAGTTTTTAAATTGAATTGTGAATAAATTATCTGAAGGTTTTTAGTCCATATTTATAGGTTTTCCTTACGATCGAGAATTCAAGACAGAAACTTGATCGATCGGTTAGTCTTTTATATTTGATGTCTCTTTTTAGTATTCAAAGTTGATTTCCTGAAGAGCTAGAGCTAAGGTCAGGCCCAATATCATTGGACCCACCAATGATAATGTATGATTAAATTGAAATCAAACTTTAGCAAAAAAATTGATAAAATAAATGTCATATATTTTATTAAAAATATAAATAAAATTTAGATAGCCTACACTTTTGCAGTACACTCCCCGCATTTATAATTATTATTTTATGCAACAGTGCTTATATTAGTTATTTTATTTTTTGCTTAATTTTTCTATTAAACTCCACTCTGTAATTATAATATATGACCACACATTTTTTTAGATAAACATTGGGAAACATTTACAAAAAGTTTATTCAATTAAAAAATTATGATTCAAGATATGTGCTAATTAATCACGTAGATAGAGATTCCATGAAATTTGTTTTGATTTAGGAAAATAATCAGCCTTTCATCAAACAATTTAAAGTTATTAATGATGAAGTTTCAATAATGTTACGATGAATCACCAACTGAAACTAAATTTGATTCATCTTTAATACATATAAAATCAAAATAATTGAAAATTTTATAATTTAGATTTGGATTTGAATAATATTTATGAATTACATATCCTGAAAATTAGATGTATTTTTAAAAATTAGATATATGTTAAATTAATTTTTTTAACCAAATTATCTATAGAAATCAGTTAAGTTGAAAATCTTGAAGCTGAATAGGCTACAGAGGATCCGAACCCATTAGAGGTAGGAGGTTGTTTCTTCTTGAATCTTTTGATAATTAGTGGGATATGGAGGAAGTTGACTTGAGAAGAACCGCCTAACCATAAACAAAGCACCAGTCACGCAAGCAGAAAAAGGAGGAGATGGTGAGCTGTCAACCTGTCACGGTCCAAAAGTCGGTGGGAAGGTTCTTTAAAAGTAAGTACAAAAAATTGAAGGGGTAGTTATGGCCACTTCTTATTGGTCAAAGTGGTCTAACGTCTATCTCTGTCGTCCCCCTCTCTGACATTTAAATCCTATAATTTTCTTTTTCTTTTTTCAGTATTTGTATGGTTATATCATGTATATTCTGGTTTGGTAGGTTGATACGTTTATATTTACATTCTTCTTTTAGTAAAGTAATTATATGTAATTAGGTTGGATGTTTCTGTCGCTTCGACGACTTATTTTTAATCGTTATGTATTAATATTTTTATAAATGTTGAGTATTTTAAGATATATATTATATAATGCTCAGTCCAATTAGAGGTAGTCTTATAGAAATAAATGCTTACGCTGGACAATCCAAAAAACAACAATATCCTTTAAAAAAATATATTGCAGAAAAGAGAAAAAAAGTACAACTAGCTACAAGAAGATAAAAAAATCAATTATGCAAATTGGGTCTGATTTTAAATACAGAAAAAATATACAGGTATGTACGAGTTAACTTATTATTATCTAATTAATTTTACATAATAAAACACATATTCGTCACATTTTACAATTTAAATTTGTACAAAAAAGAGGCACATAAATACGAATTCTTTTGTAGTTAATTATTATATTTATATGAATCACAGCTGTTAATCCCAACCTGATATTTTATCTTTATATAATACAAATTATTCTGAAGAATAGCATAATTACCCTAAAACTTTTTTCCAAATAGTGAAGTTAATATTTTATTTTTGTCAATGAATTAACCATGTCTCCAAGTGAAAAGAAACTATTTTTTTTTTGTCTGATTCTGATAACATGATCTGTTAGATACAATCAGATGTGCAGCCAGCCATTGGCAGAGGGGGTACATCCTAGATTTTTTTTTTCCAAAAATAAGCTTGTGTTTCAATAGAATTTTTAAAAATATACTTGATTTTCAAAGAAACTATAAAAATATATCCTACCCTTATTTTCAAAATAAACCTCTAGAATTATACTTCCATTATAAAAAAAATATAAATATATACTTAACTTTCAATATAATTATAATATATATCTGTTCATTTTTTTTTGAACACCTATTTTGAGAGTTGGCTCCGCCCCTTAATATAATCAACATCTACTGAGTAATTTTTGTTGTTGTCTTATTTAACCTATGCTATAGCATAAAACCATTCCCCCCATTGTCAATGGATGCAAAATTTCCGTTCAATTCTAAAACAAAACAACTCATGGACATAATGACTTTGAAATATATTAAATACTAAAGCAGTAAGTTGGATTTTGCTTCGATAATATAGTTCTCAAATAAATAATTGATAATATAAATTTTTAAATATTTAATAAAATTTGCATTAAAAGAAAATTTAGACACAATATTTTAAAATGTTAAATAATAATGATTATTATAATAATAATTATTATAATAAATAAATAATATAATTAAATATATAATAATTTATAAAGGGTCATATAAAAAAGCTGGATCATTTTAATAGTTAAGTTTTACATTAAGTATATTAATCACATTACTTTAAATGAGGAGAGTTTTATATGAACTCTTGGATTCAAAAATGTGAAAAGATTTAAATAAAATCAATGATGGAGAAAAATGATGATGCGATATACTTAAAATTCTTAAAAGTTTAACTCTCTTTATATATTAAGAATTGAATTTCATTGTGCTAAAGAGACGGGACAAAAATTTAAAAGAAAATGCATCGTAAAAACTAATTTACAATAACAAATGTATAGGTTTGAAATTTAAAAAAAAAATTCTAAATACAATAAAGTTGACAGTCTTATCAAAATTTTGGAAAAAATGTGGTACAATATATATAGTTAATAATTGATATGAGTACTCAAATCTCCAGAAGATTTCCGAGAGGCGACATAGTGAGGGACCGAGGGGACAAAATCGACACATCATCCTCCGATTGGAGCATGCTAGTAGGGAGATTTTGTGAGCCTGGATTTGGCCTTTTGGGGCGTGGCTGAAATGTAGTGAATTCGGTCGTTCAATTACTTATTTACCTGTCCGTACATCTGTTTGTCCCGCCCCATGATTGTTTATATTATCGGTTATATGTATAGTTTTAAAATATGAATTTTTAATATACGTATAGATGATCATCATATATTTTATTTGTGGTTTGTAGTTTTATATGCTGATTTTTATGTGTGGCTTTATATGCAATTTAATATAATTTTTTATAATATTTTTTGGAATTTGTATAAATGAATCAGTTTCATTTTAAATATTTTCAATTCTAAATTAAATAATTAGGACCCATATATGTAAATACTCCTGTTCCTAAATTTCACAAGTAAACATTAGACTTAGTAATACTATGTTTGGCCTAAATCACGATATGAGAAATCTTATTTCTGAATATATCAACTGTATAGAGAGTTGAACGCGGATTTGCTACCGCACATTCTTATGCGACTGTACGAAATATATATTAATATACTAGTTTACATAGAAGATATGATTAATAGAAAGAAAAATCGATTTTATATTTTCTAAAGTAATTGAAGAAGGCTAATTTCTTCATAAATATATATAGCCAAATTGTATAAACTATTTGTTGCACTCGAGCGAGAGACTCGTACAAAAGTAACATCTACAGTTTGCTTATTCTATTTGTTGAACTTCTTGTTATATTTTATAACTCTTGCTACTAGTGTCTTCCGTTCTTACTTTCTTTATTTTTGTTGTTTCTTTCATTTATGTCATGAGCGGTTAACTTTTGAATTCTTAGGATTTAGAGATGTTAAAACTTGAATTACGATTTTTATTAGAAGTTTTACTCATTCAATGATTGTGCTGTGTAGTATTCTATCTTGTTTGATTGATTAATGAACTGTTAGGGTAGGTCATGAGTTAAGGCTAAGCTTCAGATTTGATCATTTTATACTTGCATAGTTTACCAAAGTCATCATAAGTATTATAGATAGATTCAAGACCCGAGATGATAGATCGGGTTGTATCAAAGAGATTGAACCTCGCTCAGATCGAGAGATCGAGCATGCCTACATAAAACCAACACTCAAGCTAAAGAATCTAACCTAACAAATGAACACTGAGGTCTATGTGAACTTTGGAAGCCCAATTTGATCACCAACTAAATAAATAAACCAATAAGTGAACACTGAGGTTTAGGTCTAGATACTATTCATTTAGAATTCGCACAACTAGCGAAGAAATGACCTTTAATTAGTAATTATAACTTATCCGCGCTTCATACAGACTGTATATGAGAGTATATGGGTTGTATGAGCTAAATTCAAGTGAAAATAGAACTAAACCTTAAGAATATTTATCTAATTAATACAAAACTAATTAAAAATATTTATTACTTTCTATTAGGTCTTTTGAAATATCAAAAACCAATTCAATTGAACAACCCCCAATTTACTTATTTTTTACATCTAGAGGCTGAAGTATGATAAGTCCAGTAATTTTCACTATCATTGTGGTTCGACACTCCTTGCTATACTAAACGTATATCGTACATTTGCGGTCGTGCCAAAGTACTACTAGGAATTATAAATTTTAAAAGTCGCAGTTCAGTGTTGTGCTGCCAAACTTTTTAGTGTTGTTGTCAGAGACGATGGCGCAATTATTGTACTTATTTTATTTCTATTTCATAATTTTTGTTTTATTTCTTTCCTATTTTAAGATTTAAACTAAAAAGACTCCTCCTCGTTGGAGACTACTAGTTGAGTAGTAGTAAAATCACATCGATCACATTAAGCTCTTTTTCTGATTTAGATGATTCTCAAAGCTAGTCGGATACAATGAATAACAAATCTGAAGACAACCATGCCGATAATGGTGAGAATCACAACCAAAACACAATTGGTTGTGAGCAGTCCGTGCCAAGAATATTGCTAGACTATGCAACACCAAGAGCAACATATGCAAGGGATCCGATCAGACTTCCCCGTTTAACCGGAGAACCCACAGTCATGGCGTGAACACAATCAGCATCCTCCATAATAATTGCTATCATGGATTACAGCACGAAGACCCACAAGATCACATCCAGAATTTTCTATAATGCTTTGGAGTTATCCGAACCAATTGAGCGACAAAAGATTATATTAGGTAAGTTATTTTCCCATTTAACTTAAAGGACAAAATCAAGAGATGGCTAAATTATCTTCCAAAAGAATCAGTTGGTATATGAGCTAATCTCTCTAATATTTTCTTGAGCAAATTCTTTTCTCATAAGAAAACTTCTAAGATTATGGCACAAATGTCAGTATTTAGGCAGGGTGCTCATGAGTCTATGAGTAAGGTATGAGAAACGTATAAGAAATTATTGAATTTATGTCCACATCACAAAATCTATAAATGAATAAATATAAAGGGTTTTTATCAAAACTTAATGGACAATAATCGCATGCCAGTCAACTTAGAGGCCGGAGGTATACAAACGGAGCTTGACGAAGCACTGAGGTTGATTGACCGACTGGCGACACAAGAGCAGTAGATGGACCACGATAGCCGTAGAGGAGGTGGTGGAGGTAGGATAAAGGCTGATCAATTCTCAGCATTCTAAGTGAGAATTGACGCCCTACAAAAATAACTCCAGCAGAGTCGGTAAGTGAAGGTTATCGAACAAGTTCAATCAACGTTTTACAATATTCTGGAGTGCCCGCTAGCACCACCAGATGAAGGTGCAAGTTAACAATGAACCTTCATTCATGTCAAATGCACCATACATGCCCTATCAAAAGGATTTATCTGAATTTCAGAAATAGGTTCAAGGACGACACAATTCATGAAATTACGGTAACTACAATCAAAATTCATATCAGAACAATCAAGAGAATTATAATTCCAATAACCTTTTAGGAGTGATAAACTTAAATTCTATCAGAACACTTCTTTGCCAAATCAAGACAATATATTTCAATTTAACCAACCAAGACCTCCGTATGTTACCCCGGTCGTAATTGAACTCATGTAAAGATAGTGTTAAAACTTGGATTATGATTTTTTATTAGAGATTTTACTCGTTCAATGATTGTATTTTGATTGTGTTGTGTAGTATTCTATCTTATTTAATTGATTGATGAATTGCTAGGGTAGGTCTTGAGCTAGGCCAATCTTTAAGTTTGACTGTTTTATACTTGCATAATTCATCAAAATTATCCTAAGTATCATAGATAGATCTGAGATCCGAAATGACAAATCAAGTTGTGTCTGAAATATTAAACCCTGCTCAGATTGAGGGATCCAGTGTGCTTATAAAAAATCAACACTCAAACTAAGAGATCTAGACCGACAAATGAACACCGAGGTCTATGTGAACTTTGTAACCCTAATTTGATCACCAAGTAAATAAACAAACCAACAAGTAAACATTGAAGTTTATTTTCTAGGTACCGTTCATTTAGGATTCGCACAACCAGTGAAGAAGTGACCTTTGATTAGTAATTATAACTCATTTACGCATCATATGGGACATATATAAGAGTATACGAGCCATATGAGTCAGATCTAAGTGAAAACAGAACTAAATTCAAGAAATATTTATCCAATTAATATAAAATCAACCAAAAATATTTATTGATTTCTATTACGTCTTTTAAAATATCAAAAACCAATTCAACTGAATAATCCCCTCATTTACTTATTTTTCACATCTAAAGGCTGGAGTAGGATAAGTCCAGTAATTTTCACCATCCTTGTGGTTTGACACCCCTTGCTAAATTGAACATAGATCGTACGCTTGTGGTTGAACCAAAGTACTATTAGAGATTTTAAATTTTAAAGGTCAGTCTAGCCCCCGCATTGTCACGTGTGATACGTCCTAGCTAATGTGCCCAGGCCGTAAGATATGTGAAAGGGTGTTTGAATGTGTGTGTACAATGTGCATGCGAGCTACTCTGACCTATAGGCTCCAAGTGTGTGTAAAAGTTGTGATCTCCTTCAAATTCTTAACATGACCTTATATAGGAGAGGGGTTGTAGAGATCATGACCTCAAGTGCGCATGATCATGATTGGTTATACATAATTATTGTATGTGACTGTGTCTAGTTGTAACTACTAAGAACTATTCGAGATAAATATTTGATGAGATAAATCTTATAAGGTCTAATGAATTAGCATATTAGGGTTACGTGTTTGGGTCTAAAGTAATTGGACATTTGGGAACACAACCCTATCAACGTACTTTGTGTTTTTTTGTGAGGTGCAAAAAATAAGAGGTGTAAGCAACCATGCGCTTGATGATTTTTTTACATCAATATTTAATTTATTATAATATTTAATCCAATATAATTTTGATACATTTAGGTTTTCGATTTTAAATTTTATATCCCTTCAAAATGCAATTTTGATGAAATATTGATAGAGAAGACAACAAAATAAAAAAAATAAAGAATAAAAAATAAAATTAATAAAATTAAAAGTTATATCATATTATATTATAAATATTATGTATTATTTTAGATTAAAACTTCTAAACTATCATAATATACTATGCACTAAATAATCAAATATATCATCTGAGTTGGTAAATAAACTAACTTTACTTTATTTAGAAATTTGAAGAGATGATGATCAATATTGTATATGTGCATGTATTTTACTATTATTTTGTATATCATCGATATATTTATATTTTTCAACAGTTACAGTGAAACATAATCAAAATTTAGTTATATTTTTTGAGAGTCTGATATTAAATATTAAATTGCAATGTAAGTATTTAGTTGTATATTTTAATTTTCTTGAAATAAAATTCAAGTATATTATATATATTTTTCATTCTAGTATATCATATATTATTTAAAAATAAAATATAAGTTAATGATAATATATTTTTATTATCAATTTTATTCTTTTTTAGTATTTCATTATATTAATTATATCAAATATAGTTATACACCTCATATTACTTATAAACACTTTTTTATGCGCTTTGCGTCTCAACCGATTTTAATCATTTATGCTCTGACTATGTCTTTTATTTCTGACTATCTTGTTGGTAAAATTTAAGAGGTTGGAGGTTATAAAAAATTCTCATAATTTTGAATGCGAAATATTAGGACATTGGTACATATTTTGCATTACGATACTCACTTTAAATTATATATTGAATTTGATATAATTTATAATCATCTATTAAACAATTGGGAGCTGATACACAGATAACATTGTCGATATCTATTTTATTATTTATATTAAATGTAAGCTTTTAAAAAAAGTTTAATGCTTCTTAATGGTGAGGTGACCAGTTAATGGTTAACGGTTTTACACGGTCGTTAAATTAAAAAATGGTCAATCATTTTTTACCTACTAATTTATATTTAAAAGACTAAGAAATATATTCTTATATAATTAGTGCTTAATAATTAACTAAATTAAGTAAAAATAATAATTATAATATTAATTAAGTACTTAAAATTTAAAAATCTTAAATTATACTAAACTATTATATAATGAATTTGCTTCATATTGTTATTAGGACATTAATTTACATTCAAAAAATAAATTTATAGTCACTAACTATTAAGATTTAAAATAAAAGAATTCAATCATTAAATGTGTTCTTTTTTCAAAAAAAAAAAATAATGGTTTTAACAGGTTTAACGTGAGATAGAACGGTTAAATCATAGAGAACCCATTAAATCTGTTTTTTCTCAAAAACTTAATGCCGGAGTCTGTCAAAACCATTAAAACGGTTAAAACTTTATGTTTTTTAAAAGCTTGATTAAATGAGTTATTATTTATATTAATAACTTTATTATCTAGTTTATATTGTATAGTACTTAATTTATCTTTGAACTTAAATGATTTATTATTCAAATTAGTGGTATTTAAAATGAATAATAAAAAATATTGTACCAAATAATTTACATCATAAAATTATGAACTTAAATAATAATCATTTAACTAGAATAATAAATTTGATATCAATAATAGAATCAATGATGGAATCTTCCAAATATTTTTCGTAAACTAATTAATTAAAATAAAAAAACATTTGCTTTTAGGGACTTCAACGGTTCATTTTTTTTCCAAAAAGAGAAAAGGACAGACGTAAAATTTGATACTATATGTATGCTATTTTCGCAGATGACAAATAGGAAAATGCACTAATGATTTTTGGTGTTATCACTAATGATTTTATTTCGTCGATTGCAATGAATTTTGAGGTTAGACAGTCATCATTGCAAACTATTCAGACGGGTATGGATGGCTCCAAATCTGCTGTTATTTTGGGAGAAAAATAGAGTTATGTTATCAATTTCAAATAAATAGAAAAAATCTTAAAAATAAAAAAAAAACGTTTATAGATATATTATTTTACTTATAGATTGATAGTCTGTCAAATTTTATATAATTTCATTAACGTTTGATAGTCCATCAAAGATAATCAAATTTAATAGTTTTTCACTAATATTTGTGACAGTTTCAAATTAACGGTTTTTGATGAACTATCAAACGTTAATGAAATTATATAAAATTTGACAGACTATCAATCTATAAATAAAATAATATATCTTTAAATTTTTTCTATTTTTCAGATTTTTTTCTATATTTTAGAATTAATAACGAAATTCTATTCTTCTCTGATAATAACAGCAGATTTGAAGTCAGTATGGATCACCATTTCGGCCAAACCCGGTCGCTACTACTAGCTGGTGCCAGGCTTTTGAATTTTGATCATTTAATTTAATGGGAGCCATTTGAGGTGAGAACAGCTTGCCAGCTTAGCAATCTGGCCCTTTTATAATAGACACCAAATGTGATGTTATTTTTGGAGAAGAATATAATCGGTTATTTATTTTAAAAAAATAAAAAAATTTATAAATAGAAAAAAAATTATAAATATATTCTTTTATTTGTAGATTGATAATCTGTCAAATTTTATATAATTTCATAAATGTTTGATACTTCATCAAAGATTATTAAATTTAAAGGTTTTTCACTAATATTTGCAACGGTTTTAAATTAATGGCCTTTGATGGATTATCAAATGTTAATGAAATTTTATAAAATTTGACAGAATATCAATCTATAAATAAAATAACATCTTTATAAACTTTTTTATTTTTAGAACTTTTTCTATTTTTTGGAATAAATAACGGGACACTATTCTTTTACAAGAATAACAACATTTTTGGAGCCTTTATAATAGAAAAGGGTCACTTGATAATGGTTACCTTAACAATTTTAATAATAAATCTTTAAATAAATACGAAAAAATATTTTAAAAATGAATTTTTTTTATTGATTTGTTCTTATACTTATAGATTGATGATGATTTAAATTTCATGTAAATTTCATTATAATTTAATAATTCATCAAATACAGTTAAATAATAACCGTTGTAAAGTACATAACATTTTGATGATCTTTAATGGACTAACAAACGATAATAAAATTACGTAAAATTTTAATCACCATCAATTTATAAGTAGGACAATATATTTATAAGATTTTTTTATTTTTATTTTTTTATATTTATTTAAAGGTTTATTGTCAAGATAATCCATTTTCAAGATGAGAATGGATCCAATTATCATTTTTTTGATGCCCATGGTGCCTATTTATTTATTTATGCATAAATTTAAAAGTGTGAACCGTTAGATTTATTCTATATCATCTCTATTGTATGTATATGAAAAATCAATTTTTTTAACTTTATTTGAATAGCCATCAAGTAACGTGTCTAAATTGTAAAATTTGATCCGTTGATTTTATTAACGATTGATGTTTATATAAATAATATCGAAATGATATAATTTTTTGTATACATATATAAGATAATATTTACAAAATATTTCTTCAAATAGTTTTTTTATTTAAGAATTTAAATAATAGTTATTTGATATTTAATTTTAATGACACCGATGTGGCATCAAAATGATGGTAATTGAATTCCTTCTCTTTCAAGATATCCTTCATTTATGTTATCTAATGATATATCTCTGTACGCTCTCTCCGATTCTTTCTGTGGCGCATAATATTATAACTTCTGCATGAATTGATAAATTAATCACTGTTTCACGCGCTTTCTAAAGATTTTTGACATCATAAATATGTCATGAATAAATAGTCGCTGAAATGTCTTCCTCGTTTTATTCTTTTTGGTCAAAGAGATTGATTGCTGGCATCTCATAAACTAGCTTTGGTACTTGAGGATCAAACGCTATCCTTTTTGTTACATTCAATATATACCGTTGATATTAGACTATCAATAAAACTATAAAACAGTAAAATTTGGACAATCTATTGAATTTTGTTCATATCATAATTAGTGCTTCAAGAGTTCAACAAACGTTTCAAACTATTTTTGGTTCATTTTGAAATGACAAAGGATGAGAGTCAATTATTTCAATGTGATTAATTTATGAATGAAACAAGTCATCCTTTATCTTTCGGAAAATAAATCCGAATATTGGAATTATTCAAATATAATGGAGCATAACTCAAGCCTCAAATAGTGAAAGCATGACTCAGACCTCCCTTTCTCTTCTTTTGCATTTTTAACATTGAAATATGAATTCGCATCGTTTGTGTTACTTTACGCATAAAATAACTTTCTGAACTGTTCGGTTCGTGAATTTAAAGAACATCGTTATGATTACTCTACATGCGGTTTAAATTTAATAACCGTTATAAATTCAAACAATTACTATATACATACAACACTCTAGATGATACGTACTTTTGAAAGTCTTGAAACAGACATGTCACATGTTATCTCATTAGGGTACAATTCAAATCATTTTATCTCCCGTTAAATCCGTTAAAACAGTTAAATTTTTTGTGACTCTAAAATTTTATTTTCCTTTTTATTTTTTGGATGTAAATTAAAGCCCTAATAAAAATAGATTACAAATACATCATGTAATAGTTTAATATAATTTAAAACTTTTAACTTTCAAGTACTTAATGAATATTATAATTATTATTTTTACTTAATTTTATTAATTATTAAGTACTAATGATATAAAAATATATTTTTTAGCCTTTTTAAATATCAATTAATAGGAAAAAATAAATAATCATTTTTTAATTTAACGGTCTTGTAAAACCGTTAAAACTGTTAACTGGTCACCTCACCGTTAAATACCGTTAAATATTTTTTAAAAGCTTGTACCAAATACTTCAATTTCGTGATCGGACTGAAGTCAAAACTTCAATTCTACATTAGCCAGGTCCTTTAGACTATAATTGTACGTAACAGCACAAATTCAAGTAGCAAATCTGTGGATGTGATAGTGAATATGAAGTTAAAAGTTTCAAAGAATCAATGAAATTATGACGCAATGATGCAAAGTCAATGTTTTTCTAGAAAGATAAATGATAGCTTTAGTCACAAAGTAAGTGATAAAAAAAGATTTCCTACATTGTGTTTCATGTCATTTGTCAATAATATATACTTCAAATTCCAATAGAACGCACGAAAAGTGACAGGAGAATAGGAGACACAAGCCTGTTAGGAGACGCATAAGCAAAATAAAGGCATCATACATTTTTAAGAATAAATTACATAAATAATCCTTAAAGTAACATACATTTATCAAATTGATCCTTAAAATATCAATTTGATACTTAAAGTACCATTTTACTATCAAATTAGTCCTTAAAGTTTCAAAAATATCATTTTAGTCCCTAAAATTTTACTAACTTATCATTTTTGTTCTTAAACCTTTTCATTTATAACGGATTAGTCCTATCATTATCAATACTAAAAAAATAAATATTTACGTTGACATCCATATCATATAATATATCTTATAATTTATAATTTTTTTATAAATATCATATGAATAATTTATAATAATATGAAATTAATGTAGTATTTTTATTGTTGTATTCATACTAGTTATAATGTTAAAAATTAATTCTATGATAAATGAGAATATCACTTTTAATAAATTTTAAATAGGACTAATTTGGTATAAATTAAAAACTTCAAGAATTAATATGATATCTCATTTATACTTGAAGGACTAACATGATTTCTTTGAAACTTTAAGAACTAATTTGGTAACAAAGTGGGATCAAATTGATACTTTTGAAATTTGAAGGACCAATTTGATAAACTGGTGATGCTTTAAGGACCATTTGTGTAATTTACTCAATTGACTATGAATTCTCTTCATCAGTTAATTAAATCAGTTTAATTTGTCATTTTTTTCGCTTCTGTGGTAAATAAGCTTATTACCCATAGGTTTATAACTAATTTTACTCATTACCTAATTATTTGTACAAATTTAAATATACAAAATAATTGTATTTATTAGGACAGATCCTTGCAGATTCACTAATAATTTTGGTAATATTAACAATATTTCTCTCATTAATTTAGATAAGATTTTTTTTTATAGAAGTATTATTGCAAGTATATAAATTGTCTATAAATCAATTCATTGAATCTGAACATCGTGATGATTGGCACTTCTATATGTCTGACATATTTTTATAGCAGACATAGACTTTGATTACTCTTAATTAGGTTGGTAGTTTTGTTTTTACGTTGATGATGTAGCAGCGTATATATATGATGTAGACTTGAATTGCATTCTAGTATTAGGTTGCGAGTTGCCTATTTACATCAACGTTAAACTGGGAATTTATGTTTATTTCAAAAAGAAATAAAAGCAGATAACTCTTCTTGAGTTTATTTTAATAAATTTTTGTTATATATAGTATATAAAGCCTCAACTTTAAAAATAAATTATGATCTACTTTTTTCTTCTGACATTTCATGACAAGATATTAACTCTGGACATAAAATACAAATATTATAAGTTATTTTTATATCAGTCTAATGTTTTGATTTTGAATTTATGTGCTTTTGACCGGTCGTATATAATGATTGTATTTTAGTTATGATCCCATGAATTACTTCGAAAAAATATATTTTATGCGTTTCATTTTCAATCTAAAGGATGGGACAATAAGCCTTCATTTTAGTGCTAAAATAATTTTTTTTTACATGTGTGAGATTATAAGTTCGAAACTCAAATGTGAAATTCTTTACCAATATTTAAAATTAGATAAGTTAGATTTCAATCTTTATATACCGAAAGGAATTTGAAGGATTGGGTTTGCAAATAGAAATGAGAATTATTATTATTATTATTATTGGGGATCCTTTTTCGATTTCTCATCTTAATACTCGTTAGAGTTTAAACTTGCGACTTTAATAGTAAAATTAGTGTCATTGAATATCCGTACTGAATATCACGTTCTATAATAATGATGTATCATCATTATATAGAAAGTCGGGTTTTATGACAAAACTTGAAACTGAAAAGTTGGCCTAAGCTAATTGATTTTTGAGAGGCAAAAAGAAAGTTGCCATTGTGATGGGCTACTTGTCTTCCAATACGCCAATACGGCGTGAGGTGTCCCAAAAATTGGGATGTGACTAGGAATTTTATTTTTACCTAATTTTTATCCAAACAAAAAGTAATCACTGAGCATAGCCCAACAGTAACTTCCATTAATATATGCTTGATTTTTTTTCATAGCTAAATTATTGATCATGATGTTGGACCTAGAAGTAAATTCGGAAAGCTCCCCTAAATCTTATCCACGATATATAGCATTTACCTACTGTAATTGCTTAAACATAATTATCATATCCTTTAATGACAGCGCGTCGGCTTTTTTTTTTTCTCTTTTGATTGAGGAAAAAGAATGTAAAGTCATTTACGTATCTGAATTGAATTACAAATGACAAAAACTAATTCTATTCGATGAACTCTGATTCATTTTAATCTTAACAAGAGTCAATTAGTTTGGATTTGAACTTGTTTGATCTGTTCGAGCAGGGGCGGAAGGGAAGGGGGTTAGGGGTGTCAATGGGTACGGTACGGATCGGTGGAGATATTTTTATTATCATATTCATTTTAAATTACTCCTATCCATATACTACCCTTACCTATTAAAATTAGACTTATCCATATCCTACCTTACCCGTTAAAATAAACAGTTAACGAAACGACAACGGATGCTAACAAATAATACGAATGTATTACTTAGTTTATTATCATTTATAAAAAAAATATATGAACTCATTCCGTTCATACAAATACATCTCTATTTTACTAGTATGAAATAAAAATATAACTATGCAATCAATTCTAACTTGAGTTATTTTAAAATAAATAAATTAAAAAAATAAGCATCTCTTGTCAAACTTTTTAAGTAGAAAATAAAATACATTAAAAGCAAAAATAACATCTTGTCTAAAATAAAATCTAATATTATCTCATTCAATCATTTTAAGAAGTACTCTACTAAATATTATTCAAACATTATAATTTATAAGATGGTTAAATTTGAAAAAGATAGTAATTATAATTCATAGTAATTAACTCATAGAAATCAGAGCAACTAACATACATATTTTTTTATTTTGGTAAATAAAATAAAAAATAGGGAATTGATAAGAATACCCCGAAGTTGTGCGCTAATGGTCTGGACTGAGTTTGAAACTACTAGCAATTAGCGCACAACTTCGGGGTGTTCTTACCAATTTCTTTTTATTATTTACTAAAATAAAAAAATTATTACACGAGATAATTATATTGAAAATAATATAAGTTATTTTCTTAATAATTCACCCTATAGGACAAACAAATACAAAATGATCTTTATCCATATCCATATCCATATCCATCTTATCAAATACGGTATGAATCGGATAAATGAATAAAAGAGTATCATTAACACCCCTAAAGCCCTAAAGGGGCTGGGTGCTTGACATCCGAATAATTCTCAAAGTATATATTAAAAATATGATTTTTTTATTTAAAATTTTAGTGATATATAGAACATTTATTTTGTTTTGTAAAACATCATAATGTATCTCTTATAATATTATTATTACTAAATAATGAGTATTCAATTTAAATTTTTTATTTTATTATATTTTTATATTATTTTTTATAATTAATGATATTATTTTTTATTCTATATAATTAATGATATGATTTTTTTAAAAATAATATTTTTATTTTATTTTTTTCAGAAATTCTTGCCCTGCCCTCATGTGTATAAATCATCCGATCTATTTTTTTTTAAAAGTAAAACTGAATCATCTTTATATAAATCCAAACAATCTGAAAAAACGAAACCAAAAGAACTAAACTAAACATCGCGACTCATAATTTGATAATTTTTGAAATCAAACTAATCTGACTTGATCTAACCCGTCCGATTACCACCCGTCACCTCAATCTTTCTTTTGCTGTTTTTTTTTCTTTTTTGTAAGAAAAACTAACACGATACCTTTAAGAAAAAAATAATATCATTATAAGGAGATACTGTACGTATAAAAGTAATGCGGTTTCAAGCAGTAACAAAGTGGAGAGCAATTTTCAAATTAGTTGAAATTTCAGTTTCAGAAATCATTCTAAAAAATCGCCATCACTTGAACAACAGCAAAGCCAACAAACATAAAAGGGGAAAAATAAATTATGAAACAACCAAAATAATGAAAACTAAAAAGACAAATTTCATCTTACATTCCAACGGTAAGGAAGATTCCAGCTGTGAAACATATGATTCAAACGTTCAATCTTGCATGCTCTCGTTGCACCGTTAATTTAAGAAACAGTTTGCACTCTCTCTCACTCATCAATACAACATCTCTAATTTTGTCATGAAAATATTGATACATTGATAATTCTTTTTAAGTTGTATTACAATATGAAAATGCCCATAAGATGATACTTATCAAAGTTTAGTTAGATTTAATACTTCGTTTCTCTTTACGGATTCTGTACTAATATTCTGAAACGAACAACTGAGAAACTAGTGCATTGATTAATTTGTACACCGAGGCTAGGCGACAATTATCTGAGCCCCACATGCACGCAAAGCGCCAACCAAACCAGACTCAAACTCCGTCGGTCACCAGCCAAGCTCGCCTGGACGCTGGAGGCTGTAGTTATTTATACCAAAAATAATATACGTCTTTTTTCCTTCTGGTATTTATAATTTTATATACTCTTTTTTTCCCTACCAATTCTAATTATCTACAATTGCGTAATTTTTTACCTTTAATATTTTAATATATAGAATCTTGTCGTAGGCTCAAATAATTAATTCTTGAAATGGAACGAAATAATTGTACAAATATATCGTTTTGCCAAATTGTATTATTAACAAATATATAGATATACCAGGAAATGGCCAAAAAGAGATAGAATCGTGTCCGTAAATAAGTGAACATCAATATATCATACACCTTTAAAATTAAAGACCCCTGTAGTTTGGCCTATTTACATCTTCAGCCACTTAGTCACGTGGGTTGCTGAACGGCTGAAGTGTGCCCACCGAAGGGTAGTTTAGTCAACAAATAACGAAAGGGGAAGAAACCCCTCTTGCATTACAAAGGAAAACAAATCCCATCTACATTCATTTCTCGTCTTTATCTCTCTCTCTCGCCTCCACCTCTCTCTCTCTTTCCTCTTCGTAAAAAAAAAGGGGGAAAAGAGGGGAGGTAATTATAAATCAGAAGAAGAATAAGCAAAGGCTGAACCATTTTCTCGACGAGGTTCTTTATTGAGACTGTAGCGGCTGATGCAACGAACGATTTTTGATTTTTGATTTTGAATTCGTGTAATTTAAGAAAAATGCGGTAATTTAAACGCGCATTGTTGCGTTTTTGAGTTTAATTTGGCTATTTGGGTGTTTGAGGAAGGTGCGTATCTGAAGGAGAGCAAGCAAAATATTTCTTCGTTAGTTGAAGTTCTGTAGAGATCCGTGCAAAATGCAGCAAGATCAAAAGAAAAAGGCAAGTTCTTTCTTTGTACCAGATCTGCGTTTTTTGGGTCCTGAGTAATTTGCTTGAGGTCTTGATTTTTTTTCTTCCGTTTATTGAGTTTATTTAATTTGTTGTGTAGAGCAATATCTATTTTTCTTGTGGTAATTTGAGCTCCAATTTATTTTAGATGCTTTCTGAGGTATTAGATCTTGAAAAAAACTAGGTGATTGCTCAAATCATCTAAAATTGAAAATGGTTGGAGTTGGCGCTTTCTGTTAGGGAAATTTGTTCAAGTTATCGGTTCTTTAGTTAAATATCTGACATCTTGTCTCTCCCATAAATGCAATATTTTTACTATTTCTGTGAAATACCCAATTTTCCTGATTATTGTTTGTTTCTACTGTTGGTAATCCGTTTCTTTAATTAGCAAAAGTGAATTTGCTTCTAAAAGAGATTAGGAAAGGATCGTGAGATAACGAGCTCATAAAGGCTGTTTGTTCTTAATTGATGGAAATTCGTCCTTATGTAATCTTTCTTCCTGGGTTCAGTTGCGCACAGGATTTCAAATTTATTCCCTTTCGTGCAAAATTGTTCAAAATATCTACAGTTTTTGGATATGGTTCCTTGATATCCTTTCTAGTACTATCTTTGTTTCCCTTTCTCTCATCATGTATATCTCCTTTGAAGGGAATAAACAATTTCATCTTTGATTCTATTTTGATAGATTCCATGTTGATTGTACGGTTCAAATTTGATGAATCAGGTTCTATGCCCACTACCAATTGGTGAGTCTCATGTCTATCCAGTTTTAAGGTCATTTAATACAAAATCTTAATTAATCAATCTTATAATTCCACATCCTTCATGATCAAACTACTGGTATTCCCATTCTGTGACGAACTTGGTGCAGAGGCACAGCTATTAGTTTACAATCTCTCTATCTTTGTCTGTCTCGTTCTTTTCTTTTCGTTTTAATCTTATAATCTCAGAGTATATAAAAAGGGTATCTCTCACTCCCGTTTGTTAATTTTGTATAATTTCAGAAACTTTTATCGTCAAGAATAGTGCCCAATATTAGAGGCTGTTATATCCGTATAATTTATGCTTACCTGGAGTGCAGCCTATTTTTGGTTTTAGTTCGGCGCTTTATGGGTTGAGCTGTTACCCATTTTGCATTAATAGGTTTCAGCGATAAGGTCATGCATGACTGGGTTTTCTTCAGTTTTGATGTTACAATAAGAGATCAGTTATTAACATATCTTAATGAGTATCATGTTTCTCTTTTTCGGCTTCAAAGTTGGAGCCTGGAATTACAGGGATTTATTTCAATTTGTGCGTATTTTCATAATTGTAGCTCTTATTGTAGCACCTTTGAAAGTTTCTGGTAAATTCTTTCACAAATATTGTTAACCACAAAATTAATTCTGTCTGTGTTGTTCATTCTTCCAGTAAAATTATGGCTATAGGTCTCCATTTATGTGCGTAACAAATTTTGTACCAATGGAAGAATCATTTGAAGAAAACACATTCTTTTAATTTCCTGAGTGTTTTCATGTAAATTTTGCTGGATAAATTTTGTCAGCTTCCCTGTTTTTTCATGTAAAATTGCAGAACTACTTTCTCCTTTTTTTAAAAAGTCATTGTCTAATATTAATGCCTCTGTTTGTTAAGTTAATGAAATATGTTGACCCTCACTTTCATACATTTATATTGTTATGACTTCTTTCAATGTGTTCGTTTTTTATTTCTACCTCCAAATGTCTCATTATTTTCCTTATGCTTATGCAGGGTTCACCGGAAATGGACTTCTTTACTGAGTATGGGGATGCTAACCGGTACAAAATCCAAGAAGTGATTGGCAAAGGTATTTTTGATAGCTTAAGCCGGCACAGAAAGTCCATTATTGATGGAAATGATATTTATGTGCCCCAAAAATATAAACCCTTTACTATGCAATGCCCCTTATCTTTTAACTTTTAGAAAAAGAACTGAAAGGTCACCTTAAGGTGCTAACATTGGTTCTCAGTTATCCTTATCTTCATTTATCTTTTATGTCAATTCGACAACATAGGTTGCTTCATGTATCTTTTGAAGAAAGTAGGGAACAAATGGTGTTCGAATTGTTCCAATGATATGTAGGTGACGTTTTGCATCAGATATGGAATGCATTATGTCCTAATGAATCACATTAGGAATGCAACCTATGGAAACTTTAGCCTTCTCCTATAATTTGATGCAGAAAACTAAGCAGTAATAGGCAGGTTGTGCCCAACCCAATTTAACCTGGGAGGCTTCAAAAATTTGACCTGAATCCAACTTGTTAACCAAAAATAACCTGAATGAACAAATCAGCATGTGACAATAAATAACCCTTCATAAAATTTTGAACAGGAAGTTATGGTGTTGTCTGCTCTGCAATTGATACACACACTGGTGAGAAAGTAGCTATAAAGAAAATCCATGACATCTTCGAGCACATGTCTGATGCCGCGAGAATCCTGCGTGAGATCAAGCTTCTAAGGCTGTTGCGCCATCCTGACATAGTAGAGATTAAGCACATCATGTTGCCACCTTCTAGAAGGGATTTCAAGGACATTTATGTTGTGTTTGAGCTCATGGAATCAGATTTGCACCAGGTTATCAAGGCCAATGATGATTTGACCAAGGAGCATTACCAGTTTTTCATGTACCAACTACTTCGAGCACTAAAATATATCCATACAGGCAAGAGAGATTTCTCTTAGTATTTAATATTTGTCTTTTCCAGTTGTCTATTTAATGTGAATGCACTTTTTACTATTAAATTTATTGATTACTGATATTCTTTCTGGTCTTTTGCCTTTTCTGGACGCTGATTAATATGGGGCAATCTATATATTTTATCGCTTTCATTGTTAACTAATATCTCTCTCATTTTCTTTTAATCCAATTATGTCCAATGAATCTCCAGTATCTTTTGGAGGTCTCTTGCAAAAATTAGGCGCGTCTCTTCATGTCCTGACCCTCTGCATTTAAACTCGTAAAAAAATATTTTTCTTCCATAGGGCAATTATTAGTTAGGTCAGGTATTGATGAAGCTTATATTTAGCAACATGTAGAAAATGGTTACTCATCTATTTTGTTGTTCTTTTAGTATAATAGCCAAATTTTCTTTATGAATTGCAGCTAATGTATATCATAGAGATCTGAAGCCGAAGAATATATTAGCAAATTCGAATTGTAAGCTAAAGATATGTGACTTTGGCCTTGCAAGAGTTGCCTTCAATGACACCCCTACTACAATTTTTTGGACAGTAAGTATTAACATATTTTGAAATTAAAAAAAACTAGTAAATTGTGAAAAGGGTTGGGGGGCTTTGTTTTCAGACAATCCATGGAATGACAATAATTTCATGCAGGATTATGTCGCAACCCGGTGGTATAGAGCTCCAGAGCTTTGTGGTTCATTCTTTTCCAAGGTACATAATACTTAGAATTTATGCACAACATATTAGGTATTTTTTTTTTGGAATAAAATCACTTTTTTTTTTGGTAAAAGATCACTAAATTATTGAATTAGACACCTCAACCTAGCAAAGATCAGATGAAACCACAGATGAAATATAATACTGCTTTAGCCTGGAGCAACTATTGGATGCATCTTTGCAGAGGTGCTAACAGGAAAACTTGTGTGCATTGGCAGTTTGTTCCCTTGAAAGATGTTCTATTTGACTCTTTCTAAATAATTGAACTGCTGCTGCTCAAGCGATGAACTGCAATAGTTAATAGTTTTCTTTTTACATTACATTGCTCCTTTTTTGTCCTTCTTGTTTTATTATATTTTTTTTCAATTGCAGTATACACCAGCTATAGACATATGGAGTATTGGATGCATTTTTGCAGAGGTGCTAACAGGAAAACCGCTATTTCCTGGTAAAAATGTTGTTCATCAGTTAGAGCTGATGACTGATTTACTGGGCACCCCTTCCATGGATACCATTAATCGGGTATATAAATTCTCTTTATCTACTATATTCTTCTTTATCTACTATATTCTTCATAGTTGATCCAGTTTGTTCTTTGACTTGTTGCTTGAGGACATTTTCTTTAAATAGGCAAAAGGGAATAAAGATGTGAGTTCCCGTGCTTTACTTGTTCCCAACTACTAATAGATTGGGATTGGTGCAATGTAGTTAACACATAATTCATTAGTCAGCTAGCAAAAGGAAGAACTGGTTGGGTTGGGTTGGGTTGGTATTCTGTTCTTTTTCCCACAACTCCAATCGATTTCTGGACTGGGATCATTTAATTTTCCTTATTTCACATCAAGTGGTATGCTCCCTTGCAGGAACAAGGCGGAATAACAATAAATTTTAACATTATCTAGTTTGTTTGCAGTCATCGAGAAATAAGTCATTTATTTGCTAGGATCTTATCTTCTATTATATTATATATTCTAATTTTAGGTAAGAAATGACAAGGCAAGGAGATACTTGACCGGCATGAGGAAAAAAACACCAATTCCATTTTCTCAGAGATTTCCCAATGCTGATCCTTTGGCTGTTAAACTACTTGAACGACTTCTAGCATTCGATCCCAAAGATCGACCTACAGCTGAAGAGGTACTAAATTCTTCGAAAAGCAAAGCACAGCGTCTCTTAAATAATCTCCCAACTATTAGTATCTAGTGGGCCCTATATAGATTTTAATTGCATTGTAAAATGTTTAGTTTTATCTTATGCTTTCCGATTGGGTTTCATTTCCAGCCTACCCCAATTTATTTGGGACTAAAGGCTTTGTAGTTGTTGTTGTTGTGTAAAATGTTTAGTTTTATTATATCTATTTTTTTATGTTTTAATGATTTTCTCCCATCTTAGGCTTTGGCGGATCCATACTTCAAGGGGCTGGCGAAAGTGGAGAGAGAGCCGTCGTGTCAGCCTATCACTAAGATGGAATTTGAATTTGAGCGTAGGAGAGTCACAAAGGAGGACATCCGTGAGCTCATTTTCCGAGAAATCTTGGAGTACCACCCCCAGCTGCTAAAGGACTACATCAACGGCACTGAAAGAACTACCTTTCTCTATCCAAGGTCTATACTTCCTATCTATTCTTTGGTGTGTGTACTTCTTTCCATGCAATTTTGCTCATGAAATGTTTTGGCAATGACAGCGCGGTGGATCAATTTAGGAGACAGTTTGCTCATTTAGAGGAGAATGGGGGTAAAACTGACTCAGTTTTAGACAGAAAGCATGTATCTCTTCCCAGGTAATTTATGTTTTATTTTTGAGTTTATAATAATGAATTCATGGACTCGATAGCCATCATTCTCCTATCTGTTGTGTAATGGAAAGAAATATTACCTGTATGGTGATATTGCAACTTTGAATTTCCAGTATTGTGACTGAGAAGCTGGAATTTAATTAAGCTGCTATTTAGAATATTTGATGTTGTACCAATGACAGGTCAACTGTAGTTCACTCTGGTACAGTGCCAGCCAAGGAACAGCAGCAGCAGCTACAAGTACAACAGCAGACAATGGGTCCATCCCGAGATAGGGACAGGCCAATGTTGACTGATGAGTCTAGGAGTATAGCCGCTGCTTCCCGGCATTCCCAGCAGCCTCAGCGGGCCCCAGCAGGTACATTTTTCATATAATTACACTGCAGGATGAACCTGTTCAATGCATGGTAATGCTTGGGTATAATATCTGATTACTTTTTAGCCCCACCAACTTTTAGAGCAGTCAAATGAAGTATAGAAGAGGGTTTTCATTGTTTTTTTGATAAAAGTTAAATAACATAGATGTTATTGGTTATTCATGATGAAGATGAGCATGGCTTAGCATCACCAAATTTTTAGTAGCATGTATAATATCTTGTAGCACTGTATTTAGTCGAGGTGACACGATAAATCAGAGGTCTCTTGTATTTGAAAAGGTCTGTTTGGTTAATTAAAAATGGTTATAATTTTATTGGGATAAATGATATCCTATCTTTGCTAGTGCTAACAAATATATATTATTTTGATAAAAGTGGCATACACCACCGATTTCATTGAAACCATCAAAATTAATTCTAACAATATAATTGAATAAATTACAGCTAGACCAGGCAAGGTTGTGGGCCCAGTCTTACCATATGAGAGCAGTATGGTGAAAGATCCCTATGACCCTCGGCGTTTCATCCGGAACCCTCCAGTGCTTTCTCCTCAACCAGCTGTCCCACCCCCATCATACTACTACCAGGCTCAGCCCATCAAACCGGACTGCTCTAACCAGCATCACCAAAATCACCCACTAGATGTCTCTGACAGGCACCTCCCTACCTCTTATGCCATGGCCACTAACAAGGTTGCCCCAGAAATTGCCATCGACATGCGGGCACCACCCTTCCATCACTTCTCATCTGCCCCCAAGGACGGCGGCATTGCTGCTGCGGCGGCTGCTGCTGCTGGGGCCCATCGAAAGGTAGGGATGGTTCAGTTTGGCATTTCCAGGATGTATTAGTGGTTGGTTCGCACTCTGGTAAGGGGGATCCTCTTCAAGGGAGAGGAGAGGGAAAGGAGTGGGTGCGTGATTCTTTATTGAAAAAAAAGGAAAAAAAAAGCTGAATCGGGGGAGTGATGGCTAATTATCTTCTTTGGTCTCATTTCATGATTGCCTCTACCCCTGTTAGGTTAGTTTTGGGAGAACAAACATTGGGAGAGGGAATGAAAGAAAAATAGAAGGGTAGAAAGAGAAGGGGCAGGTGAGAGGAGTTGGCGGTAGTTTGTTGTACAGGAACTCTCTTAATATTAATAATAAAAATTATCTTTTTCTATGAGAAACTTTGTTCGGTTTAAAAAGAAGCTGAGTTATATCTTCAATTTTTAATGGTGGAAGAAATAAATTTGGAAGTACCATAATTTTTGGGCCTGATTTTTTTTTTTATTTTTTTGTAGTAGGAGAATAGCCTACTAAGTTATTTTATTAATCAAAGTGAAAAAAAATTACAGAAAGGAAGAGTGAAGAAAAAGAAAGGAAAAAAATGAAAACAAATCTAATTGACTTTGATAGTGATGTCTAGCACTACTAATTGGGACACTTAATCCGGCCATATCAAACCGTAATCTAATAAACTGGATCTGATTCAGCTATTAAAAAACAAAAAACAAGGACAGAATATAATATCGCAAGAGGCCTACTAAAATTCTGTTAACTTGCACTAAAACAGAACAGCATCGGAACATCAATCTATATTGCAACAATCTACTTATTACTGATCCATGTTACCATATAAACTTGATACCTAGCTAGATTTCTCATGGATACCATGATCAACCTCTCCAACATGAGAAAATGCCTTCTCTAAGATCCAGTATTCTGTTGTCTTTTGCGCATTGTGTTTCTAATCATGCACTGAAAGTGCCCCGCTCCATTCGTTCGAACTCGAAAATCGCTGCACATACCCAATAAGTGGTCCATCATCATCACAAACCTCTCCGTTGGCCTTCAAAAAACCCCAACCAAGCAACCCCAATTCATCCCTCACCCATGATTCAGTTGAGATCACGCCATCTCACAAATCGTACACTCGGTGTAAAAATATCCCGCTATTCTGTCGGCTTTTAGATTCAAATTCAGTCTTTACTCATTTTCCCATCTCTTGAACTCTTATTTATTCTGTTGACCTGTCCTTATCTTGAGAGCTATTGAAAAATGGGTGCTGCTAAGTAAAATTATGGGTTTATCTTTTTATGCAAGCTAGGAATAAAAGAGGGGTGAGGGGAGAGAATAAAAATGAGAGAGTGAAAAAGATAGAGTTAGTATGATTGTTTATTTAGAAATTGAAACACTCATATAATTTCTTTAATTAATAGTAAATTTGTTGATCGTTTGACTCTCGTTGGAGTAGAATTAGGCCTAACCACTTTAATCTCTTGTATCTCCTCTTATGTGCTCTCTTGTATGTTTATTGGATTTAATCTATCATGTGATAATATTTCTTACTCTATTGTGATTAGTTGGCTGCATGCTTGGTCGGTTTTGTTTCTAATTTATCAGGTTTTCTTGTGTGTGGGTTCTTGACTTATTTGTGGTTGTTCTTGTAGTTGTGTAGGGCTGCACTAGTAGTTCACAATATAGTCATCAGGTTGTACCAGTCCTGATTTTGCTCAATAAGTGGTATCGGAGTTCGAGTTCGATGGTACGGTTATTTGGTATGGTTTCAACTTGAATAAGAACGTGACAAGCTCTATTATAGCATCCATATTTGTGATTGAGAAGTTTGATGGAAAATAAAATTTTGTATTATGGCAAGGCTCGGTTTGTGATACCCTTGTGCTTCAAGGTTTGGATGATATCTTGAGTAGTACCAAACCAATAGAAATGAAGGATGATAAGTGAAAAATATTGTGTGGTAAAACCCTTTGTATAAGTCGATTTTGTTTGACAAAATGAGTTATGAATGAAACTGAAAGACATGTATTTGTCCAAGTCTTTGGCAAGTCGGACAACTTTGAAAAAAAATGATTGTACTGGTTTAGGATGGAGGAGGATGTGGATTTAAGGGTTCAACTTGATGTGTTTAATACTTTGGTGCGAGATGTGTTTAATACAGATGGAAAGATCGAGGAAGAAGATCAAACTTGTTTGTTCATGACATCCCTACCAAAGTAATATGATTATATTACGATGCATTTGTTAGGGAAGAAGAGCGACCTAACTATGTTAGAGGTGATTGTCATATTTTTGAATTCTGAGTCCTTGAGGCAGCATGAAGAGGATACGTCATGATCCTATAGCGCGCTTGTGATTGCATCAGATTGATGGCGGTGAAAAAGATAGGGCCACGATACATGCTATAAGTGAGGCAAGCGTGATCACTTTTGACAGGATTATCCTAGAGACAACTGGACCGTCCACTTATCCCTGGAGCTGGTCGCGCGACCGTTGCGATTGGTAATGATGGTGATGTCATTATGTATATGGATGATGAGGATGTGTATGAGACTGTTGGTGACGGAATACACAATTCTAGCGGTGGCGCTAGTAGTAGCCGTGTGTTAGATTTTGGGAGCATATTCCATATTTGTCATTGGAGGGATTGGTTTGATTCCTTTGTGAGATGTCTGGTGGGACTGTGACTTTGGCTGATGGATCGATCTTGTCGGTTATCAGAGTTGGTATAGTTAGGTTCCGGATATGAGATAGTATGATCCGTATGGTTATCGATGTTCGGTATGTACTTGGTGTACGGATGGGTCTTACGTTACTCAATGAGTTGGATTCACGTGGATATGAGCTATGGATTCGTGATGGATCCATGGAGGTACTTCATAGTGACATAGCTATCATTTGGGATACTTGCCGCGGTGGTCTCCTTGAGATGATTGGTATGGTGGGGTCTGCGTCCACTATCGTACTATCGTATCGACTGACACTCATACTTGCAGAGTTGTAAGTGCTGATGACATGACATGTTGCAGTAGAGCTGTGATGGTTGAGACATGTTATATGATTGTGAGTTTCATTGCACAGTTGTTTGGATAAAGGATAGCTAGAGGCAGCAGACTTAGCCATCTAGATTTTAGTGGATGCCTTGAGACTGATGGAGGTAGGCATGGACATGCGGTGGATGATGTTACCTGAGACATTGGATCTATGCGGCCATGGGGCATGGATTCAAGTTTAATGCGATGAGTCTCTTGACTAGTAGGATTGGGGAGGCAATAAGATATTGACAAATAACTGATGATGCTATGATAGTTGGCATGAAGTGAGTTACTGATTTGAGCCTACGGTGAAGATTATTAGATTTTTTATCCTAAATTTAGCCTTGGTCATATTTTCTCATCTTTTGGACTTTTATTTATTCTCATGACCTGCCCTTCTCTTGAGAGCGGTTGAAAAGTGGGTGTTGCTATAGTAAAATCATGGGTTCACCTTCTTGTTCAAGCTAGGAATAAAAGAGAGATGAGAGAATAAAAAAAAGAGTGAGGAAGGTAGAGATAGGGTGATTGTTTGTATTAGCAATTGAAACACTTTTGTAATCTCTTATAATCTTCTTGACTAATAGTAAGTTCATTGATTGTTTGTCTTTAGGTGGAGTAGGTTTGGAGTGAACCACTTTAATATCTTTTGTCTCCTCTTGTGTGCTTGTTGGACTTTATCTATTCTGTGGTAATATCTTTTTCTCTATTATGGTTGGTTGGTTGCATGCTTGATCGGTTTTATTTTTAATTTCTTGAATTTCTTTCTGTGCGGGTTCTTGACTAATTTGGGGTTGTTCTTGTAGTTGTGCAGGGCTATAACAGTAGTTTGCACCTGCTATATGGCACGCGCAGACGACACATATCGACCTTAAAATTTATTAACCCATAATAGTACTTTGGTTCAGTCATAAGCACACAAGTTATGTTCAGTATAGTATGGATATCAAACCATAAGGAGAGTAAAACCTTCCGGACTTGACTACTTTGGCTTCTTGAGATACCAAAATAGGAAAATGGAGGTTTGTTCAAGTAGTTGGTCTTTTGTATTTTTATAAATAAATATAAAGCAGAAAATATTTTTATGGGTTTTTGTATTAATTAAATAATATTTTTAGGGTTTAGTTTAGTTTTCTCTCGGATCTAGTCTATATGACCCATATGCTCTCATATACGGTCCGTAAAGGATGTAGATGAGTTACAACTATCAATTAAAGGTCACTTCTTCGCTGGTTGTGCAAATTCTAAATAAACAGTACCTAGATAATAACTTCAACTTTCGCATGTTGGTTTAGTTATTTAGTTAGTGATCAGTCCAAGATTTCTAAGTTCATATAAATCTCAACTCTCACATGTTGCTTAGATCTCTTAATTTGAGTGCTGATTTTATGTAGGCACGCTCGATCTCTCGATTTAAACAGGCTTTAACCTCTCAGACACAACCCGGTTTATCCTTTTGGGTCCTAGACCTACCTATTATACTTAGAATGATTTTGATAAACTACTCGAATCTTAGATGGTCAAACGTAGAGCTTGACCTCAACTCGGGACCTATTCCAGCAGTTTATCAACAATCAAGTAAATATAAAAATACTACTCAGCACAAGCAAAATATAATTATAGAATAAGAAAACTCTAATAAATAATCATAATCCGAATTTTACATTCCTAATCCCTAAAAAAATAAAATATTTAGTCGCTCATAGCGATATATATAACAAAACAATAAAAAATAAAAAATGAATACTGAGATCATGATATAAGAGTAACAAAAACAACAAACTACAATAATCAAAACAAAGAAAATTCTGATGAATCTTATGTGCCAGTCTCTCAATCCGATCTCCGTCTCCTCTCGTGCGTTCGGACTCCTCGATCTCTCAAATCTTCCCTGAATGTGTGTGGCAGCTGGGGTTTCGTGGAGGCGCAAATGGAGATGAATGAGAGGTGAAAGAAAACTCCTTTGAGAGCTGCTGGAGGTGTCTTTTATAGGTGAAGAGTCGGTCGGATCATAAGGAAATCTAACAATTAAGCTGCTGCGCAGTTTTTTAATTGAGACATACAACTCATATATGGATGTACATATATATTGTATGCTCTGATTTTTAGTGGCATGCGGCTGTACAAGGCTTAGTGAATGGTGGTGCAGCAAATTGTGACTTTGGGACTGATCTTTTAAATAGGATCCTAACGTGCATTTAATTATGCCAACGCGTTTGAGCCGCTGGAGCATCAAAGGCATGAGTAATTTTTGCGATTTGATTGAGTTGAGCTGATTTGGATGCGCCAAATAAAGTCTTCAATCTTCTCGTCAATGAGATTATGAATTAATGCAATTTTTTTGTTTTCATGCGCTGGCTGGCAGGAGAGTGATTCTTGCAATTTAATCAATATCCATACTATTATATAAAGTATATAAGAATTGGAGGGTCCATTTTTTGTCATGATAATTTTTTATTATACTCATTTTATTCCTCAATTAGACGGCTAATATTTACTTTGATTGATCGAACGTATGTGATCGTGTCCATTAATCCCCTCTTTCACTCCATTTCTTTCCCTTAAATACTATTATTTCCATAATATTGTTTTTTTTTATTTAGAAACCTTGTGCATATTTGATAAGAAATTAATGGTGATAATATATGTTAGAATAATATTATTATTTTTATTTAAATATAGTCTTTATTATAGGTTTTCTCTATAATTTGGTGAATTTATAATTTAATATTAAATAAATATGAATTTTTATTTTATTTTATAATGCTTTAATATTTAAATAAAAGAGTCTGCTGCAACGCGCGTGTATATAGCTAGTTTCATTGAAAGGTTTCAGACGGATCAAGAATGATCAACATTTAGCCTTTCACTGATCATTCTATCTAACAATATGAATAATTTAATTAATTAATAATAATAATAAATATAAAAATTTAATAGTGTGAATAGGAGCGCGCTATTCTTAGTGGTGCTTTGAAAATATGTCATTGACAGTGATGTCTTTTTTTATTATTTATTTATAGCTTTATAAAAAAAGAGAACCACCTCAGTGGAAGTGCTGTACTCCCATTGGTGGAAAACCAATAAAATTTTTGAACTTAGTTTAAAACTAAGATAGAAAAAAAAGACGCCACTGAGAGTGATATTTTTTCAAATACGTTAGTCCCAGTGACACATATTTTATGTGTCATGACGCACTGTCATTTTTAATATTAAAAATTATTTTATTATTATTAATATGATTAATCTAATTATTATATTAAAAATCAGTGTTGGCCTTTTCTTCAAAATGCTTTTACTTTCTCTTCAGCGTAAGAAAGGCCTAGTAGTAAATTTCATCGCGTAGTCCGAAATTAGATTTGTGCAAGAAAATTGAAAGTATTTAATATGAGTATGACACAGACAGCGGAGCGGCTCGTGAAGCGGATCAACAATTAAATCTCTTCAAATTTGCTCTAAAAGCTGTAACAAAAACATAGAATGCGTAACAACCAAACTATTGACAGAAATTGTAAAAAACTAGCTATAAATAAATAAAAATATAATAAAACAAAATAATTAGAATTAATTTCTGACTTAACTATACACGAAAATATAGATATAAATGCATATTTGTACCAATAATTCTCAATAGAATCAGCAGGGTATATCAATACCAAAGATCATACCAGTCCCAATTTTGCCTAACATATTCCTCACCATGTACTTTACACCTCTTCATTACATCCTCGTGCATCGTTCTCATCACATCAACACTAATCAATTGAAAATGAACATATTTAGAAACTCCAAACACCAACTTCCAATTCTTATTAGAGGTGGTAAGCGGACAGGTTGGATTGGATTCGGATTTGGACTAGTCGAATCTAATTTCATATCCATTCGAGCTGAGATTATTTTGAGTTTTGAATCATTCGAATTCAAATCAGATTGAGTTTTGGATATGTTTGAACTCGATTAATTTGGATTTGAGTTGGATCTTGAGTCGGGTCGGATCAACCAAAGGTTTCCAAGTCACATCTTAATTTCTAGTAGAGTCGAGTTCAGGTCATCCGTCTCTGTAACACTTTTATTATTTTGTAATGCATGCTAATTTTATCATTAAAAATCATTAAAATCAACTAAAAATTAAAAAATATCATAAGAAACAACAAATTTTGAATTATTAAGAATTGATTGTGTAAGCAATTTATCTGAGATTTGAAACAATATATATGTTCTATGAATTTCAATACATAATTAGAAATATATAATATATAGTATGCCTGTAATAATAAAATTAATTAAAAAGTATTAAAATCAACTACAATTGAGGAAATATCTTTATGCGAGTGAAATCGTTATACAATTATTAATACATTAGAGTGAATTTTTTTTTTTTTGAATTTTAATACAGTCCAAAAGTTAATTTGCTCATAAACAAATTAATTTGATTTGATGGGTGCTGGAACCGTCCCGCTACCTTTTTATTACTGTAACGCTTGGCAAGATGACATTTTTTTTATAATTATTTATAAAAAAAAATCATTCAGATTTTAAACCTACGACTTCTAAAACATTACTTTTTGCCACAAATTGAAGACTGATTCTCGGTAAGAGCAGTTGAAGATGAGTACCAAATTATATTAAAATATTAGTAGTTGTTGATAATAAACTAGGTTCATGGGCTATTGAAATGGTATTAAATAAGTAGTTAAATAATTTGATGTACTGTATTATAATAATAACAACGTTGAAATAGCATCTGAACAATGTTAGTAGTTAAAATTGCTGTCACGTACAAATTGAAATTGCTTAAGACGTAACAACCATAAAAATGTTAAAATTGGACATTTCATGCATCTAGGGGTGTCAATGGGTCGGGTTCGGATCGGGTCATATTATTTTATTATTTTTTTGACCCGATCTGATTAAATTCGGGTAAAAAAATCTTGACCCATACCCGACCCGATCGGGTCACGGGTCGACCCGATCCGATCCGTGTAAATTAATTAATTAATTATTTATTATTTTTATATAATTTTAAGTAATTAAATATTAATTAATTTATAATTAATCTTAATTATTGTATAATTAGTGTATATTTAAGTTTTTATTAGTACTAAATTATGAAATTACTTCAAAAAACATAATTAATCGGGTCGGGTCGGGTTGATCCGAACCCGATCCGATCCGATTCGGGTCAAAAAATTCAAACCCATATCCGATCCATTTATCTTCGGGTCATGTCGGGTCAGATCGGATTCGGATCGGATCGGATCGGGTCGGACCAATAATTGACACCTAGATGCTTCCAAGTACCTATATTATTTCTTAAATTCGCAACTCCTTAATTCGCTTTTGTACAAGTAGTTTAGCTTAATGTAAATCATCGACCATAATTAAATATCAAATAAAGATCCCTTTTACTCACCATAATCTAACTCTAAACTTCAATATGTTTTTGTTGGCAGTTGAACAAGGCATTCCTGCATTTATTATCTGCCGGCTAATTGTTTTTAAGATTTCTGTCAGAGTTTTTATTTGTCGATTTGTATCACATTTGATGTTATGCATAGTAACTTTATCTCTTTGATTTTCCTTTTTTTCTTCTCATAATTAAGACAGCTAATATATTTTCCCAATGAAACTTGCATCGGACTAAGGATTCTAATAAATCACCATCCATAAAATTCACAGAAGCTTCCTATTTCCTAATATGAAAAAGAGGGTAGCATGCAAAACCCAAAAAAAAAAAACTGCATAACAAACAATGATATTTGTGTGCATGACACAAGACTCCGAGTCAGGGACAATTAGCCATTGATCCTAATCAATTAGCTACGGAATGTAGTCCATAATGTCTAAAATTCCTATGCAATGGTCAGATACACCATAAACACTGAGAAAAGAAAGATTTAAGTTTTACTTGCTCGGTTTTTTACTGGAATTGGTATTAAATCTTTCAGCTATAATGGGTCGTACATCATCTGCTTCAGATAGGGTTTCAAGGAAGGGGAGAAGCCGAATCAATTCATCATCTGTTGGGTCGTCATACCAGCTTTTTATTGGGATACCATTTTCCTTCTGCAATCGGAACATCTGAACACAGCAAAGGACAGAGGATGAAAATTTAGATTTATCTGGGTTTTATTTGAAACAATGCTCTATCAGAGAATAGTAAAGAACAACACAATTCATGAATGTATCATAAAAATGGAGTCTCAAGCAGATTCTTTTTTGACCAAGATATTCAACAATGATTTTGAATAAGTCCAGTATGTATAAATCTTTCGTCAAAAGAGACATGCTTCTTGAGTGACTTTTAACTGGGGGATTCTGTTACTTGTGAATTATTTTGATTTGAGATATACAGTTGAATCAAGGATTCCTTAAGCTCCAAGATAAAGTTAGGAAGAAAACTGAAATGCCCTCTTTCTACTCTTAATTAATGTGATCGGTGATACTGCACACCCATGGCACCACACTGAAACCAGGAAAAATTGCAAGCAGCTACACATATAAGTATATGACAACTGCACAGACATAAAAAAAAGTACACGTATTCCTTCACAAAATCTAGGATGCAATATCAGATGTAAACAAATAGAACATACATATACCTTTGGGGAATTATCAATTATTGCAACTTTTGCCAAATCAACACCTAGAATTGTCAAATCCTTCACACAGCCCCTCTTCTTAAAGGTGCATGAATCCTGGTAAAATCTCCTTGAAAAAAATCTTCCTTCTGGATCCAACTTGTCCAGGATCTCCGAGGCGTATTCTCTGTAAGAAGCTGTAAAGATAACAATCTCAAACATCTCTGCAACTTTCTCAAGAAAGTAATGGAGGTGGGGCCTCTCCGACGTGAACAATTTGGCAATTTCATGGCTGTCTTGCATGCTGTGAACTAAGGTCTCTGTACACAAAAATCCATGTAAATATAAGCAAAATTAATTGTTTTTTTTTGAAGTAGTGGTTTCCCACCTGTTTCATCAGAAACAAATAGTTCAAGATACCACAACTCAGTATCATGGGTTTTTAAACTAGATTAACTACTTTACTACTTAACTACTGACTACAATTTCAAGCAAACTATATTAAAATCAGTAACATTCATGGCAAACAAATTAAAACCAGGTACAAAATTTTAATCATCAATCCAACTACATATTATTTTTTGCCAGTATGTCTAAGCAAAACTAATTGTTATATTGCTAAATTAACTTATCTGAAAAACACAAATTTGAGCACAAACAACAAAAAAGGATTAATTATTCTATCATTTGATGGGGTATGGGTTTTTCTTGTGGTGTTAATTTTTTTTTGGGTGTGTTAGTGTTATCACTGATTGTAAGGAAGTATTCTGGAACGAGGCCGGGTAACCGGCTCTGGCACTTGGTGGTTTTCTTTACTGTTGCTCTCAGAACATTCAGAAGAGTTGTATCCTCATGAAGTATGAATTGTCAAGTATCCTAAAAGGTATAACATGAATGTAGTAAAATAGTACAATTTTGTTGTTCACTTACCATCAAGATCAAGCACGAGGGTAATATGCTTGTTTCCTCGTCTCCCCTGAGTTGAATTGTTCTCTGTATATCTTAAATCAGGCAAATCTTCTGGAACTGATTTGCAATCGTCCGAGCATTCAACAATTGCACTTTCATTCAACAAGTCACTCGTGCTTTCAATGTCCGAGGAAAAAGTGATACTATTAGAAGCATTGTTGGTACAGCCAGTATTGCTGAAATCTGTGATGAGGTTGTCTAACATTGAGCTGTCATTTCCATCTGCACAACAAAAATCAAAAGTAAAGAAGAAGAGTGAAAAACATGCTAACCATACAATGTTGCACGCTCTATGCACCAAGTGTATGTACCAGGAAAGTCTCAAAATAACACTTATACTTGTATGGTGATGAACTGATGATCACAGTTGAAGTTATAGTACGTATTTTGCTATTTATTAAGAAAACTTAATCAAAGGACAACCTTGGAGCCAAGATGACATAATAATATGGCTACAAAAGCATGAAATGGCAAGCAAAGGTAACAGGGATGAAATCATGCAGCACAATACTAACAACAACAAAAAAAAGAAATGCAGGTTGGCTTATCCGAACTTTATTGTTGAGGTTTGCTACATCAGGTCAAAGAAATAAGACCAACGGGCATTTTCAAGCATGAAATCGCAAGCAAACTAATTTTGTCATAATAAGTACCTGAACTCATATGAAGAGATACTTCTAATTCAAAATCAGAATCAGAATTACAAATGCTTGATGATTTGGAAGATAGATTTAGCGGTTCCATGACAGCTTATCCTATAGAATTAAAGTAAACCAGATGAACCATACGAATAAATTTTATACGTTTGGCACTGTTTCCATTTATTAGTTTCTAATTTCTGTTTTTAGAAAAGAATTTTTTTAAAAATTTCCGTTTTTATTTGAGGTTTGACAAAAAAAGAAAAGTGAGTTCCTTGTAGATTTGTACAAGGGAGGTGCTATTCAAACCAAACAATTTTTTTGAACTATTATATACCTTTCAATAAAATTTGGAATGATAACTTTCTCAACATCTCTATTCCAGCAAGAATTAAAAGGTTATAATATTTAAAAAAATAGTTTCATATGCGGAGTGAAAATTGTTGGTATAGATAGCGCTTCCCTTTTTATAATTCCTCGATATACAATAGTTCCTAGATATTCTAGATATACTTGGAAGGCTATTTATTTATTCTTTCTTTGCTTCTTTACGTACTCCACATATTTTCTTTTAGCGTGCCTCTTGAAGCCCTTCGATATGAAATGTTATACTTAGACAATGCAATTTAACAATAAAATAACCAGAAAATGATATATGAAATTAGATTATTATTTTATCACACCATTAGGTCTATTAATTAGGTCCTTATTTTATTGTATATGAACTTGCAACATGCAAGGCTAAAATTATATCATTCGCTCTTCAATTATGCTTCTCTACACTAAATAAATCAACTGCCTAAATTCAATCTCATCATTTGGCAATGGCTTCAACTTGTAGCTAGTAGGCTGTACCTCTTTAGAGTTAGCTTGTGTTTCGCACATGGGCGGATGTAGGATTTTAGTCGGGAGGGGGGGGGGCAAACTACCGAAAGTATTACCGAAAAATACTATTTTTCAAAATCCAGGGAGGGGGAGCAGCGACTGTGCATCCGCCCCTGGTTTGGCAATTGAAGTTGGATCACTACCGAGACTGGAATCATAAAGCCTTCTTTTTCTTTTTGCAATGATGTGTATCCATGGTGTGACGATGCAGAGATGAGAGAAAATTCTGCGTGCTTGTCGTTTGAACATGATTATTATTGAAAGATAAACTTAATTTTAGTATTAAAGTTAAATAAATTAAGAAATAAAGAGAGATTCTTTGGTTTCAGCACTTTGACAGAATTTTGAGGCTGATTAATGACAGCATTTGAAGGGGCAAATGGACGTGAAATTTAGTGTGTATCCTATGTCTGGAAAGGTCTAGAAGTCTAGTTTTCAATGGTTTAAGTTTCAAGTCGTTTGAAGTTCTCTACAGAGAGTTATGTCTGTTTCAGTAGACATGGGTCAGCTGAAATAACTGTTGTTTGGTATTCCATTTTTAATACGAATTTTCTAAATATTTCTGTTGTGTTACCCTATAAATAGAGTTATAATTTGTTGTTTGATATGTAAGAAAGATACAAGAATGTCTAATAGAAAGAAATCTTATTTTATCCATCTATTCTCTTATCTCAAAGTGTGACATCTACCATTTTCTTTTAACAAATTGGTATCAGAGCAAGTTTCAAATAACCACAAAAATCACAAATATTTCCTTCCAATATCCAGTTCCAACCAAAATCAATTATGATTAATGATCGCTGCGAATGAAAGCTATCATTGGCGCTTATGGCTTGTGGGACATTGTCGAGAAGGGATACGAAACCTCCGAAGACGAGATCGGTCTTACGGTGGCTCAAATAGCGGCGCTACAAAAGAAGAGAAAAAACGATCAACGCGCTCTAAGTATCATTCATCAAGGTGTGGATGATGACATGTTCGAGAAGATTGCCAATGAGATGCGAGCAAAATATGCATGTGAGATTCTAAGAAATTCGGTGGTTGGAGTCGATTGTGATGAAGTAGATTGTGATGAAGGAGAGTGAGTCGATAGGAGACTACTTCACACAAGTATTGGCGGTGGTCAATCAAATGAAGAGGATTGGTGAAAAGATAGAGATGTGAGAGTAGTAGAGAAGATTTTGCGATCTCTCAATCCGAAATTCAACCATATTGTGGTGGCAATTGAAGAATCGAAGGGCCTTGAGTCCATGACGGTTGATGAGTTGAATGAGTCTTTGTTAGCACATGAGGAAAGAATGAAGAGAAGCCAACAAGAACCGGTGGATCAAGCATTACAAGTAAGGTTTTCCTTTAATCAAAAGGGAAACGACAAAGGAGGTCGAGGTCAAGGACGAGGAAGAGGCCGAGGTCGAGGCCGTGGGCGCGGCCAAGGACGAGGAGAAGGTCGTGGACAAGGTGAAAATGATGAAAAAAATAACAACAAGAACAACAATACACGCGGTAGAGGACGCGGTCGTGGAAGAGGCGACCGATCAAATAGATACAATGTTGATTGTTATAATTGTGGCAAATATGGTCATTATGCAAGTGAATGTTATTCCGAGAAGAAGGTGGAGGAGAATGCTAATTTTGTAGCAAATGAGGAAATCGAGAACAATGATGTGGTGTTATTGGCTAACAAGGAGAACGGTCCTGAGAAGGAGAATGTTTGGTATCTCGACACGAACGCAAGCAATCACATGTGCGGCTACAAGCATATGTTCATCTTATTGAAGGAAGTAGCAAATGACCATGTTTCTTTTGGTAATGCCTCCAAAGTGCGTGTAGAAGGTGAAGATAACATTTTGATTAAGTTGAAAGATGAGACACAAAAGTTTATTTCAAGTGTTTATTATGTCCCGAAAATGAAGAGTAACATTTTGAGTTTGGGATAATTATTGGATCGTGGTTACACGGTGTTTATGAAAGACCGATCTCTTTATTTACGAGATAATAGTAATCGGTTAATAATCTAAGTTGAGATGACCAATAATAGAATGTTTAAATTGAATTTGATGAATATTGAGGCAACATGTTTAAAGGCTGGTGTAGAAAACAAAAATTAGTTGTGGCATTTAAGGTTTGGTCACAAGAATTTTGGAGGACTAAACGAAATGACTAGTAAGAAGATGGTGCGGGGATTACCATTAATTGATTCTCATGACAAGTTTGTGAATGATGTGTGATTGACAAACACTCAAGAAATAGTTTTCCAAAGATGACGAAATGTCGAGCAAAGAAACCTAGGGTTGCAACTGAGCCGAGTTCGAGCGAGTTGACATCAACTCGAACTCAGCTCACTCGCTATACGAGCTGGATCGAGCGAGTTACACAAGGTACATCCGAGCTGAACTTCTAGCTCGAACTCAGCTCGCTCCAGCTCGAGCCAGCTCGCAACTCGATATTTTAGCTCGTTTTCTCACTTACCTCCTCACTTTCGTTTGAACAGCCAGCAAATGATTTTTTTTTGGGAACTGAATAGCAAGCAATTAAGAAATTAAACAGATAAATACAAAAAATTACAAACAAATATCATTGACAATAACCTAAAAGATAACAAATACATAACACAACCAATAATTAAAGAGGGAAAAATAACAAAACCTACAAGCATAAATTCACAATAAAATACAATAACAATAACATTCTATACTAGCAACACCAAATACATAACATAACAAATACATAAATACACAACAAAATAAATACATAACACAACAAATACATAAACATAACACATACATAACACAACAAATACATAACATAAAAATAAAATTGTGAAGTTTAAACACATAACAAATACATAACATTCTAGTGCATAAATTAGTACATAACAGACCAACACAACACCAACATTGCAAATCAGAAACGTGAAGTTTAAAAACTATAAATTCATAAAACACCAACATTACACCACACAACACAAGAACAACACCAGAACAGCAACACTGCACCCAAAACAATACCAAAATTTCAGAACTAGTTAGTTACTACTAAAACTTAACAGAACAGCACCACTTCTCAGTTTCCCCGGCCCATTTCTCAGAACAGTAGTACTAAAATTTGACAGAATAGAACAATGCTCATCCCCTGCCCATTACCCAGGCACATATGTATTGTATTTACAAATGCATTCATACATTTCTAGACAATACCCAAAACAACATCAGAATTTTAACCAATAAAATAAAGATAATTTACCTTTAATGTCCAAAAAGACAACGAAGGTCAATTGACGGATAATTTAATCATTGGCATTTGAATGTCCAGGTCCTCTTCCTCTTTTGCAGATTGCTGAAAAGAAAACAACAATTAGTACCGACATTTAGATTTTAGACTATAAATAATAAAAGAAATGTGTAAGTTCTTTCACCTCTAGTGTTTGTATTACGGTTTTTGAAGCCGCCTTTATCCAATCACCACCACAAACTAGAATCTCCACCATATCTTTCTTAAGTGAGCTACGATAATCATCCAATACCCGACCTCCGGCACTAAAGGCCGATTCAGAAGCTACAGTCGTTATTGGAATGCAAAGCACATCACGTGCTAACTTACTTAAAATCGGAAACTTACTACAATTTTGACTCCACCATTTTAAAACATCAAAAGAAATCTCCTCATCTTCTATCACAAACCTCGGTTCTCCTAAATACACTTCAAGATCTGATTTTGATGGATTTCCAACATCTATAGATTTAAGAAATGCATAAAAATCATCATTTTTTCTTGTCCGGACAGCAGGGGCAGTAGCTGTTGTACTACCTACAGCAACCTTGCTAGCCTTGGCCCTAAATAAATTAAACATATAGTTATTCAGTTAATTTAGACAAAAATAAAATTAAGCTATAGAAATAAATGAGTACATAATTCAAGACAAACAACTGTCAAATCATAAACTGTCAGATGAAGCATTAATTGTACAAACAACTGTTAAGTCATAAACTGTCAGATTAATTGTACAATCAATCAAAATAGTAATTGTACAATTTCAACTTACAAATTTCAACTGTTAAGTCATAAACTGTCAGATTAATTGTACAATCAATCAAAATAGTAATTTCAACTTACAAGTTTCTGATGAAGGAATTAACCGGTTTTGATTTTGCTCTTCAATAACACTAAGAATAAATGGCTACTGCTGTGATCAGGAAAGAGAGAAGTTTGTTACAGTCAGGAAAGAGAGAAATTTGTTACTGTCAGGAAAGAGAGAAAGAGTAGTGACAGCTCACTGTGTAGTTGGAGAAGCACAGTCGAAAGTCTGTGATTTGGTGAGTGGTGATTTGCTCATTCTTTGCGATCGGGTGAGAGAGTCGAGAGGTCGAGCCTCAGAGGTGCCGATCAGAACCGAACTAGAGGAGCCGCGATTTGGTGACTGCTGTGGAGTGCGAGCCGACGAGCCGACGACTGTCTCAGAGAGTGGCGACTGTCTTAGAGGGCGAGTGGAATCGCTAGCGACAGTGGCGAGGGCGAGTGGAATCGCTAGCGACAGTGGCGAGGGCGAGTGCCGAGTGGAATCGCTGGACTTCAGAGAGGAAGGGAGAAAGAGAGAAAGAGAGCGGCGGATTCGTGAAATAAAATTTAGGGTTAGGGTCGGCTGAGCGTCGGAAACGAATTTTTATATACAAATGATATGTGAGCGAGCTGACGAGCGAGTTGGCGTGAACTCGGGATCAACTCGTTTTTCAACCGAGTCAGATCAGCTCGAGCCAATTTAGCTCGAGTCAGATTAGCTCGAGTCAGATTAGTTCGAGTCCGAGCTGAGCCCGAGTCGAGCTACGAGCCCGAGCTATTTTGTGCAGCCCTAAAGAAACCTCCCGAGTTGGTGCATACCGACATTTGTGGACCGATCAAGCTGAACTCAATTGGTGAAAACCGGTATTTCATAACTTTTATTGATGATTTTTCTCGTAAAACTTGGGTTTATTTCTTGAAAGAAAAATCAGAGGCTTTTGCAATTTTTAAAAAATTTAAAAGTTTTTGTTGAGAAGCAAAGTGGTTTTTATATCAAGGTTTTGAGATCGGATCGAGGCGGTGAATTTATTTCGGCCGCATTTAACTTTTTTTGTGAAGAATATGGTATTCGGCGTCACTTGACGGCTCCATACTCGCCACAACAAAATGGAGTCGCGGAGCGCAAGAATCGGACCATTCTCGACATGGTTCGAAGTATGCTTAAGAGTAAGAACATGCCAAAAGTGTTTTGGGCGGAGGCGGTAGATTATGCCGTTTATTTATTAAATCGGTACAAGACATCAAGCTTGGAGAATATAACACCACAAAAGGCATGGAGTGATTTTAAGCCTTCGATATCACATTTGAAAGTATTCGGTAGCGTAGCATATGCGCACATACCGGACCAAAAGCGTATGAAATTGGATGATAAAAGTTTAAAGTTGATCTTTATTGAATATGATGAGTGGTCTAAATCATATAAACTTTTTGATCCCACTAACAAAAAGATGCATATTAGTCGTGATGTACAGGTGAACGAAGAAGCGATGTGGGATTGGAGCACAATAATGGAGATTTATCATGAAAAGACAAGAGATGAGATACACACATCGATGAGCATTCCATACAACAATGATGAAGATGTGCCACCAATTACACCACATGAAGCATCTTCATCGGATGATGAGACGAAAACCTCCAAAATAAGGAGCATCCATGAATTGTACGAGGTGACAAATGAGTTACATTTGGTGTGTCTCTTGGCTCAAGGTGACAACATCTCCTTTGAAGAGGCGATTAAAGATGACAAATGACGAGCCACCACAGATGATGAAAAGTTGGCAATCGAGTTGGCGAAAAATTCAGTCCATCATGAAAGAAACAAACATATCGATGTGAAATTTCATTTTATGCGAGAGAAAGTAAAGAAGAAGAATGCCGAGTTGATACATGTGACTAGTGAAGACCAAGTGACGGACATTTTTACAAAACCATTACTAACCATGAAGTTTGAAAAATTCAAGAAACTTCTAGACATAAAGGATGAAAAAAAAAATTAAGTTTAAGAGGGGGTGTTGAATGATAAACTTAATTTTAGTATTAAAGTTAATAAAGGTGACTCTTTGACTTCAAAGCACTTTGACTGAATTTTGAGGCTGATTAATGACAGCATTTGAAGGGGCAAATGGACGTGAAATTTAGTGTGTGACCTATGTCTGAAAAGATCTAGAAATCTAATTTTCAATGGTTCAAGTTTCAAATCGTTTGGAGTTTTCAATAGAAAGTTATGACGATTTTAATAAAAGAGTGTCAGCTGAAAGGCACCGTTTAGAATTCTGTTTTTAATACGAATTTTCTAAATATTTCTATTGTTTTGTAAGCAAGAAAGTTAAAAGAGTCAATAGAAAATATTTGCTTATTTTTATCCATTTTTCTCATTTATCTACCAAATGAAGTTGAAAAAAGAAAAACCCAAAATATATCATCATCAATCAAACACAATCCAGACACAAAAAATGCACAGATATCAGGATCACTGAAGGTGCATCAATTTTATTCAATAATTATGTCTGTTATATACATATCTAACCCAGCCGAGAAAGCAATAACAATGATAGTTTTAATTATGTACAAATACCTAATTACCAAGCACATAAACCTATAACATCCAGCTAGCTGACTGCAAATCATAGCACTAAACTTAATTATGAAAAATGGCTTCTTCGAAGCATGACTGAATTACTCAGAAATAATCAGATAAAATAAAGAAATGACCAATAAAAGAGGGGAAGAGCTTGTTCTGTTAGATACTTTGTTGCCTGTTTGTACCAAACTTCATGGAAATGAGAGGTCGAACATCCTCTGCATTAGCTAGGGTTTCAAGGAATGGAAGTAGCTGAATCAATGCATCGTCTGAGGGATCATCAAACCAGCTCTTTATTGGGATGCCATTGTCCTCTTGCAGACGGTACACCTGAAATAGGAAGGCATGGGGGTGTTACTGAAATGAAAGTGAAATGTAAGGTCACACAGATTTTTGTCCAAATTATTAGCAGCTACTTTCACATAAGCATCAGACAAATCCATCATCAGCCTTTGGCCAGACAACCAGATGTTTAATGGTTGAATTAAAGGTTTTTTTCCTTTTATTGTGAATTCGATTTAATTCCTAATTAAGAATTAGTTATGCTCCTCCTGTACTAAGCTTAGGTGAAACTAGGAGCTCATCCACTGCAACAGTACTGGGTACCAGAGCTGGTCATGCACCACCATAAGCAGTACACATCCAACACCAATAAAAACAGCTTCAATTTAAAAATCCGTCTCAAAGCACCACAAGCAGAGAATCAAACTTCTTCAATATCTAACTGAATAAGAAATCATAAGAGAAGTGCAAAAGTCCAAGGGAACTTGTTTACCTGAGGAAGATTATCAATTATAGCGACCTTCGCCAAATCAACCCCTAATATTGTCAGATCCTTGGTATAATTTCCCTCGCCAAAAAAAATGCATGAATCTCGATACACTCTCCGTGAGAACAGCCGTCCGTCTGAATCCAACTGATCGAGGAGCTTTGAGGCATAGGAACTCTGACTGGCAGTGAAAATCACAATTTCAAACATTTGTGCAACCTTCTCGAGGAAGTACTGGAGGTGGGGTCGCTTCTTCACATAGACTCTGTGTTTCTTCATGTCAGCAAAGACATCAAATGAGAAGTCAGCATCTGCCCATGGGGTCAAGGTTGAATGAACTAGGGTTTCTGCAACCAGGAAAATTATATATAAACAAATAAAGGTCAGATTTAGTAAGGGTTCAATAATGGTGATTCCATTTTAAAGGCAGGAAAAGTCCCACTGATAACTCTGTTAGAGAAGGTATAATGGATTTAGTTGGTGTTCCAAATTTGGTAAATTTGCTGAGAAACAGAGTTTCACTCAATAACACTAAAATGGAAGTAAGATATTACTATGATATACTTTTGGCAGAAACATCTTTCTTTATTTTTTTGGAACAAATTGAGTTGTTCCCTTTTCTTTTTGAACAGCAGAAGTAAAAAAAAAAGTTAATACAAAAGCAATTAACTCACCATCCAAATCAAGCACAAGAGTGACATGCTTGCCCCTCACACTCTTAACATCTGAGCCAACCTCCAACAAATCAGGCAGGTCTCCTGGAATTAATTCCAAATCCCCATAACACCCACCAATTCCACTTTGAAGATACAAGCTCGTATCGTCGACTCCCTCCTCATTCCCACTTGGACTATTTCCATTTTGAGAAGGGAACAAGTTGTTTCTCTCGTCCAAGTCGAAGAGCATGTTCATGTCCCATTGATGGTACTGGTATGACTGATATGAGGTGGCATCATTTGAAAAGCCCATGAGACTATTGAACTGCAAAGCAGAGACATTTTCAGCAAGGTAAAAATCAAGAACTCCGCAGATGTGGAGGTCTGAGGAAGGATTGCTGCTGGAAGCATCATCTATGCTGATGTCAGCACCAACATCGGCAATCAGGTAAGACCAATCTGAGCTGTTGTCTCTGACTGCATTCCGGTAGAAGATTGGGAGAGTAAGTGATTGAAACTAGGTTGTGTCCGAGAATAGAAATATCAAGATTTTGTTTTTGCTTTTATTTTTATTTTTATTTTTATTTTTTTCCTTATTGTTGACTACTAATATTTTGTTTTGCCTTTTTTAACATTTGCCCAAGGTTACTAACAAGAACATGATCAGAACTCTGATCCAGTAAGAAAACAGATATTAAAATAAAAAAAAAGTACTCGTAACCACCGCTGAGGAAAAATGGAAAAGAAGCAAGGACAACAGAAATAATGTTACTATCAAGACATTATAACAACAAAACCCAAACAGGCAATCATATTAATAGATAGAAGACCATCAGTTATAAAAGTAGAAAAAAACTAATAAAAGTATAAAACAATTACATCACATTAATTGCTAAACATATAGTAATAGAAGTACTAAGATCTATGAGAAAATAATTACCTGAACTTATCTCATTAGTTGCTCTAAACTGGGAATCAGCATGCTGAAAGTTCGGTGAGAAGATATTTTCCTCATTAGGACCTAACTGGTAGCCTGGTATTGGATCCTAAGGAATCAAAAGGATTTGACAAGGTCATTAGAACTATGAAATTCCTATCGAATAGATTAAACTTAAAAATATTAGCAAGCTGCAGGATGTTCACAAAATGAAAAGGTAATTTTAGTCAGGCACATATTTGGTTGATTTTCATCTTTCCTCTTTCTTTTTTCTCTTATTTTTTGCTAAATTGATGGTGCGAGTACAAATTAGGAGTTTATTGGGGAGCTGAATATCAATTATAAATAGACGCACACCATGAATCCCCTAAATAACCTCTCACTATTCAGATAATAAGAAAACAAAAAGATTGTTATTGGATTGCAATTAAAAAGAATCACAAAGAAATAAATGCATACCATCATATGATCAGATATTTATTCCAATTTAACGTAAGCACCTTCTTTATTTGACTAACCTGAAATATTGAACAAGGAAATGAACAAATGTTAAACTCCAGTCCTATTACCATTGACCTGTTTTATATAGTTAAACAAAAAGGATCAGTCCGGCTTTGGCACTGTACCAGCAGTTATGTGCTACAGTCTACATCTTGCATTTTTTATCTCTTCCGATAATGTGTAAATTTTAGAAATACAAGTTTCGCAATCAGTGAAAGCGAACCACCTATTTGGTATGCTGAATTGTGTAAATTTGCATGCAAATCAAAACTTGGTCACGCACAATAAGTGAAAACTTACTACTTTTGAAAAAAATCTATATTTTATAGTCCCTTGTTTAAAATTAACTATTTTTTTTCTTTTCAGAAACCTATTACAGCCTATTTACAAACAAATCCATATGTATTATGGCATCCAATGCAGCAATCAGTGTAGTGGGTTACTAATACAAGTCAAGTAGAGAACTAATCACGTGTTGACCAAGAAGTTCCACAATTTTTGCACAGATATGTACCACGGAGAAACCAGGTTTCAACCAAAAAAGGGGGGTAATTATGGTGAAGTTTTTATCTCAGATATCACTATAGATAATTGATCCTGCAACGGTCAGAAACAGACTAGTCAATGTTCAGTATTATTAAAAAAAATTTCAGTACATTAATTCACCGCAAAAAAAAAAGTCCTTAAGATCAATAACTGCCAACCTCAGCTAAATGATATTGTTTATCATCAAGCTTTTAAAAATTTCGTTTTAACCATTTAAACTTCATTTTAACTTCATCAAAATCTTTAATACTAAGTAAAAAAACTTCATTTAAACCATTAAAATCGTTAAAAGTCATTAAATAACTCTATTTAAACCGTTTTAACTCAAATTATTGTCTCACCGTTAAAAGCCGTGAAACGTTTTTTAAAAGATTGTCTATCATTGATTAAAGCTTTTAACAGCGTTGACCTTAAAAAAGGAGCTTCTAACAGCATTCGCTTTTGATCAACAGACTAAAATTAGAAGGCCAAAGTGATCGATTAAACAAGAAGAAAAAATTGAATTCAGCGGTAATATCTACAATCAGTAGGGCTAACAAAAAAAGTCATGGCCCGTGGTTCGCTCATGACTCGCTCGGGGTCAATTTATTATTGGCTCGCTCATTAGTGGACCGAGCCGTTAACAAGCCGGCTGGTTAAGCTCGCTAAGTTAATGAGTCGAACTTAAGCTTTGGCCAGCTCGGCTCGTTTGGCTCAGTAAATTATTAATATTTGTTATTTTTATTATTTTTATTATGAATTTTTTGTATGGTAATTAGTTTATAGTATGACATGTACTTAGATTATTATATCAAATTTGTATAAAATATATTATCATTAATTATTTATTATTTTTTATAAATTTTGATATGAGATATTATAAAGATATTATTAAATATTAAATAAATCTTAGCGAGCCTTAACGAGCTAACTCGATTAACCCGTTAACTTAATGAGTCAATCTCAAACCAAAACTTTTGGCTCGAAAATAATTAACAAACCAGCTCGGCTCATTAAGCTAATGAACAGAGCACAAACTTAGCCTAATTCGGCTCAGCTCAGTTTACTGTCCTAACAACCAGTTGATGAGCTTAACAGCAACGATTATATTAGAACTTCAATCAAATAGCGTTCTTATTTGCAAAACCCAAAACCCAAAACCCAAAAAATAAACTAACTTACTGCACAAGAAGTGTGTTTTTCTGAACTACAATTAACTACTATTCGCTCGAATTATGGTATAATTCTCCGAAAGGAATCAAATTCCAAGCGATCCAACAATACTACCAAGGAAAACAACCACAGACTAATCAACACAACGAAAACCCATAAAACCTAAATTCCAAAAAGAAACCAAATCATCGAGTGATTTTGTCAAAAAGGAGAGACTCCAATTCAAATCTAGACTAGAGAATTTAAAAATCATACCTATAAAGTACAGCTCCCACTTCCTTCCTTCTCTCTCTTCCTTCAAGCTCTGTAACTCAACTCAACCACTCAACAAATTGGTCGACCTCCAATCGAGGATGAGAAAAGATAGGGTAACTTATGTACGGAGAAATCGAACACAAACAAGGAACAAATAAAGAGCGAAATAGAGGTATTGGGATCCGGCACGGTTTTTTCTTAAGACCTATGTCGGAAAGAAAAGAAAGACATGGTCAGACTTCGAAAACCATCTCACCGTATTTATGTAAACCTGGTCTATTTTGGTCGATAAGTAAGAGTGTCACTACAAATGGAAACCTGGAGCAATAATACTTTACGCTTCCGTAAACCACGTGCACTTGGATTATTAACTATTGAGTCGGTTCATAGATCGTGAGTCACATTGGATAAATTCACATGCACGCGGAGTTTCTGTTGCTCATGAAAAATTATCGATGATAAGTGGGGCCCAGCACTAGTGATCGGAGGTGCAGATGAAGGTTGATGATTATATGGCCTTGATTTGATCTAGGGACTTGCGCTGAGCATTTAATCGGCTGACACGTGGAAGACTGCGCGTGGGGTCCCCTCCCGTCGTTCGCTCGTGCGAGAGCCGCACCAATTACGGTCCACAGAATGAATGAATGATGAAGTGTGGTGGTCTGGTTTGATCTCTCCCTACTGGATGGACCTGGTATATAGTAAAGTACCAAGTATTGTCCTCGGAGAGTAGGATTAAGAAGCTTGTTTCGTGCCTGGTGCAGAAATGCCGAGTTTATTGAATAAATTTTTAATCTGGTTTGCTGGCTACAGTAGCATCTAGCCTTATACCAGCTGCTCCTCGGAGTAGTAAAGATTTTTCTGTGACCTGTTGGATGTTGTAATTTGTGTGGTCTTTGACATGAGTGAGTATGTAAGTTGTTCTAATTTTATGTTCGACCAGTAGCAAAAAGGGTTTATAAATATAATTTTCAATGTTACATTGCCTGATAGATTGTGTTTTCGAATGCAAGTATACTTGAAAAGCAAGAAAATTGAAAATCTACTTCCATTCGTATTTTTGAAAAGCATGAAAATTGAAAATCTACTTCCATTCGTATTTTGAAAAGCATGAAAATCTACTTCCATTTGTATATAGATTTTAAATTTTGCAAAAGAACTTAGTCCTTTTATCTTACTTTCTCAATTTACACCTTAAATATACTATAATGATTATTCGAAATCAGACCAAATTTTGATTCTTTTCAAGCACAATACGAGTAATTATATTTAAATGTTTCTTGATCAGCATTATGTTTGAAATAGAAAATTTAATCGTTTCTTAATCGGTTTCACAGTAGTTTTATATACAGCATATTTATATATGTTCGAACAATTGAATCATTCAAGTATAAAATAATAAGTATATTATCATTATCTTCATTAACCTTACTTTTGAATACAAAATATATAAAGGTTATTCTTTTATAACATACAAATATAAAGTCGGCAAATCGGTTTCCCAATATTTTCTAAAATATATACATAAAAAATATATATGTTTTAATAGTTAATAGATGAGTTAGGCTATAGTGCTACGCGTAGTTAATATATCAAATTTGCTACGTACTAAAAAATATAGGTAAATCATCTCTAAATCTTGATTTATGGATCTCAATAAATTTTTTATATCAAAATATGATGGGATACAAAAAATTTCTATTTTTTGAATTTTTTAAGTATTAATTTTGATTTTTTAAGATGATCCAATAATAATAATAAAATAATATATATTTTCTAGATCATTTTTAAAAATCCAAAACTAATACTTATAAAATTTGAATTTTTTTATATCCCATCATATTTTGATATAAAAAAATTATTGAGATCCATAAATCAAGATTTATAGATGATTTACCTATATTTTTTAGTCCATAATAAATTTAATACATTAATTACGCACCGTAGCCTAATTCGTCGTTAACAGATAGCTAGTTTTTAGTAATAATAATTATTATTAAATTAATATTATTAAAAATAAGAGTGAGAACCGTAAAATTTCAAATATACGAATGACCGCGCGCCACTGTTAGTGACACGTTTCATTATTTTTATGAAACGCGCAACTGCCAGTGACGCGTTTGCTTCTGATATATACAAAACGCGCAGCGTCTCTCCATCTCACATCCGCGGGTTTGGATGAAACGCGCCACTGGCAGTGCGCGCTGCCATTCGTATATTTGAAATTTTACGGTTCTCACTCTTATTTTTAATAATATTAATTTAATAATAATTATTATTAATAAAAACTGACAGACAGATAGCATACAAGATATAAGTCGATGACCAGCGAATTGCAATGCAATGATGAGGTCAGATACTTCACGCCACCATGACACCATCCAGTAAAGGGAGTAGACCAGGTACACGTCTCTAAAATATCGAGGCTTTAGCTTTACCAGCTGCACATTATTTCCAACTAAATACGGCCCGGACGGTCCAATAAAGTGCATTTGATTTTTGTGTTCTATTTGGTGATTGTAGGCTGAGAGACGGCTCCACTGCTCTTAGCAGGCAAAGCATTGATAATTTCTTTTCAATTGTAAAGGAGAGAGGCTGAGAGATGGTGAGGAAGAGAAAACGATGAAAATTAGATTGAATTCATACTGATGCATCTATAATTGTACAGAGTATAGAGTACCGTATGTCTGGTGTGTGAAGCTTGGCAATGTGACTCATATGTAAAGCAAGAGAGGAGCTGAATTGTGTTCAGAACTTCATATTTGACTAATCTACTCTCTTATGATGTGTACAGATGAAACCTTGGTCAACACTTCCTCTCCGTTGGGTTTTCTATTTGAGCAAGACGGTTGTATTTGCATCCTCTTCAATGTATATGATTGTATGCTAGGGCGGATGTAGAATTTTGATCGTCATAAAGGATCACTTATCAAATTGTAATAATTTATCAGATTCAAATTCATTAATTAATCGAGTACTAAATAAAAAATTAATAATTTAATATATATTATTATCTAATAAACGCTACTAAAATAATGACCTTTTATATATTAAAAATAATAATAAAATAAAATAATAAATAATAAATAATCAAGTTAATAAAGAAAGTTTTTCTATATGAAACTTTATATTTTTGATATTTTTACATAATTATTTCATTATACACAAAATTAAATATTTTTTTCTCAATAAAAATAATGAAATAATTTGAGAGGACAAAATTTTTCAGAAAGGATAAATTATCGAAAATATTACTTAATAACATTGTTTTTCAAAATCTAGAGCACAACTTTCCCCTTTGATATACACTACGTCCGTCTTTGATTGTATGTACAAAAGGTGCTCGATGGAATGTTGGACTGATAATTTATGGCGGTTTATGAGGTGCCGAACAACTAACTATCCTTAAAATCTTTTACTGTGAAGGGCATTTCATCAAATATTCTTTCTATGATTTGAAATAATTGACGTACTTCTAGATTCAGTTGTCATAAATGTGTTATTAATCCTATTGTAGAATTTAATATTTCGCAGTTACATTATTCAACAATTCAATCAAAAATCAGTCGGGGCACCATGCTCTGTTTGCAGTGTAAATGTGTAACAACCGTGTAGGATGCATGCTGGTATCGATCGGACAACTCAATTTTGAAACGCTGAAGAATCATGCTCAACCCCATATTTGCCGGAAGTGGGGAGATTTAAAGCACTTTTAACCAAAAACTTGATTTAAAGTCCTTCAAAATCGTTGATTTTGCATCGAGATTCATACTTTAAATAAAATATAAGTTCATATTTTTAATAAAATTTAAGTTCAAAATTCATACTTTCAATAATCATTACGAATCTCAATACAAAATCAACGATTTTAGAAGACTTTAAATCAATTTTTTGATTCAAAGTGTTTTGAATCTCTCCCACCTTCATCTTTGCCTCAAGAAGTGCAAAGTTCTGGCCAATGCAAATATGTGGGTCCCACCTAAAGGAATTCATGTCCTCTGACGCGCGTTACCGCGCTGCACGTCAGAGGAGCCGGACGATCATTTGGAGATGGGTGAAAAAAGCGAGACCCTCTAAAAACCACCAATCCGCGTGTGTGCATCGCGTCAGAAGATGAGCGTCCCACCCAAAGGGGAAGAAAGCAATCTCACCATTTTTTGTTGCTTTCGAGATGCCTTGAGCGAAGGAAGTGAGAGAGGTTTAAAGCACTTTGAACCAAAAAATTAGATAAAATCTAAGTTCAAAATTCATACTTTCAATAGTCATTACGAATCTCAATGCAAAATCAACGGTTATAAAAGACTTTGAATCAATTTTTTAATTCAAAGTGTTTTGAACCCCCTCACCTCCTTGGACGAAACGTGTGGGTTTGAAGTAGGTTGCATCAGGACCCCATATTTCAGAGTCATGATGGATGAATAGTACAGGCAACACCAGGAGGGTAGGCTATATTGCTAAGTCGCGCTGTTTTGCAAGTGCGACAGTTGATCATAGTCACTGGAGGGTACAAGCGAGGAACCTCATGTGCTATCATCGTAACCTGATATCAAAAAGTGTTTACATTGTAAGAATATTGCCTGCAATCTGTATGGTTGAACTGACATCATTCAGGAGGATTGGGTTATATTTGAAGTATCATATTCTAGAAATTGGTTATACTTCTGTTATCCCATCTATGACGAAATATTGTAATTGTCTTAATAGTTAATACCATATACAATTTACTGAGAACACTCTGATATTGCATTATTTCAAGTCATTTCCTATACCCTACTGACAGAAACTTGGAAAATTGACTATCACAGGCCATTCTAATCCACTTCATAACGCAATATGTAAAATAATATATGAGGGCACTTTGTCCTTCAAATATAATCCCAAATTTTAATATCACGTTCTATGTTTTTTTGTTTCATTCAAATACTACTTCATCAAGTTACTATATCTTACTTCACCATACTATCAAACATCAATATATTAAAATTAAACTTAAAGCGGTGTAATGAAGTAAAAGTTAAATCAAATGAAGTATAAGTAATTTAATTTTTACTCCATTTTAATTTTACTTCGTTTATTTTACTTCGCTTATCAGATGACGGATGTGTTTGGTGGGTTTGAATGAGTAAATGTATCCAATCTCATGAACTCAAATGAGCAGTTGAATAAAAAAAAATCTCGATTGGACCACAAATCTCAACAAGAATTTATACTTTTTTATAAAAACCGAACAGGAATATATACTTTTTTATAAACTTGGTAAGAATCCAAAAACCTCACGTCTTCTTGCTTCAGGAACCTTAAATGTGTTTAAGATCGTGTTCGAGTGAAATCCAACGGTACAGATATAACCGCTTTGTTCCTTAAAAAGTTGTGCATATAATTAATTTTGTATCCTTCAATGCAATGTGTAACTTGATCGACAGGGAAATAAATTGTCATATGACTAATTGTCTGTCTAAGCACGTATCTTTAATTTTCTTTTTATAAGAAAGATGAGAATTATGTTCTCAAATTTTATAAATGATTATAAGAAAAAACTTTATTCGGATTTCAAACGGATGACCTCCTATACGAAATAGTTGGTCAATCTTTAATCTGACAACCAACCGGAAATGATTCTCCCACAGTAAAAATTAATTGTCATTTGTCAAAAAGGACGATCGTATTTGTTAGACCTTACAAAATCTGATCATAACTTGTTCCTTTTTTTTACTAATCTGTTAGAAAAATCAAAAGGTAATATATAAATTTCTTATATGTTTACAGTGATTTTTTTTTTTTGTGTGTGGAAGAACTATATACAGTATTGAATGTGTACGTTAACGTTGTGATAGAATCCCGTCAAATATCAAATATAATATATAACTTATATATTTTAAGATATTTATGAATTTGTTCATATTAAATGAAAGCAACGCATCATATATTATTATACATAGATTTATTGCATAATACTTCCAGAGGTGGTTATGCGGTTGTGTGTTTATGTAGACGTTTTCAATGAATTCTATCTATATTTATTTAAGACCTTAAAATTACTAAAATTTCACAAGTTATCTCTAAATTATGAATTTCATATATTCTAAATTTAGTTCTGCTAATAAAATAAATGCATCAAATGATATGCACGTTAATGATTTTATTATACACGTTATCTCTAATTTGTTTAATAGAAGAGAGCTAATATGTAGTTGATACCTTATTATAAAATAGATGCTAATAAAATTTCAAAAGTAATCTCTAACTTGTTTAATAGAAGGGAGCTATTTATTGTAAACGTTAATGATTTATTATACAAATTCTTTAGCACGGTATTGTCAATATTTAACTTAATTGAGTTATTATGTATGTTAGCGATATTTAAGTTGCATAATAAAAGTCATATATAGAATTAATTGCATAATAAAATAATTAACATCCATAATAAATTAATAACTCATTTAACATGTATAATAAAGTCTGTGTTAATATCAATAATGACATCATTATAACATTTTTCTTAAAATATAAAATATAGATTAATAAATTAAGGAAGTAGCCATTAATCATGGCTACATCCTTAATTTGTTAATCTATAGAAATCACGAAAGCAATAATTCTTCTAAGCAATGTGACGTTACGTTGTCGCCAAAACAAATATATATAATGTAATTATGTAAGTGATATGAAAAGAAAATTGATCGTACAGCTTATGCCAACGTATAATATGTAATTATGTAAGCACGCATCAGTTTCATTCTTCTGTGCAGAGCTTCATTGAAAAAAAAAGTATATCTTTGGTAAGAAAATGAAATGCGTTTACGAATAATTTACGTGTTAATTCGAGTAGCAGGTTCTGACGCTGGCATAACCAAGCAATCTTATCCCTCAAAACCAATTATTTCATAATGGAAATTTTCTGGCTGAGAAGTTCATCCTGTGTTTGTACTTTGATTAAATCAGGATTTATTTCTCTGATAGCTTGAGGAAGAACTCTGGAGGCAAAGATCAAGAGAACTGGAAAAATTCTGGGAGAACAAAAAAATAGAAAAAAAGATGGCTACATATATTCATCTATACTTTATAGTACAGAGTAACATCTCACGATTATTTTCTGAACAAACTATTAAAAACAACCAAAAATCTAATTTAATCCTCCGTAAGTAATAAGAACAATATTTATTGTTGCAAAATCAGTGTCAATCATATCCTGTGGAATTTCATTGGCGCGCCATGCTCAGGATGTACAGTAATAACTGTGTAAGGGGCATGCTGGTACTTATCTGACAGCTCAAATTTGAAATGCTGAAGGATCATACTCAATCCCATTTTAGCCTCAAGAAGTGCGAAATTCTGCCCAATGCAGATGCGTGGGCCCCACCCAAAGGGAAAAAAGGCTAACTGTCCATCCTTTGTTGCCTTTGAGATGCCTTCAGCAAACCGTGTTGGTTTAAACTCGGTTGCATCAGGACCCCATATCTCAGGGTCATGGTGGATGAACAGTACTGGCAATCCGAGAAGCACGCCAGGTGGAATGGTTAGATCACCAACTTGCATGGTTTTGTAAGTTTGACGAGTAAGCATAACCACTGGAGTGTACAGGCGTAGCACCTCGTACAGTATCATGGTCACCTAAAAAAAAATTTAGGAATATGATATAATAAAATGTGATATGTGAGGTGAGATTTTGGACGAACTTGCATAATTAACATATATAGGAGCTTCCATCCTGATCTCATGGAAATCCAAATCAGTGAAGCTTTAGGCTACCACCTTAATCTAGCTCTCTGCATCCACATAAAAATAAGTCTAATTTTTAGTCAATGACTCACAATTTTTAGTCGGTTCAAGCCATCAAAATCTGGCTTTTCCATTCCAAAATGTTGCAAGACCTCCTCACGCGCCATCTCTTGCCACTCAGGATGCATGCTCAACACAACCATAGTCCATGTCAGCAGCACTGATGTTGACTCCTGCCCGGCAAAATAAAAGAGTTTGCACTCTTCTATCACGTCACGCGTTGACATGGCTAGACTTGAGTCTGATTTCCTATTTTGTCCCATTTCCCTCATGTTTGACTCCAACAATATTCCAAGCAGGTCGTCTTTTGTGGCCTCCCCATTTCGGATGGCCTTCTCCCTTTTTGTAATTATGCCCATGAGAAGTGTTCCAGTCTCTCTTGAGATCTGCTTCATCCTCTTATTGTTTTCAGTTGGCAGGTACCTGTGATACTAGTGAATGAGACCTAATATCATTTTATGATTCTTGAATAGAAAGTTGCCAAGAACCCCAGAGTTCTGGATCAAGCCTGTGATACCGGAACTCTAAAAAAGAGAAACATATCTAGTTGTTAGCCCCTTTTTTCCATTTCCCCCTTTTTCTGATCTCAAACATAATTAGTATTAACCTGGTTACAGCATACTGTTTTATTATCTCAAGAATGTTAAGGATTAGACAAATAGCATAGGAAACATACCTGGTGAAAGAAAAATGTATAATGACCAACTAACACACTTTAGTTGCTCTTTATCACAATCATCGAACTAATCACAAAATTACAAAAATTATGTCGCAAACAGAACTAAAACATTAATGGAAGAAACTTGTACCAGCTGAAAGGGACAAAAATAGTGGGAACAACTTTGATGACACGCTCAGCGAGCTCACTTTGTAGCTGGAAAATGCGTCTCCCTTCCTGGTAACTACTACCAAATGCTGCCCTGGAAATCACATCTCCTGTTAAGTTCTGCATCTCTGGCCAAACATCCAGCTCAAATGACCCATCAAACCCCGCTGAGTTCTTCCATCTGTCAACTAGCTCATCACAACAGGTAGAGAATGCAGGCATCATCCTCTGAGAGGGAAAATGTTTCAGTTGGCTTCTCATTTGTAATTAATGTTATATCAACCATTTTTATAATTCAAAACATCAGAATTCTTTTTCTAAGACTAGGGTTGTTATAGGTGATATCAGTGGCGGATCCAAGAAATTCTTAAGCCTAAGCACAATTATATAACATAACTGAAAAATGAATTTATTCCTTTATATTTTGCTCAACCCAACTAAGAAGTCTGGACACCATATAATATTATATGTTAATATTTATAGTTCAACGTCAGAAAATTCAAAGGAAAATAATACATTTGAAAAATCAAGTCTTGACAATAACCTTGGCTTGCCCCACTATAGATCCGCCCTTGGTTGGCATAGTGAATCTGAATGGTTGCTTTAAAAAGTTGCACTTCTCTCATTATCATGAGACGATGCTAACACTAATTATTAATTAACATGCCTCATACATACTAGTTGATAAGGAATGTCTAGCTTTATAGTTTATGGGATGGTATAGTTTACTATTGGTTTTAGTTAACATTTAGGGTCCGTTTGGTAAATTAAGGAATAGCTTTGGAAGAGTGGTAATTTTGGAAGAGTGATAGAATAATATTTTTTTTTGGAAGAGTGGTAGAAGAGTGGTATTCTTGACTATTCGGAAGAGCGAAAATATCGTTTGACAGTTGCTACTCAGAATAGTTAAAATATGAATAATTATGATACTAATGATGATGATGATAATAATAATAATAGTAAAATAATAATCATAATAGTAAGATAATAATAATAATAAAGTAATAAAAAATAATCATAATAAATAATAATATTATAATAGTAATATAATTATAATAGTAATATAATAAAAATATAAACTTAATCATAATATAGTAATATAATAATAAAAAATTATAATTACAATCATAATTATAATAATATAATAATAATAAGTAATCATAATTTTAATAATATAATCATAATATAATAATCATAATCATAATCATGATAATAATTATTATAGTCATAATCATTATAATATAATCATAATCATAATCATAATAATATAATAATAAAAATATAATCATAATCATAAAAATAATTATAAATAATTATAATTAAAATAATATAATAATAAATTAATCATCACTATAATCAACATATAATAATATAATACAACATAATAAAATAATCATAATCATCATAATATAATATTAAATAATCTTCATCATAATAAGATAATAATAAAATAATTAAATTTATATTCATAATATAATAATATAATATTAAAATTATATTATTTATTAATAATAATAAATAATATAATAATACTAATGGTAACGATAATATAATAACAATAATGATAATAATAATTTAATAACAATAATAATAATCATAATATTAATATAATAATAAATTATAATTATAAATATAATATAATAATATAATAATACTAAATCTTAATCATAATCATAATATAATAATATAATACATCATAATCAAATAATAATCGCTATTCCGACGAGAGCTAATCCGGTATTCCATCTATAAGTTGGTATACCGGATTAGCACTATTCTGCACTCTTCTACTTAGTCTAAAATTCGTTTGGCAAATTAATTCGTCGAAATAGCTATTCTATTCCAACTTTTAGCTATTCCATTGAGTGCCAAACACTCCCTTAATTAATTAACGTGGGAGAAACAAAATGGCCTAGAGCACTTTAGTACACTTCTTAGGAGTACTACCAATTTGGTGCATATTTTATAGAACCCATTATTAGTCACCTACAGTAATGGTTAAGAGCAAACAAATGCTTTCAGAGGCACTGATATTAGCCACCAAACATCGCCCCTATTTTAGTTCACAAGTTGGTTGAAAAAAAGAATTTTCTATCATCGTGGTAGCAAATTTTGTCTTATATACATGGGAATATGCAGCCAGTGCCAAAGCACCTAGTTGATAAGGAAAGGATTTAGTTTCCTAGCTAATTTATAGTATAAATCGAAAATTACCTTTAACTTCTCTACATGGAAGGCAGGGTTGAGAATTCTTCTGTGTTTAGCCCATTTCTCCCCTTCATATTTCACAACACCATCAGCTAACAACTTTCGGAATCGGCTTACTTTTTGTTTCTGGAAGTGGCCAAATTTATTGGACATGATGTCTCTCACTGATTCTGGATCCCGGATGGTAACTCTTGGTAAGGGGCCAAACCAAGTAAAGGACTGCTTGCCTGTATTATGTAAGAGTAAAAATCAACAGGTGAAAGCATCAATTAATGATTATACCAATGATATTATACTATTCATTGGTGTTGAACTTCTATTAGGATATCACAATTTCAAGGGCTAATCTGATAACTTTGAATTGTTAGAGTACCATAGAGAAAAAATGCATTGTAATGAAAAAAACAAGGACATGAATCAGCAAAAACTAGTAGGAAAAAAAATGAAAAATGGTTCATTGTTATCAGCTTATTGAGTAATTCATTCATCAAAACTAAAATCGCAAGGTTTCTGACCAAGTTCTTTCATGGTGCGATGTAACAGGGGAGCAACACGAGGGGTAATATCGTGCGAAAGTGGCATAGGCTTGGCGCGTGCTTCTTTGTTGAGCCGGCCGTTCTCCTTCAGATCACCAGAAAGGGGCCGGTATACGGTACCGCCGAGCCCTTGCTTTCGGAGCGCTCTTTCCAGACGCTTCGGCCTTAGCCATGCCCATTCAAGTGCCCGAGCTGCTCCCCATAGGAGAAGCAAGGAGAAAGCTCCTATGAACAAAGTCCATGGGTTTGCTTTCAACTGGGAAATTATCCCTTGCATGTTTAATGTTTTAACAGTGGGGTGTTTCACTGAGGTTGTATTAATTCTTTTTCTGTTCTGTTTCTGTTGTATTATCACTGGAAGAGGGATTTTATAGTGTGTGTTTTTTTAGGGTATATGCAATTAAAGTTTTAAAAAGGGGGGGCTTGGCATACAAGGTATGTTGAAATGGTCAACAAAAGATTGCGATGTTGAGGCAGAGGTATTGAATAGACATCTGGAACAGAGCAAACCAGAATAAGTATATTCCAGTGTTATTAACTTGTTATCCATACGAAATGTACACGTAATTCGGGTAGTGAGAGATAAAAAAATGGCAATTGGCAGCCACCCCTTCAAAACATCAGAGAGGAGAGAGAGGGATAATTGTGGCCACCGCATGGTGTGATCGAATTAAAAATCTAAATGTTGTGTGAGTGTGACGCCAGCACTTCAGTAAGCTTTCTTGTCGTATGTCGGGTTCTCGATGGGATCAAAATATTTGGATCCAGAGTTTAGAAAGCTTTTTGACTTTTTTGACAGTAAAAAATGGGATTTTTTTTTGTGGATGGGATTAATGGACGGATAAATTTACAATGATTAATTTGATGGTTTCGATAATATTTTTTATAAATTTAATATTTTCTAAAAAAATAAAATATGTTGTTAAACTTAGAGTCCGTCTATTTGATAGTTTCGATAATATTTTTTATATTTTTTAATATTTTCTAAAAATAGATATATTATTATTTCTTCCATAAGCATTTTAGCCAAAATATTTATGGTCAAATTTTAATATTTGTTGTCCAAAATGTTAATCTAGATAGCTAAAGACATCAAAATATATAACATATCAATTTTAGAATTTTGTAATAATATTTTTAATGATTTTTTTAAAATGATCCATTTTTACATACAAATATTAGTATCTTCTATTATTTCTAAGATAATATTTCAAAAATTATTAATAGTAGTAATAAAATTCTAAAAATGATAAAGATTAGTATATAAAAACTTATACAAAGATTTTTTGAGCTATCTAAATAAATATTTTAAAAATCTGATTTTAAAATTTAAACAAAGAATTTTGACTAAAGTGCTTATGAATGAACAATAGATAAACTCATTATATTTATAGACTTATTGGTATCAAATTTCTTATTATTAAATATTATTATATATTCCAAAAGGAATTATGAAGTCTGAACCAGAAAAAATTAAGTCTTCTAATGAACGATAAACTTGAGTCGATGTAAAATATTTTTATGTGTATATATTAGTAGTTAGAAGCGAAAAAGCGAGTCAAAGCGCAAATGATTGAAATTATCTGAGATGCAAAATACACCAAAAAAACACGTGCCTAATTATTCTAACCTGTATAATTATATTTGATATAATTAGTATAATAAAATGCTTGATAAAAAATAAATCAATAATAAAAATATTTATCAATAATTTTATTTCTTATTTTTAAATAATATATAATATCTTAGAATACAACAATATATGTAATGTACTTGAATTTCATTTCAACTAAAGCAAAATATACAATTGAAAGCTTGTATTGTAATTTATTTTTATAAATATTTAATATCAAAATATCAAAAGAACATAAGTAAACTTCGATTATATTTCACTACAACAACGGTTATTGTATTAAATGTGTTAAGAATTATGTACGTCGGTGGTGGGATTAATTCTCGTACTCAATTTCACTCGATAATTAATTACCAAAGCAATTATATGATATGTTGCACGGGTGCAGGTGCGAGTATCGTATCCGATACGGTGCAGGTGCGGCGATACGAAAAATTTAAAAAACTTCGGATAAAGGTGCAGCTATATATAATAAATTATTATATAAAAATATAAATAAATATTGTTGGGAAGAAATTATTATATTCTATTGATATATAAATAACTAAAATGTTATAGAAAAACAAAGGACATGATATAAATTTCACTCAGGGACGTATCGGGGGAGTATCAAAGGAGTATCGGGGCATTTCAACGAGTATCAAGAGCATATTCTTGACTGAATCCACCAAAATACCTTGAAAAAATATCATGGATGTATCGGGGGCATATCGGAGCGTATCGGAACGTATCGGAAAATATCAAAGTTGTCAGAATACTCCGATACTCCAGTTGGAGTATCGTGTGCGTATCGCACGCGAATCGCACCCGCACCCGTATCGAATACGTATCCGATACGAGATACGTTGCTATTTTCCGAATCCGGGCAACACAGATTATATTTATTTGATAAAAGAACACAATTTAAAGTATACATGAAGAAATTACTGAGAACTAATAACATACTATGACTTGTGAAATTTAAACTTCAGACTAATATAACGAATTATTGGAAAAGATACCAACCAAATATCAGAATTGCTCAATTGCACCTAAATGTGTTCTTTAAATAGGGGGACTGACATGCCACTTGTGATTCTAAAGAAATATTACAAACTAAATAATTTGGCCAACAGCGGCGTTTCTTTATTTTATATTTTTATATTATATATACGGGCAGCCCAAATTGTCGTTTGGTACTTTGTTGTCTGCCCAATTTACAGCCCGTAGACAAGTTCAATTAAATCATGCCCGCTCTTGAGATTTACGGTCAGATAAAGACCTTCTCCGATTCTTTGATTTTATTCCTTAACTTTTTCAAATCCGAATCACAAGTTTACTTCAAATCGGTAAAAATGGACCAAATTAATTTTCCTACGAAAACTGCTAAAAAAAGGAGCCATTTATGAAATTATAAACCATCTTGCCTCAGATCGATTCCACGTCACGGCTCCAAATCTCCTGTTATTCTTGAAAAAGAATAGGATCATGTTATTTATTCTAAAAAAATAGAAAAAAAATCTGAAAAATAGGAAAAAGTTTATAAATATGTTCTTTTACTTATAGATTGATAATATGTTAAATTTCATATAATTTCATTAACGTTTGATAGTCCATCAAAGACCGTTAATTTAACCGTTACAAATATTAGTGAAATATCGTTAAATTTGATAATCTTTGATGAAATATCAAACATTAATGAAATTACATAAAATTTAACGGGCTATCAATCTACAAATATAAAAACATATCTATACATTTTTTTTTCTATTTTTCGGATTATTTATTTATTTTTTGAAATAAATAACATGACCTTATTCTTCTCCCAGAATAAACAGCAGATTTGGAGCCACTCCAAATTGGTCTATTGAACTGGGAATAAGCTGATTGTCCAAAACCATAGGTTTAGGGGTGAGATCAGTACGCTTATAAATTATAATAAGTAGATAATTTAGGGTATGTTTGGATCGTGCGTAAGAATAGAGGAATTGAGAATAGTAAGTGAGGATAGTGAAAAAATAGTGATTTTTCGGTTAGCGCGAGCATAAAAATGTGATGCTATTCTGAATGATAGGAATGCTGTTTGGATTGTTTGTTTGAAATAGTAATGAAGAATTAAGAAGAACAACAGTTATTCCATCTCCTCCTTGAAATAGAAGAACAACAGCTATTCTCACTGTTCCGGAACAATAAATTTACGTTTAGTTGTACCATTACTTTTTCTATTCCGAGAACAACGGTTATTCCAATGTTCTTATGCCATCCAAACATACCTTTATTGGTTACCATATTGAGAAATCATGCGTTGCGTGTAAGGTGATACACGAGGGATGATGTCATGACTAGAGGTTTGAAATGGACCAGACCGGACCGGACCGTGGCCGGACCGTGGACCGTCCCGTGCCCTACCACAGTCCGGTCCAACGGTGGGTCGGTCCTCCCTTCACCCGAAAATGGACCGTGCCAACTCGTCCCGTGCCGACCCGTGGACCGGACCGAACCGAACCGTGGACCGGACCGTTCCGATCGGACCACCGTTATTAATAAATTTATTTTTCAACTTTTATTATTTTTTATAATTTTCTGAAATATTATTTTTCAACTTTTATTATTTTCTGAAATATTATTTAATAATTATTTTCTAAAATAATATTTATCACTCTAATTCGAATAATTCGTTTGATTTTGAAATATTATTATCTAAAAATAATAATTCTGAAATATTATTTAAAAATCAACTTTTATAATTATTATAATTTTTTTAATACTATTAGATTTTTAAATAATTAAAAATAATAATTTGAATTAGTTAAAAATTATTATTAAAAATATGATAAATTATTATTTTTTCCAATTTATAAAAAAAAAATTCGGACCGGACCGGACCGTGGACCGTCCCGTGGGGTCCGGCCCCCGGGGGCCAACGGTGGGACGGGTTCGGTTTTTTCGAATTTGGACCGCGTAGGACCGGATCGTGTGAACCGTGAACCGTGTGGGACCGTGGACCGTCCAGGTTTGGACCGGACCGACCCAGACCAGACCGTCTTCAAAACTCTAGTCATGACACAACGACTTGGGCTTGCTCAATGCCTCTTTCTCTAGCTCCAACATTTGCTTCACATCACCGAAAGGAAACCTATAGGGGATCCCCTTCAACCCTTTTGCCGGAGGGCGGAGGGCCTTCTCCACCTTTTTGGTTTTAACTAGGGGTGTCAATTATCGACCCGATCGATTCGAACCCGACATGATCCGAAGATAAATGGGTCGGGTCGAGTCGGATCGGGTCGGGTTCGGGTCCGGTTATATTATTTTATTATTATTTTTGACTTGACTCAAACCCGATCCGATTAAATTTGGGTCAAAAAATCTTGACCCATACCCGACCTGACCCGACTCGTGTAAAATAATTAAATATTTATTAAATATTCATATATAATTTTAAGCAATAAAATATTAATTAATTTATAATCAATCTTAATTAGTGTATATTTAAATTTTAATTAGTACTAAATCACAAAAATACTTTAAAAAATATAATTAATTGGGTCGTGTCGGGTTGACCAGAACCCGACCCGATCCGATTCGGATCAAAAAAATTGAACCCATACCCGACCCATTTATTTTTGGATCGTGTCGGATCGGATAAAAAATTAAAACCCCTAGTCTCAACCAAGATCTCTCCAAAAATCTTATGGCGCATAATCCCACTAACAAGGCAAAACCTAAGTACAAAAACGAAATCTCCATTGATTATTTTTAGTTATAATTTTGGTTCTTTGAAGGTTGTTGTCAGTGGTATTATATAGACAGCCAAAAGTTGAGGGATATTTCTCTAGTGGAAATGCCAGTGGATTATGCATTTTATAATGATTTACTACAATCAAAGATTTAGTTTGGTGAGATAAAGTTAAAGTGTCAATTACTTTTTTACTTTTGACACATTTAGCGTTACTACTGTATTTGGTAATTAATATAGTATATAAAAATATAATACTTTTATTTAATATTATTTTATGTACCTAATTCGTTACTACCAAACACCGACGTTTCAAAAAGTGATTTAATATTTATTTGACTCTAACTTTGTTTGTCAGAAATGCAAAGTGAGTTTCAAAATGAATTGGAAAGGTTTCTTTATGTGTCATAAGTGTGTAAAGTAGTAAATGTAGAAGAAAAAAGGTCGGGTCTATTTCAAAAATAAAAATAAAAGAAGGGAAGAAAAAAACATGAAAGTTAAAGCAGTAATTGGGTTTATTTCACCAAGGAATGACATAAATGTATACATCTCTTCCATGCATAAAGTGGCTAATATAATTATATATGCATAGTGGTGGAGTCACGTTTGGGCACGTTTGGACGGAGGAAGCCACTGCAGATTTTTTTTTTATTTTAGTAAATAAAATAAATAAATATAGCAAATTGGCCACCTCTCTCCTCACTTTTGCATTTATAGCAAGATCCGAGTTTAAAACTCGGGTCCCGGTTTTTTTTTACACAGAAATAAAAAAAAAACACGGACCCCGAGTTTGAAACTCGGGTCCGGTTATTTTTTTTATTTTTTTTTTATTTTTACGTTTTCAAAATTATTAAGTTAGTTAGTTATTATGTTATATGAAATTAATTATGTTATGTAAATTATTATTATGTGATATGAAATTATATTGGATAAATGATTATTATGTTATATAAAAATTATTATTATTTTTCTGTTGTTAATGATTTAAAAATTGTTATGGTAATGTAAAAAAATGATATAAAGTCGATATAAAGAACAGTCGATGTAAAAATATATATAAGAACAATCTAAAAAAGTCGATACAAACAATAGTCTAAAAAAATACATCAACGCCTACGAAACATCCTCCGAATGAGAGACGGACTATACGTGTCTCACGGCCGAATTTCACGGCGAGGATGCTCGTGTCTTGCGTCCGAATGTATGTGCGTCTCGGGCACTCGGGTGGACGGACCAGGAGTGTCGTACGATGACGCGCGCGGAGCATCATATTGGGTACCGGAGGTCCCAAGACCCGGATCGAGACTCATCTGACTCATGAGCTGAGAGTACGACATGAAATCTCCCTGAAAAAAGTCGAACTCATCAGTTGTCAGCTCCGGCCCCGGGTCAGGTGTGCCGCTGATCGGACGGTCATCGGCAGAGATATCGATATCCTCAGGATCCGTCGAAAGACCTGTACGAGTAAATTACACATATTAACATGAATTAAATTATCAAAAATCAGTTAAAGTAAAAATACACACAAGTTAAAATTAAAAATTTTAAATATTAACCTGCAGAAGCAAGCATCGAAGTGAAAATATGTGGATGACCTAAATCACCCATCAAATGTTTTATCTCGCGTAATTCATGCTTGCCAAACGCTGCATGCCCGGGCTTCGTAAGCCAATCAATGGCGGTGGATGTATTCTTCACCAAACGGAACATCTGCATATATAATTTTTTTATTCTATAGCGCTAGTTATGTGAAGAGTTTAATTAATAAAAAAATAGATTGGTTAAATGCTAACCGCTCGGGCACTCTGGTGTGAATGTGGTACGTACGATAACTCATCCACAGGCTCCTCGGGGTGCGGTAACGGTTGACTCAAGTGCTCATCAGTGTTCATGCCATACCATATTGTAGTCATCCCTCTCTTGTAGTACCACATGCTAAAATTATAAAGTATATATTTTTTTCCATATTATACGATAAAGAATACTTACATCGGTTCTGGGCCTCTGCGACCTATGTTTATTTTCGGGCACGACAAGCAGTTGCGGATACTCCATTTTTCACTACAATTATTTTGAAAAATTATAATTTTTGTATAATTTGGAATAGCTCGGTATAATTTGGTATAATTGAACAATTTCACATAATTAACCAATGTACATATAATTAACAGTATTTGACCAAATTTAATCTAACAAATTTAAAATAATTAGCCTCATTAGTGTTAATACACAATTAAACTAATTACAATAACATATTTCAAAATTAACACAAAAAATCAACACAAATCAACTAAATCAAACTATATTAACTATATTTCAATTATCACTATAATTATACTAATTAAATCTATCAAAATTGCTAATTTTGATAAATTCGGATTTAAATTTAAAATCAAAATTTACCTTCGAAATGACGATCAAACTGACGAATCGATGGGTTTTTCCGACTCTCCTTCTAACGATAAAAAGTTTTGCGCTAACAGTTTATAAATTGGAGCAAAAATGAATTAGATCTAAAAAATTGGGGGAAAAAATTCATATTTTTGGAAGAGAGGAGAAGGGAGGGGAGAGAGATTCGGTGTAAAATGAACTGGGCCAGCTGGACCTGATTTTGAAACTCGGGTCGTTTTTTTTTTTTACGTTTCCAAAAAAAAAAAAAAAAAAACGGACCCGAGTTTCAAACTCGGGTCTGGCTATAAATGCAAAAGTGAGGAGAAAGATGATCAATTTGCTATATTTATTTATTTTATTTACTAAAATAAAAAAAATCTGAAGCAACTGACTCCTCCTTCCCCCTGAATTTTTTTTTAAAAAAAAAAAAGACTTACGGTTCAAATTTTTCTTCAGAAATATATCTAACAAAAAAAATAAAAATATGTCCTATCCTAAAAATATTTTTAAAAATATACCTCTAAAATTATATTTCTATTATAAAAATAATAAAAATATAATTATTTTTTAAAATAATTATAATATTATACTTATAAAAAAAATTACCCCCTACCTTGAAGGCTGGCTCCGACCCCGTATACGCGACACGGACTTTTAATTCTGTTTCCTCTTTTCTGGGCATTGCTGGCGGTTGTTCAAAACCTGAATCTTTTTTCCGGTTTTCAGGTGTTGGATCAACCAGCTGCCCGTTAGTAATTATAGGGTTTAATTTGGAAAAGGTAACGAATTTTTTGGTCATTTAATTCAAACAAAAACGAATAAATAGAAACGCATGGGAAGCCTTTATAAGTTGGTCTTTCTATCCCAGAAGAAGACAGCCCAACCGGATGTGAAGCCCTTTACATGTAGCCCTTTACAAGCTAAATTTTGTCAAGGACTTGTTCATAGCCGAAAATAATTAAAGAATACATACACAAAACCGGAGTCTTTCTGCAGTGCCTTCTATTATAGTTCAGTATTTCTCATATATTATTTCTATATAGAAAACCAGTATATTACAGTCAACAACACAAAAAAGAAAAAAAATATCAGCATCGACGAATAATGATCTGAGCTCCATATTGCGGCTGCATCGTTACTGACTCATAAGGTGCATGAGCATATACCGGAGATAGCTCAAACCGGAAATGCTGAAGAATCTTAACCAAGCACAGTTTAGCCTGAAGCATTGTGAAGTTCTGACCAATGCAAACCCGAGGACCTGCACCGAAGGGGAGGAAGCACCTTGGACCGATGCCTTTGAAATCCCCCCTGCAAACCTCTCTGGATTGAACTCGTTTGCATCGGGTCCCCAGAATTCTGGGTCACGATGCAAGAAGATTAAAGGGAGCACAAAGTGCACTCCTGGTGGATATGTGATTTCCTGTATCTTTACCTCAGCAGCCCCTCTTCGCTCCATAATAGTTTGAGGAGGATATAGGCACAAAACCTCGTTTATTATCATTGTCACCTACATCGTTTAGGAAATAGTGCTTATGTTTAGGCCTAACAAGAATAAATTCTCATCATGTTGATGCTTAAATCCCATTATTACTATCACTGATTTTTTTTTGTATACATTTGAGATCTCTGATCTCTATGTTTTGGGATTGAATTTCATTTCCAGCCTATCCCAATTTATTTGAGATTAAAGATTTTGTTGTTATTGTTGTTATTTATTGTTGATGCTTAAATCCTTATATGACAAATAAAATTTCACACTTACAGTCTTTAGACGATTCAGTCCATCATAATCTGGCTTCAATTTTCCAAACAGATTTGAAACCTCTTCCCTTGCTTGCTCCTGCCACTCTGAATGCATGCTCAGCAGAATCATTGCCCAAGTCAGGGCAGCTGTAGTTGTCTCATGCCCAGCAATGTAAAATAACTTGCATTCATCAATTACATCGTTTGTTGTCATGGCATTATTTACACCCCCTTCTCGGGTATCATGAATATTAGACTCTAAAAGAATGCCAAGTAGATCATTGCTCGTAGCCTCCCCTTTCCCGATGGCATTCTCTCTTTGTTCAATCATATCTCTGAGAATTGCTTCCACCTCACAGTTTATTGTTTTCATCCGCCTGTTCGTTTTAGTTGGAAGATAACTTGCAAAAAGTAAATCATGATTTTCAGTATGCAAAATCCAAGACAAGTTATTAATTTATTTAATTTTTGGTTAACAATTGAGGCATATATATTTCTGTATGCTGTTCTTTATCAATTGTATTAGATTTGTCATCTATTGTTTTTAGTTTTCTACTATGATATCAACTATGCTATTAAGAACAAAAGATGTATACATTAGAAGTATGACAAATAATTACTTATAAAAAGGGATGTAAATTTTTTTAGTTGCTTCCACAACCAACTCGCATAACTCCTGTTGAAGTTCGAATATGCGGCGACCCTCTTCAAAGCTACTACCGAATGCAGTCCTTGAGATGACATCTGCAGCAAAGGCTTTGAGCTCTGGCAAAACATCCAGCTCAGTGAATTCTTTGGAATCAATGAGCTTATCCCATTTGCTTATTAGTTCATCACAGCTTGCAGAGAATGCAGGTAGCATGAGCTAGTGTCACATAATTAAAAATGTTACACATTAATTATAGGCAGAGCTCGGTGATTTTTATTAGTTTGTAATTCGTCCCCCCCCCCCCCCCCCCCAACCCAAAGCTTAAAACACCCCAATAAGAAAATAATAGTGATACAGTACTGTTGTGCCCTCTATTTCGACTACTTCTACTTACACACAGGCCCCATAATTTTAGCTTTTTAGGGGATACATTTGTCATAAATAGTTAGAGCACTTGGAGCCCCTTAGGAGCATTTCCCAAAAAAAAGAGAACCATAGATTGTCCAGGACAAAAAAAAATTCAATTTCTGTTAGAGTTTTTACCTTCAACTTTTCGAGATAAAATGCAGGATTTATTATTCTGCGGTGTTTGATCCATTTCTCTCCTTCATGTGCTACAAGACCAGTTACACGTAGTTTAGCCGGCCCATCATCCACCTTAGGCCTCAAAAATATGCTTTGCATCTTGGTGAGCACATATTCACACTTTCTGGATCATTTAAAATCACAGCTGGCTCTTGTTCAAACCAGGTGAAAGGTATCTTACCTAATAAGAACAACAGATGTTAAATTTTGAAATTGATAAAAAAAATCATTAATTATTCACTGGAGAAATCATCATTCCAATTCAGAGGCAAATATACATTATTTGGTCCAGTAGTTGGACCAATTCTCAGTTTCTCCCACTCAAGTTAACTGGGATTTGATAAATTAAGCATCCAATAAATGATAAAAATAAAATGAAACTATGGAAACAGGACCCAACAGGTTAAGGAATTAATGAGGTCAGGAACGTTTGTAGTATCTTAATTGGGATAATTAATATAGTTACCGTGCTGAGACATTATGCGCTGAATGTAAGGTGCGACAGCGACGCGCGGAATGATATCATGAGACAATGGGATAGGCTTCTCCAATGCCTCTTTCCGTAGCTGCAAGAACTGCATCACATCACCGAAATGAAACCTATAAGGGGTCCCCTTCAGCCCTTGCGCCCGAAGAGCGTGCTCAAGCCTTTTCGGTTGCAACCAAAATCTTTCCAATAATCTTACCACCCATAATAGTCTTCTATGAGTTTAACTCAAAAAACATATCAAATTATTTTTAAATTTTAATTTATTATGCTCATTAACTCGCTGCCTGTGTGAACTAGTTTCTGCACAGTCTGTCCCAAACCCGAATAAAGGAGGAGGGTTGTGGTGGGTGTGGCGAGCCCTGCACTAAAATAGCCAATCTTTATGGAAATGAAACCCAGTCAATTTTCGTTGGGGCGTCACCCTCTTAGCGACGCGCCATATTGGAACCCGGATACGATGATAAGAGAACAAGGACCGGGTTGTCACCGCCTTAGTGGCGCGCCATATTGAAACCCGAATATGATGACAAGTGAGCGAGGGCCGGATCGTCATCACCTTAGTGACGCGCTGCATCAGCGTCCGGATGTAGTGTCAAATTAACAAGGGTCTTCGCACTTGACTCGACGAGTGCGAGGGGCAAGGAAGCTAGTCGGGGAAAGTAGGATTCGTTTAGGTAGTTGGAATGTAGGGTCCTTAACAGATAAGCTAAGAGAGTTAGTTGATACTGCGATTAGGAGACGCGTTAATATCTTATGTGTTCAGGAGACTAAATGGACGGGTCAGAAGGCTAAGGAGGTGGAGAATACATGCTTTAAACTGTGGTACACGGGAAAAGAATGAAGTAGAAATGGTGTAGGTATCTTAATTGATAAGAGCCTCAAGAATGATGTTGTCGTAGTTAGGAGACAATGGGACAGGATCATCATGATCAAATTGATTTTTGGAGATTTGGTCTTGAACGTCATCAGTGCGTATGCCCCACAAGTAGGTTTGAGCGATGATGTCAAGAGACGATTCTAGGAAGACTTAGAGGACATGGTTAGAGGAGTGCCTAACAGTGAAAAACTCTTCATTGGAGGTGATCTTAATGGTCATGTTGGCACAGTTAGAGGGGGGTTTGAGAGGGTACATGGGGGTTTTGGGTATGACGAACATAATCAAGAGGGAGAAGACATATTGAACTTCGCTATAGCTTATGACCTCATGGTAGCGAACACCTTCTTTAGAAAGAAAAAAATCACATTTAATTACTTTCAGCAGTGGTCAACACTCGAGCCAGATCAATTTTGTCCTGACTAGAAGGGAGGAGAGACCAAACTGCATGGATTGTAAGGTTATACCTGGCGAGTGTGTTGTCACACAACACAAACTTTTGGTGGCTGATTTTTATTTTCAGGTATGCGTTCGACGAGATAGAGGTATGAAAATAACGAGAACGAGGTGGTGGAAGCTCAAAGGGGACGTTTCTCAGGTGTTTAAGAATAGAGTTATTGCAGAAGGATCGTGGAACGAAGGTGAGGATGTGGATAATATGTGGAAGAAGATGACGACTCACATTCAGAATGTGGCTATAGAGGTGTTTGAAGTAACTAGAGGAAATAAACGTGAACCTAAAGACACTTGGTGGTGGAATGATGAAGTACAAAAGGCTATCAATGAGAAAAAAGAATGTTACAAACGTTTACATCACAACAAGAGTGATGAAAATATACAGAAGTACAAAGAAGCTAGAAGAAACGCAAAGAAAGCTGTGAGCGAAGCAAGAGATCAGGTATACACGGAGGTGTATCGAAAATTAGATACGAAAGATGACGAAAATGATGTCTACAAGATGGCTAAACTTTGAGAAAGGAAGATAAGAGACTTCCACCAAGTTAAATGTATTAAGGATGAGACTGATAGACTTTTGGTGAAAGATGAGGAGATTAAGAACAGGTGGAGAGCATACTTCGACAAGCTATTGAACGACGAGAGTGAGAAAACCGTGATCGAGTTGGACGACTCAATTGACACCAATAGGCGATTTGTTCGGAGAATTCAAGAGTCTGAGGTGAAAGAAGCTTTAAAAAAGATGAAAACATGTAAGGCGTTAGGACCGGATGACATCCCGATTGAGGTATGGAGATGTCTTGGAGATATAGCAATAGTGTGGCTCACTAAACTATTTAATACCATTTTTCGGTCCAATAAGATGCCTGATGAGTGAATAAAAAGTATATTAGTACCAATCTTCAAGAATAAAGGAGATATTCAAAGTTGTACTAATTATAGAGGAATTAAGCTCATGAGTCATACCATGAAGCTTTGGGAGAGAGTGATCGAGCACCATTTAAGAAAACTGATAACTGTCTCTAAAAATCAGTTTGGTTTTATGCCTGGGAGGTCCACTATGGAGGCTATTTTCTTGATAAGACAACTTATGGAGAGACATCGAGAACAGAAGAATGACCTACATATGATATTTATTGATTTAGAGAAAGCGTATGATAAAATTCCGAGAAATATTATGTGGTGGGCGCTCAAAATGAAACTAGTCCCAACAAAGTACGTTACCCTTATTAAGGATATGTACACAAATGCTGTGACTTGTGTCAGAGCATGTGATGGCGAGTCCGATACATTTTCTATTAAGATAGGATTACATCAATGGTCAGCATTGAGTCCATATATCTTCACTTTAGTGATGGATGAGATCACAAAAGACATACAAGAAGATATTCCTTGGTGTATGCTCTTTGCTGATGATGTGGTGCTGATTGACGAGAGCAGAATTGGAGTCAATCAGAAACTAGAGTTGTGGAGACAAACTTTAGAATCGAAAGGTTTTAGACTTATTAGGACAAAAACTGAATATATGAGGTGTCAGTTCAGCGGAGAAAACTTAGATGACGGAGATGTTAGTTTGGATGAATGCGTAGTACCCATGAATGACACATTTTGGTATTTGGGATCGATGTTGCAGAGTGAAGGAGAGATCGATGAAGATGTTAGTCATAGAAAGATCGTTATCAGTGCGTATGGTGTTCTTTGTGACAAGAAGGTCCCAAACAAACTAAAAGGCGAGTTCTACAGGACGGTGATTAGACCCGCGATATTGTATGGCGCAGAATGTTGGGCTACAAAAGGACAACACATCCAGAAGATGAGTGTAGCTGAAATGCGGATGTTGCGTTGGATATGTGGCCACACAAGGAAAAATCGAAACAGAAATGATGATATTAGGGACAAACTTGGGTAGCACCAATTCAAGAGAAGCTAGTCCAACATCGTTTGCGATGGTTTGGTCATATCCAATGCAGGCCTCCTGAAGCATCAGTACGCAGCGGTATTTTAAGTCGTCCTGAAAATACAATAAGAGGAAGAGGTCGACCGAGACTGACATGGGAGGAAGCAATAAAAAGATATTTGAAGGAATGGAATATACCCAAACAACTTGCTTTGGATAGGAGTGCGTGGAAGATAGCGATTCATGTACCTGAACCATGATTTAGGAGTTAGAGTCTAATAGTAGAGTTATAGACTTCATATTCTTACATTTTTTAGGATTTTAGGATTTAGAATTTAGAATTAGGTTTTAAAATAGGATTTTAGGATTTAGAAATAGATTTTATAATAGAGGTTTATTGTACTATTATTATTATTGTTATTATTGCTACTATTATTAGCATATTATCATTATCAATATCATTATCATCTTTATTTATATATTATTATTATTATTATTATATTTATTTATTTTCTTCTTCTTCCATCATATTCATTATTATCACTAATATTTGAGATCTTTGATCTTATGTTTTCCGATTGGGTTTCATTTCTAGCCTACCCCAATTTATTTGGGATTAAAGGCTTTGTTTTTGTTGTAATTTAACATGCTCATTAAATTTTTTATATAAAAATCTTATGCGATACAAAAATTTGAAGTATTTTGAGGTTTTAAATCATGGTTTAATTTTTTTGAAAATTAGCTCTAAAAATATTCAATTTTTGAGCATTATTTTTAAAAATTAAAAACGGTGACTTAAAAAACTCAAAACACTCTAAATTTTTACATCCCACAAGATTTTCATATAAAGAATTTAATGAGCATGATAAATTAAAATTTGATAATGATTTGATATACTTTTTGAGTTAAGCTCACGGTATTTATATATATACTAGCTATATATCCGCGCGTTGCAGCAGACTCTTTTATTTAAACATTAAAATATTATAAGATAAAAAAAATTCACATTTATCTAATATTAAATTATAAATTCACCAAGTTATAGAGAAAATCTATAATAAAGACTATATTTAATATTGGATAAGATTTTTGCACAATATGAGTTAATGATTCATGATTTTTATGGCAAGAAAAGTAAATTATTCTAACATATATTATCACCATTAATTTCTTACCAAATATGTACAAGATTGCTAAATAAAAAAAATAATATTATGGAAATAATAGTATATAAGGGAAAGAAATGGAGAGAAAGAGGGGATCAATGGACGCGATCACATACGTTCGATCAACCAAAAATAAATATTATCCGTCTAATTGAGGGATAAAATGGGTATAATAAAAAATTACCATGACAAAAAATGGACACTCCAATTCTTAGATGCTTTATATAATAGTATATATATATATATATAGGCTGCCACCAGATTGAGTTTCCAAATGAATTGGAGAGTTCTTTTTCCTTTTCTCTGATCACATTCATGCTAGATTTTGTGTTAAGGTAAACGGATGAAAGAAAAAAATACTTGATATTTAAGATACAAAAACTTGCTCAAAGCTTCCCTCCCATCCAAAATTCCAAAGATCATTGACAGTCAACAATTTGATCGGTTGAAAACTTGAAATTGACATTGTAACTTTACATTGTTGTGGACCCTTATGTCAGTAACTAGCAAACGTTCTGTTCCTTAGTATCTGTCATAGAGAATCTGGACCATGCAATTTAGGAATATTAATTGGAATAATTAAGATATGAGACAAAAATTGTCGCAACGAAAACAGTTATGTGCGACTAAGCAACTATAGGAGCAACGGCACAAGTAAATTAGAGGAGGCAAAGTCATTCTAAAACAAGGCTTTTCTTTCTTTTCTTTTTTTTTGAAGGGAGGCCAATTTTTCATTAAATAAGTAAAAGAGTTACGTACTGAGAAGATTCTTTCTTTTCTTTTTTCTTTATCCTCATTTTTTTGTCTCTCTGTAAGTAGTCGTAAACGAAGAATTCTGCACTATAAATAAATACAAAAAATAGAAAAAAATGAAAGATATATTCTTTAATTTACTTATAGATTGATAGTGATTTAAAATTCATACAATTTCGTTTTTGTTTGGCAATTCATCAAAGATCATTAAAATATTATGCAATTAGCAACAATTTCAATTTAACGATCTTTCATGAACAATAAACTAATAATAAAATTACATAAAATTTAAATCATCATCAATCTTTAAGTACAACAATATATTTATAATTTTTTTAATTTTAAAATTATTTTTATATTAATTTAAAGATCCGTTATTAAAATTCTCAAGATATCCATTGTCCAGTGATCCCTTCAGGGATGGAACAAAGGCCTGAGCCAGCTTGGCCTAGGCCTCCCTTAGCCCAGAAAAAAAATATAATTTTCCCTTAAAACTGAAACTCTGGCCCAAGTTCTGACCCTTCCTCTGGCGGTCTGGCCCCTCTTTAACGCTAAAATTATATTTTCCATTTCTCTGTCTCGTCTGATCATGTCTCTTACGCTCCTCGGTTCCTCTGATTCGACAAGATAAGCGGAGTCTCCTGATCGCGCCTCTATCTCTTATGCTCGTCGCTGGTGAGTTTCTTTATCGTTGCCCCCATTTATTTTTATTTTTTGTTTTTGCTATTTTAAAAGGTACCAATTAACAGTAGCATGGGGCTAACATGTAATACTTTGTCAGCTTATTAGAAACGATGATTTTCATCTTCTTCTTTTTTATATTTCTTCACTATGAGACAAATCGATTTCCCATAAAAAATGCACATGACTACTGACTAGTGATTACTACGCATCAAAATGTCCAAAAATATTATGTGTCATTGATTATTTGATTTCATAAGGACTGCTTTTTTTTTTATCCAATTTCATAAGGATTACTCAATTTAGATTAAATTTTGTATCATTGTATGCGCCAGTGGGTTGACATTTATTCAATTTAGATTAAACTTTATATCGTTATGTTTTATTTAATTAATATTTTTTGATAAGTACATTATCAAAATTATTGAATAAGACGTTGTAAGAAATTATAAAGCATATGTATATTTTACTTAAATTTTATAAATCTTGAGAATGTGTCAGATATACAAAGTCCAAAGTATAAATTAAAATAGTTAATTTGAACGTTGTCGGATGAATTGTTATAATTCTTATTTACTCATCATAAAATTTATTTTTAAATTATAAGGATGAAGAAATATTACAAATCTAAGTCAACAAATAATGAAACTGAAAGGAGTTCACATTTATCATTTGGTGGGTGAGTGCTTGCACAAAAGAAAGCACGTGTCGAGTCGAGTCCAAGTGATGTAATTGCTGAATTTGGACTTAGCAAATCAATTGACAACTATGACAAGAAAATTAGAGATGAAATTAGAAGGTCATACTTGTTGAATGATCCAATTCAACCAATTGGTCATAATTTTTTTAGTAAACAATAAGGAGATCATTTTAGGAGTTTTCAAGAATCATGGTTCAAGAAGTTTGATTGGTTAGAATATAGTGTAGAAAATGATTCAACTTATTGTTTTTATTGTTATTTTTTTAAGCAACAAGGAGATTGATTGGTACGCTTTCTATTTAAAAATTTTAAATCATTGTGATTGTAATATGTAGATCCATAACAAAATTGTTAATTCAATTTTGTCTATGTAGGTTATTTTTGATGTTTTGTTTTGACTTCAAGATATGGAGATTAATTTATCGATTAAGTATTTCTTATTTATGTATACATTTGACCTTTAATATAATATTTATTGTGTTAAGCATTTATTTTTATAAAAGTAAAATATTATGATAATCATTACATTTTTTATCATTTAATCATATAACTTAAAGTTAAAATTGATATATACGGCTATTAAATAGCACCCTACAGCTGATTCCGCCATACGATAATCATTAATTTTTTTTATCATTTAATCATATAATTTAAAGTTAAAATTGATATATACGGCTATTAACTAGGGCACACCAACGGCTGATTCCGCCACGATCCCTTCCCAGTTCCCATCACATATCGACTGTTAGGATCACATAAACTGCAGGCCCGGACGTGGTGCACCTTTTTTTTAAGAAAAAGACGCAGAGCACTCGCGAGTAGAGTGTTAAAATAACCTATTCGGGTCAGACCCGAATCCGTGAACATGACTCACCTCGATCTGATCCGTATTTAAACCCGTCAGATTCGTGATTCGTTAGAACCGGCGGGTCTAGCACGGGCGCGGGCAAAAAAAATTGAAAAAAACCCGTGCTAGACCCGATCCGTTTTAGACCCATCCCGACCCGTCCAACCCGTGATAACCCATGTCCGACCCGCCCCCGACCCGACCCGGGAAACTCGGGAATAAAACCCGGGAAGCCCGGGAATCCAACCCGTCCAACCCGACCCACTTTACCCATTAAACCCGACCCACTTTACCCGTTAAACTCGTTGAAATTCAAAAAATTCGACAAAATTTAAAATCGTAATTCAAATTCTTTTTCTATAAATACCACCCTCATTTCATCTCATATCCTCACACAAACAACTTCACTCTATCTCTCTTCTCAATTCTCCAAACCAAACTCTCTCTCGATAATTCGTTAATCGTTAGATATTAGCAATTCTCTAATTTTATTATTATAGTAATTTTGTTACATTATCCAGAAAAAAATAAAAAATATTTATATTAGTGTTATTTAGTTATTATTGTCAATTTAGCATTCGTTATATTATCTATCGTTAATTCGTTTTAAAGTTTCGGGCTTTCGACAATCTTTCGATTTCAACAAAAAAAGGTTAGTTATTAGTATATATTATATATTATAATTAGTATTTTATAATTAGTTTATATTTTTTAGTCATTAGTTTTGTAAATATATATTTCCATTCGTTTCTTTTAATTAGTTTTTATTAGATTCTTATTTTTTTATAATTAGTTGTATTTTTAATTTATAATAATTAGTTCTTTTTTATAGAATATTCTTTAATAATTAATTTTTTAAATAAATATTTATATTTTTTAATTTTTTTCATCATTAGTTTTTTTAATTAGTTTTTTTGTTATATTCTTTATTTTTTTATTACATTCTTTATTTCATTAGTTGTATTTTTAATTTGCAATAATTATTTTTTTATATTTATAACGTTCATTATATTTTTTTAATATTTTCTTAGCAATATCAAATGGCATCTCCCAATCCCTCTCATGCCGAAGAAATGACACATCGATTGAGCGTTGAAATTTTTGATGAAGAAATGCCACGTACTAACCCTTCGAACACATACTATCAACAAAATCATAACCCTCTGCATCCTATTATCTACAAATTCCATCACAACAATATTATCCATCACAACCGCATGTTGATCCTAATTACAACTCGCAAATCACTTCCTTTAGTGCCGAAAAAGGTTCGACCTCATTTCCGTCAAGTTTCCAATATCTGTCAAGTTTTAATCAATATCGTCAAGTTCCGAATATCCCTCAAGTTCTCAATATAATACCGATACAACAACTAGTGGTGAACTTCCACCGCTACATCCAACGAATGCGGGATGTTCTACACCAACACCCGACTCAAGCGTTCCGGAATCTCCGGTCAAATCCGGAGCTGACAAGAGAAGGAAGAGAGCTCCCCCAGCTTATGATGCACTTTGGTGGCGCTATTACGAACAAACTTTAGGTCCCGACAATGTTCTAATCAATGCACGATGTATGGTAAGTAATTGCAAAAGTTCATACAATTATGTAACAAAAAATGATTTAAAGTCAATTTAAAAAAATATGCCGATAAACACATAGCAAAAAATAAAGAACCCTAAGAAAGACCCGATACCCATATGGTAGAAAATTGTTTGAACTCGGACGGTACTAGAACTCTTATCAAATATGACGAAAAAAGAATGTTAAATGAATTTGCTCGATACATAGCGAAAAAAGAACAATCATTAAGTATGATATATTGTACCGATTTTACCCGATTGGTAATTAGAGGTTGTGGACAACCATTATACAAAAGGTTCCATAATAACAAAATAATATCTGGGTTAAAAAAATAATATGTTGAACGAAAAAGTGAATTATTGGTCATATTTGTAGTTGCAACAAATAAAATATCAATTACATATGATATATGGACCGTCGGTAAACATGGTCTTAGTTATAGTTGTGTTACCACCCATTATATTGATCATAATTGGATTTTGCAAAAAAATATGATTAAGTTTTCAAATCATCAATTATCCGCACACCGCACAAATTATGTATCAAGCCATTATAAATGTATTGCAAAACGGGACCCGACGCCGTCGATACCGCCGAAAATGATTTTGGGCGTGGAAAACATGAAAATAGGAGCCGACGCCCTCGGTACCGTCGAAAACGAGTTCGGGCACGCAAAACATGAAAATGGGACCTGACGGCCACAGGACCGCCGAAAACGAGTTCGGGAAAGCAAAACATGAAAATGGGACCCGACGCCCTCGGAACAGCCGAAAACGAGTTCGGGAGCGCAAAACATGAAAACAGGACCCGACGTCATCCGCACCGCCGAAAACGTGTCAGGGAGCGCAAAACATTAAAACGGATCATGACGTCGTCGGTACCGCAGAAAATGAGTTCGGCGCGCAAAACATGAAACGGGACCCGACGCCCTCGGTACCGCTGAAAATGAGTCCGGGCGCGCAAAATATGAAAACGGGACCCGACGCCCTCGCTACCGTCGAAAACAAGTTCGGGAGCGCAAAACATGAAAACGAGACACGACGCCCTCTTACCGCCAAAAATGAGTGTGGGGACGCAAAACATGAAAAAGGACCGACGCCCTCGGAACCGCCGGAAACGAGTCGAGGAGCCAAACATGAAAACAGGACCCAACGTTCTCCGCACCGCCGAAAACGTGTCCGGGAGAGCAAAACATGAAAACCGGACCCGACGCCCTCCGCACAGCCGAAAACGTCTCCAGGAGAGCAAAACATGAAAACCGGACTTGACGCCCTCCGCACAACCGAAAATGTGTCAGGGAGCGCAAAACATGAAAACGGGACCCGATGTCGTCGGTACCATCGAAAATGAGTTCGGACGCGAAAACATGAAAACGGGAGCTGATGCCCTCGGTACCGCCGAAAATAAGTCCGGGCGCGCAACAAATGAAAACGCGACCAGACGCTCTCGGTACCGCCGAAAACGAGTCCGGCGCGCAAAACATGAAAACGGGTTCCGACGCCCTCGGTACCGCGAAAAACGAGTCCGGGAGTGCAAAACATGAAAACGTGAGCGGACGCCCTCGATACCATCGAAAACGAGTCTGGGAGCGCAAAACATGAAAACGGGAGCGGACGCCCTCGGTACCACCGAAAACGAGTACGGATTAGCAAAACATGAGAAAAGAACCCGATGCCCTCAGACCGGCCGAAAATGAGTCTGGGAGCGCAAAACATGATAACGGGACACGACGCCCTCCGCACCGCCGAAAACGTGTCCGGGAGCGCAAAACATGAAAACGGGACCCGACGCCCTCGCACCGCCGAAAATGTCCGGGAGCGCAAAACATGAAAACGGGACCCGACGCCGTCGGAACCACCGAAAACGAGTCCGGGAGCACAAAACATGAAAACGAGACCCGACGCCCTCCGCACCGCCGAAAATGTGTCGAGAGCGAAAACATTAAAACGGGACCCGACGCCGTCGGTACCGCCAAAAATGAGTTTGGGTGTGGAAAACATGAAAATGGGAGCCGACGCCCAAGGTACCGTCGAAAATGAGTCTGGGCGCGCAAAACATGAAAATGGGATCCGACGCTCTCAGAAACGCCGAAAACGAGTCCGGGAGCGTAAAACATAAAACGGGACCCGACGCCATCGCTATCATCGAAAACGAGTCCGGGAGAGCAAAACATGAAAATGAGACCGAAGCCCTCGGTACCGCCGAAAATGAGTGTGGGGACGCAAAACATGAAAACGGGACCCGACGACCTCAGAAACCGCCGGAAACGAGTTCGGGAGCGCCAAACATGAAAATAGGACCGACGCCCTCCGCACCGCCGAAAACGTGTCCGGGAGAGCAAAACACGAAAACCGGACCCGACGCCCTCCGCGTAGTCGAAAACGTGTCCGGAAGCACAAAACATGAAATCGGGACCCGACGCCCTTTGCACCGCCTAAAACGTGTCCGGGAGCGAAAACATGAAAAAGGGATCCGACGCCGTCGGTACCGCCGAAAATGAGTTTGGGCGTGGAAAACATGAAAACGGGAGCCGACGCCCTCGGTACCGTCGAAAACGAGTCCGGGCGCGCAAAACTTGAAAATGGGTCCCGACGACCACGGTACCGCCGAAAAAGAGTTGGAGAAAGCAAACTATGAAAATGGGACCCAACGCCCTCAGAAACGCCAAAAACGAGTCCTAGGAGCGTAAAACATGAAAACAGGACCCGACGCCCTCCGCATCGCCGAAAAACGTGTCCGAGAGCGCAAAACATGAAAACGGATCATGTCGCCGTCGGTACTCGCAGGAAATGAGTTTGTGCGCGCAAAAGATGAAAACAGGTGCCGTCGCCCTCGGTAGCGACGAAAACGAGTCCGGGCGCGCAAAATATGAAAACGGGACTCGACGCCCTCGCTACCGTCGAAAACGATTTCGGGAGCGCAAAACATGAAAACGAGACTCGACGCCCTCGGTACCGCCGAAAACGAGTGTGGGGACGCAAAACATGAAAACGGGACCCGACACCCTCGGAACCGCCGGAAACGAGTCTGGGAGCGCCAAACATGAAAACAGGACTCGACGCCCTCCGCACCGCCGAAAACGTGTCTAGGAGAGCAAAACACGAAAACCGGACCCGACGCCCTCGCGCACAGCCGAAAACGTGTACGAGAGCACAAAACATGAAATCGGGACCCGACGCCCTCTACACCGCCGAAAACGTGTCTGGGGGCGAAAACATGAAAACGCGACCTAACGCCGTGTCGGTACCGCCGAAAACGAGTTTGGCCTTGGAAAACATGAAAACGGGAGTCGACGCCCTCGGTACCGTTGAAAACGAGTCCGGGCGCGGAAAACATGAAAATGGGACGCGACGGCCACGGTACCGCCGAAAACGAGTTCGAGAAAGCAAAACATGAAAATGGGACCCGACGCCCTTGGAACCGCCGAAAACGAGTTCGGGAGCGCAAAACATGAAAATAGGACTCGACACCCTCCGCACCGCCGAAAACGTGTCAGGGAGCGCAAAACATGAAAATGGATCCTGACGTCGTCCGTATCGCAGAAAATGTGTTCGTGCGTGCAAAGCATGAAAACGGGACCGACGCCTTCGGTACCGCCGAAAATGAGTCCGGGCCCGCAAAATATGAAAACGGGACCCGACGCCCTCGCTACCGTCGAAAACAAATTCGGGAGCGCAAAACATGAAAACGAGACCCGACGCCCTCGGTACCGCCGAAAACGAGTGTGGGGACGCAAAACATGAAAAAAGGTCCTGACGCCCTCGGAACTGTCGGAAACGAGTTCAGGAGCGCAAAATATGAAAACAGGACCCGACGCCCTCCGCACAACCGAAAACGTGTCCAGGAGTGCAAAACGTGAAAACCGAACCCGACGTCCTCCGCACAGCCGAAAACATGTCCGGGAGCACAAAACATGAAAACGAGACCCGACGCCCTCGATACCATCGAAAATGAGTCCAGGAGCACAAAACATGAAAACGGGAGCGGACGCCCTCGATACCGCCGAAAATGAGTACGGGCTCGCAAAACATGAAAAAGGGACCCAACGCCGCCGGATCCACCGAAAATGAGTCCGGGAGCGCAAAACATGAAAACGGGACGCGACGCCATCCGCACCACCGAAAACGTGTCCGGGAGCACAAAACATGAAAACGGGACCTGACACCCTTCGCACCGCAGAAAACGTGTCCGGGAGCGCAAAACATGAAAACGAGACCCGACGCCGTCGGTACCGCCGAAAATGAGTTCGGAAGCACAAAACATGAAAACGGGAGCCGACGCCGTCGGTTCCGCCGAAAATGAGTTCAGGAGCGCAAAAAATGAGTCGACACCCTCAATACCGCCGAAAATACGTTCGGGCGCGCAAAAAATGAAAATGGGACCCGACGCTCTCGGTACTGCCGAAAACGAGTCCGGGCGCGCAAAACATGAAAACGGGTTCCGACACCAACAGTACCGCGGAAAACGAGTCCGGGAGTGCAAAACATAAAAACGAGACCCGACGCCCTCGATACCATCGAAACGAGTACGGAGTCGCAAAACAGCGGAAAAAGGGACCCGACACCCTTGAACCGCCGAAACGAGTACCGAGAGCTCGCAAAACATGAAAAAGGGACCCGACGCCCTCGGAACCGCCGAAAACGTGTCCGGGAGCGCAAAACATGAAAACGGGACCCGACACCCTCCGCACCGCCGAAAACGTGTCCGGGAGCGCAAAACATGAAAACGGGACCCGACGCCCTCGATACCGCCGAAAATGAGTCCGGGAACACAAAACATGAAAACGGGACCCGACGCCGTCGGAACAGCCGAAAACGAGTCCGGGAGAACAAAACATGAAATCGGGACCCGACGCCCTCCGCACCGCCGAAAACGTGTCCGGGAGCAAAAAATGAAAACGGGACCCGACGCCGTCGGTACCACCGAAAACGAGTTTGGGCGTGGAAAACATGAAAACGGGCTGACGCCCTCGGTACCGTCGAAAACGAGTCTGGGCGCGCAAAATATGAAAACGAGATCTGACGGCCACGGTACCGCCGAAAAAGAGTTCGAGAAAGCAAAACATGAAAATGGGACCTGACGCCCACAGAAACACCAAAAATGAGTCCGGGAGCGTAAAACTTGAAAATAGGACCCGACGGCCTCCGCACCGTCGAAAAAAGTGTCCGGGAGCGCAAAACATGAAAACGGATTCTGTACCGACGGCGTCGGTTCCCGTTTTCTTGTTTTGCGCTCCCAGACTCATTTTCTTCGGTTCCGGGGGCGTTGGCTCCCGTTTTCATGTTTTACGCTCGCGGACTCGTTTTCAGCGGAACTGAGGGCGTCGGCTCCCGGACTCGTTTTCGGCGGTACCGAGGGCGTCGGGTCCCGTTTTCATGATTTGCGCTCTCGAACTCGTTTTCGAGGGTACCGAGTGCGTCGGGTCTTGTTTTCATGCTTTGCGCTCCCGGCCTCGCTTTCGGCGGTACTGTGGGCGTCGGCTCCGGTTTTCATGTTTTGCGTGCCCGAACTCGTTTTCGGCGGTACCGACGGCGTCGGGTCCCGTTTTCAAGTTTTGCATTCCTCTGGACTCATTTTCGGAGGTGCGGAAATCGTCGAGTACCGTTTTCATGTTTTGCGCCCCCGGACTCGTTTTCGACAATTCCGAGGGCGTCAGGTCCCGTTATCATGTTTTGCATGCCCGTACTCATTTTCGGTGGTACCGAGGGCGTCAGGTCCCGTTTTCATGTTTTGTGCTCCCAGACTCGCTTTCTGCGGAAATGTGGGGCCTTGGCTCCCGTTTTCATGTTTTGCGCTACCAGACTCGCTTTCGGTGGTACCGTGGGCGTCGGCTCCGGTTTTCATGTTTTACGGTCATGAACTCATTTTCGGCGGTATTGACGGCTTCGAGTCCCGTTTTCATGTTTTGCATTCCACGGCACATTTTCGACGGTGTGGAGGGCGTCGGGTCCCGTTTTCATGTTTTGCAATCCCGGACTCATTTTCGGCGGTACCGAGGGCGTCGGGTCCCGTTATCATGTTTTACGATCCTAGACTCATTTTCGGTGATACCGCGGACGTCGGGTCCCTTTTTAATGTTTTGCGCGCCCGTAATCATTTTCGGCGTTAGCGAGGGCGTCGGGTCCCGTTTTAATGTTTTGCGCCCTCGGACTTATTTTTGACGGTTCCGAGGGCATCAGGTCCCGTTATCATGTTTTGCACGCCCGGACTCATTTTCGGCGGTACCGAAGGCGTCGAGTCTCGTTTTAATGTTTTGCGCTCATACTCGTTTTCAGCTGAACCGAGGGCGTTGAGTCCCGTTTTCATGTTTTGCGCTCCCGGACTCATTTTCGGCGGTACCGAGGGCGTTGGGTCCCGTTTTTATGCTTTGCGCTCCCGGACTCACTTTCTGCGGAACTGTCGGCGTCGACTCCGGTTTTCATGTTTTGCGCGCTCGAACTCGTTTTCGGCGATACCGATGGCGTCAGGTCCCGTTTTCATGTTTTGCATTCGCCAGCACGTTTTCGGCGGTGCGGAGGGCGTCAGATCCCGTTTTCATGTTTTGCGCCCCCGAACTCATTTTCGACGGTTCCGAGAGCGTAAGGTCCCGTTTTAATGTTTTGCACGACCGTACTCATTTTCGGCAGAACCGAGGGCGTCAGATCCCATTTTAATATTTTGCGCGCTCGTACTCGTTTTCGGCTGTATCGAGGGCGTCGAGTCCCATTTTAATATTTTACGCTCCCGGACTCGTTTTCGGCGGTACCGAGGGCGTCGACTCCAGTTTTTCCTATTTTACGCTCCCGGACTCATTTTCAGCGGTGTCGTGGGCGTCGAGTCCCATTTGCATGTTTTGTGCTCCCAGAGTCGTTTCCCGTTTTAATGTTTTGCCCTCCCGCACTCATTTTGGAGGGTACCGAGTGCGTCGTGACCAGTTTTCATGTTTTGCGCTCCCGGACTCATTTTCGGCGGTAGCGAGGGCGTCGGGTCCCGTTTTCATGTTTTGCGCTCCCGGACTCGCTTTCGGCAGTAGTGTGGGAGTCGGGTCACATTTTGATGTTTTGCGCTCACGGACTCGCTTTCGGCGGTATTGTGGCGTCGACTCCCGTTTTCATGTTTTAAATGCATGAAATCATTTTCGACGGTACTGACGGCGTCGGATCCCATTTTCATGTTTTGCGCCCCGGACTCGTTTTCGGCGGTTCCGAGGGTGTCGGGTCCCGTTTTCATGTTTTGCGCGCCCGTACTCATTTTCGGCGGTAATAAGGGCGCCGGGTCCCGTTTTAATGTTTTGCGCGCCCGTACTCGTTTTCGACGGTACCGAGGGAGTCGATTCCCGTTTTCATGTTTTGCGCTCCCGGACTCGTTTTCGATGGTTCCGAGGGCGTCGGGTCCCGTTTTCATGTTTTGCGCGCCCGTTCTCATTTTCGGCGGTACCGAGGGCGTCGGGTCCCGTTTTAATGTTTCACGCGCCCGTACTCGTTTTTGGCGGTACCGAGGGAGTCGGTTCTCGTTTTCATGTTTTGCGCTCCCGGACTCGTTTTCGGCGGTCCCGAGGGCGTCGGCTCCCGTTTTCATGTTTTGCGCTTGCGGACTCGTTTTCGACGGTACCGTGGGCGTCGGGTCCCGTTTTCATGTTTTACGCTCCCGAACTCATTTTCGAGGGTACCGAGGGCGTCTGGTCTTGTTTTCATGTTTTGCTCTCCCGGCCTCGCTTTCGGCGGAATTGTGGGCGTCGGCTCCGCTTTTCATGTTTTGCGCGCCGAATTCGTTTTCGGCGGTACCGACGGCGTCGGGTACCGTTTTCTTGTTTTGCATTCCCCGGCATGTTTTCGGCGGTGTGGAAGGCGTCGGGTCCCGTTTTCATGTTTTGCGCCCCCGGACTCGTTTTCGACGGTCCCGACGGCGCTGGGTCCCGTTTTCATGTTTTGTGCGCCCGAACTCGTTTTCGGCGGTACCGAGGGTGTCAAATCCCGTTTTAATGTTTTGCTCGCCCGTACTCGTTTTCGGCTGTACCGAGGGAGTCGGTTCCCATTTTAATGTTTTGCGCGCACGTACTCGTTTTCGGCAGTATCGAGGGAGTCAGTTCCCGTTTTCATGTTTTGCGCTCCCGGACTCGTTTTCGGCGGTTCCGAGGGCGTCGGGTCCCGTTTTCATGTTTTGCGCCCCCGGACTCGTTCTCGACGGTTTCGAGGGCGTCAGGTCCCGTTTTCTTGTTTTGCGCGCACATACTCGTTTTCAGCGGTACCGAGGGCGTCGGTTCCCCTTTGCATGTTTTGCGCTCCCGGAGTTAGTTCCCGTTTTCATGTTTTGCCCTCCCGCACTCGTTTTGGAGGGTACCGAGGTCGTCGGGACCCGTTTTCATGTTTTGCGCTCCCGGACTCATTTTCGGCGGTACCGAGGGCGTCGGGTCCCGTTTTCATGTTTTGCGCTCACGGACTCGCTTTCGGCGGTATTGTGGGCGTCAACTACGGTTTTCATGTTTTGCATGCCTGAACTTATTTTCGGCGGTACTGACGTCGTCGGGTCCTGTTTTCATGTTTTGCGCGCCCGGAATCGTTTTCGGCGGTTCCGAGGGCGTCGGGTCCCGTTTTCATGTTTTGCGTGCCCGGAATCGTTTTCGGCGGCTCCGAGGGCGTCAGGTCCCGTTTTCATGTTTTGTGCGCCCGTACTCGTTTTCGGCGGTAGCGAGGGAGTCGGTTCCCGTTTTCATGTTTTGCACTCCCGGACTCGTTTTCGGCGGTTCCGAGGGCGTCGGGTCCCATTTTCATGTTTTGCGCGCCCGTACTCGTTTTCGGCGGTACGAGGCGTCGGGTCCCGTTTTAATGTTTTGCGTGCCCGTACTCGCTTTCGGCGGTTCCGAGGGCGTCAACTCCCGTTTTCATGTTTTGCGCTCACGGACTCGTTTTCGGCGGTACTGGGGGCGTCGGGTCCCGTTTTCCTGTTTTACGCTCCCGAACTCGTTTTCAGCGGTACCGGGGGCGTCGGGTCCCGTTTTCATGTTTTACGCTCTCGAACTCATTTTCGAGGGTACCGAGGGCGTCTGGTCTTGTTTTCATGTTTTGCTCTCCCGGCCTCGCTTTCGGCGGTACTGTGGGCGTCGGCTCCGTTTTTCATGTTTTGCGCACCCGAACTCGTTTTCGGCGGTACCGACGGCATCGGGTCCCATTTTCATGTTTTGCATTCCCCGTCTCGTTTTCGGCGGTGTGGAAGGCGTCGGATCCCGTTTTCATGTTTTGCGCCCCCGGACTCGTTTTCGACGGTTCCGAGGGCGTCGGGTCCCGTTTTCATATTTTGTGCCCCCGTACTCGTTTTCGGCGGTACCGAGGGTGTCAGATCCCGTTTGAATGTTTTGCGCGCTCGTACTCGTTTTCGGCTGCACCGAGGGCGTCGAGTCCCGTTTTCATGTTTTACGCTCCTTGACACATTTTCAGAGTACCGAGGGCGTCGGGTCCCGATTTATTGTTTTGCGCTCCCGGACTCGCTTTCGGCGGTACTGTGGGCGTCGGTTCCCGTTTTCCTGTTTTACGCTCCCGGTCTCGTTTTCGGCTGTACCGAGGACGTCGGGTCCCGTTTTCATATTTTACGCTCCCGAAATCATTTTCGAGGGTACCGAGGGCGTCGGGTCTTGTTTTCATGTTTTGCTCTCCCGGCCACGCTTTCGGCGGTACTGTGGACGTCGTCTCTCATTTTCGGCGGTACCGACGGCGTCGGGCCAGGTTTTCATGTTTTGCAGCCCCCGGCACGTTTTCGGCGGTGCGGAAGGCGTCGGGTCTCGTTTTCATGTTTTGCGCCCCCGGACTCGTTTTCGACGGTTTCGAGGGCGTCGGGTCCCGTTTTCTTGTTTTGCGCGCCGTACTCGTTTTCAGCTGTACCGAGGGCGTCGGGTCCCGTTTTCATGTTTTGTGTGCTCGTACTCATTTTCGGCTCTACCGAGGTCGTCGGGTCCCGTTTTCATGTTTTACGCTCCTAGACTCATTTTCGGAGTACCGAGCACGTCGGGTCCCCTTTGCATGTTTTGCGCTCCCGGAGTCGTTTCCCGTTTTCATGTTTTGCCCTCCCGCACTCGTTTTGGAGGGTACCGAGGGCGTCGGGACCCGTTTTCATGTTTTGCGCTGCCGGACTCGCTTTCGGCGATAGTGTGGGAGTCGGGTCCCATTTTCATGTTTTGCGCTCACGCACTCGCTTTCGGCGTTACTGACGGCGTCGGGTCCCATTTTCATGTTTTACGCCCCGTACTCGTTTTAGGCGGTTCAGAGGGTGTTGGGACCCGACTCGCTTTCGGCGATAGTATGGGAGTCGGGACCCGTTTTCATGTTTTGCGCTGCCGGACTCGCTTTCGGCGATAGTGTGGGAGTCGGGTCCCATTTTCATGTTTTGCTCTCCCGGCCTCGCTTTCGGCGATAGTGTGGGAGTCGGGTCCCGTTTTCCTGTTTTGCGCTCACGGACTCGCTCTCGGCGGTATTGTGCGGTCAACTCCAGTATTCATATTTTGCATGCATGAACTCATTTTCGGCGGTACTGACGGCGTCGGGTCCCGTTTTCATGTTTTGCGCCCCGTACTCGTTTTCGGCGGTTCAGAGGGTGTCGGGTCCTGTTTTCATGTTTTGCGCGCCCGTACTCGTTTTCGGCGGTACCAAGGGCGTCGGGTCCTATTTTAATGTTTTGCGCGTCCGTACTCGTTTTCGGCGGTGCGAGGAGTCGGTTCCCGTTTTCATGTATTGCGCTCCCGGACTCGTTTTCGATGGTTCCGAGGGCGTCGGGTCCCGTTTTCATGTTTTGCGCGCCCTTACTCGTTTTCGGCGGTACCAAGGGCATCGGGTCTCGTTTTAATGTTTTGCGCGCCCGTACTCATTTTCGGCGGTACAGAGGGAGTCGGTTCCCGTTTTCATGTTTTGCGCTCCCGGACTCGTTTTTGGCGATTCCGAGGGCGTCGACTCCCGTTGTCATTTTTGCGCTCACGGACTCGTTTTCGGCAGTATCAGGGCGTCGGCTCCCATTTTCCTGTTTTACTCTCCCGATCTCGTTTTGAGCGGTACCGAGGACGTCGGGTCCACTTTTCATGGAGGACGTCTGATCTTGTTTTCATGTTTTGCTCTCACGGCCTCGCTTTCGGCGATAGTGTGGGAGTCGGGTCCCATTTTCATGTTTTGCGCTCACGGACTCGCTTTCGGCGGTATTGTGGCGTCAACTCCAGTTTTCATGTTTTGCATGCATGAACTCATTTTCGGCGGTACTGACGGCGTCGGGTCCCATTTTCATGTTTTACGCCCCGTACTCGTTTTAGGCGGTTCAGAGGGTGTTGGGTCCTGTTTTCATGTTTTGCGCGCCCGTACTCGTTTTCGGCGGTACAAGAGGCGTCGGGTCCCGTTTTAATGTTTTGCGCGCCCGTACTCGTTTTCGGCGGTATGCGAGGGAGTCGGTTCCCGTTTTCATGTTTTGCGCTCCCGGACTCGTTTTCGATGGTTCTGAGGGCGTCGGGTCCCGTTTTCATGTTTTGCGCGCCCGTACTCGTTTTCGGCAGTACCAAGGGCGTCGGATCCCGTTTTTATATTTTGCGCGCCCGTACTCGTTTTCGGCGGTACCGGGGGAGTCGGTTCCCGTTTTCATGTTTTGCGCTTCCGGACTCGTTTTCAGCGGTACGAGGGCGTCGGCTCCCGTTTTCCTGTTGTACGCTCCCGATCTCGTTTTCAGCGGTACCGATGGCGTCGGATCCCGTTTTCATGTTTTACGCTCCCGGACTCTTTTTCGATGGTTCCGAGGGCGTCGGGTCCCATATTCATGTTTTGCGCGCCCGTACTCATTTTCGGCGGTACCAAGGGCGTCGGGTCCCGTTTTAATGTTTTGCGCGCCCGTACTCATTTTCGGCGGTACCGAGGGAGTTGGTTCCCGATTTCATGTTTTGCGCTCGCGGACTCGTTTTCGGCGGTATCGGGGGCGTCGGCTCCCGTTTTCCTGTTTTACGCTCCCGATCTCGTTTTCAGCGGTAGCGAGGGCGTCGGGTCCCGTTTTCATGTTTTACGCTCTCGAACTCATTTTCGAGGGTACCGAGGGCGTCGGGTCTTGTTTTCATGTTTTGCGCTCCCGGCCTCGCTTTCGGCGGTACTGTGGGCGTCGGCTCCGGTTTTCATGTTTTGCGCGCCCGAACTCGTTTTCGGCGGTAGCGACGGCGTCGGGTCCCGTTTTCATGTTTTGCATTCCCGGCACGTTTTCGGCGGTTTTGGAAGGCGTCGGGTCCCGTTTTCATGTTTTGCGCCCGGACTCGTTTTCGACGGTTCCGAGTGCGTCGGGTCCCGTTTTCATGTTTTGCGCGTCCTTGCTCGTTTTCGGCGGTACCAAGGGCGTCGGGTCCCGTTTTAATGTTTTGCGCGCCCTTACTCGTTTTTGACGGTAGCGAGGAAGTCGGTTCCCGTTTTCATGTTTTGCGCTCACGGGCTCGCTTTTCGGCGGTATTGTGGCGTCAACTCCAGTTTTCATGTTTTGCATGCATGAACTCATTTTCGGCGGTACTGACGGCGTCGGGTCCCATTTTCAGCGGTTCCGAGGGCGTCGACTCCCGTTGTCATGTTTTGCGCTCGCGGACTCGTTTTCGGCAGTACCGAGGGCGTCGGCTCCCATTTTCCTGTTTTATGCTCCCAATCTCGTTTTGAGCGGTACCGAGGACGTCGGGTCCCATTTTCATGTTTTACGCTCTCGAACTCATTTTCGAGGGTACCGAGGGCGTCTGGTCTTGTTTTCATGTTTTGCTCTCCCGGTCTCACTTTCGGCGGTACTGTGGGCGTCGGCTCCAGTTTTCATGTTTTGCGCGCCCGAACTCGTTTTCGGCGGTACCAACGGCGTCGGGTCCCGTTTTCATGTTTTGCATTCCCCGGCACGTTTTCGGCGGTGTGGAAGGCGTCGGGTCCCGTTTTCATATTTTGCGCCTCCGGACTCGTTTTAGACATTTCCGAGGGCGTCGGGTCCCGTTTTCATGTTTTGTGCGCCCGTACTCCTTTTCGGCGATACCAAGGGCGTCAGATCCCGTTTTAATGTTTTGCGCGCTCGTACTCATTTTCGGCTGTACCGAGGGCGTCGAGTCCAATTTTCATATTTTTCGCTTCAGGACTCGTTTTCGGCGGTTCCGAGGGCGTTGGGTCCCGTTTTCATATTTTGCCCCCCCCGGACTCGTTTTCGGCGGAGCCGAGGGCGTCGGGTCCCGTTTTCATGTTTTATGCTCGCGGACTCATTTTCATCGGTACCGAGGGCGTCGGGTCCCATTTTAATGTTTTGCGCGCTCGTACTCTTTTTCGGCTCTACCGAGGGCGTCGGGTCCCGTTTTCATGTTTTGCCCTCCCGCGCTCGTTTTGGAGTGCGAGGCGTCGGGACCGTTTTAATGTTTTGCGCTCCGGACTCATTTTCGGCGGTAGCGAGGGCGTCGGGTCCCGTTTTCATGTTTTGCGCTGCCGGACTCGCTTTCGGCGATAGTGTGGGAGTCGGGTCCCATTTTCATGTTTTGCGCTCACGGGCTCGCTTTTTGGCGGTATTGTGGCGTCAACTCCAGTTTTCATGTTTTGCATGCATGAACTCATGTTCGGCGGTACTGACGGCGTCGGGTCCCATTTTCATGTTTTGCACCCCGGACTCGTTTTCGGCGGTTCAGAGGGTGTTGGGTCCTGTTTTCATGTTTTGCGCGCCCGTACTCGTTTTCGGCGGTACCAAGGGCGTCGGGTCCCGTTTTAAAAATATCCAATTCATGAACAAAGCTTTATATAACCAATTTATCGTATTATTGACTTCAAGATTATTACAAACTAACAATCTCCCACTTAAGCTTGGAGTCAATCATATTGAGCTCTGCCTTATACAAATCTCTTTATTATATAAATCTCTAAGATTTAAAGAAAAATCTCACAGCCAATCTCCTATGTGTCTCAAACCCATAGAAGATATGTGCAACTAGTGCTTGGTTTGAGGTAGAGATCTTGTAAGTGGATCAGCTGTGTTGCCGATTGTGTCAATTTTACAAATCTTTACGTCGCCTCTATTTATGATTTTTCATATGAGGTGATAACGTCTGTGTAACCACTTACCACGAGCTCGAGTCAACACCGTAGATGAGAAACATATCCTTAGTTCTTCTTAAGTACTTAAGGATATTCTTTGCGACATTCCGGTGCTCCTAGCACTGGATTAGCACGATATCTACTCATCACACTCCAAGCGTACGAGACATCGGGCGAGTGCACAACATGACGTACATGATAGAGCCAATAAGCCGAAGCATATGATTCTCTACTCATTATTCTTTGCTCATCGGTTGTCAAAGGACTTTGAGTCTTGCTAAAGTGTGCATCATGATTCATTGATAGAAATTCTTTCTTGAAATTCTACATCTTTGAGCAGATTCAACACTTTATCAATGTATGTGCTTTGACTTAATCCAATAAGTCTTTTAGATCTATCTCTATAGATCTCTATGCCTAGTATATAGACGAGCCTCGCCCAAATCTTCCATTGAGAACACTTTCTTTAATGAAGATTTGACTAATTACAATAAGGGAATATCATTTCCCATTTAGAGTATATCCTCCATATAGAGGATTAAAAAAGCGATGACACTCCCACTAGTTTTTCTGTATACACAAGGTTCTTCTTTGCATCGACGAAGTCAAGCTGTTTGACTTCTTCGCCAAATCAAAGATTCCAACTCCGTAATGCTTGCTTGATCCATAATGGATTTGAGAAGCTTGCATACCTTCCCGACATTCTTTGGATCCTCAAAACTTATAAATTTGTATCATATACACGTCCTCTTCCAAATTTCCATTTAGGAATGCGGTTTTGACATCCATCTGTCATATTTCATAATCATGAAATACGACAATTGCTAGGAGCATCCGAATTGACTTAAACATAGCTACGGGCGAAAAAGTTTCATCATAATCTACGTCGAGAATTTGCTTGAAACCTTTCGCTACTAGCCGTACTTTATGCTTGATCATATTATCATCCATGCACTCGTTTTTCTTTTTAAAAAACTCACTTGTTAGCTATGGATTTTACCCTGACAAGTGGTGCAACCGGGTTCCAAACCTTATTGTCATACATGAGCGTATTTCGGATCTCATGGCCTCCGGCCATTTATCGAGTCGGGTCTATCCTTTGCTTCCGCATAGGTCGGAGGATCTTGACATCAAATGCGAGACTTCATGCGGCCCCATGTACCTTTCGGGTGCACGGACATCTATGTGACCTTCGTAGCACTTGTTCTTGGTGTCGAACTTCATCCACATCGGTATGCGGATTTAGTTCTATTTCAACTTGCGTTGAAGTAGATGAGCTCGGGACTAGAATTTCTTCCACAACTATTTGTAGATTTGGTTCTTCCAAATGCTCATTAGTAGAAGAATCAAGTGGTGGGTTTATCGATCGGATATCGAGATATTGTATTGCGTGATGTATCTTGAATTTCTTCAAGTATTACATTACTCCCACTACTTCCTTTTGCGAGAAACTCTTTCTCCAAAAATATACCATGACGAGCAACAATTATCTTGTTCTCGGAGTGATAATAGAAGTAATATCCTTTTATTTCCTTAGGATACCCTACGAAAAGACATTTGTCAGTTTTGGGTCCAAGTTTGTCAGAAGTCGAACGTTTGACAAATACCTTGCGACCCCAAATTTTAAGATAAGACATATTTGGTACCTTACCAAACCATAACTCATATGGAGTCTTTTCTACTAACTTGGATGAAACCCTATTTATTGTTAGTGCAGCAGTTTCTAGTGCGTGCCCCCAAAATATTTTTAGGAGTCTGGTATTACTCATCATGGAACGAACAATGTCTAACAGAGTTTGATTCCTCATCTCAGAAACACCATTCCATTGTGGCGTTCCCGGAGATGTGAGTTGTGAGACTATCCCACATTCTTTTAAGTACATTATAAACTCATAAATTAAGTATTCGCCTCCACGGTCTGACCGTAAGGCCTTAATACTTTTATTCAGTTGATTTTCTACTTCGAGTTTTGAATTCCTTGAACTTTTCAAAAGATTCGGACTTATGTCTCATCAAGTAGACATAACCATATCTACTGTAATCATCAATAAATGTGATGAAGTAGCGATCACCGTTTCTTGTACAAGTACTCATTGGTCCGCATACATCTGTGTGTATAAGGGCTAATAAGTCACTTGTCCTTTCGCCCTTCTTGGAGAAAGGCAATTTGGTCATTTTTCACGTAAACAAGATTCACAATATTAAAATTACTAAGAAGTCCAATTTCATGTAACTTTTGATGTGTTTCTCGTTTATATGACCAAGGCGATAATGCCATATGAAAGTCATACTTTCATGAGATGTTTTGAGTCGTTTATTGATGTTAAATATAGGTTTGTCTATTTCCAGTATATAAAGATCATTCATCATAAAAGAAGATCCATAATATAACTCATCTTTGTATATAGAACAACCATTGTCCTTTATAACAAAAGAGAAACCATTCATCTCTTGACATGAGATTGAAATAATGTTTCTGGAAATACTTGGAACAAAATATACATTTTTAAGTTCCATTACAATCCCGCTAGGCAAACACAACTCTATACTTCCGACTATTACGGCTACAACTTGTGCACCATTTCCAACTCGGAGTTGTATTTCCTTATTACGTAGTTTTCTCCTATTCTTTAGTGCCTCTATATTTGAACAAATATGAGCACATGATCCGATATCAATACCCAATCATGAATAGAGATAACAACGTTAACTTCAACAATAAAAATACCTGAAGTTGAAGTCTTGGGAACCTTTCCCATCCTTACATCTCCAGATACTTAGGACAGTTCCTCTTCCAATGACCCTTACTTTGACAGTAAAAGCAGTCAGAGGTAGAAGAGGCTTTTGCTTTGGGAGTGTTCTGATTAGGAACCATCTTCCCTTTATCCTTGTACTTAGGTGCCACTTTGGGAGTCACTTTGCGTTTCGTCTTTTTAATCCTACTTCCACCTTCTTGGATCATGAGGTTAGAAGAACTCTTCTTCATCTCCCCATCAACGATCCTCAACATCCCTTTGAGCTCCTGCAAGCTCTTGTCCATTCCTAGCATATGATAATTCCTGATGAAATTAGAATAGCTAGGAGGGAAAGAGTTTAGGATAACATCGTAGCAAACTCTTTGCTCAACGGATTTGTTAAGCTTCTCCAATTGCTCAACATCGCTTGTCATACGGAGCATGTGAGTGTCAGAAGAGCCGCCCTCGGTCATCTTATGACTCGGCGAGAGATTTAGTCACCTTAAATTTCTTGACCAAGAAACTTTGTACATCAAGCTCATGTTCTTTGTGCTTGTTGTACATGGTGACTTCATTCTTGTCTGTGCGATCTCTTGCGAATTTGTGCGAGGATTGGTGTGTTAAGGACATACTCGAGTTTCTCATGTCTTAGTATGAGCGCACGGAACATATTAGTAAGAGTTTCTTTAGCCATGTGCTACAACGTAAAATGTAAAGATTTTTAGCTTTGTTCATGTAATGTTTTATTCCAAATAAAACTCCCACTACAAATTTGTTCTATTCCCGTTTGTAGTTAGGACCAAGATCCTTATTTTCATTGATAATCAAGTTATCGTTAAATAACTCGTTTATTAATTATCTTAGGTAAGCAATTCTTTGCTAATCACATCTCTATGTGATTCTTGGTTTCGCTAAACATCATATGTTTTAACGAAACTTTGCCCCAAGCCCAAAGCTGTTTTGGAAATCATTGGTAAGTAACCTCGCTCTATTTGGTTCGTTATGTCGGACATAACCCTCGAAAACCAAAGGTAAAAGGTGACGCCTGCGAGTAGGTCACGTACGCAATGAACAATGATATGCGAGGACGAGTAGGTAGGGCATATTACTTAATTTTTCGGGTTTAACATCGTAAGCGATCGGTTTGTTAAGCGACTTTAAACAGAACTTACGAACACGTAAAGATGTCTGCCAGAAAGACCACTGAAAGTTCCTTTTCCAGTCTTTCTTTGGCACAACCTTCCTTCACGGTTTCTTAAAAATGATAAAACTAATTTACACATTTATAATTAGTCAGTTTATCAAGCTGACTTTAAACAGACTTATGAACACGTGAAAAGACGTCTGCCAGAAAGACCATTGAAAGTTCCTTTTCAGTTTTCTTTGACATAACATTCTTTCACGGTTCCTTAAAATGATAAATCTAATTTACTCATTTATTATCAAAGCGGTAAATCCAATTTACCGGCTCATACAAACATTTTGTATATATACATGAATCGAGTCACGTATATAACTACTATCTATCGATAGAAGTAGCTTTGCATCTATGATAAGATACATTTCATATCAAAGCAGTAAATCTAATTTACCTGCTCATACAAACATTTTGTATATATATATGTGAATCAGTCACATATATAACTATCAGTTCTCAATTCTTTATTTTGCAACTACATCTTTGTTCTTTATTTATACTAGTAAAAAGCATATAAACATTTTATATGATTTCAAAACAGTTAATTCCTTCTGGTACGATAAAGTAATTTGATAACGTGACAAAGTTCCTTTTCGGCCAGTTATCAGGACACGTAAAAGGGGCTCCCAGGAAAGATCGGGGTCACGAGGACCACTTTAAATTCAATCTTTCCTAGACAGAACCATCTCTTTCGGGTGTGGAGATCAACAGCTCTTACTCAGGTACTTTATTGCTTCATCACATTCATAGATATACTTCTCATAACCAAAAATTTTCGAAAAAACAAAAGAGTTACATTTGCCATGCTTCGAAAGCGCAAAAGTAATTTGGTAACGTGACAAAGTTCCTTTTGGGCCAGTTATCAGGACACGTAAAAGGGCATGTCGGAAAGAATACGAGAAGGTATCCACTTCCCATCTTTCTTTGACATCACCTTATCTTTTATGTGTGGAGATCAACAGCTCTTACTCAGGTACTTTATTGCTTCATCACATTCTTAGATATACTTTTCATAACCAAATATTTCCGAAAAAGCAAAAGAGTTACATTTGCCATGCTTCGAAAGCGCAAAAGTAATTTGGTAACGTGACAAAGTTCCTTTTGGGCTAGTTATCAGGACACGTAAAAGAGCTTGTCAGAAAGAATACCGAAGGTATCCACTTCCCATCTTTCTTTGACATCACCTTATCTTTTATGTGTGGAGATCAACAAGCTCTTACTCGGGTACTTTATTGCTTCATCACATTCTTAGATATATACTTTAACACAATCGAAAGTTTTCGAAAAGAAAGCGTAAAGAAAGTATAAAGAAAGCTTAAATCTAATTTAACTTTCTTAGTCGATGAATAGAACCAAGAAAATCCAATTTTATTTGGTTTGGACTTTAAGCTACAAATCTAAGAATTAAACCGATACGGGGTATATGCATCTTATTTGCATAAGATATAACCTTATAGAAAATCAATCGGCGGGAGAGCCTTTGCTCGATACCCTTTGTTGGGATTCGGAATGCCCAAATCCCATTAATGCTCAATTTGCGGAAAGAGTAGAACAAAAATTTTACTTCTACTTAAGTTAGGGATTAAAGTATGTCGGATAATAGCAGAGAGTTACGGACATTTAATCCTTTACAAAAGACGGTAAAATATTATTTTACTTCTAACTTAAGCTTAGGGTTAAAGTGATGTGTCGGATGATTACAGAGAGATACACACCTCTTTAAACCTTTATTGATCTACTCCATGATTGATTTCTAAAATATTAATATACTTAACAATTAAATAGATTAATATAAGATGTTATACCTCGCTTCCAAATTTCAATTGGAATGAAAATCGGCTTGTCTCGGAGCACCAAACGTCGATGCCTGTAGGTTATCCACCGGGCCCGACCGAGAGAGCGGCTTATTTCTTTTGCCGAAATACGTAAAGCGCGGTTTTTCGCAAAAACACTATTCACCCGAGAAAAGACGAAATAGTACTATTCACGACTCATGATAATTACGTTTCACAAATGTGCGAAATACGCAACTTTCGTAAAAACACTATTCACCGATCCCGTGAATTCTGAAACAACCGTATACCGAGAGAGAGAAAGTAGAACTAATTTGGTGTGAGTTTCTCTCTCACCCTACCCCTCTATTTATAGAAAATGTGAGATTGACAAATTACCAAAATACCCTCATGAATAGTAGGGAGGTTTCAATGTGAAAAGACCAAAATACCCTTAAAGTTTATCCAATTTACCAAAACGCCATTGGGCTTTTTGGTCAAATTACCGAAATACCCTTTGGCTTTTGGACAAATTACCAAAATACCCTTGGAGGTCGTCATGGGCTTTTCATGGGCCTTTTTGGGCTTTTCGGATTTTGGGCTTTTAATTATTAATTAAGACTTTAATTATAAATGGGCTTTGGCCCATAATTCAAATCCATAATTAACATTTAAAATCCAAATCAAATATATATAATTGTCATCTACAATTATATTTTTCTCGATTGTTGTTTCGACGAATTTATACGACGTGTCCAACACGTTATAAATTCAATCTGATTTTTGCTTCTTGTCATCTCTATGACAAATATAATTATATCATATATAATTAATTATAACCATCTTATTATTAATTATAAACAATTTATAATTAATCAATAAGATTCTCCGATTAACTCTATACGGTGTGACCGACGGGATCGTGTTATGTTGGTAAATAGAGTTAAAACCGTTTTAACTTCTATAATCATAGGAGGCATCGGCGAGAATGCACTATGACCATCCAATTACACGAGATGATGATGTCTTGTACAATATCATGATCCAGTAAACTATTTACTTGTGTTTAATTCTTTTGTCTCATATTTATCGAGATCAGTTTCAAGGTAGGTATGTGTCATTCTTGCAAACTTAATCTTTTCTTGATCCTGAGTAAATTATCAAATATAATTACTCTTTTAATTATACTGCTAGTAGATAATCTTACTATATCAAGGGGCCCAGTGATGCTATAACTCGTATAGAAATATGAAGGACAATAGTACTTTTGGCAAACCATCTCTTCCTCCGCATAAGTTATGTATACCGAAGAGCTACCTTTATAGCCACCTTTTACGGATAACGTTTGGTAGAAATCACACACATACATATCTTATGTAGGAAAGATGAATACCTCATACTTTAGAATTTAATGCGAACGAAAACATTAATGACACGAACACAATTCCATTTAATGTTTCATTCGGGGTCTATCAAATACGATGTTCCTTGAACATCTATCTATGTGATTAAAATGACAACTCTTTGTCTATGGTCGTAAAACTTGACCATCATTTAATCCACATACTAACACGATAACGGTTAATTAGTGTTCTGCTAATTACCTTGGTTAGTGACTTTTAAGAGTATATTCTATATTATGAAGTTTCACAATTCCAGTCATGAACTCGGAATGATTCATAAATTCAATAATACTCAAGGAAACAAAATATCGTTTAAATATCCAATTCATGAACAAAGCTTTATATAACCAATTTATCGTATTATTGACTTCGAGATTATTACAAACTAACAATGTGGGCGTCGGCTCCCGTTTTAATGTTTTGCGCGCCCGTACTCGTTTTCGGCGGTACCGAGGGAGTCGGTTCCCGTTTTCATGTTTTGCGCTCCCGGACTCGTTTTCGATGGTTATGAGGGCGTCGGGTCCCGTTTTCATGTTTTGCGCGCCCGTACTCGTTTTCGGCGGTACCGCGGGCGTCGGGTCCCGTTTTAATGTTTTGCGTGCCGTACTCGTTTTTCGGCGATACGCAGGAGTCGATTCCGTTTTCATGTTTTGAGCTCCGGACTCGTTTTCGCCGGTTCCGAGGGCGTCGACTCCCGTTTTCATGTTTTGCGCTCGCGGAATCGTTTTCGGCGATACCGAGGGCGTCGGCTCCCGTTTTCCTCTTGTACGCTCCCGATCTCGTTTTCAGCGGTACCGAGGGCGTCGGGTCCCGTTTTCATGTTTCACGCTCCCGAACTCATTTTCGAGGTACCGAGGGCGTCTGGTCTTGTTTTCATGTTTTGCTCTCCCGGCCTCGCTTTCGGCGGTACTGTGGGTGTCGGCTCCGGTTTTCATCTTTTTGCGCGCCCGAACTCGTTTTCATCTTTTTGCAATCCCGTTTTATTGTTTTGCGCGTCGGCTCCTGTTTTCATATTTTGCGCCTTCGGACTCTCTTTCGGCGGTACTGTGTGTGTCGGCTCTGATTTTTATGTTTTGTGGTCATGAACTTATTTTCGGCGGTAGCGACGGTGTTGGGTCCCGTTTTCATGTTTTGCGTTCCCCGTCTCGTTTTCGGCGGTGTGGAGGGCGTCAGGTCCCGTTTTCATGTTTTGCGCTCCCGGACTCGTTTTCGGCGGTTCCGATGGCGTCAACTCCCGTTTTCATGTTTTGCGCTCACGGACTCGCTTTCGGCGGAATTGTGGCGTCAACTCCAGTTTTCATGTTTTGCATGCATGAACTCATTTTCGGCGGTACTGACGGCGTCGGGTCCCATTTTCATGTTTTGCACCCCGGCCTCGCTTTCGGCGGTACTGTGGGCGTCGGCTCCGGTTTTCATGTTTTGCGCGCCCGAACTCGTTTTCGGCGGTACCGACGGCGTCGGGTCCCGTTTTCATGTTTTGCATTCCCCGGCACGTTTTCGGCGGTTTTGGAAGGCGTCGGGTCCCGTTTTCATGTTTTGCGCCCCCGGACTCGTTTTCGACGGTTCCGAGGGTGTCGAGTCTCGTTTTCATGTTTTACGCTCCTTGACACATTTTCGGAGTATCGAGGGCGTCGGGTCCCGTTTTATTGTTTTGCGCTCCCGGACTTATTTTCTGCGGAACTGTGGGCGTCGGCTCCCGTTTTCATATTTTGCGCCTTCAGACTCGCTTTCGGCGGTACTGTGTGTGTCGGCTCTGATTTTTATGTTTTGTGGTCATGAACTTATTTTCGGCGGTAACGACGGTGTTGGGTCCCGTTTTCATGTTTTGCGTTCCTCGGCTCGTTTTCGGCGGTGTGGAGGGCGTCAGGTCCCGTTTTCATGTTTTGCGTTCCCGGACTCGTTTTCGGCGGTTCCGAGGGCGTCGACTCCCGTTTTCATGTTTTGCGCTCGCGGACTCGTTTTCATTTGTGCGAGGGAGTCGGTTCCGTTTTCATGTTTTGCGCTCCGGACTCGTTTTCGGCGGCCCGAGGGCGTCGACTCCGTTTTCATGTTTTGCGCTCGCGGACTCATTTTCGGCGATGCCGAGGGCGTCGGCTCCCGTTTTCTTGTTTTACGCTCGGATCTCGTTTTCGCGTGCAGGGGGCGTCGGCTCCCGTTTTCTTGTTTTGCGCGCCCGTACTCGTTTTCGGCGGTAGCGAGGGAGTCAGTTCCCGTTTTCATGTTTTGCGCTCCCGGACTCGTTTTCGATGGTTCCGAGGGCGTCGGGTCCCGTTTTCATGTTTTGCGCGCCCGGACTCGTTTTCGGCGGTACCAAGGGCGTCGTGTTCCATTTTAATGATTTGCGCGCCCGTACTCGTTTTCAGCGGTACCGAGGGAGTCGGTTCCGTTTTCATGTTTTGCGCTCCCGGACTCATTTTCGGCGGTTCCGAGGGCGTCGAATCCCGTTTTCTTGTTTTACGCTCCCGATCTCGTTTCCGGCGGCTACCGAGGGCGTCGGGTCCCGTTTTCATGTTTTACGCACCCGAACTCATTTTCGAGGGTACCGAGGGCGTCGGGTCTTGTTTTCATGTTTTGCTCTCCCGGCCTCGCTTTCGGCGGTACTGTGGGCGTCGGCTCCGGTTTTCTTTTTTTGCGCGCCGAACTCGTTTTCGGCGATACCGACGGCGTCGGGTCCCGTTTTCATGTTTTGCATTTCCCGGCACGTTTTCGGCGGTGTGGAAGGCGTCGGGTCCCGTTTTCATGTTTTGCTCCCCGGACTCGTTTTCGACGGTTCCGAGGGCGTCGGGTCCCGTTTTCATGTTTTGTCCGCCCGTACTCGTTTTCGGCGATACCGAGGGCGTCAGATCCCATTTTAATGTTTTGCGCGCTCGTACTCGTTTTCAGCTCTACCGAGGGCGTCGGGTCCCGTTTTCATGTTTTACCCTCCCGAGTCGTTTCCGTTTTCATGTTTTGCCCTCCCGCACTCGTTTTGGAGGGTACCGAGGGCGTCGGGACCCGTTTTCATGTTTTGCGCTCCCGGACTCATTTTCGGCGGTACCGAGGGCGTCCGATCCCATTTTAATGTTTTGCGCGCTCGTACTCATTTTCGGCTGTACCGAGGGCGTCGAGTCCCGTTTTCATGTTTTGCGCTGCCGGACTCGCTTTCGGCGATAGTGTGGGAGTCGGGTCCCATTTTCATGTTTTGCGTTCACGGGCTCGCTTTCGGCGGTATTGTGGCGTCAACTCCAGTTTTCATGTTTTACATGTATGAACTCATTTTCGGCGGTACCAGGGGCGTCGGGTCCCGTTTTAATGTTTTGCATTCCCCGGCACGTTTTCGGCGGTGTGGAAGGCGTCGGATCCCGTTTTCATGTTTTGCGCCCCCGGACTCGTTTTCGACGGTTCCGAGGGCGTCGGGTCCCGTTTTCATGTTTTGTGCGCCCGGACTCGTTTTCGACGGTATCGAGGGCGTCGGGTCCCGTTTTCATGTTTTGTGCGCCCGTACTCGTTTTCGACGGTACCGAGGGCGTCAGATCCCGTTTTAATGTTTTGATCTCTCGTACTCGTTTTCGGGCATGCGAGGGCGTCGAGTCCCGTTTTCATGTTTTACGCTCCCTGACACATTTTCGGAGTACCGAGGGCGTCGGGTCCCGTTTTATTGTTTTGCGCTCCCGGACTCAGTTTCTGCGGAACTGTGCGCGTCGGCTCCTGTTTTCATATTTTGCGCCTTCGAATCTCTTTCGGCGGTGCGTTTGTGTGTGTGTCGGCTCGATTTTTATGTTTTGTGGTCATGAACTTATTTTCGGCGATGCGGCACGACGGTGTTGGGTCCCGTTTTCATGTTTTGCGTTCTCCGGCTCGTTTTCGGCGGTGTGGAGGGCGTCGGGTCCCGTTTTCATGTTTTGCGCTCCGGACTCGTTTTCGGCGGTTCCGAGGGCGTCGACTCCGTTTTCATGTTTTGTGCTCGCGGACTCATTTTCGGCGGTACCGAGGGCGTCGGCTCCCATTTTCTTGTTTTACGCTCCGGATCTCGTTTTCTGCGGTACCGAGGGCGTCGGCTCCCGTTTTCTTGTTTTGCGCGCCCGTACTCGTTTTCGGCGGTACTGAGGGAGTCAGTTCCCGTTTTCATTTTTTGCGCTCCCGGACTCGTTTTCGATGGTTCCGAGGGCGTCGGGTCCCGTTTTCTTGATTTGCGCGCCCGTACTCGTTTTCGGCGGTACCATGGGCGTCGTGTCCCATTTTAATGATTTGCGCGCCCGTACTCGTTTTCAGCGGTACCGAGGGAGTCGGTTCCGTTTTATGTTTTGCGCTCCGGACTCATTTTCGGCGGTTCGAGGGCGTCGAATCCCGTTTTCTTGTTTTACGCTCCCGATCTCGTTTCGGCGGGCATCGAGGGCGTCGGGTCCCGTTTTAATGTTTTACGCACCCGAACTCATTTTCGAGGGTACCGAGGGCGTCGGGTCTTGTTTTCATGTTTTGCGCTCCCGGCCTCGCTTTCGGCGGTACTGTGGGCGTCGGCTCCGTTTTTTTTTTTGCGCGCCCGAACTCGTTTTCGGCGGACGCGGGCGCGCGGTCCCGTTTTCATGTTTTGCATTTCCCGGCACGTTTTGGCGGTGTGGAAGGCGTCGGGTCCCGTTTTCATGTTTTGCGCCCCCGGACTCGTTTTCGACGGTTCCGAGGGCGTCGGGTCCCGTTTTCATGTTTTGTCCGCCCGTACTCGTTTTCGGCGATACCGAGGGCGTCAGATCCCATTTTAATGTTTTGCGCGCTCGTACTCATTTTCGGCTGTACCGAGGGCGTCGAGTCCCATTTTCATGTTTTGCTCTCCCGGATTCGTTTTCGACGGTTCTGAGGGCGTCGGGTCCCGTTTTCATGTTTTGCGCCCCCCGACTCGTTTTCAGCGGTACCGAGGGCGTCGGGTCCCGTTTTAATGTTTTGCGCGCTCGTACTCGTTTTCGGCTCTACCGAAGGCGTCGGGTCCCGTTTTCATGTTTTACCCTCCCGGAGTCGTTTCCCGTTTTCATGTTTTGCCCTCCCGCACTCGTTTTGGAGGGTAGCGAGGGCGTCGGGACCCGTTTTCATGTTTTGCGCTCCCGGACTCATTTTCGGCGGTCCGAGGGCGTCGATCCCATTTTAATGTTTTGCGCGCTCGTACTCATTTTCGGCCGTACCGAGGGCGTCGAGTCCCGTTTTCATGTTTTGCGCGCCCGGACTCGCTTTCGGCGATAGTGTGGGAGTCGGGTCCCATTTTCATGTTTTGCGTTCACGGGCTCGCTTTCGGCGGAATTGTGGCGTCAACTCCAGTTTTCATGTTTTGCATGCATGAACTCATTTTCGGCGGTACCAAGGGCGTCGGGTCCCGTTTTAATGTTTTGCATTCCCCGGCACGTTTTCGGCGGTGTGGAAGGCGTCGGATCCCGTTTTCATGTTTTGCGCCCCCGGACTCGTTTTCGGCGATTCCGAGGGCGTCGACTCCCGTTTTCATGTTTTGCGCTCGCGGACTCGTTTTCGGCAGTATCGAGGGAGTCGGTTCCCGTTTTAATGTTTTGCGCTCCCGTACTCGTTTTCGGCAGTCCCGAGGGCGTCGACTCCCGTTTTCATGTTTTGTGCTCGCGGACTCATTTTCGGCGGTACCGAGGGCGTCGGCTCCCATTTTCTTGTTTTACGCTCCGGATCTCGTTTTCGCGGTGCGGGCGTCGACTCCGTTTTTTTGTTTTGCGCGCCGTACTCGTTTTCGGCGGTGCGAGGGAGTCGGTTCCCGTTTTCATTTTTGCGCTCCCGGACTCGTTTTCGATGGTTCCGAGGGCGTCGGGTCCCGTTTTCTTGATTTGCGCGCCCGTACTCGTTTTCGGCGGGACCATGGGCGTCGTGTCCCATTTTAATGATTTGCGTGCCCGTACTCGTTTTCGGCGGTACCGAGGGAGTCGGTTCCCGTTTTATGTTTTGCGCTCCCGGACTCATTTTCGGCGGTTCCGAGGGCGTCGAATCCCGTTTTCTTGTTTTACGCTCCCGATCTCGTTTCCAGCGGTACCGAGGGAGTCGGGTCCCGTTTTAATGTTTTACGCACCCGAACTCATTTTCGAGGGTACCGAGGGCGTCTGGTCTTGTTTTCATGTTTTGCTCTCCCGCCTCGCTTTCGGCGATGCGCGGGCGTCGGCTCGGTTTTCTTTTTTTGCGCGCGCCGAACTCATTTTCGGCGGTACGACGGCGTCGGGTCCCGTTTTCATGTTTTGCATTTCCCGGCACGTTTTCGGCGGTGTGGAAGGCGTCGGCGTCGGGTCCCATTTTCATGTTTTGCGCCCCCGGACTCGTTTTCGACGGTTCTGAGGGCGTCGGGTCCCGTTTTCATGTTTTGTGCGCCCGTACTCGTTTTCGACGGTACCGAGGGCGTCGGGTCCCGTTTTCATGTTTTGTGCGCCCGTACTCGTTTTCGACGGTACCGAGGGCGTCTGATCCCGTTTTAATGTTTTGATCTCTCGTACTCGTTTTCGGCTGTACCGAGGGCGTCGAGTCCCGTTTTCATGTTTTGCGCTCCCGGATTCGTTTTCGGCGGTTCTGAGGGCGTCGGGTCCCGTTTTCATGTTTTGCGCCCGACTCGTTTTCGGCGGTACCGAGGGCGTCGGGTCCCGTTTTCATGTTTTATGCTCGCGGACTCATTTTCGGCGGTACCGAGGGCGTCGGGTCCCGTTTTAATGTTTTGCGCGCTCGTACTCGTTTTCGGCTCTACCGAGGGCGTCGGGTCCCGTTTTCATGTTTTACGCTCCTAGACTCATTTTCGGAGTACCGAGCGCGTCGGGTCCCCTTTGCATATTTTGCGCTCCCGGAGTCGTTTCCCGTTTTCATGTTTTGTCCTCCCGCACTCGTTTTGGAGGGTACCGAGGGCGTCGGGACCCGTTTTAATTTTTTGCGCTCCCGGACTCATTTTCGGCGGTACCGAGGGCGTCAGATCCCATTTTAATGTTTTGCGCGCTCGTACTCATTTTCGGCTGTATCGAGGGCGTCGAGTCCCGTTTTCATGTTTTGCGCTGCCGGACTCGCTTTCGGCGATAGTGTGGGAGTCGGGTCCCATTTTCAAGTTTTGCGTTCACGGGGTCGCTTTCGGCGGTATTGTGGCGTCAACTCCAGTTTTCATGTTTTGCATGCATGAACTCATTTTCGGCGGTACTGACGGCGTCGGGTCCCAGTTTCATGTTTTGCGCCCCGGACTCGTTTTCGGCGGTTCAGAGGGTGTTGGGTCCTGTTTTCATGTTTTGCGCGCCCGTACTCGTTTTCGGCGGTACCGAGGGAGTCGGTTCCCGTTTTCATGTTTTGCGCTCCCGGACTCGTTTTTGGCGGTTCCGAGGGCGTCGAGTCTCGTTTTCATGTTTTGCGCCCCCGGACTCGTTTTCGGCGGTACCGAGGGCGTCGGGTCCCGTTTTCATGTTTTAAGCTCACGGACTCATTTTCAGCGGTACCGAGGGCGTCAACTCCCTTTTTCCTATTTTACGCTCCCGGTCTCGTTTTCGGCGGTACCGAGGACGTCGGGTCCCGTTTTCATATTTTACGCTCCCGAGCTCATTTTCGAGGGTACCGAGGGCGTCAGGTCTTGTTTTCATGTTTTGCGCTCCCGGCCACGCTTTCGGCGGGACTGTGGGCGTCGTCTCTCATTTTCGGCGGTGCCGACGGCGTCGGGCCAGGATTTCATGTTTTGCAGCCCCGGCACGTTTTCGGCGGTGCGGATGTCGTCGGGTCCCGTTTTCATGTTTTGCGCTCCCGGACTCATTTCCGGCGGTACCGAGGGCGTCGGGTCCCGTTTTCATGTTTTGCGCTCCCGGACTCGCTTTCGGCGGTAGTGTGGGAGTCGTGTCTCATTTTCATGTTTTGCGCTCACGGACTCGCTTTCGGCGGTATTGTGGTGTCAACTCCAGTTTTCATGTTTTGCATGCATGAACTCATTTTCGGCTGTACTGTCGGCGTCGGGTCCCATTTTCATGTTTTGCGCCCCGGACTCGTTTTCGGCGGTTCCGAGGTTGTCGGGTCCCGATTTAATGTTTTGCGCGCCCGAACTCTTTTTCGATGGTTCTGAGGGCGTCGGGTCCCGTTTTCATGTTTTGCGCGCCCGTACTCTTTTTCGGCGGTACCGAGGGCGTCGAGTCCCGTTTTAATGTTTTGCGCGCCCGTACTCGTTTTAGGCGGTACCGAGGGAGTCGGTTCCCGTAACTCGTATTTGCGCTCCCATACTCGTTTTCGGCGGGTTCGAGGGCGTCGACTCCCGTTTTCATGTTTTGCGCTCGCGGACTCGTTTTCGGCGGTAATAAGGGCGTCGGCTCCCGTTTTCCTGTTTTACGCTCCCGATCTCTTTTTCAGCGGTACCGAGGGCGTCGGGTCCCGTTTTCATGTTTTACGCTCCCGAACTCATTTTCGAGGGTACCGAGGGCGTCTGGTCTTGTTTTCATGTTTTGCTCTCCCGGCCTCGCTTTCGGCGGTACTGTGGGCGTCGGCTCCCGTTTTCATGTTTTGCGCCCCGGACACGTTTTCGGCGGTTCCGAGGGAGTCGGGTCCCGTTTTCATGTTTTGCGCGCCCGTACTCGTTTTCGGCGGTACCAAGGGCGTCGGGTCCCGTTTTAATGTTTTGCGCGCCCGTACTCATTTTCGGCGGTAGCGAGGGAGTCGATTCCCGTCTTCATGTTTTGCGCTCCCGGACTCGTTTTCGATGGTTCCGAGGGCGTCGGGTCCCATTTTCATGTTTTGCGCGCCCGTACTTGATTTCGGCGGTACCGAGGGCGTCGAGTCCCGTTTTAATGTTTTGCGCGCCCGTACTCGTTTTCGGCGGTACCGAGGGAGTTGGTTCCCGTTTTCATGTTTTGCGCTCTCGGACTCATTTTCGGCGATTCCGAGGGCGTCGAATCCCGTTTTCCTGTTTTACGCTCCCGATCTCGTTTTCGGCGGTACCGAGGGCGTCGGGTCCCGTTTTCATGTTTTACGCTCCCGAACTCATTTTCGAGGGTACCGAGGGTGTCGGTCTTGTTTTCATGTTTTGCGCTCCCGGCCTCGCTTTCGGCGGTCGCGGGCGTCGGCTCCGTTTTCATGTTTTGCGCGCCGAACTCGTTTTCGGCGGTACCGACGGCGTCGGGTCCCGTTTTCATGTTTTGCATTCCCCGGCACGTTTTCGGCGGTGCGGAAGGCGTCGGGTCCCGTTTTCATGTTTTGCGCCCGGACTCGTTTTCGACGGTTCCGAGGGCGTCGGGTCCCGTTTTCATGTTTTGTGCGCCCGTACTCGTTTTCGGCGGTACCGAGGGCGTCAGGTCCCGTTTTCATGTTTTGTGCGCCCGTACTCGTTTTCGACGGTACCGAGGGCGTTAGATCCCGTTTTAATGTTTTGATCTCTCGTACTCGTTTTCGGCTGTATCGAGGGCGTCGAGTCCCGTTTTCATGTTTTACGCTCCCTGACACATTTTCGGAGTACCGAGGGCGTCGGTCCCGTTTTATTGTTTTGCGCTCCCGACTCGCTTTCTGCGGAACTGTGGGCGTCGGCTCCCATTTTCTTGTTTTGCGCTCCCGGACTCGCTTTCGACGGCATCGCGGGCGTCGGTCCCGATTTTCATGTTTTGTGGTCATGACCTTATTTTCGGCGGTGCATCGACGGTGTTGGGTCCCGTTTTCATGTTTTGCGTTTCCCGGCACGTTTTCGGCGGTGTGGAGGGCGTAGGTCCCGTTTTCATGTTTTGCGCTCCCGACTCGTTTTCGACTGTTCGAGGGCGTCGACCCTATTTTCATATTTTGCGCTCGCGGACTCGTTTTCGCGCGCACCGAGGGAGTCGGTCCCGTTTTCATGTTTTGCACTCCCGAACTCGTTTTCGGCGGTTCCGAGGGCGTCGACTCCCGTTTTCATGTTTTGCGCTCGCGGACTCGTTTTCGGCGGTACCGAGGGCGTCGGCTCCCATTTTCCTGTTTTACGCTCCCGATCTCGTTTTCGGCGGCACCGAGGGCGTCGGGTCCCGTTTTCATGTTTTACGCTCCCGAACTCATTTTCGAGGGTACCGAGGGCGTCTGGTCTTGTTTTCATGTTTTGCTCTCCCGGCCTAGCTTTCGGCGGTACCGAGCGCGTTGGGTCCCCTTTGCATGTTTTGCGCTCCCGGAGTCGTTTCCCGTTTTCATGTTTTGCCCTCCCGCACTCGTTTTGGAGGGTACCGAGGGCGTCGGGACCCGTTTTCATGTTTTGCGCTCCCGGACTCATTTTCGGCGGTACCGAGGGCGTCGGGTCCCGTTTTCATGTTTTGCGCGCCCGTACTCGTTTTCGGTGGTACCGAGGGTGTCTGGTCCCGTTTTAATGTTTTGCTCACCCGTACTCTTTTTTGGCGGTACCGAGGGAGTCGGTTCCCATTTTAATGTTTTGCGCGCCCGTACTTGTTTTCGGTGGTACCGAGGGCGTCGGTCCCGTTTTCATGTTTTGCGCTCCCGACTCGTTTTCGGTGGTTCCGGGGCGTCGAATCCCGTTTTCATGTTTTAAGTGACCGTACTCATTTTCGACGCGGTCGAGGGTGTCGGTCCCGTTTTAATGTTTTGCTCGCCCGTACTTTTTCGGCGTATCGAGGAGTCGGTTCCCATTTTAATGTTTTGCGCGCCCGTACTCATTTTTTCGCGCGCATGCGAGGAGCGGTCGGTCCCGTTTTCATGTTTTGCGCTCTCGGACTCGTTTTTGGCGGTTCCGAGGGCGTCGAGTCTCGTTTTCATGTTTTGCTCCCCCCGACTCGTTTTCGGCGGTACCGAGGGCGTCGGGTCCCGTTTTCATGTTTTAAGCTCACGGACTCATTTTCAGCGGCATCGAGGGCGTCAACTCCCTTTTTCTATTTTACGCTCCCGGTCTCATTTTCGGCGTTACCGAGGACGTCGGGTCCCGTTTTCATATTTTACGCTCCCGAACTCATTTTCGAGGGTACCGAGGGCGTCAGGTCTTGTTTTCATGTTTTGCGCTCCCGCCACGCTTTCGGGCGGGATCGCGGGCGTCGTCTCTCATTTTCGCGGCGGTGCGGCGGCGTCGGCGTCGGTCCCGATTTCATGTTTTGCGCCCCCGCACGTTTTCGGCGGTGCCGAGGGCGTCGGGTCCCGTTTTCATGTTTTGCGCTCCCGGACTCATTTCGGCGGTACCGAGGGCGTCGGGTTCCGTTTTCATGTTTTGCGCTCCGGACTCGTTTTCGGCGGTAGTGTGGGAGTCGTGTCTCATTTTCATGTTTTGCGCTCCGGACTCATTTTTTCGGCGGTATTGTGGTGTCAACTCCAGTTTTCATGTTTTGCATGCATGAACTCATTTTCGGCTGTACTATCGGCGTCGGGTCCCATTTTCATGTTTTGCGCCCCGGACTCATTTTCGGCGGTTCCGAGGATGTCGAGTCCCGTTTTCATGTTTTGCGCGCCCGAACTCTTTTTCGATGGTTCTGAGGGCGTCGGGTCCCGTTTTCATGTTTTCCGCGCCCGTACACTTTTTCGGCGGTACCGAGGGCGTCGAGTCCCGTTTTAATGTTTTGCGCGCCCGTACTCGTTTTAGGCGGTCGACGAGGAGTCGGTCCCGTTTTCGTATTTGCGCTCCCATACTCGTTTTCGGCGGTTCTGAGGGCGTCGACTCCCGTTTTCATGTTTTGCGCTCGCGGACTCGTTTTCGGCGGTAATAAGGGCGTCGGCTCCCGTTTTCCTGTTTTACGCTCCCGATCTCTTTTTCAGCGGTACCGAGGGCGTCGGGTCCCGTTTTCATGTTTTACGCTCCCGAACTCATTTTCGAGGGTACCGAGGGCGTCTGGTCTTGTTTTCATGTTTTGCTCTCCCGCCTCGCTTTCGGCGGCATCGTGGGCGTCGGCCCGGTTTCATGTTTTGCGCCCGGTCCCGACACGTTTTCGGCGTTCCGAGGGAGTCGGGTCCCGTTTTCATGTTTTGCGCGCCCGTACTCGTTTTCGGCGGTACGAGGGCGTCGGGTCCCGTTTTAATGTTTTTGCGCCCGTACTCATTTTCGGCTGCACCGAGGGAGTCGATTCCGTCTTCATGTTTTGCGCTCCGGACTCGTTTTCGATGGTTCCGAGGGCGTCGGTCCCGTTTTCATGTTTTGCCCGCCCGACTTGTTTTCGGCGATCGAGGGCGTCGAGTCCCGTTTTAATGTTTTTTGCGCGCCCCGACTCGTTTCGGCGCATCGAGGAGTCGGTTCCCGTTTTCATGTTTTGCGCTCTCGGACTCATTTTCGCGATTCCGAGGGCGTCGAATCCCGTTTTCATGTTTTACGCTCCCGATCTCGTTTCGGGCGGCGCATCGAGGGCGTCGGGACCCGTTTTCATGTTTTACGCTCCCGAACTCATTTTCGAGGGTACTGAGGGTGTCTGGTCTTGTTTTCATGTTTTGCTCTCCCGGCCTCACTTTCGGCGGTACCGTGGGCGTCGGCTCCGGTTTTCATGTTTTGCGCGCCCGAACTCGTTTTCGGCGGTATTGACGGCGTCGGGTCCCGTTTTCATGTTTTGCATTCCCCGGCACGTTTTCGGCGGTGTGGAGGGCGTCGGGTCCCGTTTTCATGTTTTGCGCCCCCGACTCGTTTTCGACGGTTCCGAGGGCGTCGAGTCCCGTTTTCATGTTTTGTGCGCCCGTACTCGTTTTCGACGGTACCGAGGGCGTCGGGTCCCGTTTTCATGTTTTGTGCGCCCGTACTCGTTTTCGACGGTACCGAGGGCGTTAGATCCCGTTTTAATGTTTTGATCTCTCGTACTCGTTTTTCGGCTGTATCGAGGGCGTCGAGTCCCGTTTTCATGTTTTACGCTCCCTGACACATTTTCGGAGTACCGAGGGCGTCGGTCCCGTTTTATTGTTTTGCGCTCCCGGACTCAGTTTCTGCGGAACTGTGGGCGTCGGCTCCCGTTTTCATATTTTGCGCCTCCGAACTCGCTTTCGACGGTACTGTGGGCGTCGGTTCTGATTTTCATGTTTTGTGGTCATGACCTTATTTTCGGCGGTACCGACGGTGTTGGGTCCCGTTTTCATGTTTTGTGTTTCCCGGCACGTTTTCGGCGGTGTGGAGGGCGTTAGGTCCCGTTTTCATGTTTTGCGCTCCCGGACTCGTTTTCGGCTGTTCCGAGGGCGTCGACTCCTGTTTTCATATTTTGCGCTCGCGGACTCGTTTTCGGCGGTACCGAGGGAGTCGGTTCCCGTTTTCATGTTTTGCGCTCCCGAACTCGTTTTCGGCGGTTCCGAGGGCGTCGACTCCCGTTTTCATGTTTTGCGCTCGCGGACTCGTTTTCGGCGGTACCGAGGGCGTCGGCTCCCATTTTCCTGTTTTACGCTCCCGATCTCGTTTTTAGCGGTACCGAGGGCGTCGGGTCACGTTTTCATGTTTTACGCTCCCGAACTCATTTTCGAGGGTACCGAGGGCGTCTGGTCTTTTTTTCATGTTTTGCTCTCCCGGCCTCGCTTTCGGCGGTACCGAGCGCGTTGGGTACCCTTTGCATGTTTTGCGCTCCCGAGTCGTTTCCCGTTTTCATGTTTTGCCCTCCCGCACTCGTTTTGGAGGGTACCGAGGGCGTCGGGACCCGTTTTCATGTTCTGCGCTCCTGGTCCTGGACTCATTTTCGGCGGTACCGAGGGCGTCGGGTCCCGTTTTCATGTTTTGCGCGCCCGTACTCGTTTTCAGTGGTACCAAGGGTGTCTGGTCCCGTTTTAATATTTTGCTCACCCGTACTCTTTTTTGGCGGTACAGAGGGAGTCGGTTCCCATTTTAATGTTTTGCGCGCCCGTACTTGTTTTCGGTGGTACCGAGGGAGTCGGTTCCCGTTTTCATGTTTTGCGCTCCCGGACTCGTTTTCGGTGGTTCCGGGGGCGTCGGATCCCGTTTTCATGTTTTAAGTGACCGTACTCGTTTTCGACGGTACCAAGGGTGTCTGGTCCCGTTTTAATGTTTTGCTCGCCCGTACTCTTTTTCGGCGGTACCGAGGGAGTCGGTTCCCATTTTAATGTTTTGCGCGCCCGTACTCGTTTTCGGCGGTACCGAGGGAGTCGGTTCCCGTATTCATGTTTTGCGCTCCCGACTCGTTTTTGGCGGTTCCGAGGGCGTCGAGTCTCGTTTTCATGTTTTGCGCCCCCGGACTCGTTTTCGGCGGTACCGAGGGCGTCGGGTCCCGTTTTCATGTTTTAAGCTCACGGACTCATTTTCAGCGGTACCGAGGGCGTCCACTCCCTTTTTCCTATTTTACGCTCCCGGTCTCGTTTTCGGCGATACCAAGGACGTCGGGTCCCGTTTTCATATTTTACGCTCCCGAGCTCATTTTCGAGGGTACCGAGGGCGTCAGGTCTTGTTTTCATGTTTTGCGCTCCCGGCCACGCTTTCGGCGGGACTGTGGGCGTCGTCTCTCATTTTCGGCGGTGCCGACGGCGTCGGGCCAGGATTTCATGTTTTGCAGCCCCGGCACGTTTTCGGCGGTGCGGATGTCGTCGGTCCCGTTTTCATGTTTTGCGCTCCCGACTCATTTCCGGCGGTACCGAGGGCGTCGGGTTCCGTTTTCATGTTTTGCGCTCCCGACTCGCTTTCGGCGGTAGTGTGGGAGTCGTGTCTCATTTTCATGTTTTGCGCTCACGGACTCGCTTTCGGCGGTATTGTGGTGTCAACTCCAGTTTTCATGTTTTGCATGCATGAACTCATTTTCGGCTGTACTGTCGGCGTCGGGTCCCATTTTCATGTTTTGCGCCCCGGACTCGTTTTCGGCGGTTCCGAGGATGTCGGGTCCCGTTTTCATGTTTTGCGCGCCCGAACTCTTTTTCGATGGTTCTGAGGGCGTCGGGTCCCGTTTTCATGTTTTGCGCGCCAACACTTTTTCGGCGGTACCGAGGGCGTCGAGTCCCGTTTTAATGTTTTGCGCGCCCGTACTCGTTTTAGGCGGTACCGAGGGAGTCGGTTCCCGTAACTCGTATTTGCGCTCCCATACTCGTTTTCGGCGGTTCTGAGGGCGTCGACTCCCGTTTTCATGTTTTGCGCTCGCGGACTCGTTTTCGGCGGTAATAAGGGCGTCGGCTCCCGTTTTCCTGTTTTACGCTCCCGATCTCTTTTTCAGCGGTACCGAGGGCGTCGTGTCCCGTTTTCATGTTTTACGCTCCCGAACTCATTTTCGAGGGTACCGAGGGCGTCTGGTCTTGTTTTCATGTTTTGCTCTCCCGGCCTCGCTTTCGGCGGTACTGTGGGCGTCGGCTCCGGTTTTCATGTTTTGCGCCCCGGATACGTTTTCGGCGGTTCCGAGGGAGTCGGGTCCCGTTTTCATGTTTTGCGCGCCCGTACTCGTTTTCGGCGGTACCAAGGGCGTCGGGTCCCGTTTTAATGTTTTGCGCGCCCGTACTCATTGTCGCTGGCGATCGAGGAGTCGATTCCCGTCTTCATGTTTTGCGCTCCCGGACTCGTTTTCGATGGTTCCGAGGGCGTCGGGTCTCGTTTTCATGTTTTGCGCGCCCGTACTTGATTTCGGCGGTACCGAGGGCGTCGAGTCCCGTTTTAATGTTTTGCTCGCCCGTACTCGTTTTCGGCGCATGCGAGGAGTGGTTCCCGTTTTCATGTTTTGCGCTCTCGGACTCATTTTCGGCGATTCCGAGGGCGTCGAATCCCGTTTTCCTGTTTTACGCTCCCGATCTCGTTTTCAGCGGTACCGAGGGCGTCGGGACCCGTTTTCATGTTTTACGCTCCCGAACTCATTTTCGAGGGTACCGAGGGTGTCTGGTCTTGTTTTCATGTTTTGCTCTCCCGGCCTCGGTTTCGGCGGTACTGTGGGCGTCGGCTCCGGTTTTCATGTTTTGCGCGCCCGAACTCGTTTTCGGCGGTATTGACGGCGTCGGGTCCCGTTTTCATGTTTTGCATTCCCCGGCACGTTTTCGGCGGTGTGGAAGGCGTCGGGTCCCGTTTTCATGTTTTGCGCCCCCGGACTCGTTTTCGACGGTTCCGAGGGCGTCGAGTCCCGTTTTCATGTTTTGTGCGCCGACTCGCTTTCGACGGCATGCGAGGGCGTCGGGTCCCGTTTTCATGTTTTGTGCGCCCGTACTCATTTTCGACGGCATGCGAGGCGTCGATCCCTTTTAATGTTTTGATCTCTCGTACTCGTTTTCGGCTGTATCGAGGGCGTCGAGTCCCGTTTTCATGTTTTACGCTCCCTGACACATTTTCGGAGTACCGAGGGCGTCGGGTCCCGTTTTATTGTTTAGCGCTCCCGGACTCAGTTTCTGCGGAACTGTGGGCGTCGGCTCCCGTTTTCATATTTTGCGCCTCCGGACTCGCTTTCGACGGTACTGTGGGCGTCGGCTCTGATTTTCATGTTTCGTGGTCATGAACTTATTTTCGGCGGTACCGACGGTGTTGGGTCCCGTTTTCATGTTTTGCGTTTCCCGGCACGTTTTCGGCGGTGTGGAGGGCGTTAGGTCCCATTTTCATGTTTTGCGCTCCCGGACTCGTTTTCTGTTCATTCGAGGCGTCGACTCCGTTTTCATATTTTGCGCTCGCGGACTCGTTTCGGCGGATGCAGGGAGTCGGTTCCGTTTTCATGTTTTGCGCTCCCGAACTCGTTTTCGGCGGTTCCGAGGGCGTCGACTCCCGTTTTCATGTTTTGCGCTCGCGGACTCATTTTCGGCGGTACCGAGGGCGTCGGCTCCCATTTTCCTGTTTTACGCTCCCGATCTCGTTTTTAGCGGTCCGAGGGCGTCGGGTCACGTTTTCATGTTTTACGCTCCCGAACTCATTTTCAAGGGTACCGAGGGCGTCTGGTCTTGTTTTCATGTTTTGCTCTCCCGGCCTCGCTTTCGGCGGTACCGAGCGCGTTGGGTCCCCTTTGCATGTTTTGCGCTCCCGGAGTCGTTTCCCGTTTTCATGTTTTGCCCTCCCGCACTCGTTTTGGAGGGTACCGAGGGCGTCGGGACCCGTTTTCATGTTCTGCGCTCCCGGACAAATTTTCGGCGGTACCGAGGGCGTCGGGTCCCGTTTTCATGTTTTGCGCGCCCGTACTCGTTTTCGGTGGTACCAAGGGTGTCTGGTCCCGTTTTAATGTTTTGCTCACCCGTACTCTTTTTTGGCGGTACAGAGGGAGTCGGTTCCCATTTTAATGTTTTCCGCGCCCGTACTTGTTTTCGGTGGTACCGAGGGAGTCGGTTCCCGTTTTCATGTTTTGCGCTCCCGGACTCGTTTCGGTGGTTCCGGGGGCATCGGATCCCGTTTTCATGTTTTAAGTGACCCTACTCGTTTTCGACGGTACCAAGGGTGTCTGGTCCCGTTTTAATGTTTTGCTCGCCGTACTCTTTTTCGGGCGCATCGAGGGAGTCGGTTCGCATTTTAATGTTTTGCGCGCCGTACTCGTTTTCGGCGTGCACGAGGAGTCGGTTCCCGTTTTCATGTTTTGCGCTCCGGACTCGTTTTTGGCGGTTCCGAGGGCGTCGAGTCTCGTTTTCATGTTTTGCGCCCCCGGACTCGTTTTCGGCGGTGCACCGAGGCGTCGGGTCCCGTTTTCATGTTTTAAGATCACGGACTCATTTTCGGCATCGAGGGCGTCAACTCCCTTTTTCCTATTTTACGCTCCCGGTCTCGTTTTCGGCGGTGCGAGGACGTCGGGTCCCGTTTTCATATTTTACGCTCCCGAGCTCATTTTCGAGGGTGCCGAGGGCGTCGGTCTTGTTTTCATGTTTTGCGCTCCCGGCCACGCTTTCGGCGGGACTGTGGGCGTCGTCTCTCATTTTCGGCGGTGCCGACGGCGTCGGGCCAGGATTTCATGTTTTGCAGCCCCGGCACGTTTTCGGCGGTGCGGATGTCGTCGGGTCCCGTTTTCATGTTTTGTGCTCCGGACTCATTTTCGGTGCATCGAGGGCGTCGGGTCCCGTTTTCATGTTTTGCGCTCCCGGACTCGCTTTCGGCGGTAGTGTGGGAGTCGTGTCTCATTTTCATGTTTTGCGCTCACGGACTCGTTTTCGGCGGTATTGTGGTGTCAACTCCAGTTTTCATGTTTTGCATGCATGAACTCATTTTCGCGGTACCGTCTTGTCGGCGTCGGTCCCATTTTCATGTTTTGCGCCCGGACTCGTTTTCGGCGGTTCCGAGGACGTCGGTCCCGTTTTCATGTTTTGCGCGCCCGAACTCTTTTTCGATGGTTACGAGGGCGTCGGGTCCCGTTTTCATGTTTTGCGCGCCCGTACTCTTTTTCGGTGCATCGGGCGTCGAGTCCCGTTTTAATGTTTTGCGCGCCCGTACTCGTTTTAGGCGCATGCGAGGGAGTCGGTTCCGTAACTCGTATTTGCGCTCCCATACTCGTTTTCGGCGGTTCGAGGGCGTCGACTCCCGTTTTCATGTTTTGCGCTCGCGGACTCGTTTCGGCGAGACCGAGGGCGTCGGCTCCCGTTTTCCGTTTTACGCTCCCGATCTCTTTTTCGGCGGCACCGAGGGCGTCGAGTCCCGTTTTCATGTTTTACGCTCCCGAACTCATTTTCGAGGGTACCGAGGGCGTCGGGTCTTGTTTTCATGTTTTGCTCTCCCGGCCTCGCTTTCGGCGGTACTGTAGGCGTCGGCTCCCGTTTTCATGTTTTGCGCCCCGGACACGTTTTCGGCGGTTCCGAGGGAGTCGGGTCCCGTTTTCATGTTTTGCGCGCCCGTACTCGTTTTCGGCGGTACAGGGCGTCGGGTCCCGTTTTAATGTTTTGCGCGCCCGTACTCATTTTCGGCTGTACCGAGGGAGTCGATTCCCGTCTTCATGTTTTGCGCTCCCGGACTCGTTTTCGATGGTTCCGAGGGCGTCTGGTCCCGTTTTCATGTTTTGCGCGCCCGTACTTGTTTTCGGCGGTACCGAGGGCGTCGAGTCCCGTTTTAATGTTTTGCGCGCCCGTACTCGTTTTCGGCGGTACCAAGGGAGTCGGTTCCCGTTTTCATGTTTTGCGCTCCCGGACTCATTTTCGGCGGTTCCGTGGGCGTCGACTCCCGTTTTCATGTTTTGCGCTCGCGGACTCGTTTTCGGCGGTACTGAGGGCGTCGGCTCCCGTTTTCCGGTTTTACGCTCTCGATCTCGTTTTCAGCGGTACCGAGGGCGTCGGGTCCCGTTTTCATGTTTTACGCTGCCGAACTCATTTTCGAGGGTACCGAGGGCGTCGGGTCTTGTTTTCATGTTTTACGCTCCCGGCCTCACTTTCGGCGGTACTGTGTGCATCGACTCCGGTTTTCATGTTTTGCGCGCCCGAACGCGTTTTCGGCGGTATCGACGGCGTCGGGTCCCGTTTTCAATTTTGCATTTCCGGCAAGTTTTCAGCGGTGTGGAAGGCGTCGGGTCCCGTTTTCATGTTTTGCGCCCCCGAACTCATTTTCGATAGTTCGAGGGCGTCGGTTCCCGTTATCATGTTTTGCACGACCGTACTCATTTTCGGCGGTACCGAGGGCGTCGGGTCCCATTTTAATGTTTTGCGCGCTCGTACTCGTTTTCGGCTGTACCGAGGGCGTCGGGTCCCGTTTTCATGTTTTGCGCTCCCGGACTCATTTTCGGCGGTACCGAGGGCGTCGGGTCCCGTTTTCATGTTTTGCGCTCCCGGACTCGCTTTCTGCGGAACTATGGGCGTCGACTCAGTTTTCATGTTTAAACAAGTTGTTTGAGTTTTTGAAAATTATTGGCCGCATAACCACATATAATTTCTTGAAAATTAATATAATTACTCCTAATTATGCCTATTATATGATTGTACAATTATAACTTCGATACAAATATTCTATGACATTAATTTTGCATAAAATATAAGTAAGATGCATTCGAAACTGTTTTTTAAACAAGTTGTTTCAGATTTTCAACATATTTTGCATCAAAACTACACATAATTTCGAGCGAATTAATATAATTATTCCTAAATATGTCTATTATAAGATTGTCAAATTAACACTTCAATATGAATATCATAGGACGCTAATTTTACGTAAGACATAAGTAAGATACATTAGAAATTGCTGTTTAAACAAGTTGTTTAAGATTTTTAACATTTATTATCTCATAACGACAAATAATTTCGTGAAAATTAATATAATTACTCGTAATTATGCCTATTAGAAGATTATCCAATTAACACTTCGATATGAACATTTTACGACCCGAATTTTGCATAAAAAAATAAGTATGATGCATCAAAAAAAATGTACTCGTTTAAACAAGTTGTTTTAGATTTTTCTAAATTTTTTGGTCGCATAACTACACATAACTTCGCGCAAATTAATATAACTCCTCCTAATTATACCTATTATGTAATTATCCAATTAGCACTCCAATATGAATATCCTACAACAAAGTAATTTTTCATAAAACAGAAATAAGATACATTTGAAACTACCGTTTAAGCAAGTTGTTTAAGATTTTCAAAATTTATCATCTCATAACTGCTTACAATTTCGTGAAAAATAATATATTTACTCCTAATTGTGCCTATTAGAAGATTATCCAATTAATACATCGATATGGATATCCTACGACTCTAAGTTTGCACAAAACATAAGTAAGATGCATTAAAAAATAGCAGTTTAAACTAGTTGATTGAGTTTTTCAAACTTTTTACCGCATAACTACGTATATTTTCGTAAAAAATAATATAATTACGCCTAATTATTCTTATTATAAGATTATCTAATTAAAACTTTGATACCAATATTCTATGACGCTAATTTGGCACAAAACATAAGTAAGATGCATTAAAAACTCATTGTTTAAGCAAGTTGTTTGACTTTTTTATTTATTTTTGGCCCCATAAATACACATAGTTTCGTGCAAATGAATATAATTACTCATAATTATGCCTATTATAAGATTGTTCAATTAATACTTCGATATGAATATTCCACGACACTATTTTCTCCCAAAACATAAGTAAGATGCATTAGAAACAAATTTATTTGAAAAAGTTATTTGAGTGTTTCAAAATTTTTGGCCCCATAACTACACATAATCTAGTGAAAATTAAAATAATCACTCCTATTTATGGCTATTAAAAGATTATCTAATTAACAATTCAATATGAACATTCTAAAACACTAATTTTACACAAAACATAAGTAAGAGGCTTTTAAAAACAAATTGCTTAAACAAGTTGGTTGAGTTTCTTAAAATTTTGTCCGCATAATTACACATAATATCTTATAAATTAATATAATTACTCCTAAGCAAGCCTATTATGTGATATTCCAATTAAATCTTTGATATGAATATTCGACGACACCAATTTTTCACAAAATGTAAGTAAGGTGCATTAAAAACTACTGCTTAAACAAGTTATTTGAGTTTCTCAAAAAATTTGGTCGCATCGCCGCACATAATTTCTGAAAAATTAATATAATTACTCCTAAATATGCGTATAGTAAGATTCTTTAATTGAAACTTCGATATGAATATTCTACGACACTAATTTTGCACAAAACATAAGTAAGATGCATTAAAAAAATTGCGTTTAAACAAGTCGTTTGATCTTTCCAAATTTTTTGGCCTCATAACGCACATAATTTCGTATAAATTAATATAATTACTCCTAATTACGTCTTTTATAAGATTCTTCAATTAACACTTTGATGTGAATATTCTACGATACTAATTTTTCACAAAACATAAGTAAGATGCATCGTAAAATCGCTATTTAAAAAACTTGTTTGAGTTTTCAACATTTTTGCCCTCGTAACTACACATAATTTCGTGGAAATTAATATAACAACTCCTTATTACTCCTATTATAAAGAATTAAAACTTTGATATGAATATTCTACAACGCGAATTTTGCATAAAACATAAGTAAGATGCGTTAAAACCGTTGTTTAAACAAGTTGCTTGGCTATATGAAATTTTTTGGCCGCACAACTACACATAATTCCGTGCAATTTAAAATAATTACTCCTTATTATGCCTATTATAAGATTTTCCTCTTAAAACTTCGATATGAATACATGACGCTAATTTTGCACAAAACATAAGTAAGATGCATTAAAAACTCGCCGATTAAACAAGTTGTTTGAATTTTTCATAATTTTTGGCCGTGTAACTACATATAATTTCGTGCAATATAATACAATTACTCCTAATTACGCCTATTATAAAATTTTCTAATTAAAACTTCGATATGAATATTCTTTAACGCTAATATTGCACAAAACATAAGTAAGGTGCATTAAAATGTATGTTTAAACAAATTGTTTGCCTTTATGAAAAATTTTGGCCGCATAACTACACATGATTTGGTGCAAATTAATATAATTACTCCTAATTATGTCTATCATAAGATTGTTCAATTAACACTTCAAGACGAATATTTTAGGGGATCATTTTTCCTCAGAACATAAGTAAGATGCATTAGAAAACTGATATTTAAAAAGTTAAGTTTTTCAACATTTTTGGCCTCATAACTACATGTATTTTCATAAAAATTAATATAATTACTCATAATTATGCCCATTAAAATATTAGCCAATTGACACTGCGATACGAACATTTTACGACACTATTTTAGCACAAGACATCAGTAGGATGCATTAAAAACAGCTGTGTAAACAAGTTGATTGTGTTTTTTAAATTTTTGGCCGCATAAGTGCACATAATTTCGTGCAAATTAATATAATTACTCCTAACTATGTCTATTATAAGATTGTCCAATTAACACTTCGATATGAATATCCTACGACGCTAATTTTTCATAAAACACAAGTAAGTTATATTAGAAACCATTTGTTTAAACAAGTTGTTTAAGATTTTTAACATTTTTGGACTCATAACTATACATAATTTCATGAAAATTAATATAATTACTCCTAATTATACCTATTAGAATATTATCCAATTAACTCTTCGATATGAACATTGTACGATATAAATTTTGCAAAAAAAAAAAAAACATAAATAAGATGCGTTGAAAACAAGTGTTTAAACAAGTTGTTTGAGTTTTTGAAAATTATTGGCCTTATAACCACATATAATTTCGTAAAAATTAATATAATTACTCCTAATTATGCCTATTATATGATTGTACAATTATAACTTCGATACAAATATTCTATGACATTAATTTTACATAAAATATAAGTAAGATGCATTCGAAAGCTGTTTTTTAAACAAGTTGTTTCGCATTTTCAACATATTTTGCATCACAACTACACATAATTAAAGCGAATTAATATAATTACTCCTAAATATGTCTATTATAAGATTGTCAAATTAACACTTCAATATGAATATCATAGGACGCTAATTTTACGTAAGACATAAGTAAGATACATTAGAAATTGTTTAAACAAGTTGTTTAAGATTTTTAACATTTATTACCTCATAACGACAAATAATTTCGTGAAAATTAATATAATTACTCGTAATTATGCCTATTAGAAGATTATCCAATTAACACTTCGATATGAACATTTTACATTAATTTTGCATAAAATATAAGTAAGATGCATTCGAAAGCTGTTTTTTAAATAAGTTGTTTGATTTTCAACATATTTTGCATCAAAACTACACATAATTAGAAGCGAATTAATATAATTACTCCTAAATATGTCTATTATAAGATTGTCAAATTAACACTTCAATATGAATATCATAGGACGCTAATTTTACGTAAGACATAAGTAAGATACATTAGAAATTCTTTGTTTAAACAAGTTGTTTAAGATTTTTAACATTTATTACCTCATAACGACAAATAATTTCGTGAAAATTAATATAATTACTCGTAATTATGCCTATTAGAAGATTATCCAATTAACACTTCGATATGAACATTTTACGACCCGAATTTTGCATAAAAAAATAAGTATGATGCATCAAAAGCAGTAGTTTAAACAAGTTGTTTGAGTTTTCTAAATTTTTTGGTGCATAACTACACATAACTTCGCGCAAATTAATATAACTCCTCCTAATTATACCTATTATGTAATTATCCAATTAGCACTCCAATATGAATATCCTACAACAAAGTAATTTTTCATAAAACAGAAATAAGATACATTTGAAACTACCGTTTAAGCAAGTTGTTTAAGATTTTCAAAATTTATCATCTCATAACTCGCTTACAATTTCGTGAAAAATAATATAATTACTCCTAATTGTGCCTATTAGAAGATTATCCAATTAATACATCGATATGGATATCCTACGACTCTAAGTTTGCACAAAACATAAGTAAGATGCATTAAAAAATAGCGAGTTTAAACTAGTTGATTGAGTTTTTCAAACTTTTTACCGCATAACTACGTATATTTTCGTAAAAAATAATATAATTACGCCTAATTATTCTTATTATAAGATTATCTAATTAAAACTTTGATACCAATATTCTATGACGCTAATTTGGCACAAAACATAAGTAAGATGCATTAAAAGCTATTGTTTAAACAAGTTGTTTGACTTTTTTATTTATTTTTGGCCCCATAAATACACATAGTTTCGTGCAAATGAATATAATTACTCATAATTATGCCTATTATAAGATTGTTCAATTAATACTTCGATATGAATATTCCACGACACTATTTTCTCCCAAAACATAAGTAAGATGCATTAGAAACATGACTATTTGAAAAAGTTATTTGAGTGTTTCAAAATTTTTGGCCCCATAACTACACATAATCTAGTGAAAATTAAAATAATCACTCCTATTTATGGCTATTAAAAGATTATCTAATTAACAATTCAATATGAACATTCTAAAACACTAATTTTACACAAAACATAAGTAGGAGGCTTTTAAAAGCATTTGTTTAAACAAGTTGGTTGAGTTTCTTAAAAATTTTGGCCGCATAATTACACATAATATCTTATAAATTAATATAATTACTCCTAAGCAAGCCTATTATGTGATATTCCAATTAAATCTTTGATATGAATATTCGACGACACCAATTTTTCACAAAATGTAAGTAAGGTGCATTAAAAGCATTTGTTTAAACAAGTTATTTGAGATTCTCAAAAAATTTGGCTGCATCGCCGCACATAATTTCTGAAAAATTAATATAATTACTCCTAAATATGCGTATAGTAAGATTCTTTAATTGAAACTTCGATATGAATATTCTACGACACTAATTTTGCACAAAACATAAGTAAGATGCATTAAAAGCTGCTTTGTTTAAACAAGTTGTTTGATCTTTCCAAATTTTTTGGCCTCATAACTGCACATAATTTCGTATAAATTAATATAATTACTCCTAATTACGTCTTTTATAAGATTCTTCAATTAACACTTTGATGTGAATATTCTACGATACTAATTTTTCACAAAACATAAGTAAGATGCATCGAAAGCGCTATTTAAAAAACTTGTTTGAGTTTTCAACATTTTTGCCCTCATAACTACACATAATTTCGTGGAAATTAATATAACAACTCCTTATTACTCCTATTATAAAGAATTAAAACTTTGATATGAATATTCTACAACGCGAATTTTGCATAAAACATAAGTAAGATGCGTTAAAGCTGTTGTTTAAACAAGTTGCTTGGCTATATGAAATTTTTTGGCCGCACAACTACACATAATTCCGTGCAATTTAAAATAATTACTCCTTATTATGCCTATTATAAGATTTTCCTCTTAAAACTTCGATATGAATACATGACGCTAATTTTGCACAAAACATAAGTAAGATGCATTAAAAGCTAGCTTGATTAAACAAGTTGTTTGAATTTTTCATAATTTTTGGCCGTGTAACTACATATAATTTCGTGCAATATAATACAATTACTCCTAATTACGCCTATTATAAAATTTTCTAATTAAAACTTCGATATGAATATTCTTTAACGCTAATATTGCACAAAACATAAGTAAGGTGCATTAAAACAGATGTTTAAACAAATTGTTTGCCTTTATGAAAAATTTTGGCCGCATAACTACACATGATTTGGTGCAAATTAATATAATTACTCCTAATTATGTCTATCATAAGATTGTTCAATTAACACTTCAAGACGAATATTTTAGGGGATCATTTTTCCTCAGAACATAAGTAAGATGCATTAGAAAACTGATATTTAAAAAGTTAAGTTTTTCAACATTTTTGGCCTCATAACTACATGTATTTTCATAAAAATTAATATAATTACTCATAATTATGCCCATTAAAATATTAGCCAATTGACACTGCGATACGAACATTTTACGACACTAATTTTGCACAAGACATCGTAGGATGCATTAAAAACATTTGTTTAAACAAGTTGATTGTGTTTTTTAAATTTTTGGCCTTATAAGTGCACATAATTTCGTGCAAATTAATATAATTACTCCTAACTATGTCTATTATAAGATTGTCCAATTAACACTTCGATATGAATATCCTACGACGCTAATTTTTCATAAAACACAAGTAAGTTATATTAGAAACCATTTGTTTAAACAAGTTGTTTAAGATTTTTAACATTTTTGGACTCATAACTATACATAATTTCATGAAAATTAATATAATTACTCCTAATTATACCTATTAGAATATTATCCAATTAACTCTTCGATATGAACATTGTACGATATAAATTTTGCAAAAAAAAAAAAAAAAAAACATAAATAAGATGCGTTGAAAACAAGTGTTTAAACAAGTTGTTTGAGTTTTTGAAAATTATTGGCCGCATAACCACATATAATTTCGTAAAAATTAATATAATTACTCCTAATTATGCCTATTATATGATTGTACAATTATAACTTCGATACAAATATTCTATGACATTAATTTTGCATAAAATATAAGTAAGATGCATTCGAAACTGTTTTTTAAACAAGTTGTTTCAGATTTTCAACATATTTTGCATCACAACTACACATAATTCCGAGCGAATTAATATAATTACTCCTAAATATGTCTATTATAAGATTGTCAAATTAACACTTCAATATGAATATCATAGGACGCTAATTTTACGTAAGACATAAGTAAGATACATTAGAAATTTCTTTGTTTAAACAAGTTGTTTAAGATTTTTAACATTTATTACCTCATAACGACAAATAATTTCGTGAAAATTAATATAATTACTCGTAATTATGCCTATTAGAAGATTATCCAATTAACACTTCGATATGAACATTTTACATTAATTTTGCATAAAATATAAGTAAGATGCATTCGAAACTATTTTTTAAACAAGTTGTTTGATTTTCAACATATTTTGCATCAAAACTACACATAATTCGAGCGAATTAATATAATTACTCCTAAATATGTCTATTATAAGATTGTCAAATTAACACTTCAATATGAATATCATAGGACGCTAATTTTACGTAAGACATAAGTAAGATACATTAGAAATTCTTCGTTTAAACAAGTTGTTTAAGATTTTTAACATTTATTACCTCATAACGACAAATAATTTCGTGAAAATTAATATAATTACTCGTAATTATGCCTATTAGAAGATTATCCAATTAACACTTCGATATGAACATTTTACGACCCGAATTTTGCATAAAAAAATAAGTATGATGCATCAAAAAAAATTTAGTTTAAACAAGTTGTTTGAGTTTTCTAAATTTTTTGGTCGCATAACTACACATAACTTCGCGCAAATTAATATAACTCCTCCTAATTATACCTATTATGTAATTATCCAATTAGCACTCCAATATGAATATCCTACAACAGTAATTTTTCATAAAACGAAATAAGATACATTTGAAACTACCGTTTAAGCAAGTTGTTTAAGATTTTCAAAATTTATCATCTCATAATCGCTTACAATTTCGTTAAAAATAATATAATTACTCCTAATTGTGCCTATTAGAAGATTATCCAATTAATACATCGATATGGATATCCTACGACTCTAAGTTTGCACAAAACATAAGTAAGATGCATTAAAAAATAGCAGTTTAAACTAGTTGATTGAGTTTTTCAAACTTTTTACCGCATAACTACGTATATTTTCGTAAAAAATAATATAATTACGCCTAATTATTCTTATTATAAGATTATCTAATTAAAACTTTGATACCAATATTCTATGACGCTAATTTGGCACAAAACATAAGTAAGATGCATTAAAAACTGTTGTTTAAACAAGTTGTTTGACTTTTTTATTTATTTTTTGCCCCATAAATACACATAGTTTCGTGCAAATGAATATAATTACTCATAATTATGCCTATTATAAGATTGTTCAATTAATACTTCGATTTGAATATTCCACGACACTATTTTCTCCCAAAACATAAGTAAGATGCATTAGAAACTTGACTATTTGAAAAAGTTATTTGAGTGTTTCAAAATTTTTGGCCCCATAACTACACATAATCTAGTGAAAATTAAAATAATCACTCCTATTTATGGCTATTAAAAGATTATCTAATTAACAATTCAATATGAACATTCTAAAACACTAATTTTACACAAAACATAAGTAGGAGGCTTTTAAAAAAATTTGTTTAAACAAGTTGGTTGAGTTTCTTAAAAATTTTGGCCGCATAATTACACATAATATCTTATAAATTAATATAATTACTCCTAAGCAAGCCTATTATGTGATATTCCAATTAAATCTTTGATATGAATATTCGACGACACCAATTTTTCACAAAATGTAAGTAAGGTGCATTAAAACAGTACATTTAAACAAGTTATTTGAGTTTCTCAAAAAATTTGCCTGCATCGCCGCACATAATTTCTGAAAAATTAATATAATTACTCCTAAATATGCGTATAGTAAGATTCTTTAATTGAAACTTCGATATGAATATTCTACGACACTAATTTTGCACAAAACATAAGTAAGATGCATTAAAAGCTCGCCGTTTAAACAAGTGTTTGATCTTTCCAAATTTTTTGGCCTCATAACTGCACATAATTTCGTATAAATTAATATAATTATGTGCGACCCTTTTTCGCGCGCCGCCGCACCGCCGCTGGGCGATGGGTTTGCGGAAGAAGGACACGGAGATCCCTCCCGAGCGTGCATCTGCTAGGTGTCGGCCGATTCTGCCGTTTAGAGATATTTGGATGCACATTCAGGGGGTTTTTAGTGATTGTGAGTTCTTGTAGATTCCGGTGGGCGCAAGCCCCCACCGTTAATTACCCCTGGGCTACTAACCTCGAGGCACCTCTGGATCTTTGAAAGAGAGAAGCAAATAGTATAGTTAAAAGATGGTCAAGTGGTCGTCTGGGTTCATAAAAAGGGGTCCATGGAAGACGAACCTACAAACAGATCGGTTCAATCTTTATTTAATCCTATGGAAGACGAACCTACAAACAGATCGGTTCAATCTCTACTTAATTCTATGGAAGACAAACCTACAAACAGATCGGTTCTGTCCTATGGAAGACGAACCTACAAGCAGATCGGTTCAGTCTATGCCACCTCGAGATGTAACCTTACTACGGACTGGTTAATCTCTTCGAGGGGCTTGAGGTGAGTCTACATACGAACGACTCGACCTCCGTTGATCTAGAAGATAAACCTACTACGAACGGTTCTCAATCTTAACTAGTCAACAACCAATCACACAAAATACAACTCGAAGCACCGAGCGGTTGATCTTGAGGTTGGTGAATCGGGGAGAAGGGTGGATATGGCCCACGTGTTTCTTCTCACCGATCTTCTAGATCATGAATTCGAAGCACTAAGCCGATTCATAAACCTAGGAAACACAATTACACACAATGTCAAACCTGAAGCGCTGAGCCAGTTCAACATTGAGGCATGTGTTAGTGAAGGAACCTACCTACAGAACGGTTCGCATTCACTGTTTTGTGGATGAATCTACTACAGGACGATTCAATCTCACGATCTCGGGAGATGCACCAGAAGACAAACTCATCGACGGGTGAGTTCAGTCTTGCTAGCTCAAATGGTCATGAATTACTTGTTCATGACACCGAGTCATTAAGATGTAACTTCTCTCGGACATCGTAATGTTCTTCTTCTTCAAAGTCGACATATCTCTCCATGCTGATGTCGTGGCTTTGGTCATTCTTCAGCGAGCGTCAAGATGTTCTTGTCCCGACTAATCATTCTATATGTTGCATTACTTGTGCAAAATTACTATATTGCCCTACACCCCTTGTGTGAGCGTATTTAGTCATGAGTTACTTGCTCATGGTAGTGAGTCATTAAGATGTCACCTCTCTAGGACACCGTAATGTTCTTCTTCCTCAGAGTCGACATGTATCTCCGTGTTGATGTCGCAGCTCTGGTTATTTTTCATCAAGCGTCAAGATGTTCTTGTCTCGACTTATCTCCTTATGTTGCTATCGAAGCCTTAGTCATCCTACGTCAAGATGTTCTTGTCTCAACGTATCTTCTTATGTTGCTATCGAAGCCTTAGTCATCTTACGTCAAGATGTTCTTGTCTTGACTAATCGTTCTAAAGGTTATATCATGTGTGCAAACATTCTCATGTGGCTCTACAATCCTTATGTGAGCTTATTTATTCATTTCTAAAATGCACAAAGTCTATTATATAATATCTTCCATTATTATTCCTATTATAAAGATGCATTTATTTATTATTATTATTATTATTATTATTATTATTATTATTATTATTTTTTATTTCTTAAACTCTATTTATCTATGTAGAAAAATTACTTACAAAAATAATAGGAAAAGGGGTTAGCTAATAACTAGAATTTTATTTATATTTTTGGGATTTTTATAACAGCTAAAATAGTAGAATTTTTATTTTTATTATTTCTAAACTCTATTTATTTTGTAGAAAATCACTTACAAAATACTAGAAAATAAAATCAAAAGATGGTTAGCTATATTATTTTTATTATTTTTTTTTAAGATCTATAATAGCTAAAAAGAAATCATTATCAATATTCTATCTTATTTATTATACTATTCATTATTTTTTATTATTTCTATTTATTATCTATAGAAAAGTATAAGATTTTTTTATTATTAGTTGAAAATAGCCATAAGAGATGAAATTCATTATATTTTTATTACAACTATTATTTTGTTGCATTTTATTCATCAAAAATATTTTTATTGTATATTTGTATAGAAATATCAAAAGAAATGCAATTCATATTATAAAACTATATTATCATTCTTTATTATAAAAGAAAATGTATTTACTATCTATTATCATGATAATATATATTTTGGTATTTTTTGTGCTATTTATTTTTATTATTCTTTTTACAGAAAATATCAACATAATATCTATTATTATTTATTTTTTTTATCAAAGAATATAGCTAATTTCATTATTTATTATGGCATATTACTATTGTCATTATTATTTCATGAAAAATTACTTGAAAAATCAGTAAAATATATCTAGTTATTATTCATGATTTTATTTGTATTTTTGGAATTTTTATAGTATTTAAAATGACAAGTCAAAGCTAGGTCAAACATATCAATATAGGTAATGTCTTTTGCTTTTAAATTGTTTTATCATGATATTATTTCTAAAACTGAAATATTATTATACAGAAAAATACTATGAAAAGTACAGAAGTTTTAGAAACAAATTTGAATTAATTTAGAGTTTAGAAACATTTTCAAATGATTTATTTACTATTTAATTTTAGTTTTCTGTTATTAATTAATAGTTGGGCTTATTATACTGGGCCAAGAAAATTTTTTTTCATTTCCTGCGAACTGGGCCCAATTTTATTTATTTTTATTCTTTTCACTGATGGGCCAGCCCTTAGCTTCTTTTATTAAATTGATTGGGCTGCTCATTATTCCTTTCTTGATTATCAGTTGTTAGATCTCCTCAAGATTAGTGCTGAGGGGAATAAAGGGGCTAGATGCGCTCTGCAACCTTTCTTTTAAACTTAATCTTCCGGATCGCCTCAGGATTAGTGCAAGTGCGCCGAGATTCATGTTTCACTTCAACAGTCGCGCCAGATGATCTCTTGAACTCTTTTATCCGCCACACTTTGAGATCTGCGCAGAAGGTGACGCCGGCGATCGGAACTTCCGATTGAAGATCAGACAGCGGGGTTAGCATCGTCTTGATGCCTCCAATCTTTTGATGATACTTGATTAAAGATCCGTGTGATGAAGACATGGCATTGCCTGTATCGGTCTTTACCTCAGTACCGATTTGGTACCAGTCGCATTTGTGACAATGAATTGACGAATTGAAGCTACATTTGGCACTAGATTCTCAATTCACAATACCAGTTCTACCAGGAAGCTTTACTAATGTGTTGTCATTCATAATTTCAAAATGCTTGTTACAACTTGTGATAATTTTCAGCATATACCAACGCAATGTACTTGTCTCCTCTTTCTTTCACTTAGCATCCTTCTCGGCCTAAAGGTTCATCAGGTTTTACCTGGACCAGTGGCTCACGAGATGTGCCAAAACTTCATTTACTAACATTCATTTAGTCCTTGGACAACATGATTCAAGAAAAGATCAATGAAATCAGTAAAGGAAATTAAAAATTCGTTAACTCAAATTCATAATCTGAAATAGCAGTTATTGTTCAATCTTGTGACAGAAATCAAATTCAATCGCATTAAGAGAAAGACAAACTTGTTTCACTATTTAATTCTCAAGGAAAAGTGTAGATTCATTGATGATTAGAACGGTTCAGGCCTAAAGGCTCACCAAACACTTGTTTGGGCCAGTGGCTCACTGAACGGAATCCTCAAGCTTCGAATTGGCAAGAAAGAAAAGAAGAGAAAAGAAGTTGAAGCTCAAACAGTAAGGAAGAAATGAAAGAATATCCATTATTCTACTAATTGTGTACATAATAGCAAACCTTCCTTGCGACACAGTGGTACACTCTCCAATTAGCAAGAAATGAGCCTTCTCTGATGGTGTCAAACTTGCTCTATTCTCAATTATAGTAAATCTCTCCCCTCTCTTGTACTGGTACTCCCTATTGTATCTCTCTCTCTTTTTATTTACTGGCTCTTTTGCTCTCAAGGAAAGTAACTGCTTCCTCTAAAATTGATCTCCTCTTTTTTACTGGTAATTGTCACAATCTATTTTTAACTGGTTCTTTTCTCTCTGGAAGGAAGGGGCTGTCCAATTCTGTTCCTGGGCTTATATAGAGGGCTAGCAACGGCCAATTGTGTTTCTTCCTGCATAATTTGTGCTTCCTGAGTGCCACGGATTGCTGACATGGCGTGATTACAGCCCTTGATCACTCAATTGGATGATTGAGATCAATTTAACTTGTGCTTGTTGGAGGGGCTGTTGGAGGTTTGGATTGCTAGCGTGGTGATTGTGATAACTGCCTCTTCTTTGCTTTGATTCCAACTCTTTTCCTCCCAAGAACCGATTGGATCCACTGTTAAAATCAAACTATGGTCTTGTGTACCAACTCCACCGAGAAAATCAGATAAGAGAGACAGTTTTGTGCCAGTAACGGTTTTAATAGCATCGTGGGACCCACTTAAGCCTCCTTGAACCGCCAATTTATCCAATTATTCGCCAAATCATCCAATTGAATTTTAAACCCGAATCCCTTCACCTCTGATGCGAGTGTTGTACAGTGCACCATCTTCAAAATAAATTGATTCAATGGATTCTCCTCGGTTAGAGTTTCCAACGGTATATTATTTGCAAAATTCCGCCACCGTTTGACCCATTTTCCATTTTTTACTCGTTTTCTGTTGAAAAATGGTGTTCAAAGCAGAGAGGATTCGTGTTCAGCAGCAGCAGAGAAGAAGGAAATGAATTTCTGTCTATATGGGGCTCATTTCCAGCGAAAGAAATAGGGGAGAAGGAGGGTGTGGTTCGGCTGAGCTTGGTTCACGTGGTCCGGGCCCACACGTCATGTTTAATGAGAAACAAACATGTTACACCAAGTTCATCTAGTAATTTCTCTCTTTCAAATAATTTTCCAGCGCCATTTAAGGTGTTCTTTTCGTTTGGCAGCCCCATATTGCACCCAGTTAACTCTTTAGCTCCAAGTTGCACCCTTAAAAGTCCCTGATTGAATCTCAGCCTTTGGATTGATCTGATTTTCTTTCTCCAATTGATTTTAATAGATCCCTTTATCCAAAAATCATGAAATTTTCACCAAAATTCTCTAAATTCATGATGATCACCCCTGTAATTTTTAATTCCATTTTTACCCTTCCTTCTCTGAATTAAAAATTCTTTTGTCCATAAAACCCTATTATTCCTTCTGAATTAATCCCTGATTTCATTTGTAGCTCAATGTCTCTGCCAATTATCCTTCTCTTGCAGAAACCACCCTAACTAAATACCAATTAGACTTATATTGATATTCATTAGGGCTTGATCTGATCAACAGTTGATTACATGTCAACGGTTGATACAGATCTAGACTTGATCAGATGGTTGCTCCCGACTTTTGCACTGATCGTCTTGTGAAATTGACTTTCAATCCCTTAACATGAGGGTGATTTGGTCAAAGAACTGACTACTTATCAGTAATTGACACAAATCAAAGCATGGTTAGGTGGTTGCTCACAGCTTTGGCACCAGGTCAGCCTTGAAAGCAAAATCACATTTGGAATTTCTCATGACTAGTTGCATCAAAATGCTAGCTTGGCATTGACATCATTTCATGTAGCATAGGGATTATACTGCTTCAGCTCCTTTCTAGGGTTAGCTCCAAAGGCAGATTTCTAGGGTTCAACTCTGACTCCTATAATAGGTCACTGAGGTGTGGGGTCCACCTGTCAGTGAAAATGGTCACATGGGTGACTCATCAGATAGGCTATGTTGTTAGATTCATCTACAAGGGACTGCCAGGTGGGTCCCACTTGTCAAAGAAAATATAATCAAATGGCTGACCCATCAGGAGATTTTCTCTCTCTGAAATCTCCCGAGGGTCAGCCACCTCGAATGAGTAGGAGGTGGTGGGGTATTTATATCCTCGTCTTTCACCCTAATATTTCATTGTGGGATTAATGCTTAACCTCTGTTCCGGGTTGATTAGTTTTCTTAGCAAAATGGGCTAGGTCCATGTCATTGGAGCTGCTCATAAGGGACTGCCATGTGGGTCCCACTTGTCAGAAAAGATATAATCACATGGTGACACCCGAGAGATCTCCTCTCTCCCTCGATCCTCTCAGCTGTCACTCATGCTGAGTGGATAGAGAATAGTGGGGTATTTATACTCTTCACTTCATGCCCAGCATTCCATTGTGGGACTAATGAATTCATTTCGGGGTTAAGCAGCGACCTCTTCTGATCAGTGGGCCATCTTTCATTGCTTTCTCTCCTTCCTTCTTTTATGATTTATCATTAATCATCAATTTATTTTCATTTATTCATCTACTCATCCTTGAAATTTTTCAAGGGTAAACAAAGAGCCACCCACCAAGACGAGCCTTGAACGCTCGAAAGGCTTGTCTTGGTGCATTATTCCTTATCATTCATCACTTCATTTCTCATGACGTCTTCTCCTCTTTGGGTATTGTAGTTTCATCTCATGACGCCATTCCGCGTCGCCCCTTGAGTCATTATCATTCTTTCTATGAGGATCCTAGCGATTGGACTCCTCTCGTCTCAGCCATCCGAGCGACTCATGTCTACCCGCGAGGCGGCGGTTTATTCTTCAGGGATGATCAGCCTCATGACATCATGCCCCTTCAGCCCTTAGGCGTTGCCTCTACGGCTCCTTTGACACATCTCCTGGGCAAGGAGATTATCGACGGGGAGGCTCACAGATGGACCACTGCCCCCTTCATCACTCCCTTAGAGTGCCATGGATATCAGCTAGAGTGGACCCGGTATGTGCTCATGCGGGAGGGGACTCTGCTCAGGCGAGCCGGGATATATGACTCGGTCTTTCTGTCGATGTTCTATTATCATATCGACACCCCCTGGCTACGGGCCTTTTGTGAGAGGTGGAACTATTCCACCAACACTTTGTTCATCGACGATCGGGAGCTGACTCCGACTCTCCTGGAGATACAGCAGTTGACCGGGCTGCCGATCTTTGGCCATTTCTATGACGAGTTCATGGTCTCACCCGCTGACTCGGGAGACTTCACTCGATTCCCGCCTTCTTTGCAGAGGACTTATGAGATCTATTATCATCTACGGAGGGGGCATCCCGGAGTCCCATTCAGACATTGGATCGCCTATTTCACCGATCGGGTCCATACTCGCCCTACGGGTTTGGCTTCCACTAGAGATCCATTTGGTACAGGTCGGCTCGAGATTCATCATGACGGCCCTATCCCTTCTCAGGATACCCTGTGTTCACATGACGTGGATCGGGAGACTTATTTGACTGCCTTTATCTCTTGGTGGATCTGCTATTTCTTATTACCTAGCTCCCCCGCATACACCATTCGGCCTTCGGTGTTTATCATGGCGAGCCTGATCGCGCGTGGCGACAGGATTTCTTTGGCCGTGCCTGTACTGGCCAACATTTACAGATGCCTCCGCGGTCTGACTTCATCCCGTAGTCCTTCACAGTGCCAGGAGCGATTCCGTGGCATCTGATTAGCGGATGGCTCCATTTACATTGGTCTGGCTCATATGATCCCGCATGGCGGTTACGCTCGCGAGACCGCCTACCTTTACTGAGTGACTTAGCTGGGGTGCAGCCAGCTTCATTGACTCCGGAGGCTGCTCGTTATAGATTCTTTAGGAGCCGAGACCATCTGCGTTTCTCTCGAGATAGGTCAGTGGCCCGTGGGACAGCTAGGGTTGCTGACAGGATGGTGATTGACAGCAGGGTCCCCTCTTCTGACTCTTCTAGCATTAGAGCCATGCCTATTGATTTGGAGTACCTGATCAGTATTCGTCAGGGCTTTCTTCCTCTCAGATTGGGCGATTATATGTTCATCGAGCCCTATTCGCCACATCGATGCGCACATCGTTTGGCTTGGATCGGGATATTCCGGCGCCTCTTCTCCGCCCTATATCATCGGCGGCCGATTTGGAGGGTATCGGATGGTGCTACACTCACCTCTTCCGACTAGGCACGGCACTCGCTATCGATGGTATCCACCTCTAGGACTTCCACCTTCACGAGGCGTTATCAGCAGTGGTATTATGAGGCCATTCGCTCTTACCAGTCATATACTCCTCCGGTGGTCGTCCGGAGTACATGTCCGCGAGATGACCAGCCTTTATTAGGTGGCACTGTTTCGCGTGATCGCAGCCCTTTCCCGGCCCTTGCCGCAGAGCCTGTCGATTTTCAGGGTTTAGACAGCCGGTTTTCTCGTGTTCCTGTTAGGACTATTTCCTTTCGATAAGCCTCATCTCATTTCGACCAATTCTCTTTTGATTCAGAGCTGGCTTATGAGTATGATCATGCGGAGCCCGGGTTCTCGGTCCCTCGTCCACGAGTAGTCGGCGTTCATTTTCAGCCACATGTTGAGCCGCCGGCTCCAGCTACTATGGGGAGAGATCGAGACGGCGCCTCTCAGCCATCTTCCCCATCTTCTTTTCCTTCTCCCACTCCGGGTGATTTTCTTTACTGACTCGCCTATCCTTATTCGGGCGCACTTCATTTACATCTCTGATTAGGGTTTATTTTTCAGCTCGTGGGACATCTCCTGTGGAGGCTGCCCAAGATGACATCATGGCAGATCTATCGGCGCCTGCGAGCACTGCCATTTCAGGGTTTTGCACCGACCTTGCCGTCGCAGGTTCGTGTGCTTCATTTAGTACTTAATTGCCAGTATGCACTAGTATTTTCATTCTCATATGTAGATTTTACAGACCTGTTTACCCTTGAGAGATTTCAAGGATGAGTAGATGAATAAATGGAAATAAATTGATGATTAATGATAAATCATAAGAAGAGGGAAAAAGAGAAAGCAATGAAAAGATGGCCCACTAATCAGAAGAGGTCGCTGCTTAACCCCGGAACAAATCCATTAATCCCACAATGAAATATTAGGGTGAAAGACGAGGATATAAATACCCCACCACCTCCTACTCATTCGAGGTGGCTGACCCTCGGGAGATTTCGGAGAGAGAAAATCTCTTGATGGGTCAGCCATTTGATTACATTTTCTCTGACAAGTGGGACCCACTTGGCAGTCCCTTGTAGATGGATCTAACAACATAAACATAGCCTATCTGATGAGTCACCCATGTGACCATTTTCACCGACAGTGGACCCCACACCTCGGTGACCTATTATAGAGTCGAGTTGAACCCTAGAAATCGCGCCTTTGGAGCTAACCCTAGAAAGGAGTCTGAAGCAAGTATAATCCCTATGCTACATGAAATGATGTCAATGCCAAGCTAGCATTTTGATGCAACTAGTCATGAGAAATTCCAAATGTGATTTTGCTTTCAAGGTGACCTGGTGCCAAAGTCGTGAGCAACCACCTAACCATGCTTTGATTTGTGTCAATTGCGATAAGTAGTCGGTTCTTTGACCAAGTCACCCTCATGTTAAGGGATTGAAAGTCAATTTCACAAGACCGATCAGTGCAAAGTCGGGAGCAACCATCGATCAAGTCTAGATTTGTATCAATTGTTGACATGTAATCAATTGTTGATTAGATCAAACCCTAATGAATATCAATATAAGTCTAATTGGTATTTAGTTAGGGTGGTTTCTACAAGAGAGAGATAATTGGCAGAGACACAGAGCTACAATTGAGATCTGGGATTAATTCAGAAGAAATAATAGGGTTTATTTGACAAAAGAATTTTTAATTCAGAGAGACAGGGGTAAAAATGGAATTAAAAATTACAGGGATGATCATCATGAATTTAGGGATTTTTGGTGAAATTTTCATAATTTTTGGATAAGTGGAGCTATTAAAATAAATTCGGGGAAAATAAAATAGATTAAAAAGGAAAGATCAAGGGCGAGATTTGATCTAGGCGAGATCGGGTGCAACTTGGGGACGAGAGACACACACGGGTGCAAGCGGGGATCCTAAGCATGCTTACACAGGATCAGAGAAGAGAGAGGGTGTGACACGTGTCAGCATCTCACTGGGCCACCTCATGCCACGTGTCAGCACCCTATTGGTCCACCTCACCATGTGGGCCCCACCCACGGTATGAGTCAGCGACGGTGGGCCCCACCTCGGTGCCACGTGGCGGACGGCCGAGTGGGCCACCTCACCACCCTAGTGCCACATGGCACCACACCGATGGTCCGCTACACTCCCTCACTCGTGCCACGCGGCACAACCGAGGAAGCCATCTCACCCAACCCCTAAGCCACATGGCACGCATTTACATCAAGCCACATCAACTCGGTGTGCCACATGGCATTATTCTAGCCACCACCTCACCATGTTGTTACGGCTATTACACATGGCAACGAGCAGCTATTGGACCAAGGCTACATAGGTGGGCCCTATTATGTGCCATGTGTCACTCACATGAGGTTAATGCACGATCACAACAAAATTAAACGGGGTGATTAATATAAACATTGCCAGATCAGATGAAGCAGCCAATAGAAACATGCCACATTAGCATAATTAATCCTAAAATTGCTGACTCGGCTACTCCTAAGCCCATTCACATCTGACAATGGGGCCCAGCATGCAGAGATGTGAGTATAGGTGCATGATTAACATGGTATACCAAGTCTACCCTACTAACTTGTTCTACTCAAAGCGATCAGATTTAAAAAGGGGGATAAAAACAAAATGAACTGGCGCATGCTTCCCGGTCGGCCGGTCTACGCGCTCCGGCGCTTTGGTGCACGTGCGCCTGAATCATCCAACCCAGTCGAGCATTCTCCCCGCTCTCCCTTCTTCTTCTTCTCCTCGCGCGCGATCGTCATCTTCTTCCCATGGCGCCTCACCATTTCAGAGACTTAAAAGCGATCGATAAACATCAATGCATCAGTCAGAAGGATGAGAACAAAGGGATGACAGTGAAGGAAGGGTTGAATAGTGAGATTACCACGGTTCGAGTTGAGACAGTAATGGAGCGCTTCTGAAGAGATGTAATTGAAGGTTTCAAGCACCAAATTGAACACAGGGATAGCTTCCTCGTGCTAAGGCGACGCCGATTGAGAAGTGATTATGAAGCAATTGAGTTAGAGGAAGGTGCAAATGTGAGGAGTCGCCGGAGATAGTAATGAAAAGGGAAGCTTGATAAGCGCTTCAAAGGTCAAATTGAATGGTGAAGGAGCTTATTCAGATCAAGGCGACACTAGTTAGCATAGAATGAATGAGTAATTGAGTGAAAGATTGTGAATTCGACCAAGGGAAGAGACAAAGTAGAAGCCCGATTTTGAAATGGGTGAAATTCAGTGAAATTGAGAGAGAGAAGATGCTAGCTATGGTGCAGAGGCATTTAAATACGGTTTATTGATAAGAGAGCTTGCTTATCAATCGAAGTATCTGTTGAATTGGAGTCAAAGAGTTGCGGCACAGTCAAACCATAACAGAAAACAGTTGGGCGGTTTCTACAACAAACACAAACCAATCTCGGCCATTGATTGAAGTAGAATGAAGGGTGAGGATGTGTCCAAGGTGGCAATCCGAGTGGAAGGCAGCCAACCAATCACAATTGGGTTAATTGGCCGGTTTTAGCCTATATAAACTGAAAATTAGCAACAGTAGCAAGGGGAGATCTATTAGCAGAGCAGTTAAGAGCATATACATACCCATACACACCCAATAGTGATCACGGAGGAAAGAGAGAGGCTTTTACAAGAGCTAATAAGAAGAATTCGAGTAATTGAGATTTCTGTCAAAGCCTGAGGTAATCAATCATATGAATTGACTCAGTTAGCATATTTTTCTGTTTTCTCCTCTGGAATCCTTGCTATTTGATACATTTTTATGAGAGTTTCTTGATCAACTTTACTATTGGGGTCTATTTTTCTTAAAATTTCCTTTACTTCTCTTCTGATCTTGCCATTTCTTGTTATTAGAATTGATGGTTGAATAATATTATAATATCCAGTGAGCCACTGGCCCAATTACAAAGTAATTGGTGAGCCTTTAGGCCTGGATTGATCACAAATACTAAGAATTCATGATTATATGATTTCCATGGTAAATTTTCATTTCTTGATTAATTTCTTTGTATTCGTTCGCATAATGACTTAAGGTATGAACTTGCTATCTCTTAATCACCTTGATTGTATGATTCATTCAGCTAAGAACCTAGGCTTTGCAATTTTGTATTGAAATTGTTTAGTTTGATATGGAACAGTATACTGTCAAGGATAAATCGATTAACACTACCATGATCTCAGCGAGCCACTGGCCCTAGCTGAAGCTGGGTGTGCCTTTAGGCCTGAGAGGTGTTAATTGAATAGGAATGGTTAGTGAGTGCTCCAAGTTGACAAGAAATTGGAAATGGTACCGATCGGTATCACTCTTGAACCACAGGTGCTCCAACATAATTACCGATGAATGATATCCTTTATAACCATCTAAGATCAACTTAATACATTCAGGCGATGCTTATTGATCTTGTAATTATGAAAGAAACTAATTAATCCTGTTGAATTTGACGAAAAGGCAATTCGGTACCAATCGGTACTGTATACTGATAAATGGTGAGTTGGTCTTGCACCATTATTAGCTCAAGAATAGTCAGTTAATTGCTTCAAATCATGATAACATATCAAGACGATGCTTATCAAACTTGTAATTGCCAAGAATTTCGATTAAATTGATCCAATTTGGTAAGGATTCAATTCGGTATCGATGCCAAGTAATGCATCTCAATTCGGTACCATAATACAGCCTCTACTGCCATATGGATTCTCGATCAGGTACTTCAGAGGAATTCTACACATCGAGACGACGCTAATACACCAATCTGATCGGAGAGAGGGAGCTCCGGCGGCCGAGAACGCCATTACGCACGGATCTTAATGCATCTAGAAGTCAGAGATCAAGAAGAACTCTTCAGCACGATTATTGGAGCGACCGCTAATCTTTAAAAATTATTAATGGACGGGATTTAATAGAAGTTAAGGAAATTTAAATAAGAATAGACCTGGGCCGTAGATCTATTAAACGCGTATCTCAACTAAATCTAACGGCCCAAGTATAAATGAAACATTTGAATAAACCAGGCGCCAATCTTGGAGCAGATCTGGCGGCCCAGATTAGGCCCAATAATTAAATAATAACTGAATACTAATGGTATGGAATAAATAAATGATTTGAAAATGCTCCTGAACTCCAAATTGACTCAAATTTATTTCTAAAATTTTCTTATTTTTCATATTATTTTTCTATATGATAAAATTCCAGTTTTAAAAATATAATCATGGTAAAACAATTTTAAAGCAAAAGACATTACATATATTGATATATTTGACTTAGCTTTGACTTGTCATTTTAAATACTATAAAAATTCCAAAAATACAAATAAAATCATGAATAATAGTTGGATATATTTTACTGATTTTTCAAGTGATTTTTCATGAAATAATAATGACAATAGTAATATGCCATAATAAATAATGAGATTAGTTATATTCTTTGATAAAAAAAATAAATATAAATAATAATAGATATTATGTTGATATTTTCTGTAATAATGAAAATAAATAGCACAAAATATACAAAATATATACTACCATGATAATAGATAGTAAATACATTTTCTTCTATAATAAAAAATGATAATATAGTTTTATAATAAAATGAATTGCATTTCTTTGATAAAAATATTTTTGATGAATAAAATGTAATAAAAATAATAGTGGTAATAAAAATATAATGAATTTCATCTCTTATGGCTATTTTTCAACTAATAACAAAAAATCTTATACTTTTCTATAGATAATAAATAGAAATAATAAAAAAAATAATGAATAGTATAATAAATAAGATAGAATATTGATAATGATTTCTTTTTAGTTATTATAGATAAAAAAAATAATAATAATAATAAAAATAATATAGCTAACCATCTTTTGATTTTATTTTCTAGTATTTTGTAAGTGATTTTCTACAAAATAAATAGAGTTTAGAAATAATAAAAATAAAAATTCTACTATTTTAGCTGTTATAAAAATCCCAAAAATATAAATAAAATTCTAGTTATTAGCTAACCCCTTTTCCTATTATTTTTGTAAGTAATTTTTCTACATAGATAAATAGAGTTTAAGAAATAAAAAAAAAATAATAATACTAATAATAATAATAATAATAATAATAAATAAATGTATCTTTATAATAGAAATAATAATGGAAGATATCATATAATAGACTTTGTGCATTTTAGAAATGAATAAATAAGCTCACATAAGGATTGTAGAGTCACATGAGAATGTTTGCACACATGATATAACCTTTAGAACGATTAGTCAAGACAAGAACATCTTGACGTAAGATGACTAAGGCTTGAATAGCAATATGAGAAGATACGTGGAGACAAGAACATCTTGACGTAAGACGACTAAGGCTTCGATAGCAACATGAGGAGATACGTCGAGACAAGAACATCTTGACGCTCGATGAAAAAATAACCTGAGCTACGACATCAACACGGAGATACATGTCGACTCTGAGGAAGAAGAACATTACGATGTCCTAGAGAGGTGACATCTTAATGACTCACCACCATGAGCAAGTAACTCATGACTAAATACGCTCACACAAGGGGTGTAGGGCAGCATAGTAATTTTGCACAAGCAATGCAACATATAGAATGATTAGTCGGGACAAAAACATCTTGACGCTCGCTGAAGAATGACCAAAGCCACGACATCAGCATGGAGAGATATGTCGACTTTGAAGAAGAAGAACATTACGATGTCCGAGAGAAGTGACATCTTAATGACTCAGTGTCATGAACAAGTAATTCATGACCATTTGAACTAGCGAGACTGAACTCATCCGTCGATAAGTTTGTCTTCTGGTTCATCTCCCGAGATTGTGAGATTGAATCGTTCTGTAGTAGATTCATCCACAAAACAGTGAATGTGAACCGTTACGTAGGTAGGTTCCTTCACTAACACATACCTCAATGTTGAACTGGCCCAGCGCTTCAGGTTTGACATTGTGCGTAATTGTGTTTCCTAGGTTTATGAATCGGCTTAGTGCTTCGAATTCATGATCTAGAAGATCGGTGAGAAGAAACACGTGGGCCATATCCACCCTTCTCCTGATTCACCAACCTCAAAATCAACCGGCTCAGTGCTTCGAGTTGTATTTTGTGTGATTGGTTGTTGACTAGTTAAGATTGAACCGTTCTGTAGTAGGTTTATCTTCTAGATCAACGGAGGTCGAGTCGTTCTGTAGTAGACTCACCTCAAGCCCCTCGGAAGAGATTAACCTGGTCTGTAGTAGGGTTATATCTCGAGGTGGCATAGACTGAACCGATCTGTTTGTAGGTTCGTCTTCCATAGGATTAAGTATAGACTGAACCGATCTGTTTGTAGGTTCGTCTTCCATGGACCCCTTTTTGTGAACCCAGACAACCACTTGACCATCATTTAACTATACTATTTGCTTCTCTCTTTTAAAGATCCAGAGGTGCCTCGAGGTTAGTAGCCCAGGGTAATTAACGGTGGGGGCTTGCGCCCACGGAATCTACAAGAACTCACAATCACTAAAAACCCCCTGAATGTGCATCCAAATATCTCTAAACGGCAGAATCAGCCGGCACCCAGCAGATGCACGCTCGGGAGGGATCTCCGTGTCCTTCTTCCGCAACCCATCGCCCAGCGGCGGTGCGCGGCGCGCGAAAAATGGTCGCACAGGATCTGGCACGCCCGGTGGGACCTAGATTCTCCTCTTATCTCTGAAAGAGAAAGGCAAATAGAATAGTTAAGAGATACAAGTGGTCTTCTATGCGCTAAAAATGACTAATAATTTTCAAGTGTTTTTGTTTTTGCAGGAAATGGCATACTTCGGCAACTTCAACCTTGCTCCCTACACTGTTACTCCTGCAAAGAGCCCAGAGGGCAAATTGTTCATGTTCTTCGGGACCATCCCGCAAGAACTTATCATTTATGGCCCAGCTCCAGTGGCCGCCTTCACTCCCGCAACCGTCCAGATCTCCATTCCGGACGAGGAAGAAGAATCGATCACCCTGACTCCCAAGGGGATCTCAAACAACGTAATGGCCTCTCCTACTACCTCCCCAAAGAGGAGAAGGCGACCGTCTAAAAAGACAGCCCCAAAGGCAGCAGCCCAAACTGCCCGCGACTCTCAAGCATCCAGGAAGAGGGCCCTGGATGTATACCAGAATCAGCTGGTGGCTAGACCAGCTATCCCAGTCTCCAACAAATTCACAGCCCTCCGCATAGTGGCCAAGAACTCGGCCACAGGCCAGCTCCGCCAGGCATGGGAGGTGCCTAAGCCTACACCTCGCCCAACTCAAAGGCCTCGGCGCCGCCAGATAAGTCTCAAACCCCCTGCGAAGCCATCTATAAGGCTCACGGGGCCCTCAAGCGAGAGGAAGAGCGTCAAGAACGCTAGGTCGAGACGATACGTCTCCCCGCCCCGATCACTCTCAAGGCATGGCTCGGCCCGCAAGCCATTGCCTCCACTCCGAACCCAAGGAGGTTTACATCAAAGGCAACACCTAGCACCCGGCGGTGTGGGTCCCAAAGGGTTCCCGACCAACAAAGCCCCAGTCTCAAGCCCGGCCAAAGCAAGGCGGCGAGATCCAACGCTCCGCCCGAGAGCGTGTTCAGCCGCCTAGGTCAAAAGAGTGTATTCAGCCGATTAGGCTCGAGAATACCACTCAACAATCTGAAAATAACTGCTCCTGACCAAGCAAAGAAGAAGAGAAGAACCACTCGCTATGAAGAGCACTTCTCGGTCAATACCATCAGTATAAGCTACGACACTGATCCTGATACTGATGGAGAGGTGAATATGACCCAGGATGACCAGCCCCCGCCTAATCAAGCTCACGTCACCAATACCAACAAAAATAATGGTAGAAAAGGGAGACCTCCCAAGAGAGTCAACCCCGAGGGCAATAGCAGGGAAGGGGAAGACCACAATGAAAACCCTGATTTCTTCGACAATGAAGATGACGTTGAAACACGTCCCGAAGTGCCTATCGATGAAATTGAAATACTAAAAGGCCACATCGAGGCACGGGACGAAGAATTGATTAGGCAACGGGAGCTAATCGCTACCATGCTGAAACAGAGCGAAGAACTGATTAAGGCGGTCAAGTCATTGCAAGAATCACAAGACGCCAATTTCAAGGCTGGTAGCTCCCGTCAAGAAGGGGTCCACAAGACCAAAAGCAATCATAAGGGAAAACAACCCGTCGATTCTAAACCCCATCCACATAGAACCATAGAAGTGGAGGCTGAACCAACGGGAATATCCCGGAAAGAGATTCAAGCCATGATTGCCCAGCAAATGCAAATAGCTGGAGGTGGATACGCTATCCCTCCCGTTAAAAAGCGTGGACATCCATACCCCGCCATATACGACTTAGAAGAATATCCTAAAGGGTATGTGATCCCCCGTTTCGGGACCTTCTCGGGGAAGGCAATAAAGACACGAACCCCGAACAACACCGGCCCACTTTGTAGCCTCGTGCGGCAACACGGCGCAATGACGCTTGTTGTTGAGACAATTCCCTCAAAGCTTGGTGGGAACCGCTTTCCAATGGTATTATTCATTTGGAAAACAACAAAGATCGGGACCAGGGACGAGATGGCAGACTCGTTCAGGGCACGGTTCGTCATGGTGTCCGACAAAATAAACATAGCCGATCTGGCAAGCACTAAACCCAAGAAAGGGGAGTCAATGATAGATTTTATTAATAGATGGCGGAACCTCAACATCAAATGCGACCGCACATTAACTGAAGATGAGGCCGTCAACCTAATCATGAAGAACATTGACGGGTGGATGGGCATGCTTCTTGGTGTGACAAAGGTCAACACATTCAAAGACTTGCTCAGATCGGTATCCAATATGGAAAGGATGTCACCGCACACCGTACCGAACTTCATGAATAATAGGCCGCAACGAGGAGCCCGAGCCGAAACCAAAGTGGCATTCACCTCGTTAAAGGATAAGATGGTCGCTAACGCAGATACTCAAAGCGGCAACAGTGGCACAAATGGCAACAATTACAATAAAGGACCCAGGCCTAATCCAGGAGGGAGTTCACGGAGTTTTGAGTCTCTCAAACAAAAGAAATCTAAACCGTACTCCTTCAGGAAAGATAAAGTTGCCCAAATCTTTAGAGGGGCACTGAAGAATGGTCTAACCCTACCGGCCAGTAAACGCCCAGAAAATGCCGATAAATCGGACGAACCCAACTTCTGTCCATACCACAGAGTACTAGGGCACTCAATTGAAGATTGCTGGGTCTTCAAAGATTGGGTCGAGAAGGCATACAAAAACGGTGAAATTACTTTACCTAAAGGGTTCTTGCAAAGCCCATCGGCCCATGAACATGCTAATATGATCTCTCACGAGGAAGAGAAGATCCCGGGCCAGTTAAACGAAGACCAGGAAGAACAATGGACTACACACCTATCGAAGAAATCGATTAAAATGCTTAAAGCTCTTAAGAAAGAACCTGGCATGAAATGGAAAGATGACATCACGCCAGTGGTCCCACCAAAGCCCAGGGTATATTATAAGGTGGACCAGAGCCAAGACCAGGTTCTTAAGAAGAAAAAGAAGCATAGAAATAACAAGTCCAGAAAGAATAAAATTGAAGAGTACGAGCAGGGCAGTCCCGAGGCGATCACCCTTCAACATTTCATCTCCAAAGAAGACTGGGAGAAGTTAACCCTAGGTCAAAAGAAGGAAGACGCAGATGAAGAAATAAATAAAGAAGAAAGCGAAGAAATCTGGGGTGCTTCGTGCAACATGGTATATTCTTCTCGCGACGAAGATATGCCGACATTAGAGGAGATGTTCTTCCCAAATGATGAAGGAGAAGCAAGTACCTCTGGGACCAAGAACGAAGAATGTAAAGCCGTGCTCCGGTCCGGGACTTACATACCTGAGAGGCAAGTTCCCAAGGATTCTGATAAAGGAAAAGATAAGGCCCTGAATAAAGGTAAAGAGGCTGAGAACCTAAGCAAGAACCCAAGAAAAGACCCGGTCGACGGCGAAGAATACAATGTGTTGGCACATCTGCGTAAGATCCCAGCGCTATTAAGCATATTTGATGCGTTGATGATGTCACAAGACCTAAGGGAGGTACTAATCCAGGCCTTGCAAGATCCTGAGAAGTACAAGTCATACTTCATAGAGCAAAATATGCAGGAAGCCCTATTCACCGCCAAACGGGCCGCCTGCATAAATTTCACAGACGACGACCTCCTAATAGGCACCGTCGACCATAACCGCCCACTGTACATCACCGGAAACTGCGGAGGGCAAAAGATTGGCCGCATCTTGGTCGACGCAGGGTCTTCGATTAATATCATGCCGCTCAAAACTCTGAAGACCATCACCTTGGACGTGAAGAACTTATCTGACGAAAAGGTGATCATTCATGGCTTCAATCAAAACTCCCAAAAGGCCCTGGGAGCTATAACTCGAACCCGCAATGCGGAAGCCTAAAAGCGCCTACTAAATTCTATGTCATTGACGCCGAAACTTCTTATCGGGCGTTCTTTGGGTCGCCGTGGCTTCACAAGAATCGGGTCATACCTACTACTCGCACCAATGCCTGAAATATATTGAGAATGGTAAGCAAAAGAGAATTGACGGAGATGTCAAGCCATTCGGGGTGCATGAGATTAAATTCAATGACGCCCAATATTTTCTACCTAAATCCGCCGTGGCGCCAAGCCGGCCTATAACAAAAGCAAGGTCAGAAACCCTTCAATAAAGGCCCTAAATTTGATACCTCATCTGGAGAAGAAGAAGAGGTCAAATTTAATATTAAACCCCGAGGTGCTCGAGCCCAAAGACCCGGAAGAAAGTCGGGTGAAGAAGCAACCTTCCGCTTCAAACAGGTGGCTACGTATAAGGCCCAAATAAAGCCAAGCGAAATCAATGCAAGTGATTCGAAGAGGAGGTCATTTTCAATTTTAAGCACATGCCAACACCCTCAAATTCAGATCATAGAGGCAACTTCGGAAGAAGACTCGAAGATTCTAACAACTCGGGCGATACCACTTCGGGAGAAGAATCCGGCCATGATCGTCATCCCTGGGAAGAGGAATCTGACGAAGAGATCATCTATCACATCCTCAAGAAGCCATATAAAGGGCCTGAAACAGATAATGAAAGCGAGGAGTCATATATGATCAACATGGGACCTGGTAGCGGAAGGGATAACCCGGTTAGGCCAAGGCCTATAAATGAAGAACGCTCATGGCGGGAAAATTTCGAAGGTCGCGTCTGGAATGCGATTGACGAAATAAGGCACCAAGTTAAAAATAATAGGAGGGAGGTGTACGAACGAACAATGGGAAGTGATGCGGGATATTAAAGTGCAACACAATGAAATCATGATAATGATTGAAAACCCGCAAAACCGCGATCTATAACTCCGAGCTACTCAAAGAAGTGACGAGCGAACCTCGTTCCGGGACCCCCGAAAGGCAAGCACCCGATAGCGGCAAACGGGTAATTGTTATAGTAGATGAATCGAAGGGGGAAGAAACGAAAGCTAAGCAATTGACCGTCATGCAAACCCTCAAGGTCAAGAAGAGTAAACCATACTCTTTCCTGAAAAATAAAACGGCTCGGATATTTGAGCAGGCCTTGAAGAGCGGATTGACACTTCCCGTTTGCAAAAGACCCGCCGACATAGAAAGAGCCGGTGAAGGTGAATTCTGCCCTTATCATCGCATATTGGGCCATACAATTGAAGAATGCTGGGTATTCAAGGACCTCATAGAAGAAGGGCATAGAAACGGGACAATCCAACTCCCGAAGAGCTTTCAACAAGACCCAGCTCCGCATAACTTGAATAACAAGGGCAAAGGGGTGGCTTATACGATCTCGCATACTCCTGTACCTAGCAAACCTAAGGTTGCGAGACGAAAGCCGATCAAAGAAATCTACCGCTCCAACTCAGTCATGAACATTGAGATAGAAGAAGAGATGGCAGCGCTAGAGATTACCGTGGTTCCTGAAAGGCATTTTAAAGACCTCATGCCAAGGGAAGTGAACCACATCCAAACCCTGAAGACCTTTATTGTGCCGGCAAAGGTAGAGCGCATCAAAGGGAAAACTATCATTCACAAGGCTATCATTTTCTATCAGAGCGATTCGACTCAGTCTCTGAAGAACCCTGACCACAACACTTGGAAAAAGTGGGTGATAGAACAAGAATCAAGAGAATGCAACGAGCGATGACGCTGCATCTCATCCCTTTGGAAAGGAGTTGTATAAACTGGCAAAAAGGGCAAAATGTCTGAGAGACATATCCAAGGCCGAGGCCAAGCGCTTCGATGAACTCTGGAATGGCGGCCAGAATAAAGTCCTGGGCCTGGATGGCAAAATAAAATACACCCGGGGATTAGGGTATAACTGCGATGACGCAGCATGTCTTGAGGGGTCTCTCAACGAGTACCGTATGGAAGAGAGGCTGCTGCATGACTTCTGTTGAAATGCCAGATAATGAAACAGAAGAGGACAATACCCCGGTCCTGAAAAACGCTTTGAAACAGCTAGAAAAGGAGCCTAATACGGTCGATGAGTTAGCTGAAATTAATTTGGGGACGGAAGAAGACCCACGACCAACTTTCATAAGCGCGTCGTTGCCGGAAGAGGTGGCTGACAGGTTAAGGACGTTCCTTAAAAACTATATGGATCGCTTCGCTTGGAGTTACAAAGAGATGCCCGGATTAGATCCCAACGTGGCGGTCCATTACTTAAAAATTGATCCAACCTTCAAGCCGATTAAACAAGCGCCGAGGCGAATGAGAATAGAACTCGAAGAGAAGGTCGTGGAGGAAACAAAGAAACTCATCGACGCAGGCTTCATACGGGAATAAGAGACACCAGAATGGGTGGCTAGCATTGTCCCGGTTAAGAAGAAAAATGGGCAGATCCGCATTTGCGTGGACTTTCGGGACCTAAACAAGGCGTGCCCTAAAGATGATTTCCCGCTCCCAGTAACCGAAATCATAATTGATCATACATTCTCCTATGAAGTCTTCTCCTTCATGGACGGTTACGCGGGTTATAATCAAATCAAAATGGCGCCAGAAAATGAGAGGCACACGGCATTCCGCACGCCGATTGGCATATATTGTTACAAAGTCATGCCGTTTGGGCTGAAAAACGCAGGTGCCACCTACCAACGGGCGATGACGAAGATATTCGACGATCTGATCCACAAGATAGTAGAATGTTATGTGGACGATCTGGTCATCAAAGCCATGTCATATGAAGAACACCTCCAATATCTTGAGGTCGTTTTCAACCGCCTGAGAGAACATGCGCTCAAATTAAACCCGTTGAAATGCGCATTTATGGTATCATCTGGTAAATTTCTAGGGTTTGTGGTACGCCACAGGGGAATTGAAATAGACCCAGGCAAGATCAAAGCAATAACTGAACTATCCCCGCCAAAGAATTTAAAACAATTGCGATCCTTGCAAGGGCAATTGGCGTACATTAGGCGGTTTATAGCCAACCTATCGGGTAAAATCCAACCCTTCACCCGGCTGACTAAGAAGAATATCCCGTTTAAGTGGGATGGCGAGTGCCAGCGAGCCTTTGAAGAAATCAAGGCCTATCTACTCAACCCTCCAGTGTTGGCGGCGCCCATACCCGGAAAGGAACTCATTCTATACACGACCGCCCTAGACGGATCCTTGGGAGCTTTATTGGCACAAGAAAACCAGGATGGTAATCAAAATGCGCTATATTATCTAAGTCGCATGATGGTGGGAGCAGAACACGGGTATTCACCGATTGAGAAGCATTGTTTAGCCCTAATCTTCGCGGTGAAGAAATTGAGGCACTACATGCTAGCCCATAAAATCATTTTAATATCCAAGGTGGACCCTCTCAAGTATCTGATGACTCGGCCAATGCTGACGGGTAGGCTGGCCAAATGGGCGATCATTCTCACCGAGTTCGACATCGCTTATACACCGCAAAAGGCGATAAAAGGGCAGGCGCTAGCCGATTTCCTGGCTGCACACCCGATTCAAGATGACTCCCCATTAAAATGTGACTTTCCTGACGAGGAAACTCTACATGTTGAAGAAGGAAGTCCTATATGGGAGATGTACTTTGATGGTGCCTCGTCGATCAAGCCGATCGCGGGCCGGGAGTCCCAATGTGCGAGGCGGCGCGCAGACTAGTTTTCGTAACCCGGAGGAAGGCGGGATAATACGACATTCTCTAGCTTTAATCGAACCATGCACAAATAATGAAGCGAGTATGAAGCGCTTATCGCCGACTAGAGCTATCACTCGGAGCCGGAAATCAAGGTCGTGCGCATCTTTGGGGATTCACGGTTGATAATAAATCAAATAATTGGCGAATACAAGGTCCTAAAGCCGGAGCTAATACAATATCACCAGAAGGCCATGGAATTAATGAAGAAAATCCCGTATGTGTCCATCGAGAAGGTCACGAGGGCCGTGAATGGTGAAGCGGATGCGTTGGCCAAACTCGCCAAGGAGCTGGGTGAACCAACAGAGCCGGAAATTCACATTATCGTCCGCAATAGAAGCCCATTATCATTGTGTCAGACGATAGATAATGTGAATAATGAAAATACTGAGCTAGAAAAGATGGAATGCCAAGAAACAATGATAACTGAAGAAGACGACGATTGGAGACAACCGTTCATCGAATATTTCCGGCATGGTACCCTTCCCAAAGATAAAAGGATGGCCGATCAAATAAGAAAGCGGGTACTACGGTATGCGTATGTGGGCAATACGCTATACCGTAGGTCTTATGATCAGTTGTGGCTAAGATGCGTATCAGGGCCTGAAGCCGAGCAGGTTATGAAAGAAGTTCATTCCGGGCTATGCGGAGCACATCAGTCTGGGCCAAAAATGAAGTTGAAAATCAAGCGAATGGGGTATTATTGGCCCACGATGGTGGCTGATTGTGAAGAGCACGCAAAGAAGTGCCGCATGTGCCAGATACATGGCCCTTTTATACATCAAGCGCCAAACCCGTTGCACCCCACGGTAGCATCCTGGCCATTTAATATGTGGGGCACAGACATAGTGGGGCCCATAGACCCTCCTACATCAAGAGGTCACCGGTTCATCCTGGCAGCAACGGATTATTTTACAAAATGGGCCGAAGCCGTTCCACTTAAAGAAGTTAAAGCATCTGATGTGGTTAAGTTCTTCAAGACGCACATCCTTTACCGATTCGGCACCCCGCAACGAATAATATCCGATAACGGGACGGCCTTCAAGAGCTCTAAAGTCTATGCCCTGGCGGAGCAATTCAATATTGATTGGAGATTCTCGTCCATTTACAACCCGAGAGCCAATGGCCTGGCCGAAGCCTTTAACAAAACCCTAATAAATATCATGAAGAAAACCGTGGACGGCAACCAACGAGACTGGGATAATCGTCTACAGGGAGGCATTATGGGCTTATCGAACCACATACCGAACGCCTACGCAAGCTACCCCGTATTCTCTCGGCTTTTGGGGTTGAAGCCGTTCTCCCTCTTGAGGTGGAATTACCGTCATTGCGGGTGGCTATGCAAAACGACATGACCATGGATGAATGCCAACAACTCAGATTAGACGAATTGGATGCCATGGACGAGAGGAGATTATTAGCCCAGCAGAACCTCGAGATATATCAAGCAAAAATGGCAAGGGCATATGATAAAATGACGCGAGTCAGGACATTTCAACAAGGGGAGCTTGTTCTTGTCCTTAAGAGGCCGATCATTGGCCGGCACATCGGCCCAAAATTTTCTCCGAATTGGGAAGGGCCATACGTAATTGAGAAGGTATACGGGGGCGGCGCATACCAACTCATAGACCATGAAGGTGAAAGGCCCATGCCACCGATTAATGGGCGATATCTGAAGAAGTACTACACCTAGCCCAGAGCGGGGCCAACCGAGTAGTATCTATTGTAAGTAAATAAGGAGGGAATAAGTGTTCGCTTACACACACGTGCACGAAACACAAACCCATGTCTAACCTCCACTTTTGCATAAAAATCTCAAAAACCTTACTTTTGCATTTGTAAATAAAATGCATCCAAAAATCTAAAACCACACAAACACATTTAGCCCTACAATAAAAATAAAAAATAGAATAAGAGAATTCAATGCCAAAACCACGCGAGAATATAAGGCGAGAGCTTTGGTGTTTGGGCTCACAATACAAATACCACTGGGTTTGTCCATTTGATACAGAATAAACACAAAAATGGGCAGGGTTTGCAGTTTGTCCCTCAAACTATCTGTCGCCCAATGACGAAAGTTGTTCATATTGGTCGCCCGCGGCGCAAGCCAAGGGATAGGTCGAGCAAATTGGTGGCTAGTATATAGTCGCTTCCGAGGGCATATGAATAAATAACTCTCGTACTATTAGTAACATGTATCATTAATAACAAAAATCTGCTCTCTTCTAATAAAATAAAAGGATATATATGTAAAACAATAAAAACCTATTTTCCTACTCATAAAAAAAAATGAATGATAATAAAAATAATAAAATCTTTTCAATAAGGGGTTGCCACCTTTGTCCCCGACACCATGAGTGTTATACAAAGCCAGGTTGGGTGCATTCATCCGTAAAAGCACCACACGCCCAAGGAGGTGGTCTGTTTCTAATCCCAAAATAGATCATGGAGGGGTCAGACTAAGGGTTTACGCTTATACCTGACATTTCATGTTAAACAAAGCGGCTCGCTTAAAGAAGTGACTCAGGTCATGGAGAGCGGACCTACCCGATGAAAGCTCCTGTCTCGCAGGATGCGTGATGGATGTTTGAGGGTAGCTAAAATATAAAAAACCAGGTTGGGTACATTCATCCGCAAAAGTACCACACGCCCAAGGAGGTGGTCTGTTTCTAATCCCAAAATAGATCATGGAGGGGTCAGACTAAGGGTTTATGCTTTTGCCCGACATTCAGTGTCAAATAAAGTAATTCGCTTAAAGAAGTGACTCAGGTCATGGAGAGCGGACCTACCCGATGAAAGCCTGTCTCGCAGGGATGCGTGATGGATGTTTGAGGGTAGTACCCCCACAAAACAAATTGAGTGGAGATGAGTGAATGTGAGTTTCCACTTTAGCACACAACGGTGCACAAATGAGGGGAGAGTGGGTGAGCTTCCACAAAATAAATGTCAACTGAATATACAAGGAGCATCCACAAAATGGTGTTATCAATTGCATCCATAATCCAATTGATACTGGTAAGTTTATCCATCAGTAATAAAGGGATAAACGGGTTTATTCTGTACCCGGCCTAGAGGTCAATACAGACAGGTTCGGTATCCGTAAAATACCACGGTTACTTGAGTTTTGTATTGCCATAAATAAAGAGAAATGATGTATAGAATGAATGTAATAGGATGTTGTAAGATTTTCCTTTTATTATGATTAGACGCTGCGAAAGAATGAAGCAGTTATAATAGGGCGCTTTTGCAAATGAGATTGGAAGTGCATGGCATGAAATCAATAAAATACTTCCTCGCGCTGCAGAGGAAGCGATGAAAGGATGATAATAGAGGCAAACATCATCCACAACAAGAGATCAAAATGACAAATGTCAAGGCATCCTATATCAAGTATAGTAAAAGAAAAGGAGAAAATAAGAAATGAAAAGTGCAGTCTATGGGCCCAAAAAGCGGGACTCCAGCTCTAATAGCACAGTGCTGATGGTCTCCAAATGAGCATGGAGGGAGTGCCTATCCTCCTCTGAAGCTGCCTCGAAGTCCAAGAACTGAGCGAAGGCACTATCCCGGGCGCTCGAATGAATCTGCAGCTCCGGGAGACGTCCCGCTAGATGTCGGGAGAAGCCCTCCACCGATAATCTGTGGTCCTCTAGCTCCTGCACGAGCAGTCGAGCGGGCCCACCACTAACTCCCATGGAGCGGAGAGTGGCACAAGAGGAGAGCCGCTGAAGATAGCGGAGTCGAGCGGCCTCCAAATGCCTGCGCAGCTCATGGATCTCCAACTCATACTGATATACGAGAGAGCTCGCATCCTGGTAAGCCCTGAGCAGCTCCTCACACCTCCTAGAAATGAAAGCGCTCTCGAGACGAGGTGCAATGAGTAGAGCTGGCGCGATGGTATCCCGCATCAGCCTATACCAATCGAAAGAGAAGCCACTGGGCAGAGAGTCCAGGATCTCGAAATCTAGCGGATAGCCCCCGAAGAAGGTGTCTCGGAGTGCATCCGCCAGCGCGACCAAGGCGAGCTGCACATCCCTCGATGTAACATCTGCAAATAAAATAAATGGTTTAGACAAATTGTTATAATCAAAGAAGAAATAGAAGGAAGAGAAGATCTAACCTATCGCCTCGTCGCCTGAGACAAAGGACCGAGTCGGGAATAGGGATGTCGGTCGCCTCGGGAGGACCGCGTGTGTACCTGACTCCGCTACAAAATAAAATGAAGAGCATAAGTACATGAAGAGTAAAGTACGGGCAAATAACAAAGAAAATATAAAGTACCGGGAGAGGTATGAGGCTCAGTGAGACCCTCGCTAGCCGGGACCCCCGTCTCTGGGCTGTGGAATAGCTGCTCCACTAACCAACTCTCATCTAGCTCTGAGTCATAGTCGACTGTAGCCCTCTCAGTCGAGTCCTCCACCCGAACATCTGATGAAACTCCACCATCTATGGCCATGAGAGGTCGCCCATCGGAGATGAAGAAGCATGAGATGGCCCTCCTCGATCAATAATGGCTCGTCGCCGCGGCTCGACGGCCCAATGGACTCCCCCGCTCGAAAGGAGCCTCCTCTGATTGTGCAAGAGTGAGCACCGGCCCCAGAACCACGTCAAATGAGTCGCCATCTCCAGTAGGCACCAATAAGATCGACGGTGAGGCAGGACCGTCGTAGAAGAAAGACTCCGAGCGGTGTGGAGATGACATGTCATCGGCCTCGTGGTCCAGTAAAATCTACATATGAGAATGAAAATACTAGTGCATACCGGCAACTAAGTACTAAATGAAGCACACGAACTCGCGACGGCAAGGTCGGTGCAAAACCCCGAAATGGCGGTGCTCGCAGCACCGATAGATCTCGCCATGATGTCATCTTGGGCGCCTCCCTCCACGGGGAGATGTCCCACGAGCTGAAAAATAAACCCTAATCAGAGATGTAAATGAAGTGCGCCCGAATAAGGATAGGCGAGTCAGTAAAGAAAATCACCCGGAGTGGGAGAAGGAAAAGAAGATGGGGAAGACGGCTGAGAGGCGCCGTCTCGATCTCTCCCCATAGTAGCTGGAGCCGGCGGCTCAACATGTGGCTGAAAATGAACGCCGACTACTCGTGGACGAGAAACCGAGAACCCGGGCTCCGCATGATCATACTCATAAGCCAGCTCTGAATCAAAAGAGAATTGGTCGAAATGAGATGAGGCTTATCGAAAGGAAATAGTCCTAACAGGAACACGAGAAAACCGGCTGTCTAAACCCTGAAGAGGCGCTGGAATATCCTGATCCAATCCAAACTGATGTGCGCATCGATGTGGCGAATAGGGCTCGATGAACATATAATCGCCCAATCTGAGAGGAAGAAAGCCCTGACGAATACCGATCGTGTACTCCAAATCAATAGGCCCGGCTCGGATGCTAGAAGGGTCGAAGAGGGAACCCCGCTCGTCAATCACCATCCCGTCGCAACCCTAGCTGCCCCACGGGCCACTGATCTGTCTCGAGAGAAGCGTAGATGATCTCGACTCCTGAAGAATCTATACCGAGCAGCCTCCGGAGTCAATGAAGCTGGCTGCACCCCAGCTAAGTCACTCAGTAAAGGTAGACGATCTCGTAGCGTGACCGCCATGCCGGGATCATATGAGCCAGACCAATGTAAATGGAGCCATCCGCTAATCAGATGCCACGGGATCAACTCCTGGCACTGTGAAGGCCCACGGGATGAGGTCAAACCGCGGAGACATCTATAAATGTTGGCCAATACAGGCACGGCCAAAGAGACCCTATCTGTTAAACCGCGAAATTTATTTAGAAATAATGATAATCAAGTTAATAATTAAAATGATATAATGTAATTTAATGAAAAACTTAACTCAAAGATTAATAAAAGATATATATAAATAATAAAATAAATAATAAAATTAAACCATAATAATCTAATCTAATTATTTTATGTTATGATTTATAAATAAATTAAGTTAAATTAAAGAATTAAGTTTGTAAAATATAGATATATATATATATATATATATAACGGAAACAATTATAATGATTTATGATTTAACTCTATTGGGATTAAACAAATGATTAAGAAGGATTACAATAACAAAGTATAGAAGTACCCAAAAATTTAAATCACTAAGATTTAGCGGAATTAAAATTTGCCACACGATTGGCCGCAAACCTCGGCCACAGAAAATCCTCTCCTTTCACTCTTCTCTCTCTCTTCATTTAACGCCGCATTTATTACCCACCCTTTTTCTCTCTCTTCTCTCCCGCTCCCCGTCTCTTCGGTCTCTTCGCCATTATGGCGCCGCTCTCTCTCCCTCCTTTCTTTTTCGTTCACGCCCGTTGTTTCCTCTCTTCGGTCTCTCTCTCTCTCCCACCTCCTTGCTTCCGTCGCCAGAAACCACTCAAAGGTTCCGCCATTTCACTCTCTGGTTTCGCCTTCCTCTCCTCGAAACTCTCCCTTCCGTGGTCCCCTCTTCTGTCACCCTCTTTTCCCCTTACGGCGGCACTCAATGCCTACGCCACTTCTCTGACCCGCTCTATGACCCCCTGGAAGAGCCGGGTTTTCGTCGTCTCTCGCACCATGCTTGTCACTTCACACTGTCCCTTGTCACCTCTTACCGAACACTCTTGACTTGCCCTAGACCCGAGCTTTTTGGCCGTTCCTCTATAAAGCCGTGCGTGCGCCTTCCTCCCCTCCCTCTTTTTGGCACTCATGCGTTGAGAATAGACAGATTGTTGCGAACTGAAATATCCATTGTTATCGATTTGCAAGTTAAGAGGGAAGGGAGGAGGGTGGTGGCCGCGCTTTGATTTGGAGGACTTCACCTCTTTGTTCTGTTTCTTGCTCGGCCTTTGCTGCCCGTTGGCCCTTTTTGCTCTGGTAAACAAAACCCTAAATCCCTCTTTCCTCTTTGTGTGTTGGTCTGTGGGTTGTGCAATATCTCTCATTTTTTTGTCGCTGGCCAACGTGCCTTACTGTCTGTCCTTTGTGCCGTTGTTTCTGTTGTTGCGGGTTGATAAGCCCTAGAGTGGCTTATGTGTTTTTGGGGCTGTTGCTATTTGTGAACCTGGTTCTACAATGGTTTGTTGGAGTTATTGCATTTTGTACTGGTGTGTTTGTCAGAGGGGTTGTTTATTTTGCCGACTGGTGGTTGCTCTCGTTGGTTTTTGGCCTTACCAGCAAGGGGCTGCCATTACATGACCCTGGTACACTGGTACCAATTGGTACCAGTGAGGCTGGGTTTCTGGTTGCCACCTGTTCTAGCCCCTATTTTGTTTGTCTGTTGGATTGTTTTTGCTTGCTTATACACGTTATCTATTTGATTGGTGCTATTGTCTGCCGATTCGATTTGGGATTGGGTTCTTTGGAGTGTGGTGTACCTTGGTACACTGGTACATCGGTACCGTGGAGGGCGAGGCCCCCCTCTGGTATCTGATTTACTCTCTGGTTATCTGCTGGTTGATTTATGTTGTTGAAATTATTGCTAGTACCCTTTTGGGACTGGTACTTGCCCTGAGACTTAGCTGGTTTGCCCAAATTTCCCTTTTTGTTTCCGTTGTTGTTCTTACGGTGACCGTGTTGTTGTATGTGACCCTTGTTCAATTGTTGGGGTCTGCTTGCTTGTGCCTCTCGTTATCGTTGTCCCGCTACTTGATCCTCTTGCATTGGTTGCCTTTTTACTTGGGTGGTGTGGCTGTTCTAGATGTGGCTACAGTAGAATATAAGTGGGCCTTTGATATGCGGATAATTAGACTTGGGATTAATTGGGCCTAAATTAGATATAAAGGAAATTGAAAAATAAAAGAATAGGATTAGGCCCAAAACTTAATATGGACTTAGGAGAAAAATAAATTGCTATTGGGCCAATAAATCTATGTTAATTAGCTAAATGACGATTAGGAATAGCAAAACAAATTAAAGCCCAATAAATAAAAGTCTTAAGAAAAATAAAATGACAAAATTAAAAGGGAATAATTAAATTGGAAGCCGCCCCGAAAGGTTAGGCGGTACCCATTATTAATAACGTAAACTTAAAGATCGGGAAATGATTATATTCCCTGACTGCCCCCGATTCGGGATATCGGTGCATTGGCACCAACGATTTGGTAGTCAGCGTATGATCCCGAACATTAAAACACCAACACATTTAAATAGATAAAAATATGTAATTTAAATTTAAGTTTAAATTATTTTTCTTCCTTTAATTGCCATTTTTATTTTTAATTTTATTTTCTTTTAAATTCTAGTTTTATATAGTATATATTCTAATTAATGAAAATAACATTAACCTATAAAATAAAATATAATTAAAGAAAATAATATAAGTAATTAGGGATTTTAAGTAATAAATAAAGTATAATAATAATTTATCATATAGAATATATATTAATCAATTTCTCTATTTTAATTGATTTATAATATATATATATATTAATAAATTTCTCTAATTTAAATTAATAAGGATAATACTAAATATATTACATATTAATCAATTTCTCTAATTTAAACTAATTGATTTAATAATTAAATCCATAACCTCGAAATATAAAATTAAGGGATGAACGTATAAAAATGAACAAGAACGATAAACACAACTTAACGGATCGATATGCGAGCAATTAAAATTTCCGACACCGCGTAAATGCAGCAGAAATGTTGCCGAAATTTCCAAGAAAGACGACAAACCCGAACAAACGCTAAATTAAATTATCAATCTAATTTAATTATTAATTATGAAGTAAATCAAGTTAAAACTAATAAACATCTAATTTAAATTAAAATAGGTGATACAGTCGACTCGGATCCCCTCGCGGAGTACGAGGTCATTCCCGACCCGACGTACGCGGACACCGACCCCGAGGCCGGTGTTCTACCTCCGGAGTAGAGCGACTCCGCGATCCTCACCCGCACTCCCAGGTACGGTTTCCTGGGATTTAATCTTCTTTCTTCAGAATTAGGAACCCAAACCGAAATTAAAACGATTTTAAAATAAATCTGATATGCGGTACTTTGACCAAACTTTGATTAGAGACCAAAATCTGATCTGTCATCTGCATCCGGTAAACTGACCAGCATATTTGAGACATACCCGCATTCGCATGTCATATCATAGCATATTTTCATGTAGATAGGGTAGGAGTAGGATCCGGGAAATAGTCCCGAGATAGGATTAGATAGAATTAAATAAATTAAGTTGTAGATTATAATTATTAGGAAAATATTATTATTATCACTAAATATTAATTAAGTCAGGTAGTTAATCATGCATTAAATGCATGGGAGTGTTGAGAGGCGGACCGGATAATTCTCAGTCTGAGGTTGCCTTGCATAACCAGACCGCTGCGGTTACGTACGGTGACCCATAGGCCCGTGGGACCCACCGGTCTGTATATGCACTGCGCATCTTCGCCTGTCGAGTTATCCACCGATCCCGTCATTTGGCGGGTTCGACTGTGTCAGAGTGTTTAATTTTGATCAATATTATATTATCATTATCCTTAATATAAATAAGAATGTTTATCCAAATTTGAGCGATCAGGATACCGTGTCTTTCAGTATTTAGTGTGGGCGGCCATATTCAAGATTGGAATCTACTCCGAGATATTATATTATTTTATTTATCCGGCTTATTTAGGATCCTAGTATTGTCCGAAGGGCTTTCTCCTTTGGCCCTTAGTTGGTACAGAGAAAGTCGGGATGCGGTCCTCTGGCCCTAGTGGGTACAGTGTAGGCTCCCATTTGTATATACTCCGTTTTGTTATTTTACGGGATGCGGTCCTCTCGACCCTTGGTTGGTACAAGTGTAGGCTCCCATTTGTTTCCGATTTGTCAATTCACGGGTAGTTATATCCTTTGGCGATATGGCAACCGAAAGCATAAATATTTAAATCCCCTTTGCTCATTATTATTATTATTATTATTATTATTATTGTGAGGTGGATCATCGATTCGAATACGAGTACGTGCTTTTAGCCGTCACTCTCCTAGGGCGTTATCGCTCGGGAGGCCGAATTTTCCGGGGTATTCGGGGCATTGGCGCCCGCTTACTCGAAAATCCTAAGTTTGTAAGTTGGGCCCGAATACGTGCCCGCTTAGGTAAGTCACAAGTCCAGGGCCCGTGTTTACCCCTGAAAGGTTGAAGGAAGAAATACAGGAGAAAAAGCCAAGATCAAACCCTAGGAGCTGAAATAATATAATCCCTATGCCACATGAAATGATGTCAATGCCAAGCTAGCATTTTGATGCAACTAGTCATGAGAAATTCCAAATGTGATTTTGCTTTCAAGGCTGACCTGGTGCCAAAGCTGCGAGCAACCACCTAACCATGCTTTGATTTGTGTCAATTACTGATAAGTAGTCAGTTCTTTGACCAAGTCACCCTCATGTTAAGGGATTGAAAGTCAATTTCACAAGACCGATCAAAAAGTCAAAGCAACTGGGAGCAACCATCGATCAAGTCTAGATCTGTATCAATTTGTTGACATGTAATCAACTTTTGATCAGATCAAGCCCTAATGAATATCAATATAAGTCTAATTGGTATTTAGTTAGGGTGGTTTCTGCAAGAGAGGGATAATTGGCAGAGACATTGAGCTACAATTGAAATCAGGGATTAATTCAGAAGAAATAATAGGGTTTATTTGATAAAAGAATTTTTAATTCAGAGAAGGAAGGGTAAAAATGGAATTAAAAATTACAGGGATGATCATCATGAATTTAGGGATTTTTGGTGAAAATTTCATGAATTTTGGAGAAAGAGAGATATTTTAAAAACTCATGAAATAATTCAGATTGAAAGGAAATTCCCTGATTGGTTGGAAGGTGCTCATGGGTGCAACTTGGGAGCCAAGAGTTTCGTGCAGATTGGGGATGCTAAACAAAGGAAGCACTTGCATGGCGCTGAAGAGGGCTTTTGAATTAAAGGGAAACTTGCATGGACCCGGTTTCACTCTCTTTGTATCTCATTAAATGTGACAAGTGGGGCCGTTCTTTGCGCACCATGTTTACCCGAACTACATTGCATTTCCTCCTCATTTCTTTCACCGCCGACGGGTCCCACAGAGGCAGGGGTTCATCTCCCTCCTCCCATGAGAGTTCTTCCCTGCTTGTTCGAGTTTGTGTTGACAGAAAACGATCAGAAATGGAAGAAAACTCAATCGGTTATCAAATTTTGCAAATTATATCCGTGAAAAGCCCTTGAAGAGGAGAATGTGCTAGAACAATCAATTTCCATTATAGTTCACTATACATCACTCGCATGGGAGATGAAGTCGGCTCGGTCAAAATAGGGTGAGAGTAATCCAGCACTTGAAGGCTCCAATTGATTAGTCACAGAGCCTCTTTGAACTCACACGACACCGATGGGGTCCCCGATCGACCTCGAAGGGATCCTATATAGTGCTTCACCAACCCACATTTTGCATCAAGAATGAGTTGCTTGAAATTGCCATTGAAACATGCCGATAATTAAACAACTATGGGAATCTAATCTCTCGGTGTTAAGCTAAAGCCGATGAACCTCATAATTGAAGAAATTAACATAGAGGCAAGTGAAATTGCATTGAAACTTCAAATCGGGTTTGAGATGAATTAATGGGTTTGGAGGCACAATTGGGATCCAAGAAAGGTTTAAAGCTGTACGAGAGGAGTGCGGTGAGAGTGTTTGGATGATTAGAATGTCCTGGAACATTCTAGAAACATGGGAGACCGAGATGAAATAAGGAATGGCAATTGTGTAATTATCAAAGGAGTATAAGCGATTCCGTTGCAACAACTACCAGGCCATCAATCTAAACCTCATAATTCATCCACAACAAACACAATTGCATCCCAGTCGTAGAATGAAATGAAGTGAAGGGCCAGGATTAACCCAAGTTGGCAATCCAGGTGATAGATGATCTACAATTAGAATCGATTAAGCGCAGAAGATTAGAAACTTATATAAATCCTTAGTAATTTGCATCACAAAGGAGAGATCAGTTTAGAAGAAGCACACTTTCCTTGAAAAAAAGAGAGCTAGAGATACGATAAGAATTACCAAGATACGAGTGAGATAGAGATCATTGTAATTGAGAGCAAGCAAGTTGGACATTATCGGAGAAGTTACACACTTGCTACTTGGAAAGTACATAATTGCATTACAAAGAAGGTTTGTTGTTATAAGATAATAATTCTTCCATTTTTTTTTCTCTCTCTCTTGCTATCCGAGCTTAAAACTCTTTCCTCTTCCTTCTTTTCTTGTCGATTTGATGATTGATGATCCCTGTTCAACGAGCCACCAGCCCAAACAAATAGTTTGGCGAGCCTTTAGGCCTCGAACCAATCACATCATCAATGAATTGATATTTTTTTAGAATAAACACTAAACAAGTCTCTCTTCCTTTTAATTGAACTAAGCCTGATTTCTATTTCAAGATTTAAACAATAATTACTATTGTGAATCGTGAATCTTGAATTGGTATTTTGATCTTTCAGCTTTTCTTCACCGATTTCATCGAGTTCTCTTCTTGAATGTGTCTTGATCGAAAATTAAATGAGTATTAATGGATAAAGCCTTTAAGCGCATCTCGTGAGCCACCGGCCCAGAATAATCAAGCGAGCCTTTAGGCGGGATAAGCGTAAGAGGAACACCATGAGTCAAGAATCCAGCGCCGATGCGAGCTCAATTCATCAATCCATTAAACAGACGCATTTAACCGGTATCAAATCGACCGAGGTGAAAAATGGTACAAGCGGTACTATATTTCCACCGTATAAATCCTTAATCAAAGGCGTCACCATGAGGTTGAGGGTGCCGAGACGACCCTAATCCGTCGTCGATCTTCCATCGAGCATGTTCGTTCACTGGCGACGTCTCTCTTGCGCGGATCTCGAAGCACGGTGAAGAAAGAGACAAGAAAATCACTTGGCGCGGTTGTTGAAATGAAATCACCAATCTTAACGTGTTTGCGCTAATTCTGGAACAATCCAACGACATCAGAGTAATGAAAAGTTTGAATGAGAGACATGATGCATCACAAGCATTCATCTACCTTAACACGAATCTTGGGGATATCTGACGGGTGCAAGAAAAGAGAGAAGAAAGGCTTTGTTGTTGGCCCAGAGGGAAACACTAACTAAATTGGTTTAATTCATTTATCCGGCCCAGTCAAAGAAAATAGAAGGAAATTAAGATTGGGCCCAATTCGCACTAAAATAAAAAAATTAAAACTTGGATTAATTAAGCCCATTAAGTTAAATAACAGAATATTAATAATATAGAATAAATAAACGATTTGAAAATGCTCCTAAACTCCAAATTGACTCAAATTTGTTTCTAAAATTTTCTTACTTTTCATACTATTTTTCTATATGATCATATTCCAGTTTCAAAAATATAATCATGTTAAAACAATTTAAAAGCAAAAGACATTACATATATTGATATATTTGACCTAGCTTTGACTTGTCATTTTAAATACTATAAAAATCCCAAAAATCCAAATAAAAATCATGAATAATAACTAGATATATTTTACTGATTTTCCAAGTGATTTTTCATAAAATAACAATGATGATAGTAATATGCCATAATAAATAATGAGATTAGCCATATTCTTTGATAAATAGAAATAAATAATAATAGATATTATGTTGATATTTTCTGTAAAAAGAATAATGAAAATAAATAGCACAAAATATACAAAAATATATACTACCATGATAATAGATAGTAAATACATTTTCTTTTATAATAAAGAATGATAATATAGTTTTATAATAATATGAATTGCATTTCTTTTGTTATTTCTATACAAATATACAATAAAAATATTTTTGATGAATAAAATGCAATAAAAATAATAATTGTAATAAAAACATAATGAATTTCATCTCTCATGGCTATTTTTCAATTAATAATAGTAATAATAGAAAATCTTATATTTTTCTATGGATAATAAATAGAAATAATAAAAATATAATGAATAATAGTATAATAAATAGGATAGGATATTAATAATGATTTCTTTTTAGCTATTATAGATTTTAAAAATAAAAATAAAGATAATAATAATGAAAATAGTATAGCTAACCATCTTTTGATTTTGTAAATAATTCTTACATAATGAATAATAGAATATAATAATAAAATTCTATTACTTTGGCTATTTTAAAAATACAAATAAAAATCATGGCCATTTTATTTTCTAGTATTTTGTAAATGATTTTCTACAAAATAAATAGAGTTTAGAAATAATAAAAATAAAATTATACTATTTTAGCTGTTATAAACATCCCAAAAATATAAATAAAATTCTAGTTAATAGCTAACCCTTTCTTTCTATTATTTTGTAAATAATATTTTCTACATAGATAAATAGAGTTTAAAAATAAAAATAATAATAATAATAATAATAATAAAATATAATAATAATAATAATAATAGTGAATAAATTCATTTTCATAATAAAAATAATAATGGAAAGTATTATGTAATGGGCTTTTTACATTTTGAAGATGAATAAAAATGCTCACACAAGGAGTGTAGAGCCACATGAGAATATTTGCACACATGATATAACATTTAGAATGATCAGTCAAGACGAGAACATCTTGACGGAGGATGAATAAGGTTGCAACGACAACACGAAAAGATACGTTGAGACAAGGACACCTTGACGTGAGATGATTAAGGCTTTGATAGCAATATGAGAAGATATGTCGAGACAAGAACATCTTGACACTTGATGAAGAATAATAAGATACGTTGAGACAAGAACATCTTGACGTAGAATGACTAAGGCTTTGATAGCAACATGAGGGAATATGTCGAGACAAGAACATCTTGACGCTTAATGAAGAATAACCGTAGCTACGATACTAACATGGAAATATATGTCGACTCGAAGAAGAAGAACATTATGATGTCCTAGATAGGTGACATCTTAATGACTCGCTGCCATGAGCAAGTAACTCATGATTGAATACGCTCACACAAGGGGTGTAGGACAACATAGTAATTTTGCACAAGTAATGCAACATGTAGAATGATTAGTCGAGACGAGAACGTCTTGACGCACGCTGAAGAATGACCAAAGCTACGACATCAGCATGGAGAGATATGTCGACTTTGAAGAAGAAGAACATTACGATGTCCGAGAGAAGTGACATCTTAATGACTCGGTGTTATGAACAAGTAATTCATGACCATTTGAGCTGGCAAGACTGAACTCATCCGCCGATAAGTTCGTCTCCTGGTTCATTTCCGAGACCGTGAGATTGAATCGGCTCGTAGGTAGATTCATCCACAAAACATGTGAATGTGAACCGTTCTGTAGGTAGGTTCCTTCACTAACACATGCCTCAATGTTGAACTGGCTCAACGCTTCAGGTTTGACATTGTGTGCAATTGTGTTTCCTAGGTTTATGAATCGGCTTAGTGCTTCGAATTCATGATCTAGAAGATCGGTGAGAAGAAACACGTGGGCCATATCCACCCTTCTCCCGATTCACCAACCTCAAGATCAACCGCCGGTGCTTCGAGTTGTATTTTGTGTGATTGGTTGTTGACTAGTTAAGATTGAACCGTCTGTTTGTAGGTTTATCTTCTAGATCAACGGAGGTCGAGTCGATCCGTATGTAGACTCACCTCAAGCCCTCTAAAGAGATTAACCGGTCCGTAGGTAAGGTTACATCTCGAGGTGGCATGGACTCGAACCGATCCGTTTGTAGGTTCGTCCTCCATAGGACAAACCGATCTGTTTGTAGGTTTGTCTTCCATAGATTGAACCGATCCGTTTGTAGGTTCATCTTCCGTAGACCCCTTTTATAAACCTAGACGACCACTTGACCATCTTTTAACTATACTATTTGCTTCTCTCTTTCAAAGATCCAGAGGTGCCTCGAGGTTCGTAGCCCTGTGGTAATTAACGGTGGGGGCTTGCGCCCATCGGAATCTACAAGAACTCACAATCACTAAAAACCCCCTGAATGTGCATCCAAATAATCTCTAAACGGCAGAATCGGCCGACACCCAGCAGATGCACGCTCGGGAGGGATCTCCGTGTCCTTCTTCCGCAACCCATCGCCCAGCGGCGGTGCGGAGCGCGCGAAAAAGGGTCGCACAGGATCTGGCACGCCCGGTGGGACCTAGATTCTCCTCTTATCTCTGAAAGAGAGAGGCAAATGGAATAGTTAAGAGATACAAGTGGTCTTCTATGCGCTAAAAATGACTAATGATTTTCAAGTATTTTTGTTTTGCAGGAAATGGCATACTTTGGAAACTTCAACCTCGCTCCCTACACCGTCATGCCTACACAAAGCCCAGAGGGCAAACTATTCATGTTCTTTGGGACCATCCCACAAGAACTGACTGTCTATGGCCCAGCTCCAGTGGCCGCCTTCACTCCCGCAACCGTCCGGATCTCCATCCCGGACGAGGAGGAGGACTCGATCACCCTGACTCCCAAGGGGATCTCAAACAATGTCATGGCCTCTCCTACTACCTCCCCAAAGAGGAGAAGGCGATCGTCCAAGAGGACAGCCCCAACGGCCGCAGCCCAAACTACCCGCAGACATAGAGAGAGCCGGCGAAGGCGAATTCTGCCCTTATCATCGCATACTGGGCCATACAATTGAAGAATGTTGGGTATTCAAGGACCTTATAGAAGAAGGGCACAGAAACGGGACGATCCAACTCCCGAAGAGTTTTCAACAAGACCCAGCTCCGCACAATACGAATAACAAAGGCAAAGGGGTCGCTTATACAATCTCGCACACTCCCGTACCTAGCAAGCTTAAGGTTGCGAGACGAAAGCCGATCAAAGAAATCTACCGCTCCAACTCAGTCATGAACATTGAAATAGAAGAGGAGATGGCAGCGCTAGAGATTACTGTGGTTCCCGAGAGGCATTTTAAAGACCTCATGCCAAGGGAAGTAAACCACATCCAAACCCTAAAGACCTTTGTCGTGCGGCAAAGGTAGAGCGCATCGAGAGGAAAACTATCATCCACAAGGCTATAATTTTCTATCAGAGCGATTCAACCCAGTCTCTGAAGAACCCTGATCACAACGCTTGGAAGAAGTGGGTGATAGAACAAGAGTTGGAGAATGCAACGAGCGATGACGCTGCATCTCATCCCTTTGGAAAGGAGCTGTATAAACTGGCAAAAAGGGCGAAATGTCTGAGAGATATATCCAAGGCCGAGGCCAAACGCTTCGATGAACTCTGGAATGGCGGCCAGAATAAGGTCCTGGGCCTGGATGGTAAAATAAAATACACCCGGGGGTTAGGGTATAACTGCGATGACGCAGCGTGTCTTGAGGGGTCTCTCAACGAGCGCCGTATGGAAGAAAGCTGTTGCATGACTTCTGTCGAAATGCGGATAATGAAACGAAGAGGACAATACCCCGGTCCTGGAAAATGCTTTGAAACAGCTAGAAAAGGAGCCTAACACGGTCGATGAGTTAGCGGAAATTAATGTGGGGCCCATAGACCCTCCGACGTCGAGAGGTCACCGGTTCATCCTCGCAGCAACGGATTACTTTACAAAATGGGCTGAAGCCATCCCACTCAAAGAAGTTAAAGCATCCGATGTGGTTAAATTCTTCAAGACGCACATCCTTTACCGATTCGGTACCCCACTCCGAATAATATCTGATAATGGAACGGCCTTCAAGAGTTCCAAAGTCTATGCCCTGGCGGAGCAATTCAACATTGATTGGAGATTCTCGTCCATTTATAATCCGAGAGCCAATGGCCTGGCCGAAGCCTTTAACAAAACTCTAATAAATATCATGAAAAAGACTGTGGACGGCAACCAACGAGACTGGGATAATCGTCTACAAGAGGCATTATGGGCTTATCGGACCACATACCGAACGCCTACGCAAGCTACCCCGTATTCTTTGGCTTTTGGGGTTGAAGCCGTTCTCCCTCTTGAGGTGGAACTACCGTCATTGCGGGTGGCTATGCAAAATGATATGACCATGGACGAATGCCAACAACTTAGACCTGGACGAGTTGGATGCCATGGACGAGAAGAGAGCGATAGCCCAACGGAACCTTGAAATATATCGAGCAAAAATGGCAAGGGCATATGATAAGATGGCGCGAGTCGGGGCATTTCAACAAGGGGAGCTTGTTCTTGTCCTCAAGAGGCCGATCATTGGCGGCACATCGGCCCAAAATTCTCCCGAATTGGGAAGGGCCATATGTAATCGAGAAGGTATACGGGGCGGCGCATACCAACTCATAGACCATGAAGGTGAAAGGCCCATGCCACCGATTAATGGGCGATATCTGAAGAAGTACTACACCTAGCCCAGAGAGGGGCCAACCGAGTAGTATCTATTGTAAATAAATAAGGAGGGAATAAATGTTCGCTTACACACACGTGCACGAAACACAAACCCATGTCTAACCTCCACTTTTGCATAAAAATCCCAAAAACCCTACTTGTGCATATGTAAATAGAATACATCCAAAAATCCAAAAGCCACACAAACACATTTAGCCCTATAAAAATAAAAATATAGAATAAGGGAATACAACGCCAAAACCACGCGAGAATGTAAGGCGAGAGCTTTGGTGTTTGGGCTCACAATACAAATACCACTGGGTTTGTCCATTTGATACAGAATAAACACAAAAATGGGCAGGGTTTGCAGTTTGTCCCTCAAACTATCTGTTGCCCAATGACGAAAGTTGCTCATATTGGTCGCCTGCGGCGCAAGCCAAGGGATAGGTCGAGCAAATTGGTGGCTAGTATATAGTCACTTCCGAGGGCATATAAATAAATAACCCTCGTACTATTAGTAACATGTATCACTAATAACCAAAAATCTGCCTTCTTCTAATAAAATGAAAGGATATATAAGTAAAACAATAAAAACCTATTTTCCCTACTTATGAATAAAAATGATGATAATAAAAAAATAATAAAATCTTTTCAATAAGGGGTTGCCACCTTTGTCCCCGACACCATAAGTGTTATACAAAGCCAGGTTGGGTGCATTTATCCGTAAAAGCACCACACGCCCGAAGAAATGGTGTGTCATAATCCCACGACATATCATGGAGGGGTCAGACCAAGGGTTTACGCTTGTACCCGACATTTCATGTTAAACAAAGCGGCTCGCTTAAAGAAGTGACTCAGTCATGGAAAGCGGACCTACCCGATGAAAGCCTTGTCTCGCGGGATGCGTGATGGATGTTTGAGGGTAGCCAAAATATAAAAACCAGGTTGGGTACATTCATCCGCAAAAGTACCACACGCCCAAGGAGGTGATCTGTTTCTAATCCCAAAATAGGTCATGGATGGGTCAGACTAAGGGTTTATGCTTTTGCCCGACATTTAGTGTCAAATAAAGTAATTCGCTTAAAGAAGTGACTCAGGTCATTGAGAGCGGACCTACCCGATGAAAGCCTGTCTCGCAGGGATGCGTGATGGATGTTTGAGGGTAGTACCCCCACAAAACAAATTGAGTGGAGATGAGTGAATGTGAGTTTCCACTTCCGCACGCAATGGTGCACAAATGAGGGGAGAGTGGGTGAGCTTCCACAAATAAATGTCGATTAAATATACAAGGAGCATCCACAAAATGGTGTTATCAATTGCATCCATAATCCAATTGATGCGGTAAGTTTATCCATCGTAATAAAAGGATAAACGGGTTTATTCTCGTACCGGCCTAGAGGTCAATACAAACAGTTCGGTATCCGTAAAATACCACGGTTACTTCAGTTCTGTATTGTAATAAATAAAGAGAAGCTGTGTATAGAATAAGTGCAATAGGGTGCTGTAAAGTTTTCCCTTTTTTTTTCTATTTTTGTACTTAGATGTTATGTGAAAATAAAAGCAGCTGTATTAGGCACTTTTGCAACTAAGATTGAGAGTGTAAAATGTAAAGAGCTTATGAAAATCTCCCATACTGCGAAAGAAGAGATGAGAAAATAGCAAAGCGAGCGATCAAGCATCCCAACAATGTGAAAGAAAAGAGAAAGAAAGCGAAATAAGGTAGCCGAGAGATGCTATCTTTACCTATCCCCATAGTGGCCGAAGGGTAGCTCGGCGGAGAGGCCGAGTACATGCACCATTATCCCACGAGCGAGAGGCCGAGAGGACAGCCCCACCATGTTGCGCTCATGAGAAGAATCGATTAAAGGAAAATCTATCGAAGTCTAGTCCGAACCCGAGGAGAGAGAGGTGTGTCGGATATGTGCACCAAAGCGAGCCCTTCAAATTGCCAAATTCTTCGGGACCGCTTTGGTGGGTGGCTCTTTGTTTACCCCTGAAAGGTTGAAGGAAGAAATACAGGAGAAAAAGCCAAGATCAAACCCTAGGAGCTGAAATAATATAATCCCTATGCCACATGAAATGATGTCAATGCCAAGCTAGCATTTTGATGCAACTAGTCATGAGAAATTCCAAATGTGATTTTGCTTTCAAGGCTGACCTGGTGCCAAAGCTGCGAGCAACCACCTAACCATGCTTTGATTTGTGTCAATTACTGATAAGTAGTCAGTTCTTTGACCAAGTCACCCTCATGTTAAGGGATTGAAAGTCAATTTCACAAGACTGATCAGGTGCCAAAGCTGGGAGCAACCATCTGATCAAGTCTAGATCTGTATCAACTGTTGACATGTAATCAACTTTTGATCAGATCAAGCCCTAATGAATATCAATATAAGTCTAATTGGTATTTAGTTAGGGTGGTTTCTGCAAGAGAGGGATAATTGGCAGAGACATTGAGCTACAATTGAAATCGGGGATTAATTCAGAAGAAATAATAGGGTTTATTTGATAAAAGAATTTTTAATTCAGAGAAGGAAGGGTAAAAATGGAATTAAAAATTACAGGGATGATCATCATGAATTTAGGGATTTTTGGTGAAAATTTCATGAATTTTGGAGAAAGAGAGATATTTTAAAAACTCATGAAATAATTCAGATTGAAAGGAAATTCCCTGATTGGTTGGAAGGTGCTCATGGGTGCAACTTGGGGAGCCAAGAGTTTCTGTGTACAGATTGGGGATGCTAAACAAAGGAAGCACTTGTATGGCGCTGAAGAGGGCTTTTGAATTAAAGGGAAACTTGCATGGACCCGGTTCACTCTCTTTGTATCTCATTAAATGTGACAAGTGGGGCCGTTCTTTGCGCACCATGTTTACCGAACTACATTGTATTTCCCTCCTCATTTCTTTCATCGCCGACGGTCCCACAGAGGCGGGGGTTCATCTCCCTCCTCCCATGAGAGTTCTTCCCCGCTTGTTCGAGTTTGTGTTGACGTAAAACGATCGAAATGGAAGAAAACTCAATCGGTTATCAAATTTTGCAAATTATATACCGTGAAAAGCCCTTGAAGAGGAGAATGTGCTAGAACAATCAATTTCCATTATAGTTCACTATACATCACTCGCATGGGAGATGAAGTCGGCTCGGTCAAAATAGGGTGAGAGTAATCCAAAGACTTGAAGGCTCCAATTGATTAGTCACGAGCCTCTTTGAACTCACACGACACCGACCGGGGTCCCCGATCGCCTACGAAGGGATCCTATATAGTGCTTCACCAACCCACATTTTGCATCAAGAATGAGTTGCTTGAAATTGCCATTGAAACATGCCGATAATTAAACAACTATGGGAATCTAATCTCGGTGTTAAGCTAAAGCGATGAACCTCATAATTGAAGAAATTAACATAGAGGCAAGTGAAATTGCATTGAAACTTCAAATCGGGTTTGAGATGAATTAATGGGTTTGGAGGCACAATTGGGATCCAAGAAAGGTTTAAAGCGTACGGAGGAGTGCGGTGAGAGTGTTTGGATGATTAGAATGTCCTGGAACATTCTAGAAACATGGGAGACCTGAGATGAAATAAGGAATGGCAATTGTGTAATTATCAAAGGAGTATAACCGATTCCGTTGCAACAACTACCAGTGCCATCAATCTAAACCTCATAATTCATCCACAACAAACACAATTGCATCCCAGTCGTAGAATGAAATGAAGTGAAGGGCCAGGATTAACCCAAGTTGGCAATCCAGGTGATAGATGATCGGCCAATTAGAATCAGTTAAGCAGAAGATTAGAAACTTATATAAATCCTTAGTAGCTGCATCACAAAGGGAGAGATCAGTTTAGAAGAAGCACACTTTCCTTGAAAAAAAAAGAGAGCTAGAGATACGATAAGAATTACCAGTACAGTGAGATAGAGATCTGCTGTAATTGAGAGCAAGCAAGTTGGACATTATCAGAGAAGTTACACACTTGCTACTTGGAAAGTACATAATTGCATTACAAAGAAGGTTTGTTGTTATAAGATAATAATTCTTCCATTTTTTTTTCTCTCTCTCTTGCTATCTGAGCTTAAAACTCTTTCCTCTTCCTTCTTTTCTTGCTGATTTGATGATTGATGATCCTGTTCAGCGAGCCACTGGCCCAAACAAATAGTTTGGCGAGCCTTTAGGCCTGAACCAATCACATCATCAATGAATTGATATTTTTTTAGAATAAACACTAAACAAGTCTCTCTTCCTTTTAATTGAACTAAGCCTGATTTCTATTTCAAGATTTAAACAATAATTACTATTGTGAATCGTGAATCTTGAATTGGTATTTTGATCTTTCAGTTTTCTTCATTGATTTCATCAGTTCTCTTCTTGAATTGTGCTGACTGAAAATTAAATGAGTATTAATGGATAAAGCCTTTAAGCGCATCTCGTGAGCCACTGGCTCAGGAATAACTGGCGAGCCTTTAGGCCGGGATAAGCGTAAGAGGAACACCATGAGTCAAGAATCCAGCGCTGATGCGAGCTCAATTCATCAATCCATTAACACAGACGCAACTGGTATCAAATCGGTACCGAGGTGAAAAATGGTACAAGCGGTACTATATTTCCACTGTATAAATCCTTAATCAGGCGTCACCATGAGGTTGAGGGTGCCGAGACGACCCTAATCCGATCGTCGATCTTCCATCAACATCTTCGTTCACGGCGACGTCTCTCTTGCGCGGATCTCGAAGCACGGTGAAGAAAGAGACAAGAAAATCACTTCAAGCGCGGTTGTTGAAATGAAATCACCAATCTTAACGTGTTTGCGCTAATTCCGGAACAATCCAACGACATCGAGTAATGAAAAGTTTGAATGAGAGACATGATGCATCACAAGCATTCATCTACCTTAACACGAATCTTGGGGATATCCGACGGGTGCAAGAAAAGAAAGAGAAGAAAGGCTTTGTTGTTGCTCCGGAGGAAACACTAACTAAATTGGTTTAATTCATTTATCCTACCAGTCCAAAGAAAATAGAAGGAAATTAAGATTGGGCCCAATTCGCACTAAAATAAAAAAATTAAAACTTGGCCCATTAATTAAGCCCATTAAGTTAAATAATGAATATTAATAATATAGAATAAATAAACGATTTGAAAATGCTCCTAAACTCCAAATTGACTCAAATTTGTTTCTAAAATTTTCTTACTTTTCATACTATTTTTCTATATGATCATATTCCAGTTTCAAAAATATAATCATGTTAAAACAATTTAAAAGCAAAAGACATTACATATATTGATATATTTGACCTAGCTTTGACTTGTCATTTTAAATACTATAAAAATCCCAAAAATCCAAATAAAAATCATGAATAATAACTAGATATATTTTACTGATTTTCCAAGTGATTTTTCATAAAATAACAATGATGATAGTAATATGCCATAATAAATAATGAGATTAGCCATATTCTTTGATAAATAGAAATAAATAATAATAGATATTATGTTGATATTTTCTGTAAAAAGAATAATGAAAATAAATAGCACAAAATATACAAAAATATATACTACCATGATAATAGATAGTAAATACATTTTCTTTTATAATAAAGAATGATAATATAGTTTTATAATAATATGAATTGCATTTCTTTTGTTATTTCTATACAAATATACAATAAAAATATTTTTGATGAATAAAATGCAATAAAAATAATAATTGTAATAAAAACATAATGAATTTCATCTCTCATGGCTATTTTTCAATTAATAATAGTAATAATAGAAAATCTTATATTTTTCTATGGATAATAAATAGAAATAATAAAAATATAATGAATAATAGTATAATAAATAGGATAGGATATTAATAATGATTTCTTTTTAGCTATTATAGATTTTAAAAATAAAAATAAAGATAATAATAATGAAAATAGTATAGCTAACCATCTTTTGATTTTGTAAATAATTCTTACATAATGAATAATAGAATATAATAATAAAATTCTATTACTTTGGCTATTTTAAAAATACAAATAAAAATCATGGCCATTTTATTTTCTAGTATTTTGTAAATGATTTTCTACAAAATAAATAGAGTTTAGAAATAATAAAAATAAAATTATACTATTTTAGCTGTTATAAACATCCCAAAAATATAAATAAAATTCTAGTTAATAGCTAACCCCTTTCTTTCTATTATTTTGTAAATAATATTTTCTACATAGATAAATAGAGTTTAAAAATAAAAATAATAATAATAATAATAATAATAAAATATAATAATAATAATAATAATAGTGAATAAATTCATTTTCATAATAAAAATAATAATGGAAAGTATTATGTAATGGGCTTTTTACATTTTGAAGATGAATAAAAATGCTCACACAAGGAGTGTAGAGCCACATGAGAATATTTGCACACATGATATAACATTTAGAATGATCAGTCAAGACGAGAACATCTTGACGGAGGATGAATAAGGTTGCAACGACAACACGAAAAGATACGTTGAGACAAGGACACCTTGACGTGAGATGATTAAGGCTTTGATAGCAATATGAGAAGATATGTCGAGACAAGAACATCTTGACACTTGATGAAGAATAATAAGATACGTTGAGACAAGAACATCTTGACGTAGAATGACTAAGGCTTTGATAGCAACATGAGGGAATATGTCGAGACAAGAACATCTTGACGCTTAATGAAGAATAACCAGAGCTACGATACTAACATGGAAATATATGTCGACTCTGAAGAAGAAGAACATTATGATGTCCTAGATAGGTGACATCTTAATGACTCGCTGCCATGAGCAAGTAACTCATGATTGAATACGCTCACACAAGGGGTGTAGGACAACATAGTAATTTTGCACAAGTAATGCAACATGTAGAATGATTAGTCGAGACGAGAACGTCTTGACGCACGCTGAAGAATGACCAAAGCTACGACATCAGCATGGAGAGATATGTCGACTTTGAAGAAGAAGAACATTACGATGTCCGAGAGAAGTGACATCTTAATGACTCGGTGTTATGAACAAGTAATTCATGACCATTTGAGCTGGCAAGACTGAACTCATCCGCCGATAAGTTCGTCTCCTGGTTCATTTCCGAGCCGTGAGATTGAATCGGTCCGTAGGTAGATTCATCCACAAAACGGTGAATGTGAACCGTTACGTAGGTAGGTTCCTTCACTAACACATGCCTCAATGTTGAAGCGGCTCAACGCTTCGGGTTTGACATTGTGTGCAATTGTGTTTCCTAGGTTTATGAATCGGCTTAGTGCTTCGAATTCATGATCTAGAAGATCGGTGAGAAGAAACACGTGGGCCATATCCACCCTTCTCCGATTCACCAACCTCAAGATCAACCGGCTCGGTGCTTCGAGTTGTATTTTGTGTGATTGGTTGTTGACTAGTTAAGATTGAACCTGGTCTGTTTGTAGGTTTATCTTCTAGATCAACGGAGGTCGAGTCGATACGTATGTAGACTCACCTCAAGCCCTCTAAAGAGATTAACACAGTCCGTAGGTAAGGTTACATCTCGAGGTGGCATGGACCGAACCGATCTGTTTGTAGGTTCGTCCTCCATAGGACAAAACCGATCTGTTTGTAGGTTTGTCTTCCATAGATTGAACCGATCTGTTTGTAGGTTCATCTTCCGTAGACCCCTTTTATAAACCTAGACGACCACTTGACCATCTTTTAACTATACTATTTGCTTCTCTCTTTCAAAGATCCAGAGGTGCCTCGAGGTTCGTAGCCCGGGGTAATTAACGGTGGGGGCTTGCGCCCACCGGAATCTACAAGAACTCACAATCACTAAAAACCCCCTGAATGTGCATCCAAATAATCTCTAAACGGCAAAATCGGCCGACACCCAGCAGATGCACGCTCGGGAGGGATCTCCGTGTCCTTCTTCCGCAACCCATCGCCCAGCGGCGGTGCGGAGCGCGCGAAAAAGGGTCGCACAGCCCGATCACGTGCCCGCTTGTGGATGGACTGATGATCTGCAACTGGGTTATATATTATACGGGTGTTTTAAATCTCGTACCTATTACATATTTATCATATATTATATCTGTATTTCCACTGATTTTTCATTTCGGGTTTATTTGCCATTTCATCTCATTCATACGGGAGTTTTCTTAAACGTGCGAGAAAGTCTTGTTATATGTATATATTTAATATAATGCATTTAAGATGCAGTATCGGTATTTGGGTCCAGTCTAGGAAAGAAGATAAAATCTTAAGGTGGATCTAAATCCGTCGAGTAATTTTTAAATTACTCACGTTTCCACGGTGGTTGTGGGATCCGGGTATTTCGGGTTCGGGATTTTCTTGGAGCGAGTGCTAGGGACGATCTCCGCGCGATGACAGAGATGCTTATTTGCATTTGCATGTGAGCGGGTAGTTGGATAGGATCCATCGGGTTTTGCGTTTTATTTCTTCTTTTGGGTTTTTATTCGAGAGATTTGTTGCCCATTCCGATGGAGCTAGCCCCGCCTATGTAGGCGTTGTATACTCTTTGTTCATTCTCGGGATCGTATGGTCATGCATTTATATTTATTATTGTTTTGTTTATTCTGAGATTTATATTATTTTATTCATTTAGCCTTTCGTACGCACGTCTCGTCGTGCGTACGTGTGATTAACACCCCTAATCCGATTTATTATTTCTGGGGTGTGACATCCTTCGGTGGTATCAGAGCATGGATTTTATAAATCCGATTTCATATAAACCATGCTAGAATAACATCTAAGAAATCCCGAGATGTGAATAAAATAAACAAAACAATGATATATATACCTGACTTAGGTTTGTGAGGGGTAGGTCTAGAAAGGACGGGAGACGTTACACGCACGCGGCGTAGTTTCACGCTCCCATTGGATCCCATTTCACGTGACTGAGTAAAGAAATGTTTTAAATAATAGAGTGAGATAGCCGTAAGTTTTCTAGCTTGTTATCACTTTGGACTTACGAGTATGTTTTCTTTTCTTTTCTCTCAGATTTCTAGTCACCATGGTTCGATCTTCGGGAGGAGGTCATCAGTCGCGGAGACCCCTGTTTACCCCTGAAAGGTTGAAAGAAGAAATACAAGAGAGAAAGCCAAGATCAAACCCTATGAGCTGAAGCAGTACAATCCCTGTACTACATGGAACAGTATCAATGCCAAGCCAGCATTTTGATGCAACTAGTCATGAGAAATTCCAAATGTGATTTTGCTTTCAAGGCTGACCTGGTGCCAAAGCTGTGAGCAACCACCTAACCATGCTTTGATTTGTGTCAATTCGATAAGTAGTCAGTTCTTTGACCAAGTCACCCTCATGTTAAGGGATTGAAAGTCAATTTCACAAGACCGATCAGTGCAAAGTGGGAGCAACCACCTTTGATCAAGTCTAGATTTGTATTAATTGCGATAAGTAGTCGGCATTTGATCGAGATCAAGCCCTAATGAATATCAATATAAGTCTAATTGGTATTTAGTTAGGGTGGTTTCTGCAAGAGAGAGATAATTGGCGAGAGACACAGAGCTACAATTGAAATCGGGGATTAATTGAGAAGAAAATAGGGTTTTTCGAGCAAAGAAATTTTTAATACAAAGAGACAGGGGTAAAAATGGAATTAAAAATTACAGGGATGATCATCATGAATTTAGGGATTTTTGGTGAAAATTTTATAATTTTTGGATAAAGGGAGCTATTAAAATAAATTAGGAGAAGAAATCGATTAATCGGAGGTGAGGTTTAATCAATGGTTCTTTTGGGTGCAACTTGGGGTTAAAGGCCTAGTGGGTGCAAATGGGGGACAGCAAACGATGAAAACTCACTTTGGCGCTGGAGAAAGTATTTGAAGGAGAAAAATATTGCGTGAACCGGTGCACCAATTATGTCCCTCATTAAATATGACGGGTGGGGCCTAAACCCATGCGCCGAGTCTACCCGAGCGGCTCCATTCCCTCTCTTCATTTCTGTCGCTGCCAAGGGGACCCACAAAACAGAAAACCATCTTCCCTCCTTGCTCCAGCAAAGCTGTTTTCTTGCTAACCCGATTTTCAACGAAAGAACAATCCGAAAATGGAAAATGGGTCAAACGGTAACGAAAAATTGCAAATAATATACCGTTGGAAAGCTCTAACCGAGGAGAATTCATTGAAGCAATTTATTCTGAATATGGAGCACTGTACAACACTCGCATCCAAGGGGAAAGGATTCGGGCTTAGAATTTAATTGGATGATTTGGAGGGCAATTGGACAAATTGGCGGTTTAGGGAGGCTTAAATGGGTCCCACGATTCGGTTAAGACGATTCTTTGGCACGAATTAATTTCCTTTTGCATGATTTTTACTATGGAGTTGGTGTACCAAATGGTAAGTCAACAAGAGAGACCAATTTGTGCGGTGTTTGAAGAAACGGGAGCACGGAGGAGTGGAGCAACACCTACCATGCCATGCGGCAATCCGGACCTTATAATCTACTTGCAACAAACACAAGTTGAGTCAATCTACACCATTCATTCGGTGGATGGAGGGATGAGATATTGCCACTTCAATGATCCATGGGTTAAAAGAAACACAAATTGTGTTTAGAAAAGCACAATTGGGCTCTAATCAACTCCTATATATATAACAGCAAAATTTCAGCAAAAGGAGGAGGATTGAATAACACCTATTCCACAGCCTTTATCCATTTTATCCGAAAATTCAGCAAGATCAACAAGAAACCTTACCGAGTGATCTAATTTCAGCAAAAAGGGAGAAAAAGAGGAAATAGCAATCAAGATCTTGAGAAGGTGATCTTAACCAATTGATAGTAGACTCATTTGAGTCTCTCAATTCGGTTAAATCATAGCACTACAAGCCTTATCCATTGCATCTACACCCCGAGCTAAGTACCATGTAAATTGCAAAGTGTAATTCTTTGAGAGAATCATCACTATTCTGTGAGTAAAGATATGAATTTCTTTTCTTCTTTGCATTCTTTGGTTTGTTATCTTACTTATCTCCTTCTTTTTTCTATTTTCTTTTGCCTTTCCTTTTCTTTTCTTTTACAAACCTGATTGATCACAAGATTAACCCTAAAGTTGATATCCAGCGAGCCACTGGCCTAAACACAAGGTGTTTGGTGTGCCTTTAGGCCTGGATCAACCATCAACGCAAAAGGAAATTCATGACAAGTTATCGTTTCAATTGATCTACTAAATCTCTTTTCCGTTCTTTTTTTTTTTTTTTTTTTTTTTTTTGTTGAATAATAATTGAGAATCAAAAGATGTTAATGATCAAGTACATCTCGTGAGCCACGGCAGGTACAAGCTGGCGAGCCTTTAGGCGAGACAAATGCAAGCAAGAGGAAGAACAAGCAGATTAATAAATATCCATTGAGATTCATCGACTAAGCTTTCGAATTCGATGAAAAGAAGTGAATTGGTGAAATCAACAAGCAAATGTCGCACCATGAGTCAAGAATCTATCATACATATGAACTCAATTCACCAATTCATCGACAATAGTGTGATTTGGTACCAAATCGATGCACCGAGGTAAAAAAAAATGGTACAGGTGACGTCGTGTCTCCACGGCGTTGATCTTCAATCGGGTACCATCACAGGTTTGAGGGTACTAAGGCGATGTTAACCCCACTTTCTGATCTTCAATCGGAAACTCCGATCGCCGGTAACACTCCCTCGCACGGATCTCAGAGCGTGAGGAAGGAAGGAATATGGGAAATCACTTGGCGCGACCGTTGAAACAAAGCACAAATCTTGACGCACTTACATCAATCTTGAAGCGACTTAACGGCGTCCGTGTAAGGAGAAATTTGAAAGGAAGTTGGAGTGAATCGTAAACATTCATCTGTCTCAGGACTGATCTTGAGACTATCCGATGGGTGTAAGAAAAGGGAAAAGAGGGGTTGTGTTGTCGGCCCAGAGGGAAACGGAAAAGTAAAATGGGCTAAGTTCGTTTAAAATCAAAGAAGCCCAAATATCTGACCCAACAGCGAAATAAAATAATAAAATAAGTTTGGGCCCAAATGAAGAATAAAGAATTCAGCCCAGCTCAGAAAAAAATAAAAATAATAAATGGGCCCAACTGTTAAAATAAAAAGGAAAATAAATCTCAGCCCAGTCTGTTAAGCCCAACTGACAGATAATAACAGAAAATTAAAAATAAATAGTAAATAAATCATTTGGAGGTCTTCCCAAACTCCGAATTGACTCAAATTTGTTTCTAAAATTTTCTTATTTTTCATACTATTTTTCTATACAATAATATTCCAGTTTTAAAAATATAATCATAGTAAAACAATTTAAAAGCAAAAGATATTACATATATTGATATATTTGACCTAGCTTTGACTTGTCATTTTAAATACTATAAAAATCCCAAAATACAAATAAAAATCATAAATAATAACTAGATATATTTTTAGTGATTTTTCAAGTGATTTTCCATGAAATAATAATGATGATAGCAATATACTATAATAAATAATGAGATTAGCTATATTCTTTGATAAATAAAAAAAATAATAATAATAAAAAAAAAAAAAATAATAATAATAATAGATATTATATTGATATTTTCTGTAAAAAGAATAATAAAAATAAATAGCACAAAATATACAAAAATATACTACCATGGTAATAAATAGTAAAATACATTTTCTTTTATAATAAAGAATGATAATATAGTTTTATAATATGAATTGTATTTCTTTTTTTATTTCTATACAAATATATACAATAAAAATACTTTTGATGAATAAAATGTAATAAAAATAATAGTTGTAATAAAAACATAATGAATTTCATCTCTTATGGCTATTTTCAACTAATAATAAAAAATTTATACTTTTCTATAGATAATAAATAGAAATGATAAAAATAGATATAATGAATAGTATAATAAATAGAATAGAATATTAATAATGATTTCTTTTTAGCTATAAAAATAATAATAAAAAAAAAATAAAAAAATATAAATAAAAAAATAATAATAATAAAAATAGTATAGCTATCTTTTGATTTTGTAAATAATTCCTACATAATGAATAGTGTTTCAACATAATGGAATATAATAATAAAATTTTATTATTTTGGCTACTATAAACATTTTGAAGATATAAATAAAAAACATAGCCATCTTATTTTCTATTATTTTTGTAAGTGATTTTCTACAAAATAAATAGAGTTTAGAAATAATAAAAATAAAATTCTACTATTTTAGCTATTATAAAATCCCAAAAATATAAATAAGATTCTAGTTACTAGCTAACCCCTTTTCCTATTATTTTTGTAAGTAATTTTTCTACATAGATAAATAGAGTTTAAAAATAAAAATAAAAATAATAATAATAATAATAAAATATAATAATAATAATAATAATAATGAATAGATTTATTTTCATAATAAAAATAATAATGGAAGATATTATATAATAGACTTTGTGCATTTTGGAAATGAATAAATATGCTCATATAAGGAGTGTAGAGCCACGTAAGAATATTTGCACACATGATATGACATTTAGAATGATTAGTCAAGACGAGAACATCTTGACAGAGGATAAATAAGGTTGCAATGACAACACGAAAAGATGCGTTGAGACAAGAACATCTTGACGTGAGAAGATTAAGGCTTTGATAGCAACATGAGAGAATATGTCGAGACAAGAACACCTCGACACTTGATGAAGAACAATAAGATACGTCGAGACAGGAACATTTTGACGTAAGATGATTAAGGCTTCGATAGCAGCATGAAGAGATATGTCGAGACAAGAACATCTTGACGCTTAATGAAGAATAATCAGAGTTGCGACATTAACATGGAGATACATGTCGACTCTGAGGAGGAAGAACATTACGATGTCCTAGAGAGGTGGCATCTTAATGACTTACTGCTATGAGCAAGTAACTCATGATTGAATACGCTCACACAAGGGGTGTAGGGCAACATAGTAATTTTGCATAAGTAATGCAACATGTAGAATGACTAGTCGAGACAAGAACATCTTGACGCTCGCTGAAGAATGACCAAAGCTACGACATCAGCATGGAGAGATATGTCGACTTTGAAGAAGAAGAACATTACGATGTCCGAGCGAAGTGACATCCTAATGACTCGGTGTCATGAACAAGTAATTCATGACCATTTGAGCTAGCAAGACTGAACTCATCCGTCGATGAGTTTGTCTCCTAGTTCATTTCCCGGGACTGTGAGATTGAATCGTTCTGTAGGTAGATTCATCCACAAAACAGTGAATGTGAACCGTTCTGTAGGTAGGTTCCTTCACTAACACATGCCTCAATGTTGAACTGGCTCAGCGCTTCATGTTTGACATTGTGTGCAATTGTGTTTCCTAGGTTTATGAATCGGCTTAGTGCTTCGAATTCATGATCTAGAAGATCGGTGAGAAGAAACACGTGGGCCATATCCACCCTTCTCCTGATTCACCAACCTCAAGATCAACCGGCTCAGCGCTTCGAGTTGTATTTTGTGTGATTGGTTGTTGACTAGTTAAGATTGAACCGATCTGTTTGTAGGTTTATCTTCTAGATCAACGGAGGTCGAGTCGTTCTGTATGTAGACTCACCTCAAGCCCCTCTAAAGAGATTAACCTGGTCTGTAGGTAAGGTTACATCTCGAGGTGGCATAGACTGAACCGATCTGTTTGTAGGTTCGTCTTCCATAGGACAAAACCGATCTGTTTGTAGGTTTGTCTTTCCATAGATTGAACCGATCTGTTTGTAGGTTCATCTTCCGTAGACCCCTTTTTATAAACCTAGACGACCACTTGACCATCTCTTAACTATACTATTTGCTTCTCTCTTTCAAAGATCCAGAGGTGCCTCGAGGTTAGTAGCCCAGGGTAATTAACGGTGGGGGCTTGCGCCCACCGGAATCTACAAGAACTCACAATCACTAAAAAAACCCCGAATGAATGTGCATCCAAATAATCTCTAAACGGCAGAATCGGCCGACACCCAGCAGATGCACGCTCGGGAGGGATCTCCGTGTCCTTCTTCCGCAACCCATCGCCCAGCGGCGGTGCGGAGCGCGCGAAAAAGGGTCGCACAGGATCTGGCACGCCCGGTGGGACCTAGATTCTCCTCTTATCTCTGAAAGAGAGAGTCAAATAGAATAGTTAAGAGATACAAGTGGTCTTCTATGCGCTAAAAATGACTAATGATTTTCAAGTATTTTTTGTTTTGCAGGAAATGGCATACTTTGGAAACTTCAACATCGCTCCCTACACTGTCACTCCTGCAAAGAGCCCAGAGGGCAAATTGTTCATGTTCTTCGGGACCATCCCGCAAGAACTCACCATCTACGCCCAGCTCCAGTGGCCACGATCACTCCCGCAACCGTCCGGATCTCCATCCCGGACGAGGAGGAGGACTCGATTACCCTGACTCCCAAGGGGATCTCAAACAATGTCATGGCCTCTCCTACTACCTCCCTAAAGAGGAGAAGGCGACCGTCCCAGAGGACAGCCCAAAAGGTCGCAGCCCAAACTGGCCGCGACTCTCAAGCGTCCAGGAAGAGGGCCCTGGACACATACCAAAATCAGCTGGTGGCGAGGCCAGCTGTCCCAGTCTCTAACAAATTCACAGCTCTCCGAATAGTGGCCAAGAACTCGGCCACAGGCCAGCTCCGCCAAGCATGGGAGGTGCCTAAGCCCACACCTCGCCTAATTCAAAGGCCTCAGCGCCGCCAAGACAAGTCTCAAGCCCCTGCAGAGGCCATCTATAAGGCTCACAGGGCCCTCAAGCAGAGGAAGAGCGTCAAGAACGCTAGGTCGAGACAATACGTCTCCCGCTCCGGTCAATCTCAAGGCATGGCTCAGCCGCAAGCCATTGCCTCCACTCCGAACACAAGGAGGTCTATACCAAAGGTAACACCTAGTACCCAAGCGGTGTGGGTCCCGAAGGGTTCCCACCAACAAACCCCTGGGGATCTCAAGCCCAACCCGGAGGGCGGCAAGTCTAACGCTCCGCCCGAGAGCGTATTCACCGCCTAGGTCGAAGAGTGTGTTCACCGGTTAGGCTCGAGAATACCACTCAATAACCTGAAAATAACTGCCCCTGACCAAACAAAGAAGAAGAGAAGAACCGCTCGTTATGAAGAGCACTTCTCAGTCAACACCATCAGCATAAGCTACGATACTGATCCGGACACTGATGCTGAGGTGAATATGACCCAGATGACCGGTCCCCGCCGAAGAATTTAAAACAATTGCGATCCTTGCAAGGACAATTGGCGTACATTAGGGCGGTTCATAGCCAACCTATCGGGTAAAATCCAACCCTTCACCCTACCGACTAAGAAGAATATCTCGTTTAAGTGGGATGGCGAGTGCCAGCGAGCCTTTGAAGAAATCAAGGCATATCTACTCAACCCTCCAAGTATTGGCGGCGCCCATACCCGGAAGGAGCTCATCCTATATACAACCGCCCTGGATGGATCCTTGGGAGCCCTATTGGCCCAAGAAAACCAGGATGGTAATCAAAATGCGCTATATTACTTAAGTCGCATGATGGTAGGGGCAGAACACGGGTATTCACCGATTGAGAAGCATTGTTTAGCCCTAATCTTCGCGGTAAAGAAGTTGAGGCACTACATGCTAGCCCACAAAATCATTTTGATATCCAAGGTGGACCCTCTTAAGTATCCGATGACTCGGCCAATGTTGACGGGAGGCCGGCCAAGTGGGCTATCATTCTCACCGAGTTCGACATCACTTATACACCGCAAAAGGCGATAAAGGGGCGGCGCTAGCCGATTTTCTGGGCCGCACATCCGATTCAAGATGACTCCCCATTAAAATGTGACTTCCCGATGAGGAAACCCTACATGTTGAAGAAGGAAGTCCTATATGGGAGATGTACTTTGATGGTGCTTCTTCAATCAAGCCGATCGCGGGCCCGGAGTCCCAATCTGTGCGAGGCGGCGCGGGACTAGTCTTCGTAACCCGGAAGGCGGGATAATACGACATTCTCTAGCTTTAACCGAACCATGTACAAATAATGAAGCGAGTATGAGGCACTCATCGCCGGACTAGAGCTATCACTCGAGCCGGAAATCAAGGCTGTGCGTATCTTTGGGGATTCACAGCTGATAATAAATCAAATAATTGGCGAATATAAGGTTTTGAAGCCGGAACTAATACAATATCATCAAAAGGCCATGGAATTAATGAAGAAAATCCCGTATGTGTCCATCGAGAAGGTCACGAGGGTCGTGAAACAGTGAAGCGGATGCGTTGGCCAAACTCGCCAAGGAGTGGGTGAACCAACAGAGCGGAAATCCACATCATCGTCCGCAATAGAAGGCCATTATCATTGTGTCAAACAACAGATAAGGCGAATGATGAAAACGCTGGGCTAGAAAAGGTAGAATGCCAAGAAACAATGACAACTGAAGACGATGATTGGAGACAGCCGTTCATCGAATATTTCCGGCATGGCACCCTCCCCAAAGATAAAAGGATAGCTGATCAACTAAGAAAACGGGTACTACGGTATGCATATGTGGGCAATACGCTATACCGTAGGTCTTACGATCAACTATGGCTAAGATGCGTATCAGGGCCTGAAGCCGGGCAGGTTATGAAAGAAGTTCATTCCGGGCTATGCGGAGCGCATCAGTCTGGGCCAAAAATGAAGCTAAAGATCAAGCGAATGGGGTATTATTGGCCCATGATGGTGGCTGATTGTGAAGAGCACGCGAAGAAGTGCCGCATGTGCCGGATACATGGCCCTTTTATACATCAAGCGCCAAACCCGTTGCACCCCACGGTAGCATCCCGGCCATTTAATATGTGGGGCACGACATAGTGGGGCCCATAGACCCTCCGACGTCGAGAGGTCACCGGTTCATCTGGCGCGACAGATTACTTTACAAAATGGGTGAAGCCATCCCACTCAAAGAAGTTAAAGCGTCCGATGTGGTTAAGTTCTTCAAGACGCACATCCTCTACCGATTCGGTACACCACAACGGATAATATCCGATAATGGGACGGCCTTCAAGAACTCCAAAGTTTATGCCCCGGCGGAAAGCAATTTAACATTGATTGGAGATTCTCGTCCATTTATAACCCGAGAGCCAACGGCCCGGCCGAAGCCTTTAATAAAACCCTAATAAATATCATGAAGAAGACCGTGGACGGCAACCAACGAGACTGGGACAATCGTCTACAGGAGGCATTATGGGCTTATCGGACCACGTACCGAACGCCTACGCAAGCTACCCCGTATTCTCTGGCTTTTGGGGTTGAAGCCGTTCTCCTCTTGAGGTGGAATTACCGTCATTGCGGGTGGCTATGCAAAATGATATGACCATGGACGAATGCCAACAACTTAGACCGGACGAGTTGGATGCCATGGACGAGAAAGACTAATAGCCCAACAGAACCTCGAAATATATCGTGCAAAAATGGCAAGGGCATATGATAAAATGGCGCGAGTCGGGCATTTCAACAAAGGGAGCTTGTTCTTGTCCTAAAAGGCCGATCATTGGCGGCACATCGGCCCGAAATTCTCCCCGAATGGGAAGGGCCATATGTAATTGAGAAGGTATACGGGGCGGCGCATACCAACTCATAGACCATGAAGGTGAAAGGCCCATGCCACCAATTAATGGGCGATATCTCGAAGAAGTACTACACATAGCCGGAAGCGGGGCCAATCGAGTAGTATCTATTGTAAATAAATAAGGAGGGAATAAGTGTTCGCTTACACACACGCGCACGAAACACAAACCCATGTCTAACCTCCACTTTTGCATAAAAATCCCAAAAACCCTACTTGTGCATCCGTAAATAGAATGCATCCAAAAATCCAAAACCACACAAACACGTATAGCCCTATAAAAATAAAAAAATATAGAATAAGAGAATTCAAAGCCAAAACCACGCGAGAATGTAAGGCGAGAGCTTTGGTGTTTGGGCTCATAATACAAATACCACTGGGTTTGTCCATTTGATACAGAATAAACACAAAAATGGGCAGGGTTTGCGGTTTGTCCCTCAACCATATCGTTGCCCAATGACGAAAGTTGCTCATATTGGTCGCGCCGCGCGCAAGCCAAGGGATAGGTCGAGCAAATTGGTGGCTAGTAATAGTCGCTTCCGAGGGCATATAAATAAATAACTCTCGTACTATTAGTAACATGTATCACTAATAACCAAAATCGCTCTCTTCTAATAAAATAAAAGGATATATATGTAAAACAATAAAAACCTATTTTCCTACTCATAAAAAAAAAATGATAAAAAAAATAAAAAATAATAAAATCTTTTCAATAAGGGGTTGCCACCTTTGTCCCCGACACCATGAGTGTTATACAAAGCCGGGTTGGGTGCATTCATCCGTAAAAGCACCACGCCCGAAGAAATGGTGTGTCATAATCCCACGACATATCATGGAGGGGTCGACCAAGGGTTTACGCTTGTACCCGACATTTCATGTTAAACAAAGCGGCTCGCTTAAAGAAGTGACTCAGGTCATGGAGAGCGGACCTACCCGATGAAAGCTTGTCTCGCAGGGATGCGTGATGGATGTTTGAGGGTAGCCAAAATATAAAAAACCAGGTTGGGTACATTCATCCGTAAAAGTACCACACGCCCAAGGAGGTGATCTGTTTCTAATCCCAAAATAGGTCATGGAGGGGTCAGACTAAGGGTTTATGCTTTTGCCCGACATTCAGTGTCAAATAAAGTAATTCGCTTAAAGAAGTGACTCAGGTCATGGAGAGCGGACCTACCCGATGAAAGCCTGTCTCGCAGGGATGCATGATGGATGTTTGAGGGTAGTACCCCCACAAAACAAATTGAGTGGAGATGAGTGAATGCGAGATTCCACTTCTGCACGCAACGATGCACAAATGAGGGGAGAGTGGGTGAGCTTCCACAAATAAATGTCAACTAAATATACAAGGAGCATCCACAAAATGGTGTTATCAATTGCATCCATAATCCAATTGATACTGGTAAGTTTATCCATCAGTAATAAAGGGATAAACGGGTTTATTCTGTACCCGGCCTAGAGGTCAATACGGACATGTGTTCGGTATCCGTAAAATACCACGGTTACTTAAGTTCTGTATTGTAATAAATAAAGAGAAGCTATGTATAGAATAAGTGCAACAGGGTGCTGTAAAGTTTTTCCCTTTTTCTATTTTTGTACTTAGATGTTATGTGAAAATAAAAGCAGCTGTATTAGGCACTTTTGCAACTAAGATTGAGAGTGTAAAATGTAAAGAGCTTATGAAAATCTCCCATACCGCGAAAGAAGAGATGAGAAAATAGCAAAGCAGGCGATCATCATCCCCAACAGTGAAAGAGAAGAAAAGAAAGCGAAATAAGGTAGCCGAGAGATGCTATCTTTACCTATCCCCATAGTGGCTGAAGCAGGTAGCTCAGCAGGAGGCTGAGTACATGCACCATTATCCCACGAGCGAGAGGCTGAGAGGACAGGCCCCACCATGTTGCGCTCATGAGAAGAATCTGATTAAAGGAAAATCTATCGAAGTCTAGCCTGAACCCTAAGAAGGAGAAAGGTGTGTCGAATATGTGCACCAAAGCAGGCCCTTCAATTTGCCAAATTCTTCAGGACCCGCTTTGGTGGGTGGCTCTTTGTTTACCCCTGAAAGGTTGAAAGAAGAAATACAAGAGAGAAAGCCAAGATCAAACCCTATGAGCTGAAGCAGTACAATCCCTGTACTACATGGAACAGTATCAATGCCAAGCCAGCATTTTGATGCAACTAGTCATGAGAAATTCCAAATGTGATTTTGCTTTCAAGGCTGACCTGGTGCCAAAGCTGTGAGCAACCACCTAACCATGCTTTGATTTGTGTCAATTACTGATAAGTAGTCAGTTCTTTGACCAAGTCACCCTCATGTTAAGGGATTGAAAGTCAATTTCACAAGACCGATCAAGTGCAAAGTCGGGAGCAACCACCGATCAAGTCTAGATTTGTATTAATTGCTGATAAGTAGTCAGCATTTGATCAGATCAAGCCCTAATGAATATCAATATAAGTCTAATTGGTATTTAGTTAGGGTGGTTTCTGCAAGAGAGAGATAATTGGCAGAGACACAGAGCTACAATTGAAATCAGGGATTAATTGAGAAGAAAATAGGGTTTTCTGAGCAAAGAAATTTTTAATACAAAGAGACAGGGGTAAAAATGGAATTAAAAATTACAGGGATGATCATCATGAATTTAGGGATTTTTGGTGAAAATTTTATAATTTTTGGATAAAGGGAGCTATTAAAATAAATTAGGAGAAGAAATCGATTAATCGGAGGGCCGAGGTTTAATCAATGGTTCTTTTGGGTGCAACTTGGGGTTAAAGGCCTAGCTGGGTGCAAATGGGGGACAGCAAACGATGAAAACTCACTTTGGCGCTGGAGAAAGTATTTGAAGGAGAAAAATATTGCGTGAACCCGGTGCACCAATTATGTCCCTCATTAAATATGACGGGTGGGGCCTAAACCCATGCGCCGAGTCTACCCGAGCGGCTCCATTCCCTCTCTTCATTTCTCGTCGCTGCCAAGGGGACCCACAAAACAGAAAACCATCTTCCCTCCTTGCTCCAAAGAACTGTTTTGTTGCTAACCCGATTTTCAACGTAAAGAACAATCCGAAAATGGAAAATGGGTCAAACGGTAACGAAAAATTGCAAATAATATACCGTTGGAAAGCTCTAACCGAGGAGAATTCATTGAAGCAATTTATTCTGAATATGGAGCACTGTACAACACTCGCATCCAAGGGGAAAGGATTCGGGCTTAGAATTTAATTGGATGATTTGGAGGGCAATTGGACAAATTGGCGGTTTAGGGAGGCTTAAGTGGGTCCCACGATTCGGTTAAGACAGATTGCCGGCACGAATTAATTTCCTTTTGCATGATTTTTACTATGGAGTTGGTGTACCAAATGGTAAGTCAACAAGAGAGACCAATTTGTGCGGTGTTTGAAGAAACAGAGCACGGAGGAGTGGAGCAACACCTACCATGCCATGTGGCCGGCAATCCGGACCTTATAATCTACTTGCAACAAACACAAGTTGAGTCAATCTACACCATTCATTCGGTGGATGGAGGGATGAGATATTGCCACTTCAATGATCCATGGGTTAAAAGAAACACAAATTGTGTTTAGAAAAGCACAATTGGGCTCTAATCAACTCCTATATATATAACAAACAAAATTTCAAAGCAAAAGGGGAGGATTGAATAACACCTATTCCACAGCCTTTATCCATTTTATCCGAAAATTCAGCAAGATCAACAAGAAACCTTACCGAGTGATCTAATTTCAGCAAAAAGGGAGAAAAAGAGGAAATAGCAATCAAGATCTTGAGAAGGTGATCTTAACCAATTGATAGTAGACTCATTTGAGTCTCTCAATTCGGTTAAATCATAGCACTACAAGCCTTATCCATTGCATCTACACCCCGAGCTAAGTACCATGTAAATTGCAAAGTGTAATTCTTTGAGAGAATCATCACTATTCTGTGAGTAAAGATATGAATTTCTTTTCTTCTTTGCATTCTTTGGTTTGTTATCTTACTTATCTCCTTCTTTTTTCTATTTTCTTTTGCCTTTCCTTTTCTTTTCTTTTACAAACTTGATTGATCACAAGATTAACCCTAAAGTTGATATCCAGCGAGCCACTGGCCCAAACACAAGGTGTTTGGTGTGCCTTTAGGCCTGGATCAACCATCAACGCAAAGGAAATTCATGACAAGTTATCGTTTCAATTGATCTACTAAATCTCTTTTCCGTTCTTTTTTTTTTTTTTTACTTTTCTGTTGAATAATAATTGAGAATCAAAAGATGTTAATGATCAAGTACATCTCGTGAGCCACTGGCCCAGGTACAACTGGCGAGCCTTTAGGCCGAGACAAATGCAAGCAAGAGGAAGAACAAACAGATTAATAAATATCCATTGAGATTCATCGACTAAGCTTTCGAATTCTGATGAAAAGAAGTGAATTGGTGAAATCAACAAGCAAATGTCGCACCATGAGTCAAGAATCTATCATACATATGAACTCAATTCACCAATTCATCGACAATAGTGTGACTGGTACCAAATCAGTACCGAGGTAAAAAAAAATGGTACAGGTGACGTCGTGTCTCCACCGCGTTGATCTTCAATCGGGTACCATCACAGGTTTGAGGGTACTAAGGCGATGTTAACCCCACTTTCTGATCTTCAATCGGAAACTCCGATCACCGGTAACACTCCCTCGCACGGATCTCAGAGCGTGAGGAAGGAAGGAATATGGGAAATCACTTGGCGCGACCGTTGAAACAAAACACAAATCTTGACGCACTTACATCAATCTTGAAGCGACTTAACGGCGTCCGTGTAAGGAGAAATTTGAAAGGAAGTTGGAGTGAATCGTAAACATTCACCTGTCTCAGCACTGATCTTGAGACTATCCGATGGGTGTAAGAAAAGGGAAAAGAGGGGTTGTGTTGTCGGCCCAGAGGGAAACGGAAAAGTAAAATGGGCTAAGTTCGTTTAAAATCAAAGAAGCCCAAATATCTGACCCAACAGCGAAATAAAATAATAAAATAAGTTTGGGCCCAAATGTAGAATAAAGAATTCAGCCCAGCTCAGAAAAAAATAAAAATAATAAATGGGCCCAACTGTTAAAATAAAAAGGAAAATAAATCTCAGCCCAGTCTGTTAAGCCCAACTGACAGATAATAACAGAAAATTAAAAATAAATAGTAAATAAATCATTTGGAGGTCTTCCCAAACTCCGAATTGACTCAAATTTGTTTCTAAAATTTCCTTACATTTCATACCATTTTTCTATACAATAATATTCTAGTTTTAAAAATATACTCATAGTGAAACAATTTAAAAGCAAAAGACATTACATATATTGATATATTTGACCTAGCTTTGACTTGTCATTTTAAATACTATAAAAATCCCAAAAATACAAATAAAAATCATAAATAATAACTAGATATATTTTAGTGATTTTTCAAGTGATTTTCCATGAAATAATAATGATGATAGTAATATACTATAATAAATAATGAGATTAGCTATATTCTTTGATAAATAAAAAAAATATAATAATAATAATAGATATTATATTGATATTTTCTGTAAAAAGAATAATAAAAATAAATAGCACAAATATACAAAAATATACTACCATGGCAATAAATAGTAAAATACATTTTCTTTTATAATAAAGAATGATAATATAGTTTTATAATATGAATTGTATTTCTTTTGTTATTTCTATACAAATATATACAATAAAAATACTTTTGATGAATAAAATGTAATAAAAAATAATAGTTGTAATAAAAACATAATGAATTTCATCTCTTATGGCTATTTTCAACTAATAATAAAAATTTTATACTTTTCTATAGATAATAAATAGAAATGATAAAAATAGATATAATGAATAGTATAATAAATAGAATAGAATATTAATAATGATTTCTTTTTAGCTATAAAAATAATAATAATAAAAAAAAATATATAAAAAAAAAATAATAATAATAAAAATAGTATAGCTATCTTTTGATTTTGTAAATAATTCCTACATAATGAATAGTGTTTCAACATAATGGAATATAATAATAAAATTTTATTATTTTGGCTACTATAAACATTTTGAAGATATAAATAAAAAACATAGCCATCTTATTTTCTATTATTTTTGTAAGTGATTTTCTACAAAATAAATAGAGTTTAGAAATAATAAAAATAAAATTCTACTATTTTAGCTATTATAAAATTCCAAAAATATAAATAAGATTCTAGTTACTAGCTAACCCCTTTTCCTTAGATCAAAAAAAAAAATAATAATAATAAAAATATATAATAATAAAAATAATATAGCTAACCATCTTTTGATTTTATTTTCTAGTATTTTGTAAGTGATTTTCTACAAAATAAATAGAGTTTAGAAATAATAAAAATAAAAATTCTACTATTTTAGCTGTTATAAAAATCCCAAAAATATAAATAAAATTCTAGTTATTAGCTAACCCCTTTTCCTATTATTTTTGTAAGTAATTTTTCTACATAGATAAATAGAGTTTAAGAAATAAAAAATATAATGTAAAAAAAAAATAATAATAATAATAATAATAATAATAATAATAATAATAATAAATAAATGTATCTTTATAATAGAAATAATAATGGAAGATATCATATAATAGACTTTGTGCATTTTAGAAATGAATAAATAAGCTCACATAAGGATATGTAGAGCCACATGAGAATGTTTGCACACATGATATAACCTTTAGAACGATTAGTCAAGACAAGAACATCTTGACGTAAGATGACTAAGGCTTGAATAGCAATATGAGAAGATACGTGGAGACAAGAACATCTTGACGTAAGACGACTAAGGCTTCGATAGCAACATGAGGAGATACGTCGAGACAAGAACATCTTGACGCTCGATGAAAAAATAACCGAGCTACGACATCAACACGGAGATACATGTCGACTCGAGGAAGAAGAACATTACGATGTCCTAGAGAGGTGACATCTTAATGACTCACCACCATGAGCAAGTAACTCATGACTAAATACGCTCACACAAGGGGTGTAGGGCAAAGATAGTAATTTTGCACAAGCAATGCAACATATAGAATGATTAGTCGGGACAAAACATCTTGACGCTCGTCGAAGAATGACCAAAGCCACGACATCGCATGGAGAGATATGTCGACTTTGAAGAAGAAGAACATTACGATGTCCGAGAGAAGTGACATCTTAATGACTCGGTGTCATGAACAAGTAATTCATGACCATTTGAACTAGCGAGACTGAACTCATCCGTCGATAAGTTTGTCTTCTGGTTCATCTCCCGAGATTGTGAGATTGAATCGTTCGTAGTAGATTCATCCACAAAACAAATGAATGTGAACCGTTACGTAGGTAGGTTCCTTCACTAACACATACCTCAATGTTGAGCGGCCCGGCGCTTCGGGTTTGACATGTGCGTAATTGTGTTTCCTAGGTTTATGAATCGGCTTAGTGCTTCGAATTCATGATCTAGAAGATCGGTGAGAAGAAACACGTGGGCCATATCCACCCTTCTCCCGATTCACCAACCTCAAGATCAACGGCTCGGTGCTTCGAGTTGTATTTTGTGTGATTGGTTGTTGACTAGTTAAGATTGAACCGTTCGTAGTAGGTTTATCTTCTAGATCAACGGAGGTCGAGTCGTTCCGTAGTAGACTCACCTCAAGCCCCTCTAAAGAGATTAACACGGTCCAGTAGTAGGGTTATATCTCGAGGTGGCATAGATCGAACCGATCTGTTTGTAGGTTCGTCTTCCATAGGATTAAGTATGAGGTTTGTCTTCCGAACCGATCTGTTTGTAGGTTCGTCTTCCATGGACCCCTTTTCATGAAATTAGACGACCACTTGACCATCATTTAACTATACTATTTGCTTCTCTCTTTTAAAGATCCGAGAGGTGCCTCGAGGTTAGTAGCCGGGGTAATTAACGGTGGGGGCTTGCGCCCACCGGAATCTACAAGAACTCACAATCACTAAAAACCCCCCGAATGTGCATCTAAATATCTCTAAACGGCAGAATCAGCCGGCACCCAGCAGATGCACGCTCGGGAGGGATCTCCGTGTCCTTCTTCCGCAACCCATCGCCCAGCGGCGGTGCGCGGCGCGCGAAAAAGGGTCGCACAAGACCCTGAGGCCGATGACATGTCATCTCCACACCGCTCGGAGTCTTTCTTCTACGACGGTCCTGCCTCACCGTCGATCTTATTGGTGCCTACTGGAGATGGCGACTCATTTGATGTGGTTCTGGGGCCAGTGCTCACTCTTGTACGATCAGAGGAGGCTTCTTTAGAGCAGGGGAGTCCATTGGCTGTCGAGCCCGCAGGCGGCGAGCCATTATTGATCGAGGGAGGGCCATCTCATGCTTCTTCATCTCTCGATGGGCAGCCTCTCATGGCCATAGATGGTGGAGTTTCATCAGATGCTCGGGTGGAGGACTCGACTGAGAGGGCTACAGTCGACTATGACTCGGAGCTAGATGAGAGTTGGTTAGTGGAGCCTATTCCACGGCCCGAGACGGGGTCCCGCTAGCGAGGGTCTCACCGAGCCTCATACCTCTCCCGTACTTTATATTTTCTTTGTTATTTGCCCGTACTTTACTCTTCATGTACTTATGCTCTTCATTTTATTTTGTAGCCGGGTCTGGTACACCTGCGGGTCCTCCTGAGGCGACCGACATCCCTATTCCTGACTCAGTCCCGCCTGTCTCAGGCGACGAGGCGATAGGTTAGATCTTCTCTTCCTTCTATTTCTTCTTTGATTATAACAATTTGTCTAATCCATTCATTTTATTTGCAGATGTTACATTGAGGGATGTGCAGCTCGCCTTGGCCGCGCTGGCGGATGCACTCCGAGATACCTTCTTCGGGGGCTATCCGCTAGATTTCGAGATCCTGGACTCTCTGCCCAGTGGCTTCTCTTTCGATTGGTATAGGCTGATGCGGGATACCATCGCGCCAGCTCTACTCGTTGCACCTCGTCTCGAGAGCGCTTTCATTTCTAGGAGGTGTGAGGAGCTGCTCAGGGCTTACCAGGACGCGAGCTCTCTTGTATATCAGCATGAGTTGGAGATTCATGAGCTGCGCAGACATTTGGAGGCTGCTCGACTCCGTTATCTTCAGCGGCTCTCCTCTTGTGCCACTCTCCGCTCCATGGGAGTCAGTGGTGGGCCCGCTCGACTGCTCGTGCAGGAGCTAGAGGACCACAGATTATCAATGGAGGGCTTCTCTCGACATCTGGCGGGACGTCTCCCGGAGTTGCAGATTCATTCGAGCGCCCGGGATAGTGCTTTCTCTCAGTTCCTGGACTTCGAGGCAGCTTCGGAGGAGGATAGGCACTCCCTCCATACTTATTTAGAGACTATTAGCACTGTGCTATTAGAGCTGGAGTCCCGCTTTTTGGGCCCATAGATTGTACTTTTCATTTCTTCTTTTCTCCTTTTCTTTTACTATATTTGGTATAGGATGCCTTGATACTTGTCCTTTTGATCTCTTGTTGTGGATGATGCTTGCCTCTATTATTATCCTTTCATCGCTTCCTCTGCAGCGTGAGGAAGTATTTTATTGATTTCATGCTACGCACCTCCAATCTTATTTTTACATCTTATTTGTAAAAGCGCCCGATTACAACTGCTTCATTCTTTCGCAGCGTCTAATCATAATAAAAGGAAAATCTTACAACATCCTATTACATTCATTCTATACATCATTTCTCTTTATTTATGGCAATACAAAACTCAAGTAACCGTGGTATTTTACGGATACCGAACCTGTCTGTATTGACCTCTAGGCCGGGTACAGTATAAACCCGTTTATCCCTTTATTACTGATGGATAAACTTAACAGTATCAATTGGATTATGGATGCAATTGATAACACCATTTTGTGGATGCTCCTTGTATATTCAGTTGACATTTATTTGTGGAAGCTCACCCACTCTCCCCTCATTTGTGCACCGTTGCGTGCTAAAGTGGAAACTCACATTCACTCATCTCCACTCAATTTATTTTGTGGGGGTACTACCCTCAAACATCCATCACGCATCCCTGCGAGACAAGCTTTCATCGGGTAGGTTCGCTCTCCATGACCTGAGTCACTTCTTTAAGCGAATTACTTTATTTGACACTGAATGTCGGGCAAAAGCGTAAACCCTTGGTCTGACCCCTCCATGACCTATTTTGGGATTAGAAACAGATCACCTCCTTGGGCGTGTGGTACTTTTGCGGATGAATGTACCCAACCTGGTTTTTTATATTTTGGCTACCCTCAAACATCCATCACGCATCCCCTGCGAGACAGCTTTCATCGGGTAGGTCCGCTCTCCATGACCTGAGTCACTTCTTTAAGCGAGCCGCTTTGTTTAACATGAAATGTCGGGTACAAGCGTAAACCCTTGATCTGACCCCTCCATGATATGTCGTGGGATTATGACACACCATTTCTTCGGGCGTGTGGTGCTTTTACGGATGAATGCACCCAACTTGGCTTTGTATAACACTCATGGTGTCGGGGACAAAGGTGGCAACCCCTTATTGAAAAGGTTTTATCATTTTTATTATTATTATTATTTTTTTTTTTTTATGAGTAGGAAAATAGGTTTTTATTGTTTTACATATATATCCTTTTATTTTATTAGGAGAGAGCAGATTTTTGTTATTAGTGATACATGTTACTAATAATACAAGAGTTATTTATTTATATGCCCTCAGAAGCGACTATTTGCTAGTCACCAATTTGCTCGACCTATCCCTTGGCTTGCGCCGCGGGCGACCAATATGAGCAACTTTCATCATTGGGCGACAGATAGTTTGAGGGACAAACTGCAAACCCTGCCCATTTTTGTGTTTATTCTGTATCAAATGGACAAACCCAGTGGTATTTGTATTGTGAGCCCAAACACCAAAGCTCTCGCCTTATATTCTCGCGTGGTTTTGGCATTGAATTCTCTTATTCTATTTTTTATTTTTATTGTAGGGCTAAATGTGTTTGTGTGGTTTTGGATTTTTGGATGCATTTTATTTACAAATGCAAAAGTAAGGTTTTTGAGATTTTTATGCAAAAGTGGAGGTTAGACATGGGTTTGTGTTTCGTGCACGTGTGTGTAAGCGAACACTTATTCCCTCCTTATTTATTTACAATAGATACTACTCGGTTGGCCCCGCTCTGGGCTAGGTGTAGTACTTCTTCAGATATCGCCCATTAATCGGTGGCATGGGCCTTTCACCTTCATGGTCTATGAGTTGGTATGCGCCGCCCCCGTATACCTTCTCAATTACGTATGGCCCTTCCCAATTCGGAGAAAATTTTGGGCCGATGTGCCGGCCAATGATCGGCCTCTTAAGGACAAGAACAAGCTCCCCTTGTTGAAATGCCCTGACTCGCGTCATTTTATCATATGCCCTTGCCATTTTTGCTTGATATATCTCGAGGTTCTGCCGGGCTATTAATCTCCTCTCGTCCATGGCATCCAATTCGTCTAATCTGAGTTGTTGGCATTCATCCATGGTCATGTCGTTTTGCATAGCCACCCGCAATGACGGTAATTCCACCTCAAGAGGGAGAACGGCTTCAACCCCAAAAGCCAGAGAATACGGGGTAGCTTGCGTAGGCGTTCGGTATGTGGTTCGATAAGCCCATAATGCCTCCTATAGACGATTATCCCAGTCTCGTTGGTTGCCGTCCACGGTTTTCTTCATGATATTTATTAGGGTTTTGTTAAAGGCTTCGGCCAGGCCATTGGCTCTCGGGTTGTAAATGGACGAGAATCTCCAATCAATATTGAATTGCTCCGTCAGGGCATAGACTTTAGAGCTCTTGAAGGCCGTCCCGTTATCGGATATTATTCGTTGCGGGGTGCCGAATCGGTAAAGGATGTGCGTCTTGAAGAACTTAACCACATCAGATGCTTTAACTTCTTTAAGTGGAACGGCTTCGGCCCATTTTGTAAAATAATCCGTTCTTTCGCCGGGATGAACCGGTGACCTCTTGATGTAGGAGGGTCTATGGGCCCCACTATGTCCGTGCCCCACATATTAAATGGCCGGGATGCTACCGTGGGGTGCAACGGGTTTGGCGCTTGATGTATAAAAGGGCCATGTATCCGGCACATGCGGCACTTCTTTGCGTGCTCTTCACAATCGGCCACCATCGTGGGCCAATAATACCCCATTCGCTTGATTTTCAACTTCATTTTTGGCCCGGATCGATGTGCTCGCATAGCCGGAATGAACTTCTTTCATAACCTGCTCGGCTTCAGGCCCTGATACGCATCTTAGCCACAACTGATCATAAGACCTACGGTATAGCGTATTGCCCACATACGCATACCGTAGTACCCGCTTTCTTATTTGATCGGCCATCCTTTTATCTTTGGGAAGGGTACCATGCCGGAAATATTCGATGAACGGTTGTCTCCAATCGTCGTCTTCTTCAGTTATCATTGTTTCTTGGCATTCCATCTTTTCTAGCCCAGTATTTTCATTATTCACATTATCTATCGTCTGACACAATGATAATGGCCTTCTATTGCGGACGATGATGTGAATTTCCGGCTCTGTTGGTTCACTTTGACTCCTTGGCGAGTTTGGCGCAACGCATCCGCTTCACCATTCACGACCCTCGTGACCTTCTCGATGGACACATACGGGATTTTCTTCATTAATTCCATGGCCTTACGGTGATATTGTATTAGCTCCGGCTTTAGGACCTTGTATTCGCCAATTATTTGATTTATTATCAAGCGTGAATCCCCAAAGATGCGCACGACCTTGATTTTCGGCTCCAAGTGATAGCTCTAGTCCGGCGATAAGCGCTTCATACTACGCTTCATTATTTGTGCATGGTTCGGTTAAAGCTAGAGAATGTCGTATTATCCCGCCTTAGGGGTTACGAAGACTAGTCCTGCGCCAGCTCGCACAGTTGGGACTCCCGGGCCCGTAATTGGCTTGATTGAAGAAGCACCATCAAAGTACAACTCCCATATTGGATTTCCTTCTTCAACATGTAGAGTTTCCTCATCGGGAAAGTCACATTTTAATGGAGAATCGTCTTGAATCGGGTGTGCAGCCAGGAAATCTGCTAGCGCCTGCCCCTTAATCGCCTTTTGCGGTGTATATGTGATGTCAAACTCAGTGAGAATGATCGCCCATTTGGCCAGTCTACCCGTCAGCATTGGCCGAGTCATTAGATACTTGAGAGGGTCCACCTTAGATATTAAAATGATTTTATGGGCTAGCATGTAGTGCCTCAATTTCTTCACCGCGAAGATTAGGGCTAAACAATGCTTCTCGATCGGTGAATACCCATGTTCTGCCCCTACCATCATGCGACTTAAGTAATATAGCGCATTTTGATTACCATCCTGGTTTTCTTGTGCCAATAGGGCTCATAAGGATCCATCCGGGCGGTTGTATATAGAATGAGTTCCTTCCGGGTATGGGCGCGCCAATTTGGAGGGTTGAGTAGATAGGCCTTGATTTCTTCAAAGGCTCGCTGGCACTCACCATCCCACTTAAACGGGATATTCTTCTTAGTCAGCCGGGTGAAGGGTTGGATTTTACCCGATAGATTGGCTATGAACCGCCTGATGTACGCCAATTGCCCTTGCAAAGATCGCAATTGTTTTAAATTCTTTGGCGGGGATAGTTCAGTGATTGCTTTGATCTTGCCCGGGTCTATCTCAATTCCCCTATGGCGTACCACAAACCCCAGAAATTTACCGGATGATACCATGAATGCGCATTTCAATGGGTTTAGTTTGAGCGCATGTTCTCTCAGGCGGTTGAAAACGACCTCAAGATATTGGAGGTGTTCTTCATATGACATGGCTTTGATGACCAGATCATCCACATAGCACTCAACTATCTTGTGGATTAGATCGTCGAATATTTTCGTCATCGCCCGTTGGTAGGTGGCTCCCGCATTTTTGAGCCCAAACGGCATGACTTTGTAACAATATATGCCAATCGGCGTGCGGAATGCCGTGTGCCTCTCATCTTCTGGCGCCATTTTGATTTGATTATAACCCGCGTAACCGTCCATGAAGGAGAAGACTTCATAGGAGGATGTATGATCAATTATGATTTCGGTTATTGGGAGCGGGAAATCATCTTTAGGGCACGCCTTGTTTAGGTCCCGAAAGTCCACGCAAATGCGGATCTGCCCATTTTTCTTCTTAACCGGGACAATGCTAGCCACCCATTCTGGTGTCTCTTCTTCCCGTATGAAGCCTGCGTCGATGAGTTTCTTTGTTTCCTCCACGACCTTCTCTTCGAGTTCTATTCTCATTCGCCTCGGCGCTTGTTTAATCGGCTTGAAGGTTGGATCAATTTTTAAGTAATGGACCGCCACGTTGGGATCTAATCCAGGCATCTCTTTGTAACTCCAAGCGAAGCGATCCATATAGTTTTTAAGGAACGTCCTTAACCCGTCGGCCCACCTCTTCCGCAACGACGCGCTTATGAAAGTTGGTCGTGGGTCTTCTTCCGTCCCCAAATTAATTTCAGCTAACTCATCGACCGTATTAGGCTCCTTTTCTATTGTTTCAAAGCGTTTTTCGGGGACCGGGGTATTGTCCTCTCTGTTTCATTATACGGCATTTCAACGAAGTCATGCAAGCAGCTCTCTTCCATACGGTACTCGTTGAGAGACCCCTCAAGACATCTTTGCGTCATCGCAGATTATACCCTAATCCCCGGTGTATTTTATTTTGCCATCCGGCCCGGGACTTTATTCGGCCGCCATTCCAGAGTTCATCGAAGCGCTTGGCCTCGGCCTTGGATATGTCTCTCAGACATTTTGCCCTTTTTGCTAGTTTATACAGCTCCTTTCCAAAGGGATGAGATGCAGCGTCATCGCTCGTTGCATTCTCCGATTCTTGCTCTATCACCCACTTCTTCCAAGTGTTGTGATCAGGGTTCTTCAGAGACTGGGTTGAATCGCTCTGATAGAAAATTATAGCCTTGTGGATGATAGTTTTCCCTTTGATGCGCTCTACCTTTGCCGGCACAACAAAGGTCTTTAGGGTTTGGATGTGGTTCACTTCCCTTGGCATGAGGTCTTTAAAATGCCTTTCGGGAACCGCAGTGATCTCTAGCGCTGCCATCTCCTCTTCTATTTCAATATTCATGACTGAGTTGGAGCGGTAGATTTCTTTGATCGGCTTACGTCTCGCAACTTTGGGTTTGCTAGGTACGGGAGTGTGCGAGATCGTATAGGCAACCCCTTTGCCTTTATTATTCGAGTTATGCGGAGCTGGGTCTTGTTGAAAGCTCTTCGGGAGTTGGATTGTCCCGTTTCTATGCCCTTCTTCTATTAGGTCTTTGAATACCCAGCATTCTTCAATTGTGTGACCCAATATGCGATGATAAGGGCAGAATTCACCTTCATCGGCTCTTTCTATGTCTGCGGGTCTTTTACAAACGGGAAGCGTCAATCCGCTCTTTAAAGCCTGCTCAAATATCCGAGCTGTCTTATTTTTCAGGAAAGAGTATGGTTTACTCTTCTTGGCCTTGAGGGTTTGCATGACGGCCGATTGTTTAACCTTCGTTTCTTCTCTCCCTGATTCATCTACTATAACAATTACCCGTTTGCCGCTATCGGGTGTTTGTCTTTCAGGGGTCTCGGCACGGGGTTTGCTCGCCATTTCTTTGAGCAGCTCAGAATTATAGATCGCGGTTTGCAGGTTTTCAATCATTATCATGATCTCGTTATGTTGCGTCTTGATGTCCTGCATCACTTCCCATTGTTCAGACACCTCTCTTCTATTATTTTCAACTTGGTGCCTTATTTCGTCGATCGCATTCCAGACGCGACCTTCGAAATTTTCCCGCCATGAGCGTTCTTCATTTATAGACCTCGGCCTAACCGGGTTATCCCTTCCGCTACCGGGTCCCGTGTTGATCATATATGACTCCTCACTTTCATTATCTGTTTCGGGCCCTTTATATGGCTTTTTGAGGATATGATATATGATCTCTTCGTCAGATTCTTCTTCCCAGGGCTGCCGACCATGGCTAGATTCTTCCCCCGAGGTAATATTGTCCGAGTCGTTGGAATCTTCGGAGTCTTCTCCTGAAGTTGCCTCTGAGATCTGGATTTGAGGGGTGTTGGTAGGTTTAAAGTTGAAAATGACCTCCTCCTCAGAATCACTTGAATTGATTTCGCTCGGCTTTATTTGGGCCTTATACATAGCCACCTGTTTGAAGCGGAAGGTTGCTTCCTCACCCGACTTTCTTCCGGGTCTTTGGGCTCGAGCACCTCGGGGTTTAATATTAAATTTGACCTCTTCTTCTTCTCCAGATGAGGTATCAAATTTAGGGCCTTTGTTAAAAGGTTTCTGACCTGTTTTTGTTATTGGCCGACTCGGCGCCACGGTGGATTTAGGCAGAAAATATTGGGCGTCATTGAATTTAATCTCATGCACCCCGAATGGTTTGACATCTCCATCAATTCTCTTTTGTTTACCATTCTCAATATATTTCGAGGCATTGGTGCGAGTAGAGGTATGACACGATTCTTTGTGAAGCCACGGGCGACCAAAGCGGCGCCGATAAGAAGTTTCGGCGTCAATGACATAGAATTTGGTAGGCGCTTTTAGGCTTCCGCATTGCAGGTTCAGAGTTATAGCTCCCAGGGCCTTTTGGGAGTTTTGATTGAAGCCATGAATGATCACCTTTTCGTCAGATAGGTTCTTCACATCTAAGGTGATGGTCTTCAAAGTTTTGAGCGGCATAATATTGATCGAGGACCCTGCGTCGACCAGGATACGACCAATCTTTTGCCCACCGCAGTTTCCGGTGATGTACAACGGGCGGTTGTGGTCGACAGTGCCTATTAGGAGGTCGTCATCTGTGAAATTTATACAGGCGGCCCGCTTGACGGTGAATAGGGCTTCTTGCATATTTTGTTCTATGAAGTATGACTTGTACTTCTCAGGATCTTGCAAGGCCTGGATTAGCACCTCCCTTAGGTCTTGTGACATCATCAACGCATCAAATATGCTTAATAGCGCTGGGATCTTACGCAGATGTGCCAACACGTTGTATTCTTCGCCCGTCGACCGGGTCCTTTCTGGGTTCTTGCTTGGGTTCTCAACCTCTTTACCCTTATTCAGGGCCTTATCCTTTCCTTTATCGGAATCCTTGGGAGCTTGCCTCTCGGGTATGTATGTCCCGGACCGGAGCACAGCTTTACATTCTTCATTTTTGGTCCCAGAGGTGCTTGCTTCCCCTTCGTCATTTAGGAAGAACATCTCCTCTAATGTTGGCATATCTTCATCGTGAGAAGAATATACCATGTTGCACGAAGCACCCCAGATCTCTTCGCTTTCTTCTTTATTTATTTCTCCATCTACATCTTCTTTGTTTTGACCTAGGGTTAGCTTCTCCCAGTCTTCTTTGGAGATGAAGTGTTGGAGGGTGATCGCCTCGGGACTGCCCTGCTCATACTCTTCAATTTTATTCTTTCTGGACTTGTTATTTCTATGCTTCTTTTTCTTCTTAAGAACCTGGTCTTGGCTCGGTCCACCTTATAATATACTCTGGGTTTCGGTGGGACCACTGGCGTGATGTCGTCTTTCCATTTCATGCCGGGTTCTTTCTTAAGAGCTTTAAGCATTTTAATCGACTTCTTCGATAAGTGCGTAGTCCATTGCTCTTCCTGGTCTTCACTTAATTGGTCCGGGATCTTCTCTTCCTCGTGAGAGATCATATTGGCCTGTTCATGGGCCGATGGGCTTTGCAAGAACCCTTTAGGTAAAGTAATTTCACCGTTTTTGTACGCCTTCTCGACCCAATCTTTGAAGACCCAGCAATCTTCAATTGAGTGCCCTAATACTCTGTGGTATGGGCAGAAGTTGGGTTCGTCCGATTTATCGGCATCTTTTGGGCGTTCATCGGCGGTAGGGTTAGACCATTCTTCAGTGCCCCTCTGAAGATTTGGGCAACTTTATCTCTCCTGAAGGAGTACGGTCTAGATTTCTTTTGTTTGAGGGACTCAAAACTCCGTGAATTCCCTCCTGGATTGGGCCTGGGTCCCTTATTGTAATTGTTGCCATTTGTGCCACTGTTGCCGCTTTGGGTGTCTGCGTTAGCGACCATCTTATCCTTTAACGAGGTGAATGCCACTTTGGTTTCAGCTCGGGCTCCTCGTTGCGGCCTATTGTTCATGAAGTTCGGCACGGTGTGCGGTGACATTCTTTCCATATTGGATACCGATCTGAGCAAGTCTTTGAATGTGTTGACCTTTGTCACACCAAGAAGCATGCCCATCCACCCGTCAATGTTTTTCATGATTAGGTTGACGGCCTCATCTTCAGTTAATGTGCGGTCGCATTTGATGCTGAGGTTCCGCCATCTATTGATAAAATCTGTCATTGACTCCCCTTTCTTGGGCTTAGTACTTGCCAGATCGGCTATGTTTATCTTGTCAGACACCATGACAAATCGCGCCCTGAACGAATCTGCCATCTCGTCCCAGTCCTGATGCTGTTGTTCTCTAATGAATAATACCATTGGAAAGCGGTTCCCACCAAGCTCTGAGGGAATTGTCTTAACAACAGCGCGTCATTGCCGCCCGTGTTGCCGCACGAGGCTACAAAATGGGCCAGGTGTTGTTCGGGGTTAGAGTCTTTATTGCCTTCCCCGAGAAGGTCTGAAGCGGGGATCACATACCCTTTAGGATATTCTTCTAAGTCATATATGGCGGGTATGGATGTCCACGAGTTTTTGACGGGAGGGATAGCGTATCCACCTCCGCATTTATTTGCATTCTTTGGGCAATCATGGCTTGAATCTCCTTCGGGATATTCCCGTTGGTTCGACTTTCCACTTCTATTGTTTGTGTGGATGGGGTTTAGAATCGACGGGTTGTTTTCCCTTATGATTGCTTTTGGTACTTGTGGACCCCTTCTTGACGGGAGCTACCAGCTTTGAAATTGGCGTCTTGTGATTCTTGTAATGACTTGACCGCCTTAATCAGTTCTTCGTTCTGCTTCAGCATGGTAGCGATTAGCTCCCGTTGCCTAATCAATTCTTCGTCCCGTGCCTCGATGTGGCCTTTTAGTATTTCAATTTCATCGATAGGCACTTCGGGACGTGTTCCAACGTCATCTTCATTGTCGAAGAAATCAGGGTTTTCGTTGTGGTCTTCCCCTTCCCTGCTATTACCCTCGGGGTTGACTCTCTTGGGAGGTCTCCCTTTTCTACCATTATTTTTGTTGGTGTTGGTGACGTGAGCTTGATTAGGCGGGGACTGGTCATCCTGGGTCATATTCACCTCAGCATCAGTGTCCGGATCAGTATCGTAGCTTATGCTGATGGTGTTGACTGAGAAGTGCTCTTCATAGCGAGCGGTTCTTCTCTTCTTCTTTGTTTGGTCAGGGGCAGTTATTTTCAGGTTATTGAGTGGTATTCTCGAGCCTAATCGGTGAACACACTCTTTCGACCTAGGCGGTGAACACACTCTCGGGTGGAGTACAAGAGTTGCCGCCTTTCCGGGTTGGGCTTGAGACCGAGGTTTTGTTGGCTGAGAACCCTTCGGGACCCATACCTGCTGGGTGCTAGGTGTTGCCTTTGGTGTAAACCTCCTCGGGTGCGGAGTTGAGACAATGGCTTGCGGCTGAGCCATACCTTGAGATTGATCGGGGCGGGAGACGTATTGTCTCAACCTAGCGTTCTTGACGCTCTTCCTCTGCTTGAGGGCCCTGTGAGCCTTATAGATGGCCTCTGCAGGGGCTTGAGACTTGTTGCTCCGCGCGCCGAGGCCTTTGAGTTGGGCGAGGTGTGGGCTTAGGCACCTCCCATGCCCGGGCGGAGCCGGCCGCGTGGCCGAGTTCTTGGCCACTATGCGGAGGCCGTGAATTTGTTAGAGATCGGGATAGCGGCCTAGCCACCACCTGGTCTCGGTATGCATCCAGGGCCCTCTTCCTAGACGCCTGAGAGTTGCGGGTAGTTTGGGCTGCGCGGCCGTCGGGGCTGTCCTCTTAGACGGTCGCCTTCTCCTCTTTGGGGAAGTAGTAGGAGAGGCCATGATGTTGTTAGAAATACCCTTGGGAGTTAGGGTAATCGAGTCCTCCTCCTCGTCGGGATGGAGATCCGGACGGTTGCGGGAGTGATCGTGGCCACTTTGGAGTGGGCCATAGACGGTGAGTTCTTGCGGGATGGTCCCGAAGAACATGAACGATTTGCCCCTCCGGGCTCGTGCAGGAGTGACAGGTGTAGGGAGCGAGGTTGAAGTTTCCAAAGTATGCCATTTCTCGCAAAACAAAAACACTTGAAAGTTATTAGTCATTTTTAGCGCATAGAAGACCACTTGTATCTCTTAACTATTCTATTTGCCTCTCTCTTTCGAGATAAGAGGAGAATCTAGGTCCCACCGGCGTGCGATCTGTGCGACCCTTTTCGCGCGCGCGCCGCACCGCCGCCGGGGCGATGGGTTGCGGAAGAAGGACACGGAGATCCCTCCCGAGCGTGCATCCGTCGCTAAGGTGTCGGCCGATTCTCGCCGTTTAGAGATATTTGGATGCACATTCGGGGGTTTTTAGTGATTGTGAGTTCTTGTAGATTCGGTGGGCGCAAGCCCCCACCGTTAATTACCCCTGGGCTACTAACCTCGAGGCACCTCGGATCTTTGAAAGAGAGAAGCAAATAGTATAGTTAAAAGATGGTCAAGTGGTCGTCGGGTTCAAAAAGGGGTCCATGGAAGACGAACCTACAAACGGATCGGTTCAATCTTTATTTAATCCTATGGAAGACGAACCTACAAACGGATCGGTTCAATCTTACTTAATTCTATGGAAGACAAACCTACAAACGGATCGGTTCTGTCTATGGAAGACGAACCTACAAGCGGATCGGTTCGTCTATGCCACCTCGAGATGTAACCTTACTACGGACTAGGTTAATCTCTTCGAGAGGGCTCGAGGTGAGTCTACATACGAACGACTCGACCTCCGTTGATCTAGAAGATAAACCTACTACGAACGGTTCAATCTTAACTAGTCAACAACCAATCACACAAAATACAACTCGAAGCACCGAGCGGTTGATCTTGAGGTTGGTGAATCGGGAGAAGGGTGGATATGGCCCACGTGTTTCTTCTCACCGATCTTCTAGATCATGAATTCGAAGCACTAAGCCGATTCATAAACCTAGGAAACACAATTACACACAATGTCAAACCCTGAAGCGCCGAGCCGGTTTAACATTGAGGTATGTGTTAGTGAAGGAACCTACCTACGAACGGTTCGCATTCATTCATGTTTTGTGGATGAATCTACTACGAACGATTCAATCTCACGATCTCGGGAAATGAACCGGAAGACAAACTCATCGACGGATGAGTTCGGTCTTGCTAGCTCAAATGGTCATGAATTACTTGTTCATGACACCGAGTCATTAAGATGTCACTTCTCTCGGACATCGTAATGTTCTCTTCTTCAAAGTCGACATATCTCTCCATGCCGATGTCGTGGCTTTGGTCATTCTTCGACGAGCGTCAAGATGTTCTTGTCTCGACTAATCATTCTACATGTTGCATTACATATGCAAAATTACTATGTTGCCCTACACCCCTCGTGTGAGCGTATTTAGTCATGAGTTACTTGCTCATGGTGATGAGTCATTAAGATGTCACCTCTCAGGACATCGTAATGTTCTTCTTCCTCGAGTCGACATGTATCTCCGTGTTGATGTCGCACTCGGTTATTCTTCATCAAGTGTCAAGATGTTCTTGTCTCGACATATCTCCTTATGTTGCTATCGAAGCCTTAGTCATTCTACGTCAAGATGTTCTTGTCTCAACGTATCTTCTCATGTTGCTATCGAACCTTGTTTATCCTTCGTCAAGATGTTCTTGTCTTGACTAATCGTTCTAAATGTTATATTATGTGTGCAAATATCCTCATGTGGCTCTACAATCCTTGTGTGAGCATTTTGTTCATCTCCAAAATGTAAAAAGCTTATTACATAATATCTTCCATCATTATCTCTATTATAAAGATGCATTTATTTATTATTATTATTATTATTATTATTATTATTATTATTATTATTTTTAATTTCTTAAACTCTATTTATCTATGTAGAAAATTATTTACAAAAATAATAGAAAATGGGTTAGCTATTAACTTAGAATTTTATTTATATTTTTGGGATTTTTATAATAGCTAAAATAGTAGAATTTTATTTTTATTATTTCTAAACTTTATTTATTTTGTAGAAAATCACTTACAAAATACTAGAAAATAAAATGGCTATGATTTTTATTTGTATTTTTAAAATATTTATAATAGCCAAAGTAATAGAATTTCATTATTATATTTCATTATGTTAAAACATTATTCATTATGTAGGAATTATTTACAAATCAAAAGATGGCTAGCTATATTATTTTTATTATTATCTCTTTTTTTTTATTTTTAAGATCTATAATAGCTAAAAAAAGAAATCATTATTAATATTCTATCTTATTTATTATACTATTCATTATATATTTTTATTATTTCTATTTATTATCTATAGAAAAATATAAGATTTTTTTTATTATTATTATTATTAGTAGTTGAAAATATCCATAAGAGATGAAATTCATTATATTTTTATTACAACTATTATTTTTATTGCATTTTATTCATCAAAAATATTTTTATTGTATATTTGTATAGAAATAACAAAAGAAATGCAATTCATTTTATTATAAAACTATATTATCATTCTTTATTATAGAAGAAAATGTATTTACTATCTATTACCATGGTAGTATATATATTTTTGTATATTTTGTGCTATTTATTTTTATTATTCTTTTTACAGAAAATATTAACATAATATCTATTATTATTTATTATTTTTTTTTTATTTATCAAAGAATAGAGCTAATATCATTATTTATTATTGCATATTACTATTGTCATTATTATTTCATGAAAAATCACTTGAAAAATCAGAAAAATATATCTAATTATTATTCATGATTTTATTTGTATTTTTAGAATTTTTATAGTATTTAAAATGACAAGTCAAAGCTAAGTCAAAGGTATCAATATATGTAATGTCTTTTGCTTTTAAATTGTTTTTAAATGATATTATTTCTAAAACTGAAATATTATTATACAGAAAAATACTATGAAAAGTACAGAAGTTTTAGAAACAAATTTGAATTAATTTGGAGTTTAGAAACATTTTCAAATGATTTATTTACTATTTAATTTTAGTTTTCTGTTATTAATTAATAGTTGGGCTTATTATACTGGGCCAAGATAAAAATTTTTTAATTTCCTGCGAACTGGGCCCAATTTTATTTATTTTTATTCTTTTCTCTGATGGGCCAGCCCTTAGCTTCTCTTATTAAATTGATTGGGCTGTTCATTATTCCTTTCTTGATTATCAGTTGTTAGATCTCCTCAAGATTAGTGCTGAGGGGAATAAAGGGGCTAGATGCGCTCTGCAACCTTTCTTTTAAACTTAATCTTCCGGATCGCCTCAGGATTAGTGCAAGTGCGCCGAGATTCATGTTTTCACTTCAACAGTCGCGCCAGATGATCTCTTGAACTCTTTTATCCGCCACACTTTGAGATCTGCGCAGAAGGTGACGCCGGCGATCGGAACTTCCGATTGAAGATCAAACAGCGGGGTTAGCATCGTCTTGATGCCTCCAATCTTTTGATGATACTTGATTAAAGATCCGTGTGATGAAGACATGGCATTGCCTGTACCGGTCTTTATCTCAGTACCGATTTGGTACCAGTCGCATTTGTGACAATGAATTGACGAATTGAAGCTACATTTGGCACTAGATTCTCAATTCACAATACCGGTTCTACCAGGAAGCTTTACTAATGTGTTGTCATTCATAATTTCAAAATGCTTGTTACAGCTTGTGATAATTTTCAGCATATACCAACGCGATGTACTTGTCTCCTCTTTCTTTCACTTAGCATCCTTCTCGGCCTAAAGGTTCATCAGGTTTTACCTGGACCAGTGGCTCACGAGATGTGCCAAAACTTCATTTACTAACATTCATTTAGTCCTTGGACAACATGATTCGAGAAAAGATCAATGAAATCAGTAAAGAAAATTAAAAATTCGTTAACTCAAATTCATAATCTGAAATAGCAGTTATTGTTCAATCTTGTGACAGAAATCAAATTTAATCGCATTAAGAGAAAAGACAAACTTGTTTCACTATTTAATTCTCAAGGAAAAGTGTAGATTCATTGATGATTAGAACGGTTCAGGCCTAAAGGCTCACCAAACACTTGTTTGGGCCAGTGGCTCACTGAACGGAATCCTCAAGCATCGAATTGGCAAGAAAGAAAAGAAGAGAAAAGAAATTGAAGCTCAAACAGTAAGGAAGAAATGAAAGAATATCCATTATTCTACTAATTGTGTACATAATAGCAAACCTTCCTTGTGACACAGTGGTACACTCTCCAATTAGCAAGAAATGAGCCTTCTCTGATGGTGTCAAACTTGCTCTATTCTCAATTATAGTAAATCTCTCCCCTCTCTTTTACTGGTACTCCCTATTGTATCTCTCTCTCTTTTTATTTACTGGCTCTTTTGCTCTCAAGGAAAGTAAGTGCTTCCTCTAAAATTGATCTCCTCTTTTTTACTGGTAATTGTCACAATCTATTTTTAACTGGTTCTTTTTTCTCTGGGAGGAAGGGGGCTGTCCAATTCTGTTCCTGGGCTTATATAGAGGGCTAGCAACGGCCAATTGTGTTTCTTCCTGCATAATTTGTGCTTCCTAAGTGCCACGGATCGCTGACATGGCATGATCATAGCCCTTGATCTAATAATCGGGTGGCACAGGTGAGTTGTTGTTGTGTTTGTTGTGTGAAAATCTCTTGGCTTTGATTGCTAGCGTGGCAATTGTTGTATAATGTTTATTGCTCCAATTTGATTCCCTTCTTCTCAAACACCAAATTAAAACCTCTCGTTAAAATCGGCATACCATCTTGTGCACCAATTCCACCAAGGAAATCATGCATTGAGTAGTAATTTTGTGCAAGCAACGGTTTTAATAGAATCGTGGGACCCACTTGAGTCTCTCGAACCGCCAATTCGTCCAATCACTCGCCAAATTATCCAATTGAATTCTATGCCCGAATTCCTTTCTCCTCTGATGCGAGTGATTCACAGAGTATGAAACCGAAAATAAATTGTTCTAGAATGTTCTCCTCGCTGAGAGCTTTCCAACGGTATATAATTTGTAAAATTTCGTCGCCGTTTGACCCCTTTTTGGATTTTCCGATTGAATTTCATTCAAAATCGAATCAGCAGAAAAGAATTCACAACAGAGGGGAAGAAGGAGAATATTCTGCCTCGTGGGGCCCTTTGTCAGTGGGAGAAATGAGAGAGGGGGATTGTGGGGTTCGAACTGAGCTTGGGTGCACGTGAACCGGCCCCACGTGTCATGTTTAATGAGAAACATACAATGGACCAAGTGCATGCAATAATTCCTCTTTAAAATTTTTCTCCAGCGCCAAAACTCCCTTTCTTCTTTTTGGCGGCCCCATTTGCACCAGCTAAGTTCCTTGCTCCAAGTTGCACCCTTAAAAGCCCCTTGATCAAATCTCGACCCTTGGATTAATCGATTTTCTTTCTCCAATTGATTTTAATAGATCCCTTCATCCAAAAATCATGAAATTTTCACCAAAATTCTCTAACATCATGATGATCATCTCTGTATTTTTATATTTCCATTTTACCCTGTTTCTCTGAATTAAAAATTATTTTATCCATAAAACCCTATTTCTTCTTCGAATTAATCCCGATCTCAATTTGTAGCTCTCGTGTCTCTCGCCAATTATCTCTCTCTTGCAGAAACCACCCTAACTAAATACCAATTAGACTTATATTGATATTCATTAGGGCTTGATCTGATCAACAGTTGATTACATGTCAACAGTTGATACAGATCTAGACTTGATCAGATGGTTGCTCCCAGCTTTGGCACCTGATCAGTCTTGTGAAATTGACTTTCAATCCCTTAACATGAGGGTGACTTGGTCAAAGAACTGACTACTTATCAGTAATTGACACAAATCAAAGCATGGTTAGGTGGTTGCTCACAGCTTTGGCACCAGGTCAGCCTTGAAAGCAAAATCACCTTTGAAATTTCTCATGACTAGTTGCATCAAAATGCTAGCTTGGCATTGACATCATTTCATGTGGCATAGGGATTATAAATTACTCCTAATTACGTCTTTTATAAGATTCTTCAATTAACACTTTGATGTGAATATTCTACGATACTAATTTTTCACAAAACATAAGTAAGATGCATCGTCTTTTAAAGATTCTTCAATTAACTCTACGCTATTTAAAAAACTTGTTTGAGTTTTCAACATTTTTGCCCTCGTAACTACACATAATTTCGTGGAAATTAATATAAAAACTCCTATTACTCCTATTATAAAGAATTAAAACTTTGATATGAATATTCTACAACGCGAATTTTGCATAAAACATAAGTAAGATGCGTTAAAAGCTGTTGTTTAAACAAGTTGCTTGGCAATATGAAATTTTTTGGCCGCACAACTACACATAATTCCGTGCAATTTAAAATAATTACTCCTTATTATGCCTATCATAAGATTTTCCTCTTAAAACTTCGATATGAATACATGACGCTAATTTTGCACAAAACATAAGTAAGATGCATTAAAAAGCTCTGCTGATTAAACAAGTTGTTTGAATTTTTCATAATTTTTGGCCGTGTAACTACATATAATTTCGTGCAATATAATACAATTACTCCTAATTACGCCTATTATAAAATTTTCTAATTAAAACTTCGATATGAATATTCTTTAACGCTAATATTGCACAAAACATAAGTAAGGTGCATTAAAACAGATGTTTAAACAAATTGTTTGCCTTTATGAAAATTTTGGCCGCATAACTACACATGATTTGGTGCAAATTAATATAATTACTCCTAATTATGTCTATCATAAGATTGTTCAATTAACACTTCAAGACGAATATTTTAGGGGACCATTTTTCCTCGAACATATGTAAGATGCATTAGAAACTGATATTTAAAAAGTTAAGTTTTTCAACATTTTTGGCCTCATAACTACATGTATTTTCTTAAAAATTAATATGATTACTCATAATTATGCCCATTAAAATATTAGCCAATTGACACTGCGATACGAACATTTTACGACACTAATTTTGCACAAGACATCAGTAGGATGCATTAAAAACATTTGTTTAAACAAGTTGATTGTGTTTTTAAAATTTTTGGCCGCATAAGTGCACATAATTTCGTGCAAATTAATATAATTACTCCTAACTATGTCTATTATAAGATTGTCCAATTAACACTTCGATGTGAATATCCTACGACGCTAATTTTTCATAAAACATAAGTAAGTTATATTAGAAACCGCTGTTCAAACAAGTTGTTTAAGATTTTTAACATTTTTGGACTCATAACTATACATAATTTCATGAAAATTAATATAATTACTCCTAATTATACCTATTAGAATATTATCCAATTAACTCTTCGATATGAACATTGTACGATACAAATTTTGCAAAAAAAAAAAAACATAAATAAGATGCGTTGAAAACAAGTGTTTAAACAAGTTGTTTGAGTTTTTGAAAATTATTGGCCGCATAACCACATATAATTTCTTGAAAATTAATATAATTACTCCTAATTATGCCTATTATATGATTGTACAATTATAACTTCGATACAAATATTCTATGACATTAATTTTGCATAAAATATAAGTAAGATGCATTCGAAACTGTTTTTTAAACAAGTTGTTTCAGATTTTCAACATATTTTGCATCAAAACTACACATAATTCCGAGCGAATTAATATAATTACTCCTAAATATGTCTATTATAAGATTGTCAAACTAACACTTCAATATGAATATCATAGGACGCTAATTTTACGTAAGACATAAGTAAGATACATTAGAAATTGCTGTTTAAACAAGTTGTTTAAGATTTTTAACATTTATTACCTCATAACGACAAATAATTTCGTGAAAATTAATATAATTACTCGTAATTATGCCTATTAGAAGATTATCCAATTAACACTTCGATATGAACATTTTACGTCTCGAATTTTGCATAAAAAAATAAGTATGATGCATCAAAAACAGCCGTTTAAACAAGTTGTTTGAGTTTTCTAAATTTTTTGGCTGCATAACTACACATAACTTCGCGCAAATTAATATAATTCCTCCTAATTATGTCTATTATGTAATTATCCAATTAGCACTCCAATATGAATATCCTACAACAGTAATTTTTCATAAAACAGAAATAAGATACATTTGAAACTACTGTTTAAGCAAGTTGTTTAAGATTTTCAAAATTTATCATCTCATAACTGCTTACAATTTCGTGAAAAATAATATAATTACTCCTAATTGTGCCTATTAGAAGATTATCCAATTAATACATCGATATGGATATCCTACGACTCTAAGTTTGCACAAAACATAAGTAAGATGCATTAAAAAATAGCAGTTTAAACTAGTTGATTGAGTTTTTCAAATTTTTTGCCGCATAACTACGTATAATTTCGTAAAAAATAATATAATTACACCTAATTATTCTTATTATAAGATTATCTAATTAAAACTTTGATACCAATATTCTATGACGCTAATTTGGCACAAAACATAGGTAAGATGCATTAAAAACTGCTGTTTAAACAAGTTGTTTGACTTTTTTATTTATTTTGGGCCCCATAAATACACATAGTTTCGTGCAAATGAATATAATTACTCATAATTATGCCTATTATAAGATTGTTCAATTAATACTTCGATATGAATATTCCACGACACTATTTTCTCCCAAAACATAAGTAAGATGCATTAGAAACAGCTATTTGAAAAAGTTATTTGAGTGTTTCAAAATTTTTGGCCCCATAACTACACATAATCTAGTGAAAATTAAAATAATCACTCCTATTTATGGCTATTAAAAGATTATCTAATTAACAATTCAATATGAACATTCTAAAACACTAATTTTACACAAAACATAAGTAGGAGGCTTTTAAAAACAGCTGTTTAAACAAGTTGGTTGAGTTTCTTAAAAATTTTGGCCGCATAATTACACATAATATCTTATAAATTAATATAATTACTCCTAGGCAAGCCTATTATGTGATATTCTAATTAAATATTTGATATGAATATTCGACGACACCAATTTTTCACAAAATATAAGTAGGGTGCATTAAAAACTACTGTTTAAACAAGTTATTTGAGTTTTTCAACAAAATTGGCTGCATCGCCGCACATAATTTCTGAAAAATTAATATAATTACTCCTAAATATGCGTATAGTAAGATTCTTTAATTGAAACTTCGATATGAATATTCTACGACACTAATTTTGCACAAAACATAAGTAAGATGCATTAAAAACTGCTGTTTAAACAAGTTGTTTGATCTTTCCAAATTTTTTGGCCCCATAACTGCACATAATTTCGTATAAATTAATATAATTACTCCTAATTACGTCTTTTATAAGATTCTTCAATTAACACTTTGATGTGAATATTCTACGATACTAATTTTTCACAAAACATAAGTAAGATGCATCGAAACTGCTATTTAAAAAACTTGTTTGAGTTTTCAACATTTTTGCCCTCGTAACTACACATAATTTCGTGGAAATTAATATAAAAACTCCTAATTACTCCTATTATAAAGAATTAAAACTTCGATATGAATATTCTACAACGCGAATTTTGCATAAAACATAAGTAAGATGCGTTAAAACTGTTGTTTAAACAAGTTGCTTGGCAATATGAAATTTTTTGGCCGCACAACTACACATAATTCCGTGCAATTTAAAATAATTACTCCTTATTATGCCTATCATAAGATTTTCCTCTTAAAACTTCGATATGAATACATGACGCTAATTTTGCACAAAACATAAGTAAGATGCATTAAAAACTGCTGATTAAACAAGTTGTTTGAATTTTTCATAATTTTTGGCCGTGTAACTACATATAATTTCGTGCAATATAATACAATTACTCCTAATTACGCCTATTATAAAATTTTCTAATTAAAACTTCGATATGAATATTCTTTAACGCTAATATTGCACAAAACATAAGTAAGGTGCATTAAAACAGATGTTTAAACAAATTGTTTGCCTTTATGAAAATTTTCGGCCGCATAACTACACATGATTTGGTGCAAATTAATATAATTACTCCTAATTATGTCTATCATAAGATTGTTCAATTAACACTTCAAGACGAATATTTTAGGGGACCATTTTTCCTCAGAACATATGTAAGATGCATTAGAAACTGATATTTAAAAAGTTAAGTTTTTCAACATTTTTGGCCTCATAACTACATGTATTTTCTTAAAAATTAATATGATTACTCATAATTATGCCCATTAAAATATTAGCCAATTGACACTGCGATACGAACATTTTACGACACTAATTTTGCACAAGACATCAGTAGGATGCATTAAAAACATTTGTTTAAACAAGTTGATTGTGTTTTTAAAATTTTTGGCCGCATAAGTGCACATAATTTCGTGCAAATTAATATAATTACTCCTAACTATGTCTATTATAAGATTGTCCAATTAACACTTCGATGTGAATATCCTACGACGCTAATTTTTCATAAAACATAAGTAAGTTATATTAGAAACCGCTGTTCAAACAAGTTGTTTAAGATTTTTAACATTTTTGGACTCATAACTATACATAATTTCATGAAAATTAATATAATTACTCCTAATTATACCTATTAGAATATTATCCAATTAACTCTTCGATATGAACATTGTACGATACAAATTTTGCAAAAAAAAAAAACATAAATAAGATGCGTTGAAAACAAGTGTTTAAACAAGTTGTTTGAGTTTTTGAAAATTATTGGCCGCATAACCACATATAATTTCTTGAAAATTAATATAATTACTCCTAATTATGCCTATTATATGATTGTACAATTATAACTTCGATACAAATATTCTATGACATTAATTTTGCATAAAATATAAGTAAGATGCATTCGAAACTGTTTTTTAAACAAGTTGTTTCAGATTTTCAACATATTTTGCATCAAAACTACACATAATTCCGAGCGAATTAATATAATTACTCCTAAATATGTCTATTATAAGATTGTCAAATTAACACTTTTAAACAAGTTAAGACATTAAGATACATTAGAAATTGCTTGTTTAAACAAGTTGTTTAAGATTTTTAACATTTATTACCTCATAACGACAAATAACGTGAAAATTAATATAATTATCGTAATTATGCTATTAGAAGATTATCAATTAAACAATATGAACATTTTACATTAATTTTGCATAAAATATAAGTAAGATGCATTCGAAACTGTTTTTTAAACAAGTTGTTTAGATTTTCAACATATTTTGCATCAAAACTACACATAATTCCGAGCGAATTAATATAATTACTCCTAAATATGTCTATTATAAGATTGTCAAACTAACACTTCAATATGAATATCATAGGACGCTAATTTTACGTAAGACATAAGTAAGATACATTAGAAATTGCTGTTTAAACAAGTTGTTTAAGATTTTTAACATTTATTACCTCATAACGACAAATAATTTCGTGAAAATTAATATAATTACTCGTAATTATGCCTATTAGAAGATTATCCAATTAACACTTCGATATGAACATTTTACGTCTCGAATTTTGCATAAAAAAATAAGTATGATGCATCAAAAACAGCCGTTTAAACAAGTTGTTTGAGTTTTCTAAATTTTTTGGCTGCATAACTACACATAACTTCGCGCAAATTAATATAATTCCTCCTAATTATGTCTATTATGTAATTATCCAATTAGCACTCCAATATGAATATCCTACAACAGTAATTTTTCATAAAACAGAAATAAGATACATTTGAAACTACTGTTTAAGCAAGTTGTTTAAGATTTTCAAAATTTATCATCTCATAACTGCTTACAATTTCGTGAAAAATAATATAATTACTCCTAATTGTGCCTATTAGAAGATTATCCAATTAATACATCGATATGGATATCCTACGACTCTAAGTTTGCACAAAACATAAGTAAGATGCATTAAAAAATAGCAGTTTAAACTAGTTGATTGAGTTTTTCAAATTTTTTGCCGCATAACTACGTATAATTTCGTAAAAAATAATATAATTACACCTAATTATTCTTATTATAAGATTATCTAATTAAAACTTTGATACCAATATTCTATGACGCTAATTTGGCACAAAACATAGGTAAGATGCATTAAAAACTGCTGTTTAAACAAGTTGTTTGACTTTTTTATTTATTTTGGGCCCCATAAATACACATAGTTTCGTGCAAATGAATATAATTACTCATAATTATGCCTATTATAAGATTGTTCAATTAATACTTCGATATGAATATTCCACGACACTATTTTCTCCCAAAACATAAGTAAGATGCATTAGAAACAGCTATTTGAAAAAGTTATTTGAGTGTTTCAAAAATTTTGGCCCCATAACTACACATAATCTAGTGAAAATTAAAATAATCACTCCTATTTATGGCTATTAAAAGATTATCTAATTAACAATTCAATATGAACATTCTAAAACACTAATTTTACACAAAACATAAGTAGGAGGCTTTTAAAAACAGCTGTTTAAACAAGTTGGTTGAGTTTCTTAAAAATTTTGGCCGCATAATTACACATAATATCTTATAAATTAATATAATTACTCCTAGGCAAGCCTATTATGTGATATTCTAATTAAATATTTGATATGAATATTCGACGACACCAATTTTTCACAAAATATAAGTAAGGTGCATTAAAAACGGCTGTTTAAACAAGTTATTTGAGTTTTTCAACAAAATTGGCTGCATCGCCGCACATAATTTCTGAAAAATTAATATAATTACTCCTAAATATGCGTATAGTAAGATTCTTTAATTGAAACTTCGATATGAATATTCTACGACACTAATTTTGCACAAAACATAAGTAAGATGCATTAAAAACTGCTGTTTAAACAAGTTGTTTGATCTTTCCAAATTTTTTGGCCTCATAACTGCACATAATTTCGTATAAATTAATATAATTACTCCTAATTACGTCTTTTATAAGATTCTTCAATTAACACTTTGATGTGAATATTCTACGATACTAATTTTTCACAAAACATAAGTAAGATGCATCAGAAACTGCTATTTAAAAAACTTGTTTGAGTTTTCAACATTTTTGCCCTCGTAACTACACATAATTTCGTGGAAATTAATATAAAAACTCCTAATTACTCCTATTATAAAGAATTAAAACTTCGATATGAATATTCTACAACGCGAATTTTGCATAAAACATAAGTAAGATGCGTTAAAACTGTTGTTTAAACAAGTTGCTTGGCAATATGAAATTTTTTGGCCGCACAACTACACATAATTCCGTGCAATTTAAAATAATTACTCCTTATTATGCCTATCATAAGATTTTCCTCTTAAAACTTCGATATGAATACATGACGCTAATTTTGCACAAAACATAAGTAAGATGCATTAAAAACTGCTGATTAAACAAGTTGTTTGAATTTTTCATAATTTTTGGCCGTGTAACTACATATAATTTCGTGCAATATAATACAATTACTCCTAATTACGCCTATTATAAAATTTTCTAATTAAAACTTCGATATGAATATTCTTTAACGCTAATATTGCACAAAACATAAGTAAGGTGCATTAAAACAGATGTTTAAACAAATTGTTTGCCTTTATGAAAATTTTCGGCCGCATAACTACACATGATTTGGTGCAAATTAATATAATTACTCCTAATTATGTCTATCATAAGATTGTTCAATTAACACTTCAAGACGAATATTTTAGGGGACCATTTTTCCTCAGAACATATGTAAGATGCATTAGAAACTGATATTTAAAAAGTTAAGTTTTTCAACATTTTTGGCCTCATAACTACATGTATTTTCTTAAAAATTAATATGATTACTCATAATTATGCCCATTAAAATATTAGCCAATTGACACTGCGATACGAACATTTTACGACACTAATTTTGCACAAGACATCAGTAGGATGCATTAAAAACAGCTGTTTAAACAAGTTGATTGTGTTTTTAAAATTTTTGGCCGCATAAGTGCACATAATTTCGTGCAAATTAATATAATTACTCCTAACTATGTCTATTATAAGATTGTCCAATTAACACTTCGATGTGAATATCCTACGACGCTAATTTTTCATAAAACATAAGTAAGTTATATTAGAAACCGCTGTTCAAACAAGTTGTTTAAGATTTTTAACATTTTTGGACTCATAACTATACATAATTTCATGAAAATTAATATAATTACTCCTAATTATACCTATTAGAATATTATCCAATTAACTCTTCGATATGAACATTGTACGATACAAATTTTGCAAAAAAAAAAAACATAAATAAGATGCGTTGAAAACAAGTGTTTAAACAAGTTGTTTGAGTTTTTGAAAATTATTGGCCGCATAACCACATATAATTTCTTGAAAATTAATATAATTACTCCTAATTATGCCTATTATATGATTGTACAATTATAACTTCGATACAAATATTCTATGACATTAATTTTGCATAAAATATAAGTAAGATGCATTCAAGAAAACTGTTTTTTAAACAAGTTGTTTCAGATTTTCAACATATTTTGCATCAAAACTACACATAATTCCGAGCGAATTAATATAATTACTCCTAAATATGTCTATTATAAGATTGTCAAACTAACACTTCAATATGAATATCATAGGACGCTAATTTTACGTAAGACATAAGTAAGATACATTAGAAATTGCTGTTTAAACAAGTTGTTTAAGATTTTTAACATTTATTACCTCATAACGACAAATAATTTCGTGAAAATTAATATAATTACTCGTAATTATGCCTATTAGAAGATTATCCAATTAACACTTCGATATGAACATTTTACGTCTCGAATTTTGCATAAAAAAATAAGTATGATGCATCAAAAACAGCCGTTTAAACAAGTTGTTTGAGTTTTCTAAATTTTTTGGCTGCATAACTACACATAACTTCGCGCAAATTAATATAATTCCTCCTAATTATGTCTATTATGTAATTATCCAATTAGCACTCCAATATGAATATCCTACAACAGTAATTTTTCATAAAACAGAAATAAGATACATTTGAAACTACTGTTTAAGCAAGTTGTTTAAGATTTTCAAAATTTATCATCTCATAACTGCTTACAATTTCGTGAAAAATAATATAATTACTCCTAATTGTGCCTATTAGAAGATTATCCAATTAATACATCGATATGGATATCCTACGACTCTAAGTTTGCACAAAACATAAGTAAGATGCATTAAAAAATAGCAGTTTAAACTAGTTGATTGAGTTTTTCAAATTTTTTGCCGCATAACTACGTATAATTTCGTAAAAAATAATATAATTACACCTAATTATTCTTATTATAAGATTATCTAATTAAAACTTTGATACCAATATTCTATGACGCTAATTTGGCACAAAACATAAGTAAGATGCATTAAAAACTGCTGTTTAAACAAGTTGTTTGACTTTTTTATTTATTTTTGGCCCCATAAATACACATAGTTTCGTGCAAATGAATATAATTACTCATAATTATGCCTATTATAAGATTGTTCAATTAATACTTCGATATGAATATTCCACGACACTATTTTCTCCCAAAACATAAGTAAGATGCATTAGAAACAGCTATTTGAAAAAGTTATTTGAGTGTTTCAAAATTTTTGGCCCCATAACTACACATAATCTAGTGAAAATTAAAATAATCACTCCTATTTATGGCTATTAAAAGATTATCTAATTAACAATTCAATATGAACATTCTAAAACACTAATTTTACACAAAACATAAGTAGGAGGTTTTTAAAAACAGCTGTTTAAACAAGTTGGTTGAGTTTCTTAAAAATTTTGGCCGCATAATTACACATAATATCTTATAAATTAATATAATTACTCCTAAGCAAGCCTATTATGTGATATTCTAATTAAATCTTTGATATGAATATTCGACGACACCAATTTTTCACAAAATATAAGTAAGGTGCATTAAAAACGGCTGTTTAAACAAGTTATTTGAGTTTTTCAAAAAATTTGGCTGCATCGCCGCACATAATTTCTGAAAAATTAATATAATTACTCCTAAATATGCGTATAGTAAGATTCTTTAATTGAAACTTCGATATGAATATTCTACGACACTAATTTTGCACAAAACATAAGTAAGATGCATTAAAAACTGCTGTTTAAACAAGTTGTTTGATCTTTCCAAATTTTTTGGCCTCATAACTGCACATAATTTCGTATAAATTAATATAATTACTCCTAATTACGTCTTTTATAAGATTCTTCAATTAACACTTTGATGTGAATATTCTACGATACTAATTTTTCACAAAACATAAGTAAGATGCATCAGAAACTGCTATTTAAAAAACTTGTTTGAGTTTTCAACATTTTTGCCCTCGTAACTACACATAATTTCGTGGAAATTAATATAACAACTCCTTATTACTCCTATTATAAAGAATTAAAACTTTGATATGAATATTCTACAACGCGAATTTTGCATAAAACATAAGTAAGATGCGTTAAAACTGTTGTTTAAACAAGTTGCTTGGCTATATGAAATTTTTTGGCCGCACAACTACACATAATTCCGTGCAATTTAAAATAATTACTCCTTATTATGCCTATTATAAGATTTTCCTCTTAAAACTTCGATATGAATACATGACGCTAATTTTGCACAAAACATAAGTAAGATGCATTAAAAACTGCTGATTAAACAAGTTGTTTGAATTTTTCATAATTTTTGGCCGTGTAACTACATATAATTTCGTGCAATATAATACAATTACTCCTAATTACGCCTATTATAAAATTTTCTAATTAAAACTTCGATATGAATATTCTTTAACGCTAATATTGCACAAAACATAAGTAAGGTGCATTAAAACAGATGTTTAAACAAATTGTTTGCCTTTATGAAAAATTTTGGCAGCATAACTACACATGATTTGGTGCAAATTAATATAATTACTCCTAATTATGTCTATCATAAGATTGTTCAATTAACACTTCAAGACGAATATTTTAGGGGATCATTTTTCCTCAGAACATAAGTAAGATGCATTAGAAAACTGATATTTAAAAAGTTAAGTTTTTCAACATTTTTGGCCTCATAACTACATGTATTTTCGTAAAAATTAATATAATTACTCATAATTATGCCCATTAAAATATTAGCCAATTGACACTGCGATACGAACATTTTACGACACTAATTTTGCACAAGACATCAGTAGGATGCATTAAAAACAGCTGTTTAAACAAGTTGATTGTGTTTTTTAAATTTTTGGCCGCATGAGTGCACATAATTTCGTGCAAATTAATATAATTACTCCTAACTATGTTTATTATAAGATTGTCCAATTAACACTTCGATATGAATATCCTACGACGCTAATTTTTCATAAAACACAAGTAAGTTATATTAGAAACCGCTGTTTAAACAAGTTGTTTAAGATTTTTAACATTTTTGGACTCATAACTATACATAATTTCATGAAAATTAATATAATTACTCCTAATTATACCTATTAGAATATTATCCAATTAACTCTTCGATATGAACATTGTACGATACAAATTTTGCAAAAAAAAAAACATAAATAAGATGCGTTGAAAACAAGTGTTTAAACAAGTTGTTTGAGTTTTTGAAAATTATTGGCCGCATAACCACATATAATTTCGTGAAAATTAATATAATTACTCCTAATTATGCCTATTATATGATTGTACAATTATAACTTCGATACAAATATTCTATGACATTAATTTTGCATAAAATATAAGTAAGATGCATTCGAAACTGTTTTTTAAACAAGTTGTTTCAGATTTTCAACATATTTTGCATCACAACTACACATAACTCCGAGCGAATTAATATAATTACTCCTAAATATGTCTATTATAAGATTGTCAAATTAACACTTCAATATGAATATCATAGGACGCTAATTTTACGTAAGACATAAGTAAGATACATTAGAAATTGCTGTTTAAACAAGTTGTTTAAGATTTTTAACATTTATTACCTCATAACGACAAATAATTTCGTGAAAATTAATATAATTACTCGTAATTATGCCTATTAGAAGATTATCCAATTAACACTTCAATATGAACATTTTACATTAATTTTGCATAAAATATAAGTAAGATGCATTCGAAACTGTTTTTTAAACAAGTTGTTTCAGATTTTCAACATATTTTGCATCAAAACTACACATAATTCCGAGCGAATTAATATAATTACTCCTAAATATGTCTATTATAAGATTGTCAAATTAACACTTCAATATGAATATCATAGGACGCTAATTTTACGTAAGACATAAGTAAGATACATTAGAAATTGCTGTTTAAACAAGTTGTTTAAGATTTTTAACATTTATTACCTCATAACGACAAATAATTTCGTGAAAATTAATATAATTACTCGTAATTATGCCTATTAGAAGATTATCCAATTAACACTTCGATATGAACATTTTACGACCCGAATTTTGCATAAAAAAATAAGTATGATGCATCAAAAACAGCCGTTTAAACAAGTTGTTTGAGTTTTCTAAATTTTTTGGCTGCATAACTACACATAACTTCGCGCAAATTAATATAATTCCTCCTAATTATGCCTATTATGTAATTATCCAATTAGCACTCCAATATGAATATCCTACAACAGTAATTTTTCATAAAACAGAAATAAGATACATTTGAAACTACTGTTTAAGCAAGTTGTTTAAGATTTTCAAAATTTATCATCTCATAACTGCTTACAATTTCGTGAAAAATAATATAATTACTCCTAATTGTGCCTATTAGAAGATTATCCAATTAATACATCGATATGGATATCCTACAACTCTAAGTTTGCACAAAACATAGGTAAGATGCATTAAAAAATAGCAGTTTAAACTAGTTGATTGAGTTTTTCAAACTTTTTGCCGCATAACTACGTATAATTTCGTAAAAAATAATATAATTACGCCTAATTATTCTTATTATAAGATTATCTAATTAAAACTTTGATACCAATATTCTATGACGCTAATTTGGCACAAAACATAAGTAAGATGCATTAAAAACTGCTGTTTAAACAAGTTGTTTGACTTTTTTATTTATTTTTGGCCCCATAAATACACATAGTTTCGTGCAAATGAATATAATTACTCATAATTATGCCTATTATAAGATTGTTCAATTAATACTTCGATATGAATATTCCACGACACTATTTTCTCCCAAAACATAAGTAAGATGCATTAGAAACACTATTTGAAAAAGTTATTTGAGTGTTTCAAAATTTTTGGCCCCATAACTACACATAATCTAGTGAAAATTAAAATAATCACTCCTATTTATGGCTATTAAAAGATTATCTAATTAACAATTCAATATGAACATTCTAAAACACTAATTTTACACAAAACATAAGTAGGAGGTTTTTAAAAACAAATTTGTTTAAACAAGTTGGTTGAGTTTCTTAAAAATTTTGGCCGCATAATTACACATAATATCTTATAAATTAATATAATTACTCCTAAGCAAGCCTATTATGTGATATTCTAATTAAATCTTTGATATGAATATTCGACGACACCAATTTTTCACAAAATATAAGTAAGGTGCATTAAAAACGGCTGTTTAAACAAGTTATTTGAGTTTCTCAAAAAATTTGGCTGCATCGCCGCACATAATTTCTGAAAAATTAATATAATTACTCCTAAATATGCGTATAGTAAGATTCTTTAATTGAAACTTCGATATGAATATTCTACGACACTAATTTTGCACAAAACATAAGTAAGATGCATTAAAAACTGCTGTTTAAACAAGTTGTTTGATCTTTCCAAATTTTTTGGCCTCATAACTGCACATAATTTCGTATAAATTAATATAATTACTCCTAATTACGTCTTTTATAAGATTCTTCAATTAACACTTTGATGTGAATATTCTACGATACTAATTTTTCACAAAACATAAGTAAGATGCATCGAAACTGCTATTTAAAAAACTTGTTTGAGTTTTCAACATTTTTGCCCTCGTAACTACACATAATTTCGTGGAAATTAATATAACAACTCCTTATTACTCCTATTATAAAGAATTAAAACTTTGATATGAATATTCTACAACGCGAATTTTGCATAAAACATAAGTAAGATGCGTTAAAACTGTTGTTTAAACAAGTTGCTTGGCTATATGAAATTTTTTGGCCGCACAACTACACATAATTCCGTGCAATTTAAAATAATTACTCCTTATTATGCCTATTATAAGATTTTCCTCTTAAAACTTCGATATGAATACATGACGCTAATTTTGCACAAAACATAAGTAAGATGCATTAAAAACTGCTGATTAAACAAGTTGTTTGAATTTTTCATAATTTTTGGCCGTGTAACTACATATAATTTCGTGCAATATAATACAATTACTCCTAATTACGCCTATTATAAAATTTTCTAATTAAAACTTCGATATGAATATTCTTTAACGCTAATATTGCACAAAACATAAGTAAGGTGCAGTAAAACAGATGTTTAAACAAATTGTTTGCCTTTATGAAAAATTTTGGCAGCATAACTACACATGATTTGGTGCAAATTAATATAATTACTCCTAATTATGTCTATCATAAGATTGTTCAATTAACACTTCAAGACGAATATTTTAGGGGATCATTTTTCCTCAGAACCTAAGTAAGATGCATTAGAAAACTGATATTTAAAAAGTTAAGTTTTTCAATATTTTTGGCCTCATAACTACATGTATTTTCGTAAAAATTAATATAATTACTCATAATTATGCCCATTAAAATATTAGCCAATTGACACTGCGATACGAACATTTTACGACACTAATTTTGCACAAGACATCAGTAGGATGCATTAAAAACAGCTGTTTAAACAAGTTGATTGTGTTTTTTAAATTTTTGGCCGCATGAGTGCACATAATTTCGTGCAAATTAATATAATTACTCCTAACTATGTTTATTATAAGATTGTCCAATTAACACTTCGATATGAATATCCTACGACGCTAATTTTTCATAAAACACAAGTAAGTTATATTAGAAACCGCTGTTTAAACAAGTTGTTTAAGATTTTTAACATTTTTGGACTCATAACTATACATAATTTCATGAAAATTAATATAATTACTCCTAATTATACCTATTAGAATATTATCCAATTAACTCTTCGATATGAACATTGTACGATACAAATTTTGCAAAAAAAAAAAACATAAATAAGATGCGTTGAAAACAAGTGTTTAAACAAGTTGTTTGAGTTTTTGAAAATTATTGGCCGCATAACCACATATAATTTCGTGAAAATTAATATAATTACTCCTAATTATGCCTATTATATGATTGTACAATTATAACTTCGATACAAATATTCTATGACATTAATTTTGCATAAAATATAAGTAAGATGCATTCGAAACTGTTTTTTAAACAAGTTGTTTCAGATTTTCAACATATTTTGCATCACAACTACACATAACTCCGAGCGAATTAATATAATTACTCCTAAATATGTCTATTATAAGATTGTCAAATTAACACTTCAATATGAATATCATAGGACGCTAATTTTACGTAAGACATAAGTAAGATACATTAGAAATTGCTTTGTTTAAACAAGTTGTTTAAGATTTTTAACATTTATTACCTCATAACGACAAATAATTTCGTGAAAATTAATATAATTACTCGTAATTATGCCTATTAGAAGATTATCCAATTAACACTTCAATATGAACATTTTACATTAATTTTGCATAAAATATAAGTAAGATGCATTCGAAACTGTTTTTTAAACAAGTTGTTTCAGATTTTCAACATATTTTGCATCAAAACTACACATAATTCCGAGCGAATTGATATAATTACTCCTAAATATGTCTATTATAAGATTGTCAAATTAACACTTCAATATGAATATCATAGGACGCTAATTTTACGTAAGACATAAGTAAGATACATTAGAAATTGCTGTTTAAACAAGTTGTTTAAGATTTTTAACATTTATTACCTCATAACGACAAATAATTTCGTGAAAATTAATATAATTACTCGTAATTATGCCTATTAGAAGATTATCCAATTAACACTTCGATATGAACATTTTACGACCCGAATTTTGCATAAAAAAATAAGTATGATGCATCAAAAACAGCCGTTTAAACAAGTTGTTTGAGTTTTCTAAATTTTTTGGCTGCATAACTACACATAACTTCGCGCAAATTAATATAATTCCTCCTAATTATGCCTATTATGTAATTATCCAATTAGCACTCCAATATGAATATCCTACAACAGTAATTTTTCATAAAACAGAAATAAGATACATTTGAAACTACTGTTTAAGCAAGTTGTTTAAGATTTTCAAAATTTATCATCTCATAACTGCTTACAATTTCGTGAAAAATAATATAATTACTCCTAATTGTGACTATTAGAAGATTATCCAATTAATACATCGATATGGATATCCTACAACTCTAAGTTTGCACAAAACATAGGTAAGATGCATTAAAAAATAGCAGTTTAAACTAGTTGATTGAGTTTTTCAAACTTTTTGCCGCATAACTACGTATAATTTCGTAAAAAATAATATAATTACGCCTAATTATTCTTATTATAAGATTATCTAATTAAAAATTTGATACCAATATTCTATGACGCTAATTTGGCACAAAACATAAGTAAGATGCATTAAAAACTGCTGTTTAAACAAGTTGTTTGACTTTTTTATTTATTTTTGGCCCCATAAATACACATAGTTTCGTGCAAATGAATATAATTACTCATAATTATGCCTATTATAAGATTGTTCAATTAATACTTCGATATGAATATTCCACGACACTATTTTCTCCCAAAACATAAGTAAGATGCATTAGAAACAGCTATTTGAAAAAGTTATTTGAGTGTTTCAAAATTTTTGGCCCCATAACTACACATAATCTAGTGAAAATTAAAATAATCACTCCTATTTATGGCTATTAAAAGATTATCTAATTAACAATTCAATATGAACATTCTAAAACACTAATTTTACACAAAACATAAGTAGGAGGTTTTTAAAAACAGCTGTTTAAACAAGTTGGTTGAGTTTCTTAAAAATTTTGGCCGCATAATTACACATAATATCTTATAAATTAATATAATTACTCCTAAGCAAGCCTATTATGTGATATTCCAATTAAATCTTTGATATGAATATTCGACGACACCAATTTTTCACAAAATGTAAGTAAGGTGCATTAAAAACGGCTGTTTAAACAAGTTATTTGAGTTTCTCAAAAAATTTGGCTGCATCGCCGCACATAATTTCTGAAAAATTAATATAATTACTCCTAAATATGCGTATAGTAAGATTCTTTAATTGAAACTTCGATATGAATATTCTACGACACTAATTTTGCACAAAACATAAGTAAGATGCATTAAAAACTGCTGTTTAAACAAGCTGTTTGATCTTTCCAAATTTTTTGGCCTCATAACTGCACATAATTTCGTATAAATTAATATAATTACTCCTAATTACGTCTTTTATAAGATTCTTCAATTAACACTTTGATGTGAATATTCTACGATACTAATTTTTCACAAAACATAAGTAAGATGCATCGAAAGCTGCTATTTAAAAAACTTGTTTGAGTTTTCAACATTTTTGCCCTCGTAACTACACATAATTTCGTGGAAATTAATATAACAACTCCTTATTACTCCTATTATAAAGAATTAAAACTTTGATATGAATATTCTACAACGCGAATTTTGCATAAAACATAAGTAAGATGCGTTAAAAGCTGTTGTTTAAACAAGTTGCTTGGCTATATGAAATTTTTTGGCCGCACAACTACACATAATTCCGTGCAATTTAAAATAATTACTCCTTATTATGCCTATTATAAGATTTTCCTCTTAAAACTTCGATATGAATACATGACGCTAATTTTGCACAAAACATAAGTAAGATGCATTAAAAAGCTGCTGATTAAACAAGTTGTTTGAATTTTTCATAATTTTTGGCCGTGTAACTACATATAATTTCGTGCAATATAATACAATTACTCCTAATTACGCCTATTATAAAATTTTCTAATTAAAACTTCGATATGAATATTCTTTAACGCTAATATTGCACAAAACATAAGTAAGGTGCATTAAAACAGATGTTTAAACAAATTGTTTGCCTTTATGAAAAATTTTGGCAAAGCATAACTACACATGATTTGGTGCAAATTAATATAATTACTCCTAATTATGTCTATCATAAGATTGTTCAATTAACACTTCAAGACGAATATTTTAGGGGATCATTTTTCCTCAGAACCTAAGTAAGATGCATTAGAAAACTGATATTTAAAAAGTTAAGTTTTTCAATATTTTTGGCCTCATAACTACATGTATTTTCGTAAAAATTAATATAATTACTCATAATTATGCCCATTAAAATATTAGCCAATTGACACTGCGATACGAACATTTTACGACACTAATTTTGCACAAGACATCAGTAGGATGCATTAAAAAACATTTGTTTAAACAAGTTGATTGTGTTTTTTAAATTTTTGGCCGCATGAGTGCACATAATTTCGTGCAAATTAATATAATTACTCCTAACTATGTTTATTATAAGATTGTCCAATTAACACTTCGATATGAATATCCTACGACGCTAATTTTTCATAAAACACAAGTAAGTTATATTAGAAACCATTTGTTTAAACAAGTTGTTTAAGATTTTTAACATTTTTGGACTCATAACTATACATAATTTCATGAAAATTAATATAATTACTCCTAATTATACCTATTAGAATATTATCCAATTAACTCTTCGATATGAACATTGTACGATACAAATTTTGCAAAAAAAAAAAAAAACATAAATAAGATGCGTTGAAAACAAGTGTTTAAACAAGTTGTTTGAGTTTTTGAAAATTATTGGCCGCATAACCACATATAATTTCGTGAAAATTAATATAATTACTCCTAATTATGCCTATTATATGATTGTACAATTATAACTTCGATACAAATATTCTATGACATTAATTTTGCATAAAATATAAGTAAGATGCATTCGAAACTGTTTTTTAAACAAGTTGTTTCAGATTTTCAACATATTTTGCATCACAACTACACATAACTCCGAGCGAATTAATATAATTACTCCTAAATATGTCTATTATAAGATTGTCAAATTAACACTTCAATATGAATATCATAGGACGCTAATTTTACGTAAGACATAAGTAAGATACATTAGAAATTGCTTTGTTTAAACAAGTTGTTTAAGATTTTTAACATTTATTACCTCATAACGACAAATAATTTCGTGAAAATTAATATAATTACTCGTAATTATGCCTATTAGAAGATTATCCAATTAACACTTCAATATGAACATTTTACATTAATTTTGCATAAAATATAAGTAAGATGCATTCGAAACTGCATTTTTTAAACAAGTTGTTTGATTTTCAACATATTTTGCATCAAAACTACACATAATTCGAGCGAATTAATATAATTACTCCTAAATATGTCTATTATAAGATTGTCAAATTAACACTCAATATGAATATCATAGGACGCTAATTTTACGTAAGACATAAGTAAGATACATTAGAAATTCTTTGTTTAAACAAGTTGTTTAAGATTTTTAACATTTATTACCTCATAACGACAAATAATTTCGTGAAAATTAATATAATTACTCGTAATTATGCCTATTAGAAGATTATCCAATTAACACTTCGATATGAACATTTTACGACCCGAATTTTGCATAAAAAAATAAGTATGATGCATCAAAAAAGTAGTTTAAACAAGTTGTTTGAGTTTTCTAAATTTTTTGGCCGCATAACTACACATAACTTCGCGCAAATTAATATAATTCCTCCTAATTATGCCTATTATGTAATTATCCAATTAGCACTCCAATATGAATATCCTACAACAGTAATTTTTCACAAAACATAAATAAGATACATTTGAAACTTTTGTTTAAGCAAGTTGTTTAAGATTTTCAAAATTTATCATCTCATAAGCGCTTACAATTTCGTGAAAAATATGCGACCCTTTTTCGCGCGCTCCGCACCGCCGCTGGGCGATGGGTTGCGGAAGAAGGACACGGAGATCCCTCCCGAGCGTGCATCTGCTGGACGTCGGCCGATTCTGCCGTTTAGAGATTATTTGGATGCACATTCAGGGGGTTTTTTAGTGATTGTGAGTTCTTGTAGATTCCGGTGGGCGCAAGCCCCCATCGTTAATTACCCTGGGCTACGAACCTCGAGGCACCTCTGGATCTTTGAAAGAGAGAAGCAAATAGTATAGTTAAGAGATAGTCAAGTGGTCGTCTAGGTTTATAAAAAGGGGTCTACGGAAGATGAACCTACAAACAGATCGGTTCAATCTAGGGAGGACAAAACCTACAAACAGATCGGCTTTATCCTATGGGGGACGAACCTACAAACAGACCGGTTCAATCCATGCCACCTCGAGATGTAACCTTACCAACAGACCAGGTTAATCTCTTCATAGGGGGCTTGAGGTGAGTCTACATACGGGCCAGGCTCGACCTCCGTTGATCTAGAAGATAAACCTACAAAAGAGGCCGGTTCAATCTTAACTAGTCAACAACCAATCACACAAGATACAACTCGAAGCACCGAGCGGTTGATCTTGAGGTTGGTGAATCGGGAGAAGGGTGGCTATGGCCCACGTGTTTCTTCTCACCGATCTTCTAGATCATGAATTCGAAGCACTAAGCCGATTCATAAACCTAGGAAACACAATTGCACACAATGTCAAACCTGAAGCGGGCCGTTCAACATTGGGGCATGTGTTAGTGAAGGAACCTACCTACGAACGGTTCACATTCACTTTGTTTTGTGGATGAATCTACCAACAGACCGATTCAATCTCACATTCTCGGGAAATGAGCCGGGAGACAAACTCATCGACGGACGAGTTCAGTCTTGCCAGCTCAAATGGTCATGAATTACTTGTTCACGACACCGAGTCATTAAGATGTCACTTCGCTAGGACATCGTAATGTTCTTCATCTTCAAAGTCGACATATCTCTCCATGCTGATGTCGTAGCTTTGGTCAATCTTCAACGAGCGTCGAGATGTTCTTGTCTCGACTAATCATCCTACGTATTGCATTACTTGTGCAAAATTACTATGTAGCCCTACACCCCTTGTGTGAGCGTATTCAATCATGAGTTACTTGCTCATGGCAGCGAGTCATTAAGATGTCACCTCTCTAGGACATCGTAATGTTCTTCTTCTTCAGAGTCGACGTATATCTTCATGTTAGTGTCGTAGCTACGGTTATTCTTCATCAGGTGTCAAGATGTTCCTGTCTCGACATACTTCTTCATCTTGCTATCAAAGCCTTATTCATCTCACGTCAAGATGTTCTGTCTCGACGTATCTTGTTGTTCTTCATCAAATGTCAAGATGTTCTTGTCTCGACATATCTTCTCATATTGCTATTGAAGCCTTAATCATCCCACGTCAAGATGTTCTTGTCTTGACTAATCACTTTAAATGTCATGTCATGTGTGCAAATATTCATATGTGGCTCTACACTCCTTATGTGAGCATATTTATTCATTTCTTAAAATGCACAAAGTCTATTATAATATCTTCCATTATTATAAGGATGCATTTATTATTATTATTATTATTACTATTATTATTATTATTATTATTACAATTATTATATTACTATTATTATTTTTATTATTATTATTTTTATTTCTTAAACCCTATTTGTCTATGTAGAAAATTATTTACAAAAATAGGAAAAGGGGTAGCTATTAATATTTTGGGATTTTTTATAATGGCTAAAATAGTAGAATTTTATTTTTATTATTTCTAAACTCTATTTATTTTGTAGAAAATCACTTACAAAAATAATAGAAAGTAAGATAGTTATGTTTTATTTATATTTTTAAAAATGCTTATAATAGCTAAAGTAATAGAATTGTGTTATTATATTCTATTATATTGTAATACTATTCATTATGTAAGAATTATTTACAAAATCAAAAGATGGTTAGCTATACTATTTTACTATTATCATTATTATTATTATTATTATTATTTTATTATTATATATTTTTTTTATATCTATAATAGCTAAAAGAAATCATTACTAATATTCTATTCTATTTATTATACTATTCATTATATCTATTTTTATTATCTCTATTTATTATCTATAGAAAAGTATAAGATTTTATTATTAGTCATAAGGGATGAAATTCATTATGTTTTTATTAAAACTATTATTTTTATCACATTTTATTCATCAAAAGTATATTTTTGTATATTTGTATAGAAATAACAAAAGAAATACAATTCATATTATAAAACTATATTATCATTCTTTATTATAAAAGAAAATGTATTTTACTATTTATTATCATGGTAGTATATTTTGTATGTTTTGTGTTATTTATTTTCATTATTCTTTTTACAGGAAAATATCAAGAAAATATCAATATAATATCTATTATTATTCATATATTTTTATTTATCAAAGAATATAGCTAATCTCATTATTTATTATAGTATATTACTATCATCATTATTATTTCATGGAAAATCACTTGAAAAATCACTAAAACATATCTAGTTATTATTTATGATTTTTTATTTGTATTTTTGGAATTTTTATAGTATTTAAGATGACAAGTCAAAGCTAGGTCAACTATATCAATATATGTGATGTATTTTGCTTTTAAATTGTTTTATCATGATTATATTTTTAAAACTGGAATATTATTGTATAGAAAAATAGTATGAAAAATAAGAAAATTTTAGAAACAAATTTGAGTCAATTTGGAGTTCAATAGCATTTTCAAATCATTTATCCACCATATATAATTAATGTTCTGTTATTAATTGGTTAATGGGCTTAATCTGGGCCGCCAGATCTATATCAAGATTGGCACCCATCTTTCATTTAATCCTATTCTTATTTGGGCCGTCGGATTAGATTAAGATTTGCACTGCGTGGATCGACGGCCCAGATCAATTCATGCTTTAATTTCCTAAATGTTCAATAGCCCAGATCCTTTGGATTCGTCCCAATATTCGTGCGGCCTTTCAAGATTAGTACAGAAGAACCTTTCTCTGTCTCTTCTCCACCGTGCTTCAAGATGCGTGCTAGGAGGTTGATTCCGGCGCTCCGGCGATCTGATCGACGATCGGACACTACAGTTAGTGTCGCCTTGATACGAAGAGTCGATTAACACATTCCGATCATGGATTAATACAACGTATCGACATTGACTCTTCTTTTTCTTGGTTTCGTACCGATCGGTACCAATTGCATCTCATTCTCAAATTGAGCCGTTTTCATCTCAATTCCTTGTTCTTGTTAGCTTATTTACATGATTCCCTTACTAACTATGTCTAGAAATGACACAACTATGACAATTACCCATATTGTGAGGTTAATCGCGATTGAACAGTAACTGAAGTCGGTACCGGTTATGAATTCAGTGTCAATCATTATATTTCCAAGCAATTGTTAAGATTTCTTTGATCATTAAGATGTATAGCTCATCGCCTATGCAATACACACTAATCCAAGTGATTATCTGGATTGATTATAGCATTTGGATGTGCCATTCTTTGTATCGAGTTTGAATCACAATGACGAGACTTCAAGAATTCAACCCAATTGCTTGATTCAAAGCTGTAATCTTGATATATTTGCTTGGAAATATAATGATTGAGAGGTCAGTGACCTTCGATCAATCAATTATCACAATTTGAGCTAGGAGATCACTCGGTCTTCGACTAGCTTTACTGACAATTGCGATTTTATTGCTGTTCACTCGATTCAATCAAAGAAAAAGCAAAGAAACATCAAAGAAGTCATTCAAATAGCAAGGCGATGATGTAAGGAAGTGATTTAATCAAAGAAATCAAGAAATTCGACAAAACATGAAAAATTACAGATAATGGGTAACAGTACCAGATTTAACTGAAATTAATCAAAATTGGATGTAATTACATTCCAAGCTCTTGTCTCTATCAATTATACTCACCTATCCTCTTTCTCTGTAGCTCTATCTCTTTGAATTGATTTGCTAATGGTGGAAGGGAGTGTGTATACGAGCTCTCAACACTTGTTGAGTTCAATCGGTTGGTAAAGCTTCTAATTTGCTCTCTAGATAGTTTCTTGAAGGGCTATGGGTATTCTCTCTCTCTTTCGAATCAATTCGAGGGTTTATATAAGCCAGGGGTATGTGTATTGCTAAATGGTGATTGGTTGAGTAATTAGTGCTTGGATTACGGTTTAAACTCAATCTCAACCCTTGGTTCAATCTAAATCGGTGGCTAGGATGCATTTGTGTTTTCTAATTACTCAATTGAGTCAATCTCTAGCGATTAAGCCGTTTTGAGTTAGTTGCATACATTCTCTTATTTACCCCTTTGCCACTATTCGGCCTCCACACTCTTGCAAGCTTCTCGGCTCTTTCAGAACCTTCCAAAGTCCTTACACTATGCCTATATAATTTGCTAGCATGCTCCCTTAGCTCGTTTTTAGAATTGATCTCAATTCGCATCTTCTTCTCCATTACAAGCTATAATCAAGTTTTAAACTTTCATCTCACTTCCTTGCTTGTTTCTTCGTCTCAAAGCCTCAACATCATTGATTTAGTGTCGTGCAACTCTTCACACACTTCCTTTGTTGATTTGTTAGCTCTAACATAGTGCTTGATCTGTCATTTCTCAAGCGAAGGGTGACTTGGCACATTTCCTATTTCTAACACTCAATTCTTCTCAATTCTTGTTTCAACACCATCGCCTTAAGTCTAGAAAGCTACCTCGGCTATCAATTGCAAGTTTTAATCTTCAATTGATAAGTTCAAGATTTTAATTCGAGGTAATTGCTTCGTTCTATCTCTCTCTGTGTTGCATTATTTTAAAATCTAATACTGATGCACATGTTCTCCTTTGTATAATGTAGCTAAGGCCGGGAGCAATCGACTTGAAACTCGGCCCTTTGTTCAATCTCCATTGATGGCGCCTTCTACGGTTTCGGTTGTCGAGAGGAAGAAGAAGAGAAGAGGAGAAGGAGAAGAGGGAATAAATCCCCTTGTCGCTGCTTTACGCGGGTGCATGAGCCAAGGCAAAGAAGAAGAAGGGTGCGGCAGTGCGCATGAACCGGTACATATTCTCTTTTACTCTTATTTTTAAATCTCGGTTAGTATTGTTGTGTAGACTTGGTTCTTTGCGCCTCGGACTCATAAGTCGACTAGTAGGTCCCACTTTGTAAGTTTTCTATTCTTAGGTTTACGGGTGTTGTTAATTGACTAATTAGTGCATGATTAGGGTTAATTGAAGCGATCGGCATAATCGATTGGCTTGTTATCTTAATCCTCTCCCTTTATCTCGATTACTCACTAATTGATCTTTGAGGTGGCCTTGTGATATGGTGCCATGTGGCACGGGGTACAGTGAGATGGCTACTCGGTTATGCCATGTGGCATGGGGTTGGGTGAAGTGGCCCTGTGGTGTAATGCCATGTGGCACGAGGCTAAATGAGGTGGCTTCTGTGATTGTGCCATGTGGCACGAGAGAGGGTGAGGTGGACTGCCATGGCACGCCACGTGGCATGCTAGTGGGACCCACATGTCGGATCGGTGTAGTGGTGGGGCCTGCACTGGGTGAGGTGGACGATGGGGGTGCGACACGTGGCATGAGGTGGCCCGATGAGAAGGCGCCACGTGTCATATCCTCTCTCTCTCGATTTTGCGTGTATGTGTCCGGGATCCCCAGTTTGCACCAGAGATGAGTCTCTGTCCCAGTTGTACCCGGATCTGCTCGATCAAATCTCGGCCTTTGATTAATCCATTTATTACGCCTTTATTTTCTCTGAATTTATTCGATAGCTCCACTTATCCAAAAATCATGAAAATTTCACCAAAAATCCCTAAATTCATGATGATCATCCCTGTAATTTTTAATTCCATTTTTACCCCTCCTTCTCTGGATTAAAAATTCTTTTATTCATAAAACCCTATTATTCTTCATGAATTAATCCACGATCTCAATTGTAGCTCAATGTCTACGCAATTACCTCTCTCTTGCAGAAACCACCCTAACTAAATACCAATTAGACTTATATTGATATTCATTAGGGCTTGATTTGATCAAATGCGACTACTTATCGTGATTAATACAAATCTAGACTTGATTAGGTGGTTGCTCCCGACTTTGCACTTTGATCAGTCTTGTGAAATTGACTTTCAATCCCTTAACATGAGGGTGACTTGGCCAAAGAAGCTGACTACTTATCGGTAATTGACACAAATCAAAGCATGGTTAGGTGGTTGCTCGCGACTTTGGCACCGAAGTCGACCTTGAAAGCAAAATCACATTTGGAATTTCTCATGATTAGTTGCATCAAAATGCTAGCTTGGCATTGACATCATTTCATGTAGCATAGGGATTATCTTGCTTGACTCCTTTCTAGGGTTAGCTCCAAAGGCGATTTTTAGGGTTCAATTCGACTCCTCGATAGGTCGGTTTGAGGTGTGGGGTCCACTGTCGGTGAAAATAGTCACATGGTGACTCATCGGATAGGCTATCTTTGTTAGATTCATCTACAAGGGACTGCCGAGGTGGGTCCCACTTGTCGAGAAAATGTAATCAAATGGTGACCCATCGGAGATTTTCTCTCTCCTAAATCTCCGAGGGTCGGCCACCTCGAATGAGTAGGAGGTGGTGGGGTATTTATATCCTCGTCTTTCACCGTATTATTTCATTGTGGGATTAATGCTTAACCTCGTTCGGGTTGGTTAGCTTTCTTAGCAAAATAGGCTAGGTCTATGTCATTGGAGTACGCTCATAAGGGGGTATGCCATGTGGGTCCCACTTGTCGAGAAAAGATATAATCACATGGTGACACCCAAGAGGTCTCCTCTCTCCCTCGATCTTCTTGGGTGTCACTCATCTTGAGTGGATAGAGAATAGCGGGGTATTTATACCCTTCACTTCATGCCGACATTCCATTGTGGGACTAATGGATTTATTCGGGGTTAGGCGGCGACCTTTTTCTGATCGGTGGGCCATCTTTCCACTTGCTCTCTCTCTCTTCCCCCTTTTCTTATGATTTATCATTATTCATCAATTTATTTTCATTTATTTATCTATTCATCCTTGAAATTTTTCAAGGGTAAACAAAGAAAGCCACCCACCAAAGCGGGCCCCGAAGATGTTTTTAGAAAATTAAGGGGGTTGCTTTGGTGCATATATTCGTCGCACATTTTCTTTTCCTATCTTCTTCCCTCCTTTATTGTTGACTTTATCACCTCTATTCTAGATTCGACCATCTCTCCATATGGCACGATTCCTAGACGTCCTCGGAGTCATTATCTCTCTCTCTACGAGGATCGGAGGACTGGATACCCACCATTAGGGTTACACGCGGTACCCCCATACATCTTCGAGTGGTGGTCGATTTTTCGCGACGAGCGACCTCACGATATTACACCCCTACGCCTCGAGATCTTTCGGTAGTAGCACCTCCTGTTCATCTCCTTGGCGAGGAGATGATCGATGGAGAGGCCTCTCGTTGGGCTAGCATTGACTTCGATCTTCCACTCGAGATATCATGGGCATCGGTTAGATTGGATTCGCTACATCCTTACACGGGGAGAGGGATGTCCTTTGTAGTTCGGTGTGTACGGTTGTATTTTCTTGTCGATGTTTCGGTATCACATTGACACACCTTGGCTCTGTGCTTTACGTGAACGGTGGAGCTACTCCACCAACACCCTCTTTATTGACGATCGAGAGTTGACTCCCACATTATGGGAGATTCGTCGGTGGCCAGAGTCTGCCGTATTCGGTCATTATTATGATGAGTTCTTACTATCGAGAGGATGACTTGAGGGACCCTTCCCTACATCCGGCTTCTCTTCGGGAGGTGTACGGGATTTATGATCGGTTGAGAGAGCGGCATCTTTCTGTCCCCTTCGATTACGGATATCTTATTTCAGCGATCGGGTACATTCTCATGCGAGTGTTGTGCTTCTACTCGTGACCCTTTTGGTGCCGGACATCTCGGTCTTTTCGGTGATGTGGTTTGCTCTTCCTTTGAGGATACTCTATGCTCACATGAGATCGATCGTGAGACTTATTTGACCTTTCTTTCCTGGTGGATTTGTTTCTTTCTACTTCCCGGTTCGGGGCTCGTACCATCCGTCCTCGGTATTTGTGATGGCGAGTCGGATTGCTCGCGGTGAGAGAGTTTCATTGGCCGTGCCGTCTTGGCCAATATCTACGGGGAGTTTGCGAGGTATGACATCTTCACGCGATCCTTCTCATTTGTGGGAGTTAGTACCTTGGCATTTTATTAGTGGATGGTTGCATATGTATTGGTCGCTTGTATCACCCATCCTTATCATCGACTTGAGGGCCCACCTACCCATCTTGGGTGACTTAGCCGTCTGAGCACGCCTCTTTGACTCCGAGAGGATGCTCGTTTCGGATTCTACCGCGACCATGACCATCGAGGTTAGCTCGTACTAGATTGGCTACTCACCATCGGCCCGGGACCACCTGCGGATCTCTAGTTGATGCGGCATTTCATTCTAGAGGTTCTTCTCCTCTCGAGAGATCGCCCGGATGTCTTAGACTATTTCATCGAGTCTTCGCCACGGGTTCTTACCACTCCGTATCGGCGATTATGCCTTCATAGAGCCCTATTCTCCACACGAGATGTGCACATCGGTTTGGTTTAGACCGGGACGTGCCTCTCTTTCTCCTTCGTCTGAGTCTTTAGCGATGGACCTTGAGGGCCTCGGGTGGTGCTATTCACATCTATTCCGCTTAGGGACGGAGTTCTCACTTTCGGGACGGTCCCTGCTTCCCGTACACCCACATTCTCGAGACGCTACATACGGTGGTATTATAATGCCATTCGCTCGTACCGATCATACACCCCTTCGGTGGTGGTACGCGATGCTTGCCCCGGGGATAGAGGCGGTTCATCATCTAGCCTCTCTTATGATGACTTCATCTCTTTTCCACTTCTCACTTCGAGCCGGTGGATTTTCGGGGGGTTAGATAGTCGTTGCCTTTGTTCATCTATTAGGACTCGACTCTTTGGTACACTCTAGATTCATCCCCTCCTTATTTTAAGCTTAGATTTCGGGCTAGATTTTTGATAGATTTCTTTTTAATCGGATTACGCATATGAGTATGATGAGGCGCGAGCCGACTTCTCGATCCCTCGCCGAGAGCTGTTGACACTTGTTCTCATCCACCTACCGAGCCACCGCTTCGGCCGCCGCGGAGAGAGATCGAGACGGCGCTTCTCACCGTCTTCTCCATCTTCTTTTCCTTCTCCTACCGGGTGATTTTCTTTCGACTCGCCTATCCTTATTCGGGCGCACTTCATTCATATCTCGATTAGAGTTTATTTTCAGCTCACGGGACATCTCTGTAGAGGCGGTTCGAGGATGACATCGTAGCCAGGTCCATCGGCGACACTGCGAGTGCCTTTGCTATTTCGGGGTTTTGCACCGACCTTGTCGTCGCGAGGTTCGTGTGCTCATTTAATACCTAGTTGCCGGCATGCACTAGTATTTTCATTCTTACATGTAGATTTTACTGAGACCACGAGGCCGATGACATGGCGTCTCCTCACCGCTCGGAGCCTTTCTTTTATGACGGTCCCCGCTTCACCGTCGATCTTCTTGGTACCACTGGAGATGGTGACTCATTCGATGTGGTTCGGGGCCGGTGCTCACTCTTGTACGATCGAGAGGAGGCTTCTTTAGAGCGGGGAGTCCATTGGGTGTCGAGCCGCGAGCGACGAGCCATTACCGATCGAGGAGGTCCATCTCATGCTTCTTCATCTCTCGACGGGCGGACCTCTCATGGCCACAGATGATGCGAGTCTCGGCGAGCGAGTTGCGTCGATTATGACTCGAGTTGGATGAGAGTTGGGTGGTGGAGCGACTATTCCACGGCCCAGAGACGGAGGTTCCGGTTAGCGAGGGTCTCGCCGAGCCTCATGCTTCTTCGGTACTTTATATTTCCTTTATCATTTGCCCGTATTTTACTTTTCATGTACTTATGCTTTTCATTTTATTTTGTAGCCGGGTCTAGTGCACACTGTGGGTCCTCCCGAGGCGGCCGACATCCCTATCCCCGACTCGGTCCCACTTTGTCTCGGGCGATGAGGCGATAGGTTAGATCTTTTCTTCCTTCTATTTCTTCTTTGGTTATAACAATTTGTCTAACCCATTTATTTTACTTGCAGATGTTTCATCGAGGGATGTGCGGCTCGCCTTGGCCATGTTGGGGGATGCACTCCGAGATACCTTCTTCGGAGGTTACCCTCTAGATTTGAGGTCCTGGACTCTCGCCCGGTGGCTTCTCTTTTGATTGGTATGGGCCGATGCGGGATACCATCGCGCCGGCTCTACTCATTGCACCTCGTCTCGAGAGCACTTTCATTTCTAGGAGGTGTGAGGAGGCTGCTCGGGGCTTACCGGGATGCGAGCTCTCTCGTTTATCGGCACGAGTTGGAGATTCATGAGCTACGCGAGCATTTGGAGGCGCTCGACTCCACTATCTTCAGCGGCTCTCTTCTTGTGCCACTCTCCGCTCCATGGGAGTTAGTGGTGGGCCCGCTCGGCGCTCGTGCGGGAGCTAGAGGACCACGGATCATCGGTGGAGGGCTTCTCCCGACATCTAGCGGGACGTCTCCCGAGTGCTGCAGATTCACACGTGCGTCGGGATAGTGCCTTCGCTCGGTTCTTGGATTTCGAGGCGGCTTCGGAGGAGGATAGGCACTCCTCCATACTCATTTAGAGACTATTAGCACTTGTGCTATTAGAGTTGGAGTCCCGCTTTTTGGGCCCATAGATGCACTTTTCATTTTTCTTTTCTTCTTTTCTTTTGTTATACTTGATATAGGATGTTTTGACATTTATCATTTTGATCTCTTGTTGTGGATGATGCTTGCCTTTATTATTATCCTTTCATCGCTTCTCTGCAGTAGCGCGAGGAAATATTCTATTGATTTCATGCTATGCACCTCCAATCTTATTTGCAAAAGCGCCTATTACAATCGCTTCATTCTTTGCGGCGTCTAAACATAATAAAGGAAAATCTTACAACATCCTATTACATTCATTACTATCATGTTCTCTTTATTTATGGCAATACAAACTCAAGTAACCGTGGTATTTTACGGATACCGAACTGTCCGTATTGACCTCTAGGCCGGGTACAGAATAAACCCGTTTATCCCTTTATTACTGATGGATAAACTTACCAGTATCAATTGGATTATGGATGCAATTGATAACACCATTTTGTGGATGCTCCTTATATATTTAATTGACATTTATTTGTGGAAGCTCACCCACTCTCCCCTCATTTGTGCACCGTTGCGTGCGGAAGTGGAAACTCACATTCACTCATCTCCACTCAATTTGTTTTGTGGGGGTACTACCCTCAAACATCCATCACGCATCCCTGCGAGACAGGCTTTCATCGGGTAGGTCGCTCTCCATGACCTGAGTCACTTCTTTAAGCGAATTACTTTATTTGACACTGAATGTCGGGCAAAAGCATAAACCCTTAGTCTGACCCCTCCATGATCTATTTTGGGATTAGAAACAGATCACCTCCTTGGGCGTGTGGTACTTTTGCGGATGAATGTACCCAACCTGGTTTTTTATATTTTAGCTACCCTCAAACATCCATCACGCATCCCCGCGAGACAGAAGCTTTCATCGGGTAGGTCCGCTCTCCATGACCGAGTCATTTCTTTAAGCGAGCCGCTTTGTTTAACATGAAATGTCGGGTACAAGCGTAAACCCTTGTCCGACCCCTCCATGATATGTCGTGGGATTATGACACATCATTTCTTCGGGCGTGTGGTGCTTTTACGGATGAATGCACCCAACCTGGCTTTGTATAACACTCGTGGTGTCGGGGACAAAGGTGGCAACCCCTTATTGAAAAGATTTTTTTATTATTTTTTATTATCATCATTTTTTTTTTATGAGTAGGAAAAAAAAAAAAGTAGGTTTTTATTGTTTTACATATATATCCTTTATTTTATTAGAAGAAGGCGATTTTTGGTTATTAGTGATACATGTTACTAATAATACGAGAGTTATTTATTTATATGCCCTCGGAAGCGACTATTTACTAGCCACCAATTTGCTCGACCTATCCCTTGGCTTGCGCCGTGGGCGACCAATATGAGCAACTTTCGTCATTGGGCAACAGATAGTTTGAGGGACAAGCTGCAAACCCTGCCCATTTTTGTGTTTATTCTGTATCAAATGGACAAACCCAGTGGTATTTGTATTATGAGCCCAAACACCAAGGCTCTCGCCTTACATTCTCGCGTGGTTTTGGCTTTGAATTCTCTTATTCTATATATTTTTTATTTTTATAGGGCTATACGTGTTTGTGTGGTTTTGGATTTTTGGATGCATTCTATTTACAGATGCACAAGTAGGGTTTTTGGGATTTTTATGCAAAAGTGGAGGTTAGACATGGGTTTGTGTTTCGTGTACGTGTGTGTAAGCGAACACTTATTCCCTCCTTATTTATTTACAATAGATACTACTCGGTTGCCCCCCGCTCGGGCTATGTGTAGTACTTCTTCGAGATATCGCCCATTAATCGGTGGCATGGGCCTTTCACCTTCATGGTCTATGAGTTGGTATGCGCCGCCCCCGTATACCTTCTCAATTACATATGGCCCTTCCCAATTCGGAGAGAATTTTGGGCCGATGTGCCGGCCAATGATCGGCCTCTTGAGGACAAGAACAAGCTCCCCTTGTTGAAATGCACGACTCGCGCCATCTTATCATATGCCCTTGCCATTTTTGCTCGATATATTTCAAGGTTCCTTTGGGCTATCGGTCTCTTCTCGTCCATGGCATCCAACTCGTCCGGCCTAAGTTGTTGGCATTCGTCCATGGTCATATCATTTTGCATAGCCACCCGCAATGACGGTAATTCCACCTCGAGGGAGAACGGCTTCAACCCCAAAAGCCAAAGAATACGGGGTAGCTTGCGTAGGCGTTCGGTATGTGGTCGATAAGCCCATAATGCCTCCCGTAGACGATTATCCCGGTCTCGTTGGTTGCCGTCCACGGTCTTTTTCATGATATTTATTAGAGTTTTGTTAAAGGCTTCGCCGGGCATTGGCTCTCGGGTTATAAATGGACGAGAATCTCCAATCAATGTTAAACCGCTTCCGCCAGGGCATAAGACTTTGGAGCTCTTGAAGGCCGTTCCATTATCGGATATTATCCGTTGTGGTGTGCCGAATCGGTAGAGGATGTGCGTCTTGAAGAACTTAACCACATCGGATGCTTTAACTTCTTTAAGTGGAACGGCTTCCGCCCATTTTGTAAAGTAATCTGTCGCCGCGGGATAACCCGGTGACCTCTCGACGTTGGAGGGTCTATGGGCCCCACTATATCTGTGCCCCACATATTAAATGGCCAGGATGCTACCGTGGGGTGCAACGGGTTTGGCGCTTGATGTATAAAAGGGCCATGTATCTGGCACATGCGGCACTTCTTTGCATGCTCTTCACAATCAGCCACCATCGTGGGCCAATAATATCCCATTCGCTTGATCTTTAACTTCATTTTCGGCCCAGACTGATGTGCTCCACATAGCCCGGAATGAACTTCTTTCATGACCTGCCCGGCTTCAGGCCTTGATACGCATCTTAACCATAATCGATCATAAGACCTCCGGTATAGCGTATTGCCCACATATGCATACCGTAGTACCCTCTTTCTTAGTTGATCGGCTATCCTTTTATCCTTGGGGAGGGTGCCATGCGGAAATATTCGATGAACGGTTGTCTCCAATCATCGTCTTCTTCGATTATCATTGTTTCTTGGCATTCTATCTTTTCTAGCCCAAGATTTTCATTATTCGCCTCATCTGTTGTTTGACACAATGATAATGGCCTCCTATTGCGGACGGTGATGTGGATTTCCGGCCCTGTTGGTTCACCCAGCTCCTTGGCGAGTTTGGCCAACGCATCTGCTTCACCATTCACAGCCCTCGTGACCTTCTCGATGGACACGTACGGGATTTTCTTCATTAATCCTATGGCCTTTTGGTGATATTGTATTAGTTCCGGTTTCAAGACCTTGTATTCGCCAATTATTTGATTTATTATCAGCTGTGAATCCCCAAAGATGCGCACTGCCTTGATCTTTAGCTCCAGTGACAGCTCTAATCCGGCGATAAGCGCTTCATACTCTGCTGTTTACCCTTGAAAAATTTCAAGGACGAATAGATGAATAAATGAAAATAGATTGATGATTGATGACAAATAATAAAAGAGGGAAGGAGAGAAAGCAATGAAAAGATGGCCCTAATTGATCGAAGAGGTCGCCGCTTAACCCGGAATGAATTCATTAGTCCCACAATGGAATCTTTGGGCATGAAGTGAAGAGTATAAATACCCCACCACCTCTACTCATTCGAGGTGGTCGACCCTCGGGAGATTTAGGAGAGAGAAAATCTCCGATGGGTCGACCATTTGATTACATTTTTCTCGACAAGTGGGACCCACTGGCGGTCCCTTGTAGATGAATCTAACAACATAGCCTATCGATGAGTCACCCATGTGACCATTTTCACCGACAGTGGACCCACACCTCGGTGACCTATTGAAGGGTCGAATTGAACCCAGAAATCGCCTTTGAAGCTAACCTTAGAAAGGAGTGAAAGCAAGTATAATCCCTATGCTACATGAAATGATGTCAATGCCAAGCTAGCATTTTGATGCAACTAGTCATGAGAAATTTCAAATGTGATTTTGCTTTCAAGGTGACCTGGTGCCAAAGTACGCGAGCAACCACCTAACTATGCTTTGATTTGTGTCAATTGCGATAAGTAGTCGGTTCTTTGACCAAGTCACCCTCATGTTAAGGGATTGAAAGTCAATTTCACAAGACTGATCAGTGCAAAGTGGGAGCAACCACTTGATCAAGTCTAGATTTGTATTAATTCGATAAGTAGTCAGCATTTGATCAAATCAAGCCCTAATGAATATCAATATAAGTCTAATTGGTATTTAGTTAGGGTGGTTTCTGCAAGAGAGAGATAATTGGCAGAGACACAGAGCTACAATTGAGATCAGGGATTAATTCATAAGGAATAACAGGGTTTATTTGACAAAAGAATTTTTAATTCAGAGAAGGAAGGGTAAAAATGGAATTAAAAATTACAGGGATGATCATCATGAATTTAGGGATTTTTGGTGAAATTTTCATGATTTTTGGATAAGTGGAGCTATTAAAATAAATTCAGGGAAAATAAAGGCAGAATAAATGAATTAATCAAGGGCTGAGATTTGATCGGAGCGATTCGGGTGCAAGTTGGGGATAACATGCAGCTGCGGGTACAAACTGCGGGTGCAGGAAACACGAAGGAATAAAATAAGAGAAGAGAGAGGGTGTGCCACGTGTCGCATCTCACTGGGCACCTCATGCCACGTGTCGGTCGACACATTGGTCCACCTCGGCCATGTGGGCCCCACCCGGTATGAGTCAGCGACGGGTGGGCCCCACCTCGGTGCCACGTGGCGGAGGCGCCTAGTGGGCCACCTCACCACCCTGGTGCCACATGGCACCACACCGTGGTCCACTACACTCTCTCTCGTGCCACGCGCGTGACCGCAGGAGGCCAGCCTCACCCTTCACATGCCACATGGCACCTTGTAACAATACACCTCACTCCCCATGTGCCACATGGCGATGATAGTAATGACACACCTCGGGAGACTACATCACACCTATTAACACATGGCTACATGCTATTGGTCCAACTAGCAAAGCATAGGCCCCACGAGGTGACAAATGGCACTACATTCTGAGCCACCTCAAAGCATGGATTAAATACTATGGCAGATGATTAATGGGGTAATTAGACAAATGGACCTATCAGATTGCACCAAGTCAGATCCATTATACTTAAGCAGTCTGTTAATCAAGTCGCAATTTAATCCTATGGGCCTAGACTCAGCTACTTACAGATGGAGCCCATATGTCAGGTCCATGAGAGTATAGCACACATTAGCAAGTATGCACCATGTCTATACGCATTCACGATCGAAATTTAAATCGAGCAAAGAACAAAGTGTGTACTGGTCCATGCGTCTCTCTCTCTCGACCGCCCCTTGCTTGATGCATCGGTTCACACACGCCAGGCGCATCCGACCCTCCTTCATCCCAGCTTCGTCTCCCTCTCTTCCTCTTTCTTCCGCCCGAGATCAATGGAGGCGCCATTGTTGGAAGCGAGTGCTACACAGTCTTTTGCTTCAATTCCTTTTCACAGGAGCCTCTAAGCACTCACACAATATCATTCAAGCAATCAGTTGAGAAAATTAGCAGAAGAAGAGAGAGAAATCGACAGAAGGAGTTGATCGGCTTAAAAATGGAAATTACCTTTGTAAATGTTTATAAGTCCAATTGATTATGCAAGAACACTCCTTTTACCCACACGATGCTAAGGCAAGTATAAAAGTGACTATTGGAAGCCTCTAGGTCGATGTTCCACCGATCCACAAACCGGCCATGGGCATTGGTGCTTGAACTCGGTGGAATGATGCTCAATTGTCTCAGCGGGGATGCTAGATCGACCAGGGGGGTAAGGAGAGATTGAACAAGCTGTCAATTGGAAGAATAGATGAAAGAAAGGTGATGGTTGAATGAATAGGCCGAGTATGGAGCTTGGGTGAAGAAAGGAGCTTTCAGTTGATCAATTGAGATTAGAAAGCATTTGGAGAATATATAGGGAGTGTTTCAAAGCTGTTCAAACGAGTAGAATGTTCTAGAAAGGTCCAGAAATATAAGGAAGCCGATTGATGCAAAAGAGTGGCAAAAGAGTAATAAAATGAAGAACTTAACTAACTCTGAAACGGCCATATTGACTCAAGGCAGTGAGTTGATTGAGAGAAACACAAAGAGATCCTGACCATTGGGTGAGATGCAATGAAAGGTGGAGATCAATTGCAAGGGTGCAATCCGGCTATTAATCAATCCACCAATCACAATTGAGCTCCTAATCTATATAAACCTCAGTTCTGGCAATAGAGGGAGGCGATAGAGAAAGGTGCATTAGGAATCAACGAGAGAAAGAGAGTGAAAAGAGAGAGGATTCTAAGGCAAGAAAGGAAGAGAGAAGAGAGTGATTGTTTGCAACCCGAATTCATTCAGTCAAAACAAGTTTGAATCTTGATTAGTCCCTCACTCAGCTCAAGAAGCATCAAGAGATAGGTAATTGTTGTCAATTGTGTGATTAATAGAAAGATTAATACAAATAATAGACAATTTGCTGAATTCTTTGAATTTCTTTGCCATTTATCGATTTTGTTGCTTTCTTTTGCTTTCTGTTCTTGCTTTTAGTATCTTTGTTACCTCTGATATCAATTATAATAAGAGTGAATGAGATAGAAGTCGGTTGAAGGGTTTTTGTAACTCTCCCGAATCTTTGTTCAAGAAATGAATTGATTATTTTTGCAATTGTGACTAGTTGAAGGGTTTGTGTAACCCTCCTAATCGATTGCGAGTTTGAACACTCAAATAGGCGATGATTGATTGAAATTCATAGCAAGATTGATGAATTAATCGGATTATATACCCATCGCCTCCCGTTCTTGGATACAAAGAACATGAAATTGGCTTTGAATCAGTGCTAAGGTCATGAAATGAGGTAAATGAAGCTGTAGTATAAAGTATATAATGCATAAGAGCTGTGAACAAAGGTTGAGTGTTCAAAATCGCGATCAATTCCATAACTGGTACCAGACTGTATTGATTATCCTTGAATTCCCATGGTAAATCCAGTTAATTGCTTAAAGATGATTGGTAAACATATTGATTACATCAAGGCGATGAAGAATATTGCAAGAGTTAACGTTCAATTTGATCGATAAACCCACTTAATTCAATTCGGTACCGGATTACATAACTGTACCAAATCGGTACAGTCATTCCCTATCACCCGCCGCATAGATCTTCGATCAGGTAACACCATTGCACTCCACTCATCGAGACGACGCTGAGGTCGCCGGCCGATCATTAATCGGAATTCTCGATCACCGGAAACTACCACCTAGCACGAATCCTGATGATGGGATAAGTCAGAAGCTTAGCAGGATCATCTCGCACGATTCTTGAAGCGTTCATCGATCTTGAAGAATATCTAATGAACGAGATCTGGCAAGAGTTCGGAAAATTAAACAAGAAAAGATCTGGGCCTCATATATATTAAACACGTATCTCAACTAGATCTAACGGCCCAAGTATAAATGAAACATTTGAATAAACTAGGCGCCAATCTTGGAGCAGATCTGGCGGCCAGATTAGGCCCGATAATTAAATAATATGAGAATAGTAATGATATAGAATAAATAAATCATTTGGAAATGTTCCGAACTCCAAATTGACTCAAATTTGTTTCTAAAATTTTCTTATTTTTCATACTATTTTTCTATACAATAATATTCCAGTTTTAAAAATATAATCATGATAAAACAATTTAAAAGCAAAATACATTACATATATTGGTATATTTGACCTAGATTTGACTTGCCATTTTAAATACTATAAAAATTCCAAAATACAAATAAAAATCATAAATAATAACTAGATATATTTTAGTGATTTTTCAAGTGATATTCCATGAAATAATAATGATGATAGTAATATACTATAATAAATAGTGAGATTAGCTATATTCTTTGATAAAAAAAATAATAATAATAATAGATATTATATTGATATTTTCTGTAAAAAGAATAATAAAAATAAATAGCACAAAATATAAAAAATATAATACCATGGTAATAAATAGCAAAATGCATTTTCTTTTATAATAAAGGATGATAATATAGTTTTACAATATGAATTGTATTTCTATACAAACATATACAATAAAGAAAAATATATACTTTTTGATGAATAAAATGTAATAAAAATAATAGTTGTAATAAAAACATAATGAATTTCATCTCTTATGACTATTTTCAACTAATAATAAAAAATCTTATACTTTTCTATAGATAATAAATAGAAATAATAAAAATAGATATAATGAATAGTATAATAAATAGGATAGAATATTAGTAATGATTTCTTTTTAGCTATTATAGATATTAAAAATATAAAAAAAAATAATAATAAAAAAATAATAATAGTAAAATAGTATAGCTAACCACCTTTTAATTTTGTAAATAATTCTTACATAATGAATAGTATTTCAATATAATAGAATATAATAATAAAATCCTATTACTTTGGTTATTATAAACATTTTGAAAATACAAATAAAAATCATAGCCATTTTATTTTCTATTATTTTTGTAAGTGATTTTCTACAAAATAAATAGAGTTTAGAAATAATAAAAATAAAATTTTACTACTTTAGCTATTATAAAAATCCCAAAAATATAAATGAAACTCTAATTAATAGCTAACCCCTTTTTCCTATTATTTTTGTAAATAATTTTCTACATAGATAAATAGAGTTTAAAAAAAAAAAAAAAAAAATAATAATAATAATAATAATAATAATAATAATAATAATAATAATAATAATAAATAAATGCATCTTTATAATAAAAATAATAATGGAAGATATTATATAATAGACTTTGTGCACTTTAGAAATGAATAAATATGCTCACATAAGAAGTGTAGAGCCACATAAGAACATTTGCACAAATGATATAACATTTAGAATGATTAGTCAAGACGAGAACACCTTGACGGAGGATAAATAAGGTTGCAATGACAACACGAAAAGATGCGTTGAGACAGAACATCTTGACGTGAGATGATTAAGGCTTTAATAGCAATACGAGAAGATACGTTGAGACAAGAACATCTTGACACTTGATGAAAAATAATAAGATACGTCGAGACAGAACATCTTGACGTGAGATGAATAAGGCTTTGATAGCAACATGAAGGAACATGTCGAGACAAGAACATCTTGACACTTGATGAAGAATAACCGAGCTACAATACTAACATGAAGATATATGTCGACTCGAAGAAGAAGAACATTATGATGTCCTAGACAGGTGACATCTTAATGACTCACGCCATGAGCAAGTAACTCATGATTGAATACGCTCACACAAGGGGTGTAGGGCAACATAGTAATTTTGCACAAGTAATGCAACACGTAGAATGATTAGTTGAGACAAGAACATCTTGACGCTCGTGAAGAATGACCAAAGCTACGACATCGCATGGAGAGATATGTCGACTTTGAAGAAGAAGAACATTAAGATGTCCGAGCGAAGCGACATCTTAATGACTCGGCGTCATGAACAAGTAATTCATGACCATTTGAGTCGGGCAAGACCGAACTCGTCCGTCGATGAGTTTGTCTCCGGCTCATTTCCCGAGACCGTGAGATTGAATCGGTCCGTAGGTAGATTCATCCACAAAATGTTGAATGTGAACCGTTCTGTAGGTAGGTTCCTTCACTTACACATGCCTCAATGTTGAACTGGCCCAATGCTTCAGGTTTGACATTGTGTGCAATTGTGTTTCCTAGGTTTATGAATCGGCTTAGTGCTTCGAATTCATGATCTAGAAGATCGGTGAGAAGAAACACGTGGGCCATATCCACCCTTCTCCTGATTCACCAACCTCAAGATCAACCGCTCGCCGCTTCGAGTTGTATTTTGTGTGATTAGTTGTTGACTAGTTAAGATTGAACCGATCTGTTTGTAGGTTTATCTTCTAGATCAACGGAGGTCGAGTCGATCTGTATGTAGACTCACCTCAAGCCCCCTATGAAGAGATTAACCTGGTCTGTAGGTAAGGTTACATCTCGAGGTGGCATGGACTGAACCGATCTGTTTGTAGGTTCGTCCTCCATAGGACAAAACCGAACTGTTTGTAGGTTTGTCTTCCATAGATTGAACCGATCTGTTTGTAGGTTCATCTTCCGTAGACCCTTTTTTTTTATAAACCTAGACGACCACTTGACCATCTTTTAACTATACTATTTGCTTCTCTCTTTCAAAGATCCAGAGGTGCCTCGAGGTTCGTAGCCCAGGGTAATTAACGGTGGGGGCTTGCGCCCACCGGAATCTACAAGAACTCACAATCACTAAAAACCCCCTGAATGTGCATCCAAATAATTTCTAAACGGCTAGACCGGCCGACACCCGGAACAGATGCACGCTCGGGAGGGATCTCCGTGTCCTTCTTCCGCAACCCATCGCCCGGCGGCGGTGCGAGCGCGCGCGAAAAAGGGTCGCACAGATTCGGCACGCCCGGTGGGACCTAGATTCTCCTCTTATCTCTGAAAGAGAGAGGCAAATAGAATAGTTAAGAGATACAAGTGGTCTTCTATGTGCTAAAATGACTAATAATTTTCAAGTATTTTTGTTTTTTGCAGAAATGGCATTCTTTGGCAACTTCAACCTCGCTCCCTACTCGTCACTCCTCGCAAAGAGCCCAGAGGGCAAATTGTTCATGTTCTTCGGGACCATCCCGCAAGAACTCACCATCTACGGCCCAGCTCCAGTGGCCACGATCACTCCCGCAACCGTCCGGATCTCCATCCCGGACGAGGAGGAGGACTCGATTACCCTGACTCCCAAGGGCATCTCCAACAACGTAATGGCCTCTCCTACTACCTCCCCAAAGAGGAGAAGGCGCCCGTCTAAAAAGACAGCCCCAAAAGCAACAGCCCAAACTGCCCGTAACTCTCAAGCGTCCAGGAAGAGGGCCCTGGATGCATACCAAAACCAGCTGGTGGCTAGGCCAGCTATCCCGGTCTCCAACAAATTTACAGCTCTCCGCATAGTGGCCAAGAACTCGGCCACAGGCCAACTCCGCCAGGCATGGGAGGTGCCTAAGCCCACACCTCGCCCAACTCAAAGGCCTCAGCGCCGCCAGGACAAGTCTCAAGCCCCCGCGAAGCCATCTACAAGGCTCACGGGGCCCCAAGCGAGAGGAAGAGCGTGAGAAACGCTAGGTCGAGACAATACGTCTCCCGCTCCGGTCAATCTCAAGACATGGCTCGGCCGCAAGCCATTGTCTCCACTCCACACCCGCAGAGGTTTACATCAAAGGCAACACCTAGCACCCAAGCGGTGTGGGTCCCGAAGGGTTCCCACCAACAAAGCCCCAATCTCAAGCCCGGCCAAAGCAAGGCCGGCAAGTCTAATGCTCCGTCCGAGAGCGTATTCAGCCGCCTAGGTCAGAAGAGTGTGTTCAGCCGATTAGGCTCAAGAATACCACTCAACGATCCCGAAAATAACCGCACCTGACCAAACAAAGAAGAAGAGAAGAACCGCTCGCTATGAAGAGCACTTCTCGATCAACATCATCGCATAAGCTACGATGCGATCCAGGACACCGATGTTGAGGTGAATATGACCCAGGATGACCAGTCCCCGCCTAATCAAGCTCACGTCACCAATACCAACAAAAATAATGGTAGAAAAGGGAGACCTCCCAAGAGAGTCAACCCCGAGGGCAATAGCAGGGAAGGGGAAGACCACAACGAAAACCCTGATTTCTTCGATAATGAAGATGACGTTGAAACACGTCCCGAAGTGCCTATTGATGAAATTGAAATACTAAAAGGCCACATCGAGGCACGGGATGAAGAGCGATTAGGCAACGGGAGCTAATCGCCACCATGTCGAAACAAAACGAAGAGCGATTAAGGCGGTCAAGTCATTGCAAGAATCACAAGACGCCAATTTCAAAGCCGGTAGTTCCGTCAAGAAGGGGTCCACAAGTACCAAAAGCAATCATAAAGGAAAACAACACGTCGATTCTAAACCCCATCCACATGAACAAGTAGAAGTGGAGGCCGAACCAACGGAAATATCCGGAAAGAGATTCAAGCCATGATTGCCCAACAAATGCAAATATTTGGAGGTGGATACGCTATCCCTCCCGTCAAAACTCGTGGACATCCATACCCCGCCATATACGACTTGGAAGAATATCCTAAAGGGTATGTGATCCCCCGCTTCAGACCTTCTCCGGGGAAGGCAACAAAGACCTGAACCCCGAACAACACCTGGCCCACTTTGTAGCCTCATGCGGCAACACGGGCGGCAATGATGCACTGTTGCTAAGACAATTCCCTCAAAGCCTAGTGGGAACCGCCTTCCAATGGTATTATTCGCTGGAAAACAACAGCATCAGGACCTGGGACGAGATGGCAGACTCGTTCAGGGCGCGATTTGTCATGATGTTTGACAAAATAAACATAGCCGATCCGGCAAGCACTAAACCCAAGAAAGGGAGTCAATGACAGATTTTATCAATGAGATGGCGGAACCTCAAGCATCAAATGCGACCGCACATTAACTGAAGATGAGGCCGTCAACCTAATCATGAAAAACATTGACGGGTGGATGGGCATGCTTCTTGGTGTGACAAAGGTCAACACATTCAAAGACTTGCTCAGATCGGTATCCAATATGGAAAGGATGTCACCGCATACTGTGCCAAACTTCATGAATAATAGGCCGCAACGAGGAGCCCGAGCCGAGACTAAAGTGGCATCCACCTCGTTAAAGGATAAGATGGTTGCTAACGCAGACACCCCCAAAGCGGCAGCAGTAGCACAAATGGCAACAATTATAATAAGGGACCTAGGCCCAATCCAGGAGGGAGTTCACGGAGTTTTGAGTCTCTCAAACAAAAGAAATCTAAACCGTACTCCTTCAGAAAAGATAAAGTTGCCCAAATCTTCAGAGGGGCACTGAAGAATGGTCTAACCTGCCGGCCAGTAAACGCCGGAAGATGCCGATAAATCGGACGAACCCAACTTTTGCCCATACCACAGAATAATAGGGCACTCAATTGAAGATTGCTGGGTCTTCAAAGATTGGGTCGAAAAGGCATACAAAAACGGTGAAATTACGTTACCTAAAGGGTTCTTGCAAAGCCCATCGCCCCAGCGAGCAGCCAACACGATCTCTCATGAGGAAGAGAAAGTCCCGGGCCAGCTAAGCGAAGATCAAGAAGAGCAATGGACTACGCACTTATCAAAGAAATCGATTAAAATGCTTAAAGCTCTCAAGAAAGAACCTGGCATGAAATGGAAAGACGATATCACACCAGTGGTCCCACCAAAGCCCAGGGTATATTATAAGGTGGACCAGAGCCAAGACCAGGTTCTTAAGAAGAGAAAGAAGCATAGAATCAACAAGTCCAAAAAGAACAAAATTGAAGAATGCGAGCAGGGCAGTCCCGAGGCGATCACCCTCCAACACTTCATCTCCAAAGAAGACTGGGAGAAGCTAACCCTAGGTCAAAAGAAAGAAGATGTAGATGAAGAAATAAATAAAGAAGAGAGCGAAGAGATCTGGGGTGCTTCGTGCAATATGGTATATTCTTCTCATGACGAAGATATGCCAACTTTAGAGGAGATGTTCTTCCCAAATGATGAAGGAGAAGCAAGCACCTCTGGGACCAAAAATGAAGAATGCAAAGCTGTGCTCCGGTCCGGGACTTACGTACCCGAGAGACAAGCTCCCAAAGAGTCCGATAAAGGAAAGGACAAGGCCCAGAATAAAGGTAAAGAGGTTGAAAACCCAAGCAGGAACCCAGAAAAGGCCCGGTCGACGGGTGAAGAATACAATGTGCTGGCACATCTGCGTAAGATCCCAGCATTATTAAGCATATTTGACGCGTTGATGATGTCACAAGACCTAAGAGAGGTACTAATCCAAGCCTTGCAAGATCCTGAGAAGTACAAGTCATACTTCATAGAGCAAAATATGCAAGAAGCCCTATTCACCGCCAAGCGGGCCGCTTGCATAAATTTCACAGACGATGACCTCCTAATAGGCACCGTCGACCACAACCGCCCGCTATACATCACCGGAAACTGTGGAGGGCAAAAGGTTGGTCGCATCCTGGTCGACGCGGGATCCTCGATCAATATCATGCCGCTTAAAACTCTGAAGACCATCACCTTGGACGTGAAGAACTTATCTGATGAAAAGGTGATTATTCATGGCTTTAATCAAAACTCCCAAAAGGCCCTGGGAGCTATAACCCTAAATCTGCAATGCGGAAGCCTAAAAGCGCCTACTAAATTCTATGTCATTGACGCTGAAACCTCTTATCGGGCGTTGCTGGGTCGCCCGTGGCTTCATAGCAATCAGGTCATACCCTCTACTCTGCACCAATGCTTGAAATATATCGAGAATGGTAAACAAAAGAGAATCGACGGAGATGTCAAACCATTCGGGGTGCATGAGATTAAATTCAATGACGCCCAATATTTTTTACCTAAATCCGCCGTGGCGCCAAGCCGGCCTATAACAAAAGCAGGTCAGAAACCCTTCAACAAAGGCCCTAAATTTGATACCTCATCCGGAGAAGAAGAAGAGGTCAAATTTAATATTAAACCCCGAGGTGTTCGAGCCCAAAGACCCGGAAGAAAGTCGGGTGAGGAAGCAACCTTCCGCTTCAAACGGTGGCTACGTATAAGGCCCAAATAAAGCCGAGCGAAATCAAGTCAAGTGATTTCGAGGAGGAGGTCATTTTCAACTTTAAACCTACCAACACTCCTCAAATTCGATCACGAGGCAACTTCGGGGAAGACTCGAAGAGTCCGATGACTCGGCGACATCACCTCGGGAGAAGAATCGACCATGATCGTCAACCCTGGGAAGAAGAATCTGACGAAGAGATCATCTATCACATCCTCAAAAAGCCATATAAAGGGCCCGAAACAGATAATGAAAGTGAGGAGTCATTTATGATCAACACGGGACCTAGTAGCGGAAGGGATAACCCGGTTAGGCCAAGGCCTATGAATGAAGAACGCTTATGGCGGGAAAATTTCGAAGGTCGCGTCTGGAATGCGATTGACGAAATAAGGCACCAAGTTGAAAATAATAGGAGGGAGGTGTCTGAACAATGGGAAGTGATGCAGGATATTAAAGTGCAACACAATGAAATCATGATAATGATTGAAAACCTGCAAACCGCGATCTATAACTCCGAGCTACTCAAAGAAGTGACGAGCGAACCCCGTTCCGGGACTCCCGAAAGGCAAGCACCCGATAGCGGCAAGCGGGTAATTGTCATAGTAGATGAATCAAAGGGGGAAGAAACGAAAGCTAAACAATCGACCGTCATGCAAACCCTCAAGGTCAAGAAGAGTAAACCATACTCTTTTCTGAGAAATAAAACAGCTCGAATATTTGAGCAGGCCCTAAAGAGCGGATTAACACTTCCCGTTTGCAAAAGGCCCGCCGACATAGAAAGAGCCGGTGAAGGTGAATTCTGCCCTTATCATCGCATATTGGGTCACGCCATTGAAGAATGCTGGGTATTCAAAGACCTCATAGAAGAAGGGCACAGAAACGGGACGATCCAACTCCCGAAGAGTTTTCAACAAGACCCAGCTCCGCACAATACGAATAACAAAGGCAAAGGGGTCGCTTATACAATCTCGCACACTCCCGTACCTAGCAAGCTTAAGGTTGCGAGACGAAAGCCGATCAAAGAAATCTACCGCTCCAACTCAGTCATGAACATTGAAATAGAAGAGGAGATGGCAGCGCTAGAGATTACTGTGGTTCCCGAGAGGCATTTTAAAGACCTCATGCCAAGGGAAGTAAACCACATCCAAACCCTAAAGACCTTTGTCGTGCCGGCAAAGGTAGAGCGCATCAAAGGGAAAACTATCATTCACAAGGCTATAATTTTCTATCAGAGCGATTCAACTCAGTCTCTGAAGAACCCTGATCACAACACTTGGAAGAAGTGGGTGATAGAACAAGAATTGGAGAATGCAACGAGCGGTGATGCTGCATCTCATCCCTTTGGAAAGGAGCTGTATAAACTGGCAAAAAGGGCAAAATGTCTGAGAGACATATCCAAGGGGACAATACCCCAGTCCTGAAAAATGCTTTGAAGCAGCTAGAAAAGGAACCTAATACGGTCGATGAGTTAGCTGAAATCAATCTGGGGACGGAAGAAGACCCACGACCAACTTTCATAAGCGCGTCATTGCCAGAAGAGGTGGCTAACAGGTTGAAGACATTCCTTAAAAGCTATATGGACTGCTTCGCTTGGAGTTATAAAGAAATGCCTGGATTAGATCCCAACGTAGCGGTTCATTACTTAAAAATTGATCCAACCTTCAAGCCGATTAAACAAGCGCCGAGGCGGATGAGAATAGAACTCGAAGAAAAGGTCGTGGAAGAGACGAAGAAACTCATCGACGCAGGCTTCATACGGGAAGAAGAGACGCCAGAATGGGTGGCTAGCATTGTCCCGGTTAAAAAGAAAAATGGGCAGATTCGCATCTGCGTAGATTTTCGGGACTTAAACAAGGCGTGCCCTAAAGATGATTTCCCGCTCCCAGTAACCGAAATCATAATTGACCATACCTCCTCCTATGAAGTCTTCTCCTTCATGGACGGTTATGCGGGCTATAATCAAATCAAAATGGCGCCAGAAGATGAAAGGCACACGGCATTCCGCACGCCGATTGGCATATATTGTTACAAAGTCATGCCGTTTGGGCTGAAAAATGCGAGTGCCACCTACCAACGGCGATGACAAAGATATTCGACGATCGATCCACAAGATAGTAGAATGTTATGTGGACGACCTAGTCATCAAGGCCATGTCATATGAAGAACACCTCCAATACCTCGAGGTCATTTTCGGCGCTTTGAGAGAACATGCGCTCAAATTAAACCCGTTGAAATGCGCATTCATGGTATCATCTCGGTAAATTTCTCGGGATTTGTAGTACGCCATAGGGGAATTGAGATAGACCCGGGCAAGATCAAAGCAATAATCGAACTATCCCCGCCAAAGAATTTAAAACAATTGCGATCATTGCAAGGGCAATTGGCGTACATCAAAGCTGGTTCATAGCCAACCTATCGGGTAAAATCCAACCCTTCACCCGCCGACTAAGAAGAATATCCCGTTTAAGTGGGATGACGAGTGCCACGAGCCTTTGAAGAAATCAAGGCATACCTACTCAACCCTCCGGTATTGGCGCGCCCATACCCGGGAAGGAACTTATCCTGTATACGACCGCCCTAGATGGATCCTTGGGAGCCCTATTGGCCCAAGAAAACCAGGATGGTAATCAAAATGCACTATATTACTTAAGTCGCATGATGGTAGGGGCAGAACACGGGTATTCGCCGATTGAAAAGCATTGTTTAGCCCTAATCTTCGCGGTAAAGAAATTGAGGCACTACATGCTAGCCCATAGAATTATTTTAATATCCAAGGTGGACCCTCTTAAATACCTGATGACTCGGCCAATGCTGATGGGGAGACTGGCCAAGTGGGCTATCATTCTTACCGAGTTCGACATCACCTATACACCGCAAAAGGCGATCAAGGGGCAGGCGCTGGCGGATTTCCTAGCCGCACATCCGATCCAAGATGACTCTCCACTAAAATGTGATTTTCCCGACGAGGAAACTCTACATGTTGAAGAAGGAAATCCTATATGGGAGATGTACTTTGATGGTGCCTCGTCGATCAAGCCGATCGCGGCCGGGAGTCCCAACTGTGCGAGCTGGCGCAGGACTAGTCTTCGTAACCCCGGAAGGCGGGATAATACGACATTCTCTGGCTTTAACCGAACCATGCACAAATAATGAAGCAGAGTATGAAGCGCTTATCGCCGGACTAGAGCTATCACTGGAGCTGGAAATCAAGGCTGTGCGTATCTTTGGGGATTCACAGTTGATAATAAATCAAATAATTGGCGAATACAAGGTCCTAAAGCCGGAGCTAATACAATATCACCAAAAGGCCATGGAATTAATGAAGAAAATCCCGTATGTGTCCATCGAGAAGGTCACGAGGGCCGTGAACGGTGAAGCAGATGCGTTGGCCAAACTCGCCAAGGAGCTGGGTGAACCAACAGAGCCGGAAATCCACATCATCGTCCGCAATAGAAGGCCATTATCATTGTGTCAGACGATAGATAATGCGAATAATGAAAATACTGGGCTAGAAAAGATGGAATGCCAAGAAACAATGATAACTGAAGACGATGATTGGAGACAGCCGTTCGTTGAATATTTCCGGCATGGCACCCTCCCCAAAGATAAAAGAATCGCTGATCAACTAAGAAAACGGTACTACGGTATGCGTATGTGGGCAATACGCTATACCGTAGGTCTTACGATCAACTATGGCTAAGATGCGTATCGTGGCCTGAAGCCGGCAGTCATGAAAGAAGTTCATTCCGGCTATGTGGAGCACATCGATCCTGGGCCGAAAATGAAATTAAAGATCAAGCGAATGGGGTATTATTGGCCCACAATGGTGGTCGATTGTGAAGAGCACGCAAGGAAGTGCCGCATGTGCGATACATGGCCCTTTTATACATCAAGCACCAAACCCGTTGCACCCCACGGTAGCATCCCGGCCATTTAATATGTGGGGCACAGATATAGTGGGGCCCATAGACCCTCCGACGTCGAGAGGTCACCGGTTCATCCCGCGCAACGGACGGATTACTTTACAAAATGGGCCGAAGCCGTTCCGCTTAAAGAAGTTAAAGCATCCGATGTGGTTAAATTCTTCAAGACGCACATCCTCTACCGATTCGGTACCCACAACGAATAATATCTGATAACGGAACGGCCTTTAAGAGCTCTAAAGTCTATGCCCTGGCGGAGCAATTCAATATTGATTGGAGATTCTCGTCCATTTATAACCCGAGAGCCAATGGCCTGGCCGAAGCCTTTAACAAAACTCTGATCAATATCATGAAAAAGACCGTGGACGGCAACCAACGAGACTGGGATAATCGTCTACAGGAGGCATTATGGGCTTATCGGACCACGTACCGAACGCCTACGCAAGCTACCCCATATTCTCTGGCTTTTGGGGTTGAAGCCGTTCTCCCTCTTGAGGTGGAACTACCGTCATTGCGGGTGGCTATGCAAAATGATATGACCATGGATGAATGCCAACAACTTAGATTGGACGAGTTGGATGCCATGGACGAGAAGAGATCGATAGCCCAAACAGAACCTTGAAATATATCAGGCAAAAATGGCAAGGGCATATGATAAGATGGCGCGAGTCAGGGCATTTCAACAAGGGGAGCTTGTTCTTGTCCTCAAGAGGCCGATCATTGGCCGGCACATCGGCCCGAAATTCTCTCCGAATTGGGAAGGGCCATATGTAATTGAGAAGGTATACGGGGGCGCGCATACCAACTCATAGACCATGAAGGTGAAAGGCCCATGCCACCGATTAATGGGCGATATCTGAAAAAGTACTACACATAGCCCGGAGCGGGGCCGACCGAGTAGTATCTATTGTAAATAAATAAGGAGGGAATAAGTGTTCGTTTACACACACGTGCACGAAACACAAACCCATGTCTAACCTCCACTTTTGCATAAAATCCCAAAACCCTACTTGTGCATCTGTAAATAGAATGCATCCAAAAATCCAAAACCACACAAACACATTTAGCCCTATAAAAAATAAAAAATATAGAATAAGAGAATTCAACGCCAAAACCACGCGAGAATGTAAGGCGAGAGCTTTGGTGTTTGGGCTCACAACACAAATACCACTGGGTTTGTCCATTTGATACAGAATAAACACAAAAATGGGCAGGGTTTGCAGTTTGTCCCTCAAACTATCTGTTGCCCAATGACGAAAGTTGCTCATATTGGTCGCCCGCGACGCAAGTCAAGGGATAGGTCGAGCAAATTGGTGGCTAGTAAATAGTCGCTTCTGAGGGCATATAAATAAATAACTCTCGTACTATTAGTAACATATATCACTAATAACCAAAAATCTGCCTTCTTCTGATAAAATAAAAGGATATATATGTAAAACAATAAAAACCTATTTTCCTACTCATAAAAAATGATGATAATAAAAAATATAATAATAAAATCTTTTCAATAAGGGGTTGCCACCTTTGTCCCCGACACCATGAGTGTTATACAAAGCCAGGTTGGGTGCATTCATCCGTAAAAGCACCACACGCCCGAAGAAATGGTGTGTCATAATCCCACGACATATCATGGAGGGGTCAGATCAAGGGTTTACGCTTGTACCCGACATTCCATGTTAAACAAAGCGCTCGCTTAAAGAAGTGACTCAGTCATGGAGAGCGGACCTACCCGATGAAAGCCTCGTCTCGCAGTGGGATGCGTGATGGATGTTTGAGGGTAGCTAAAATATAAAAAAACAGGTTGGGTACATTCATCCGCAAAAGTACCACACGCCCAAGGAGGTGATCGTTTCTAATCCCAAAATAGGTCATGGAGGGGTCGACTAAGGGTTTATGCTTTTGCCCGCATTCAAAGTGTCAAATAAAGTAATTCGCTTAAAGAAGTGACTCAGTCATGGAGAGCGGACCTACCCGATGAAAGCCCTGTCTCGCAGGGATGCGTGATGGATGTTTGAGGGTAGTACCCCCACAAAACAAACTGAGTGGAGATGAGTGAACGTGAGTTTCCACTTTAGCACGCAACGATGCACAAATGAGGGGAGAGTGGGTGAGCTTCCACAAAATAAATGTCAATTAAATATACAAGGAGCATCCATAAAATGGTGTTATCAATTGCATCCATAATCCAATTGATACTGGTAAGTTTATCCATCAGTAATAAAGGGATAAACGGGTTTATTCTGTACCCGGCCTAGAGGTCAATACAGACAGGTTCGGTATCCGTAAAATACCACGGTTACTAAGTTCTGTATTGCCATAAATAAAGAGAAATAATGTATAGAATGAATGTAATAGGATGTCGTAAGATTTTCCTTTATTATGATTAGACGCTGCGAAAGAATGAAGCAGTTGTAATAGGGCGCTTTTGCAAATAAGATTGGAGGTGCACAGCATGAAATCAATAAAATACTTCCTCGCGCTGCAGAGGAAGCGATGAAAGAATAATAATAGAGGCAAGCATCATCCACAACAAGAGATCAAAATGATAAGTGTCAAGGCATCCTATATCAAGTATAGTAAAAGAAAAGGAGAAAAGAAGAAATGAAAAGTACAGTCTATGGGCCCAAAAAGCGGGACTCCAACTCTAATAGCACAGTACTAATAGTCTCCAAATGAACATGGAGAGAGTGCCTGTCCTCCTCGGAAGCTGCCTCGAAGTCCAAGAACTGAGCGAAGGCACTATCCCGGCGCTCGAATGAATCCGCAACTCCGGAGACGTCCCGCCAAATGTCGAGAGAAGCCCTCATCGATAATCCGTGGTCCTCTAGCTCCCGCACGAGCAGGCCGAGCGGGCCCACCACTAACTCCCATGGAGCGGAGAGTGGCACAAGAAGAGAGCCGCTGAAGATAGCGAAGTCGAGCGGCCTCCAAATGCCTGCGTAGCTCATGAATCTCCAACTCGTGCTGGTATACGAGAGAGCTCGCATCCTGGTAAGCCCTGAGCAGCTCCTCACACCTCCTGGAAATGAAAGTGCTCTCGAGACGAGGTGCAATGAGTAGAGCCGGCGCGATGGTATCCCGCATCGCCCTATACCAATCGAAAGAGAATCCACCGGCGCAGAGTCCGGGATGTCGAAATCTAGTGGATAGCCCCGAAGAAGGTATCTCGGAGTGCATCCGCCGCCGCGCCAAGGCGAGCCGCACATCCCTCGATGAAACATCGCAAGTAAAGTAAATGGGTTAGACAAATTGTTATAGCCAAAGAAGAAATAGAAGGAAGGAAGATCTAACCTATCGCCTCGTCGCCCGAGACAAAGGGGATCGAATCGGGGGGGGATGTCGGTCGCCTCGGGAGGACCGCGCAGTGTACCAGACCGCTACAAAATAAAATGGAAAGCATAAATACATGAAAAATAAAATACGGCAAATGATAAAGGAAATATAAGGTACCGGGAGAAGCATGAGGCTCGGCGAGACCCTCGCTAGCCGGAAACCCCGTATCGGGCCGTGGAATAGGCGCTCCACCGCCCAACTCTCGTCCAACTCGAGTCATAATCGATCGCAACCCGCTCGCCGAGACTCGCCATCCGTGGCCATGAGAGGCGCGCCCGTCGGAGATGAAGAAGCATGAGATGGCCCTCCCTCGATCGTAATGGCTCGTCGCCCGCGGCTCGACGGCCAATGGACTCCCCCGCTCTAAAGAAGCCTCCTCTCGATCGTACAAGAGTGAGCACGGCCCCGAACCACATCAAAGGAGTCACCATCCCGGTGGGTACAAAGAAGATCGACGGTGAAGCAGACCGTCATGAAAGAAAGACTCCGAGCGGTGTGGAGATGTCATGTCATCGGCCTCGTGGTCCGTAAAATATACATGTAAGAATAAAAATACTAGTGCATGCCGGCAACTAGGTATTAAATGAAGCACACGAACCCGCGACGGCAAGGTCGGTACAAAACCCTGGAATAGTAGTGCTCGCAGCGCCGATAAATCTACTATGATGTCATCTCGGGCGGCCTCCACAGGAGATGTCCCACGAGCTGAAAAATAAACCCTAATCAGATATGTAAATAAAGTGCGCCCGAATAAGGATAGGTGAGTCAGTAAAGAAAATCACCCGGAGTGGGAGAAGGAAAAGAAGACGGGGAAGGCGGCTGAGAGGTGCCGTCTCGATCTCTCCCCATGGCGGCTGGAGCCGGTGGCTCAACATATGGCTGAGAATGAACGCCGACTACTCGTGGACGAGGGACCGAGAACCCGGGCTCCGCGTAATCATACTCGTAAGCCAACTCTGAATCAAAAGAGAATTGGTCGAAATGAGATAGGGCTTATCGAAAGGAAATAACCTAAAGGGATGATGAAGCATACCTGTGAGAATGGTCCTAACAGGAGAATGAGAAAACCTGTCTAAACCCCGAAAGTCGACAGCTCGCGCAATGGCCGGAAAAAGGCGATCACGCGAAACGGTGCCGTCTAATAGAGAGCCGACCATCTCGCGGACATGTACTCCGGACGACCACCGGAGGAGTATACGACTGGTAAGAGCGAATGGTCTCATAATACCACTGCTGATAACGCCTCGTGAAGGTGGAAGTCCTAGAGGTGGATACCATCTGATAGCGAGTGCCCGTGCTTAGTCGGAAGAGGTGAGTGTAGCACCATCCGATACCCTCCAAATCGGCCGCCAGTGATATAGGGCGGAGAAGAGGCGCTGGAATATCCTGATCCAAGCCAAACTGATGCGCGCATCGGTGCGGCGAATAGGGCTCGATGAACATATAATCGCCCAATCTGAGAGGAAGAAAGCCCTGACGAATACTGATCAGGTACTCCAAGTCGATAGGCCTGGCTCGGATGCTAGAAGGGTCAGAAGAGGGGACCCTGCTGTCAATCACCATCCTGTCAGCAACCCTAGCTGCCCCACGGGCCACCGATCTATCTCGAGAAAAGCGCAGATGGTCTCGACTCCTGAAGAATCTATGCCGAGCAGCCTCCGGAGTCAATGAAGCTGGCTGCACCCCAGCTAGATCACTCAATAAGGGTAGACGATCTCGTAGCGTGACCGCCATGCCGGGATCATATGAGCCAGACCAATGTAAATGGAGCCATCCGCTAATCAAATGCCACGGGATCAGCTCCTGGCACTGTGAAGGCCCACGAGATGAAGTCAGACCGCGGAGGCACCTATAAATGTTGGCCGCATACAGCACGCCAAAGAAATCCTCGTCGCCACGCGCGATCAGGCTCGCCATAATGAACACCGAAGGTCGAATGGTGTATACGGGGGAGCTAGGCAATAAGAAATAGCAGATCCACCAAGAGATGAAGGCGGTCAGATAGGTCTCCCGATCCATGTCATGTGAACACAGGGTATCCTGAGATGGGATAGGGCCGTCATGATGAATCTCGAGCCGACCTGTACCAAATGGATCTCTGGTGGAAGCCAAACCCGTAGGGCGAGTATGGACCCGATCGGTGAAATAGGCGATCCAATGTCTGAATGGAACACCGGGATATCCCCTCCGTAGATAATAATAAATCTCATAAGTCCTCTGTAAAGAAGGCGGGAATCGAGTGAGGTCTCCCGAGTCAGCGGGTGAGACCACGAACTCGTCATAGAAATGGCCGAAGATCGGCAGCCCGGTCAACTGCTGTATCTCTAAGAGGGTCGGAGTCAGCTCCCGATCGTCGATGAATAGAGTGTTGGTGGAATAGTTCCACCGCTCACAAAAGGCCCGTAGCCAGGGTGTGTCGATATGATAATGAAACATCGACAAGAAAACTGAGTCATATATCCCGGCTCGCCTGAGCAGAGTCCCCTCCCGCATGAGCACATACCGGGTCCACTCTAGCTGATATCCATGGCACTCTAAGGGAGTGATGAAAGGGGCGCAAGAGTCCATCCGTGAGCCTCCCCGTCGATAATCTCCTTGCCTAGGAGATGTGTCAAAGGAGCGTAGAGGCAACGCCAGAGGCCGAAGGGGCATGATGTCATGCGAGGTCGATCATCCCCGAAGAATAAACCGCCGCCTCGCGGTAGACGAGGAGTCGCTCGGATGGCTGAGACGAGAGGAGTCCAATCGCTAGGATCCTCATAAAAAGAATGATAATGACTCAAGGGGCGACGCGGAATGGCGTCATGAGATGAAACTACAATACCCGAAGAAGAGAAGACGTCATGAGAAATGAAGTGATGAATAATAAGGAATAATGCACCAAGACAAGCCTTTCGAGCGTTCAAGACTCGTCTTGGTGGGTGGCTCTTTGTTTACCCTTGAAAAATTTCAAGGACGAATAGATGAATAAATGAAAATAGATTGATGATTGATGACAAATAATAAAAGAGGGAAGGAGAGAAAGCAATGAAAAGATGGCCCACTGATCAGAAGAGGTCGCTGCTTAACCCCGAATGAATTCATTAGTCCCACAATGAAATCTTTGGGCATGAAGTGAAGAGTATAAATACCCCACCACCTCCTACTCATTCGAGGTGGTGACCTCGGGAGATTTAGGAGAGAGAAAATCTCCTGATGGGTCAGCCATTTGATTACATTTTCTCTGACAAGTGGGACCCACTGCAGTCCCTTGTAGATGAATCTAACAACATAGCCTATCTGATGAGTCACCCATGTGACCATTTTCACTGACAGGTGGACCCCACACCTCAGTGACCTATTGAAGGGGTCAGAATTGAACCCTAGAAATCTGCCTTTGAAGCTAACCTTAGAAAGGAGCTGAAGCAGTATAATCCCTATGCTACATGAAATGATGTCAATGCCAAGCTAGCATTTTGATGCAACTAGTCATGAGAAATTTCAAATGTGATTTTGCTTTCAAGGCTGACCTGGTGCCAAAGCTGCGAGCAACCACCTAACTATGCTTTGATTTGTGTCAATTACTGATAAGTAGTCAGTTCTTTGACCAAGTCACCCTCATGTTAAGGGATTGAAAGTCAATTTCACAAGACTGATCAGGTGCCAAAGCTGGGAGCAACCACTTGATCAAGTCTAGATTTGTATTAATTCGTCGATAAGTAGTCAAGCATTTGATCAAATCAAGCCCTAATGAATATCAATATAAGTCTAATTGGTATTTAGTTAGGGTGGTTTCTGCAAGAGAGAGATAATTGGCGAGAGACACGAGCTACAATTGAGATCGTGGATTAATTCATAAGGAATAACAGTGGTTTATTTGACAAAAGAATTTTTAATTCAGAGAAGGAAGGGTAAAAATGGAATTAAAAATTACAGGGATGATCATCATGAATTTAGGGATTTTTGGTGAAATTTTCATGATTTTTGGATAAGTGGAGCTATTAAAATAAATTCAGGGAAAATAAAGGCGTAATAAATGAATTAATCAAGGGTCGAGATTTGATCGAGCAGCCTGGGTGCAAGTGGGGATAACAAAGCAGCTACGGGTACAACCGGGTGCAGGAAACACAGAAGGAATAAAATAAGAGAAGAGAGAGGGTGTGCCACGTGTCGCATCTCACCGGGCCACCTCATGCCACGTGTCGGCACCCTATGGTCCACCCTCACCATGTGGGCCCCACCCGGTATGAGTCACCGACAGGTGGGCCCCACCTCGCTGCCACGTGGCAGCATGCATGACACTAGTGGGCCACCTCACCACCCTGGTGCCACATGGCACCACACCAGTGGTCCACTACACTCTCTCTGTGCCACACGGCACAACCAGAGGAGGCCACCTCACCCTTCACATGCCACATGGCAGCCTTGTAACAATACACCTCACTCCCCATGTGCCACATGGCAGTATAGTAATGACACACCTCAGCAGACTACATCACACCTATTAACACATGGCTACATGCTATTGGTCCAACTAGGCAGCATAGGCCCCACAGGTGACAAATGGCACTACATTACAGAGCCACCTCAGCATGGATTAAATACTATGGCAGATGATTAATGGGGTAATTAGACAAATGGACCTATCGATTGCACCAAGTCGATCCATTATACTTAAGCAGTCGTTAATCAAGTCGCAATTTAATCCTATGGGCCTAGACTCGCCTACTTACTAGATGGAGCCCATATGTCGTGTCCATGAGAGTATAGCACACATTAGCAAGTATGCACCATGTCTATACGCATTCACAAATCGAAATTTAAATCGAGCAAAGAACAAAGTGTGTACCTGGTCCATGCGTCTCCTCTCTCTCGATCGCCCCTTGCTTGATGCATCGGCTCACACACGCCTGTGCGCATCCGACCCTCCTTCATCCCAAAGCCTTCGTCTCCTCTCTTCCTCTTTCTTCCGCCCGAGATCAATGGAGGCGCCATTGTTGGAAGCGAGTGCTACACAGTCTTTTGCTTCAATTCCTTTTCACAGGAGCCTCTAAGCACTCACACAATATCATTCAAGCAATCAGTTGAGAAAATTAGCAGAAGAAGAGAGAGAAATCGACTGAAGGAGTTGATCGGCTTAAAAATGGAAATTACCTTTGTAAATGTTTATAAGTCCAATTGATTATGCAAGAACACTCCTTTTACCCACACGATGCTAAGGCAAGTATAAAAGTGACTATTGGAAGCCTCTAGGTCGATGTTCCACCGATCCACAAACCGGCCATGGGCATTGGTGCTTGAACTCGGTGGAATGATGCTCAATTGTCTAGGCAGGGATGCTAGATCGACTCCAGGGGGTAAGGAGAGATTGAACAAGCTGTCAATTGGAAGAATAGATGAAAGAAAGGTGATGGTTGAATGAATAGGCCGAGTATGGAGCTTGGGTGAAGAAAGGAGCTTTCAGTTGATCAATTGAGATTAGAAAGCATTTGGAGAATATATAGGGAGTGTTTCAAAGTCGTTCAAACGAGTAGAATGTTCTAGAAAGGTCCGAAATATAAGGAAGCCGATTGATGCAAAAGAGTGGCAAAAGAGTAATAAAATGAAGAACTTAACTAACTCGAAACGACCATATTGACTCAAGGCAAGTGAGTTGATTCGAGAGAAACACAAAGAGATCCCGACCATGGGTGAGATGCAATGAAAGGTGGAGATCAATTGCAAGGGTGCAATCCGGCATTATTAATCAATCCACCAATCACAATTGAGCTCCTAATCTATATAAACCTCAGTTCTGGCAATAGAGAGGGGGCAATAGAGAAAGGTGCATTAGGAATCAACAGAGAAAGAGAGTGAAAAGAGAGAGGATTCTAAGGCAAGAAAGGAAGAGAGAAGAGAGTGATTGTTTGCAACCCGAATTCATTCAGTCAAAACAAGTTTGAATCTTGATTAGTCCCTCACTCAGCTCAAGAAGCATCAAGAGATAGGTAATTGTTGTCAATTGTATGATTAATAGAAAGATTAATACAAATAATAGACAATTTGTGAATTCTTTGAATTTCTTTGCCATTTATCGATTTTGTTGCTTTCTTTTGCTTTCTGTTCTTGCTTTTAGTATCTTTGTTACCTCTGATATCAATTATAATAAGAGTGAATGAGATAGAAGTCGGTTGAAGGGTTTTTGTAACTCTCCCGAATACTGTTCAAGAAATGAATTGATTATTTTTGCAATTGTGACTAGTTGAAGGGTGTGTAACCCTCCTAATCGATTGCGAGTTTGAACACTCAAATAGGCGATGATTGATTGAAATTCATAGCAAGATTGATGAATTAATCGGATTATATACCCATCGCCTCCTCGTTCTTGGATACAAGAACATGAAATTGGCTTTGAATCGTGCTAAGGTCATGAAATGAGGTAAATGAAGTTTGTAGTATAAAGTATATAATGCATAAGAGTCGTGAACAAAGGTTGAGTGTTCAAAATCGCGATCAATTCCATAATCGGTACCAGATCGTATTGATTATCCTTGAATTCCCATGGTAAATCCAGTTAATTGCTTAAAGATGATTGGTAAACATATTGATTACATCAAGGCGATGAAGAATATTGCAAGAGTTAACGTTCAATTTGATCGATAAACCCACTTAATTCAATTCGCATCGGATTACATAATCGTACCAAATCGGTACAAGTCATTCCCTATCACCGCCGCATAGATCTTCGATCGTGTAACACCATTGCACTCCACTCATCGAGACGACGCCGAGGTCGCCGCCGATCATTAATCGAATTCTCGATCACCGGAAACTACCACCTAGCACGAATCCCGATGATGGGATAAGTCGAAGCTTAGCAGATCATCTCGCACGATTCTTGAAGCGTTCATCGATCTTGAAGAATATCTAATGAACGAGATCTGGCAAGAGTTCGGAAAATTAAACAAGAAAAGATCGGGCCTCATATATATTAAACACGTATCTCAACTAGATCTAACGGCCCAAGTATAAATGAAACATTTGAATAAACTAGGCGCCAATCTTGGAGCAGATCCGGCGGCCAGATTAGGCCCAAGTAATTAAATAATAACGAGTAATAGTAATGATATAGAATAAATAAATCATTTGGAAATGTTCCCGAACTCCAAATTGACTCAAATTTGTTTCTAAAATTTTCTTATTTTTCATACTATTTTTCTATACAATAATATTCCAGTTTTAAAAATATAATCATGATAAAACAATTTAAAAGCAAAATACATTACATATATTGGTATATTTGACCTAGATTTGACTTGCCATTTTAAATACTATAAAAATTCCAAAAATACAAATAAAAATCATAAATAATAACTAGATATATTTTAGTGATTTTTCAAGTGATATTCCATGAAATAATAATGATGATAGTAATATACTATAATAAATAGTGAGATTAGCTATATTCTTTGATAAAAAAAATAATAATAATAATAGATATTATATTGATATTTTCTGTAAAAAGAATAATAAAAATAAATAGCACAAAATATAAAAAATATAATACCATGGTAATAAATAGCAAAATGCATTTTCTTTTATAATAAAGGATGATAATATAGTTTTACAATATGAATTGTATTTCTATACAAACATATACAATAAAGAAAAATATATACTTTTTGATGAATAAAATGTAATAAAAATAATAGTTGTAATAAAAACATAATGAATTTCATCTCTTATGACTATTTTCAACTAATAATAAAAAATCTTATACTTTTCTATAGATAATAAATAGAAATAATAAAAATAGATATAATGAATAGTATAATAAATAGGATAGAATATTAGTAATGATTTCTTTTTAGCTATTATAGATATTAAAAATATAAAAAAAAATAATAATAGTAAAATAGTATAGCTAACCACCTTTTAATTTTGTAAATAATTCTTACATAATGAATAGTATTTCAATATAATAGAATATAATAATAAAATCCTATTACTTTGGTTATTATAAACATTTTGAAAATACAAATAAAAATCATAGCCATTTTATTTTCTATTATTTTTGTAAGTGATTTTCTACAAAATAAATAGAGTTTAGAAATAATAAAAATAAAATTTTACTACTTTAGCTATTATAAAAATCCCAAAAATATAAATGAAACTCTAATTAATAGCTAACCCCTTTTTCCTATTATTTTTGTAAATAATTTTCTACATAGATAAATAGAGTTTAAAAATAAAAAAAAAAAAAAAAAAAAAAATAATAATAATAATAATAATAATAATAATAATAATAATAATAATAATAAATAAATGCATCTTTATAATAAAAATAATAATGGAAGATATTATATAATAGACTTTGTGCACTTTAGAAATGAATAAATATGCTCACATAAGAAGTGTAGAGCCACATAAGAACATTTGCACAAATGATATAACATTTAGAATGATTAGTCAAGACGAGAACACCTTGACGGAGGATAAATAAGGTTGCAATGACAACACGAAAAGATGCGTTGAGACAGAACATCTTGACGTGAGATGATTAAGGCTTTAATAGCAATACGAGAAGATACGTTGAGACAAGAACATCTTGACACTTGATGAAAAATAATAAGATACGTCGAGACAGAACATCTTGACGTGAGATGAATAAGGCTTTGATAGCAACATGAAGGAACATGTCGAGACAAGAACATCTTGACACTTGATGAAGAATAACCGAGCTACAATACTAACATGAAGATATATGTCGACTCGAAGAAGAAGAACATTATGATGTCCTAGACAGGTGACATCTTAATGACTCGCTGCCATGAGCAAGTAACTCATGATTGAATACGCTCACACAAGGGGTGTAGGGCAACATAGTAATTTTGCACAAGTAATGCAACACGTAGAATGATTAGTTGAGACAAGAACATCTTGACGCTCGCTGAAGAATGACCAAAGCTACGACATCAGCATGGAGAGATATGTCGACTTTGAAGAAGAAGAACATTAAGATGTCCGAGCGAAGCGACATCTTAATGACTCGGCGTCATGAACAAGTAATTCATGACCATTTGAGCTGGCAAGACTGAACTCGTCCGTCGATGAGTTTGTCTCCGGCTCATTTCCCGAGACCGTGAGATTGAATCGGTCCGTAGGTAGATTCATCCACAAAACAAAGTGAATGTGAACCGTTCGTAGGTAGGTTCCTTCACTTACACATGCCTCAATGTTGAATCGGCCCAAGTGCTTCGGGTTTGACACATTGTGTGCAATTGTGTTTCCTAGGTTTATGAATCGGCTTAGTGCTTCGAATTCATGATCTAGAAGATCGGTGAGAAGAAACACGTGGGCCATATCCACCCTTCTCCCGATTCACCAACCTCAAGATCAACCGCTCGGCGCTTCGAGTTGTATTTTGTGTGATTGGTTGTTGACTAGTTAAGATTGAACCGATCCGTTTGTAGGTTTATCTTCTAGATCAACGGAGGTCGAGTCGATCCGTATGTAGACTCACCTCAGCCCCCTATGAAGAGATTAACTCGGTGCGTAGGTAAGGTTACATCTCGAGGTGGCATGGACCGAACCGATCCGTTTGTAGGTTCGTCCTCCATAGGACAAAACCGAACTGTTTGTAGGTTTGTCTTCCATAGATTGAACCGATCTGTTTGTAGGTTCATCTTCCGTAGACCCTTTTTTTTTTATAAACCTAGACGACCACTTGACCATCTTTTAACTATACTATTTGCTTCTCTCTTTCAAAGATCCAGAGGTGCCTCGAGGTTCGTAGCCCAGGGTAATTAACGGTGGGGGCTTGCGCCCACCGGAATCTACAAGAACTCACAATCACTAAAAACCCCCTGAATGTGCATCCAAATAATTTCTAAACGGCAGAATCGGCCGACACCCAGCAGATGCACGCTCGGGAGGGATCTCCGTGTCCTTCTTCCGCAACCCATCGCCCAGCGGCGGTGCGGCGCGCGCGAAAAAGGGTCGCACATCTGCTTCATTATTTGTGCATGGTTCGGTTAAAGCCAGAGAATGTCGTATTATCCCGCCTTCCGGGGTTACGAAGACTAGCCTGCGCGCGCTCGCACAGTTGGGACTCCGGGCCGCGATCGGCTTGATCGACGAGGCACCATCAAAGTACATCTCCCATATAGGACCTCCTTCTTCAACATGTAGAGTTTCCTCGTCGGGAAAGTCACATTTTAATGGGGAGTCATCTTGAATTGGGTGTGCGACGGGAAATCCGCGCGCGCCGCCCTTTATCGCCTTTTGCGGTGTATAGGTGATGTCGAACTCGGTGAGAATGATAGCCCACTTGGCCGGCCCCCGTCGCATTGGCCGAGTCATCGGGTATTTAAGAGGGTCCACCTTGGATATTAAAATGATTTTATGGGCTAGCATGTAGTGCCTCAATTTCTTTACCGCGAAGATTAGGGCTAAACAATGCTTCTCGATCGGTGAATACCCATGTTCGCCCCTACCATCATGCGACTTAAGTAATATAGCGCATTTTGATTACCATCCTGGTTTTCTTGTGCCAATAGGGCTCCCAAGGATCCATCCAGGGCGGTTGTATATAGAATGAGTTCCTTCCGGGTATGGGCGCCGCCAACACTGGAGGGTTGAGTAGATAGGCCTTGATTTCTTCAAAGGCTCGCTGGCACTCGCCATCCCACTTAAACGGGATATTCTTTTTAGTTAGCCGGGTGAAGGGTTGGATTTTACCCGATAGGTTGGCTATAAACCGCCTGATATACGCCAATTGCCCTTGCAAAGATCGTAATTGTTTTAAATTCTTTGGCGGGGATAGTTCAGTTATTGCTCTGATCTTGCCCGGGTCTATCTCAATTCCCCTATGGCGTACTACAAACCCTAGAAATTTACCAGATGATACCATAAATGCGCATTTCAACGGGTTTAATTTGAGCGCATGTTCTCTCAGGCGGTTGAAAACGACCTCGAGGTATTGGAGGTGTTCTTCATATGACATGGCCTTGATGACTAGGTCGTCCACATAGCACTCAACTATCTTGTGGATTAGATCGTCGAATATTTTCGTCATCGCCCGTTGGTAGGTGGCACCTGCATTTTTCAGCCCAAACGGCATGACTTTGTAACAATATATGCCAATCGGCGTGCGGAATGCCGTGTGCCTCTCATCTTCTGGGCGCCATTTTGATTTGATTATAACCGCATAACCGTCCATGAAGGAGAAGACTTCATAGGAGGATGTATGATCAATTATGATTTCGGTTACTGGGAGCGGGAAATCATCTTTAGGGCACGCCTTGTTTAAGTCCCGAAAGTCCACACAAATGTGGATCTGCCCATTTTTCTTTTTAACCGGGACAATGCTAGCCACCCATTCCGGCGTCTCTTCTTCTCGTATGAAGCCTGCGTCGATGAGTTTCTTCGTTTCCTCCACGACCTTTTCTTCGAGTTCTATTCTCATCCGCCTCGGCGCTTGTTTAATCGGCTTGAAGGTTGGATCAATTTTTAAGTAATGGACCGCCACGTTGGGATCTAATCCAGGCATTTCTTTATAACTCCAAGCGAAGCAGTCCATGTAGCTTTTAAGGAATGTCTTCAACCTGTCAGCCACCTCTTCGGGTAACGACGCGCTTATGAAAGTTGGTCGTGGGTCTTCTTCCGTCCCCAGATTGATTTCAGCTAACTCATCGACCGTATTAGGTTCCTTTTCTAGCTGCTTCAAAGCATTTTTCAGGACTGGGGTATTGTCCTCTTCTGTTTCATTATCTAATACTTCGACAGAAGTCATGCAACAGCTTTCTTCTATACGGTGCTCGTTGAGAGACCCCTCAAAACATGCTGCGTCATCGCAGTTATACCCTAACCCCCGGGTATATTTTATTTTGCCATCCAGGCCCAGGACTTTATTCTGGCCGCCATTCCAGAGTTCATCGAAGCGTTTAGCCTCGGCTTTGGATATGTCTCTTAGACATTTCGCCCTTTTTGCCAGTTTATACAGCTCCTTTCCAAAGGGATGAGATGCAGCGTCACCGCTCGTTGCATTCTCCGATTCTTGTTCTATCACCCACTTCTTCCAAGTGTTGTGATCAGGGTTCTTCAGAGACTGGGTTGAATCGCTCTGATAGAAAATTATAGCCTTGTGGATGATAGTTTTCCCTTTAATGCGCTCTACCTTTGCCGGCACAACAAAGGTCTTTAGGGTTTGGATGTGGTTCACTTCCCTTGGCATGAGGTCTTTAAAATGCCTTTCGGGAACCGCAGTAATCTCTAGCGCTGCCATCTCCTCTTCTATTTCAATGTTCATGACCGAGTTGGAGCGATAGATTTCTTTGATCGGCTTACGTCTTGTAACCTTAGGTTTGCTAGGTACAGGAGTGTGCGAGATCGTATAGGCAACCCCTTTACCTTTGTTATTCGAGTTATGCGGAGCTGGGTCTTGTTGAAAGCTCTTCGGGAGTTGGATTGTCCGTTTCGTGCCCTCTTCTATAAGGTCCTTGAATACCCAACATTCTTCAATTGTATGGCCCAAGTATGCGATGATAAGGGCAGAATTCGCCTTCGCCGCTCTCTCTATGTACGCGGGTCTTTTACAGACGGGAAGTGTCAATCCGCTCTTTAAGGCCTGCTCAAATATCCGAGCTGTTTTATTTTTCAGGAAAGAGTATGGTTTACTCTTCTTGACCTTGAGGGTTTGCATGACGGTCGATTGTTTAGTTTTCATTTCTTCCCCTTTTGATTCATCTACTATGACAATTACCCGTTTGCCGCTATCGGGTGCTTGCCTTTCGGGGGTCCCGGAACGGGGTTCGCTCGTCACTTCTTTGAGTAGCTCGGAGTTATAGATCGCGGTTTGCAGGTTTTCAATCATTATCATGATTTCATTGTGTTGCACTTTAATATCCTGCATCACTTCCCACTGTTCAGACACCTCTCTTCTATTATTTTCAACTTGGTGTCTTATTTCGTCGATCGCATTCCAGACGCGACCTTCGAAATTTTCCGCCATGAGCGTTCTTCATTTATAGGCCTCGGCCTAACCGGGTTATCCCTTCCGCTACCGGGTCCCGTGTTGATCATAAATGATTCCTCACTTTCATTATCTGTTTCGGGCCCTTTGTATGGCTTTTTGAGGATGTGATAAATGATCTCTTCGTCAGACTCCTCTTCCCAGGGTTGACGATCATGGCCAGACTCTTCTCCCGAGATGGTATCGCCCGAGTTGTTGGAATCTTCGGAGTCTTCTCCCGAAGTTGCCTCTATGATCTGAATTTGAGGGGTGTTGGCAGGCTTAAAATTGAAAATGACCTCCTCTTCAGAATCACTTGCATTGATTTCGCTCGGTTTTATTTGGGCCTTATACGTAGCCACCTGTTTGAAGCGGAAAGTTGCTTCTTCACCCGACTTTCTTCCGGGTCTTTGGGCTCGAACACCTCGGGGTTTAATATTAAATTTGACCTCTTCTTCTTCTCCAGACGAGGTATCAAATTTAGGGCCTTTGTTGAAGGGTTTCTGACCTGCTTTTGTCATTGGCCGGCTCGGCGCCACAGCGGATTTAGGCAGAAAGTATTGGGCGTCATTGAATTTAATCTCATGCACCCCGAATGGCTTGACATCTCCGTCAATTCTCTTTTGTTTACCATTCTCGATATATTTCAGGCACTGGTGCAGAGTAGAGGGTATGACCTGATTACTATGAAGCCACGGGCGACCCAGCAACGCCCGATAAGAGGTTTCAGCGTCAATGACATAGAATTTAGTAGGCGCTTTTAGACTTCCGCATTGCAGGTTCAGAGTTATAGCTCCCAGGGCCTTTTGGGAGTTTTGATTGAAGCCATGAATAATCACCTTTTCATCAGATAGGTTCTTCACATCTAAGGTGATGGTCTTCGTGGTTTTGAGCGGCATGATATTGATCGAAGACCCGCGTCAACAAGATGCGACCAACCTTTTGCCCTCCACGAGTTTCCGTAATGTACAACGGGCGGTTGTGGTCGACGGTGCCTATTAGGAGGTCATCGTCGTGAAATTTATGCGAGCGGCCGCTTGGCGGTGAATAGGGCTTCTTGCATATTTTGCTCGATGAAATATGACTTGTATTTCTCGGGATCTTGCAAGGCTTGGATTAATACCTCCCTTAGGTCTTGTGACATCATCAATGCGTCGAATATGCTTAATAGCGCTGGGATCTTACGCAGATGTGCCAACACGTTGTATTCTTCGCCCGTCGACCGGGTCTTTTCTGGATTCTTGCTTGGGTTCTCAGCCTCTTTACCTTTATTCAGGGCCTTGTCCTTTCCCTTATCGGACTCTTTGGGAGCTTGTCTCTCGGGTATGTAAGTCCCGGACCGGAGCACGGCTTTGCATTCTTCATTTTTGGTCCCAGAGGTGCTTGCTTCTCCTTCATCATTTGAGAAGAACATCTCCTCTAAAGTTGGCATATCTTCGTCGTGAGAAGAATATACCATGTTGCACGAAGCACCCCAGATCTCTTCGCTTTCTTCTTTATTTATTTCTTCATCTACATCTTCTTTCTTTTGACCTAGGGTTAGCTTCTCCCAGTCTTCTTTGGAGATGAAGTGTTGGAGGGTGATCGCCTCGGGACTGCCCTGCTCGTACTCTTCAATTTTATTCTTTCTGGACTTGTTATTTCTATGCTTCTTTCTCTTCTTAAGAACCTGGTTTTGGCTCTGGTCCACTTTATAATATACCCTGGGTTTTGGTGGGACCACTGGCGTGATATCGTCTTTCCATTTCATACCAGGTTCTTTCTTAAGGGCTTTAAGCATTTTAATCGATTTCTTCGATAGGTGCGTAGTCCATTGCTCTTCTTGATCTTCGCCTAGTTGGCCCGGGACTTTCTCTTCCTCGTGAGAGATCGTGTTGGCCTGTTCATGGGCTGATGGGCTTTGCAAGAACCCTTTAGGTAAAGTAATTTCACCGTTTTTGTATGCCTTTTCGACCCAATCTTTGAAGACCCAGCAATCTTCAATTGAGTGCCCTAGTACTCGTATGGTATGGGCAAAAGTTGGGTTCGTCGATTTATCGGCATCTTCGGGCGTTCATGGCGGCGAGGTTAGACCATTCTTTAGTGCCCCTCGAAGATTTGGGCAACTTTATCTCTCCTAAAGGAGTACGGTTTAGATTTCTTTTGCTTGAGGGACTCAAAACTCCGTGAACTCCCTACTTGATTGGGCCTGGGCCCTTTATTGTAATTGTTGCCATTTGTGCCCGTTGTCGCTTTGAGTATCTGCGTTAGCGACCATCTTATCCTTTAACGAGGTGAATGCCACTTTAGTCTCGGCTCGGGCTCCTCGTTGTGGCCTATTATTCATGAAGTTCGGCACGGTGTGCGGTGACATCCTTTCCATATTGGATACCGATCCGAGCAAGTCTTTGAATGTGTTGACCTTTGTCACACCAAGAAGCATGCCCATCCACCCGTCAATGTTTTTCATGATTAGGTTGACGGCCTCATCTTCGTTAATGTGCGGTCGCATTTGATGCGAGGTTCCGCCATCTATTAATAAAATCGTCATTGACTCCCCTTTCTTGGGTTTAGTACTTGCCGGATCGGCTATGTTTATCTTATCGACACCATGACAAATCGCGCCCTGAACGAGTCCGCCATCTCGTCCCAGTCCCGATCCGTTGTTTTCTAATGAATAGTACCATTGGAAGGCGGTTCCCACTAAGCTCTGAGGGAATTGTCTCAACAACAGTGCATCATTACCACCCGTGTTGCCGCACGAGGCTACAAAATGGGCCAGGTGTTGTTCGGGGTTCAGGTCTTTATTGCCCTCTCCGGAGAAGGTCCTGAAGCGGGGGATCACATACCCTTTAGGATATTCTTCCAAGTCGTATATGGCAGGGTATGGATGTCCACAGTTTTTGACAGGAGGGATAGCGTATCCACCTCCAGCTATTTGCATTTGCTGGGCAATCATGGCTTGAATCTCTTTCCGGGATATTCCCGTTGGTTCAGCCTCCACTTCTATGGTTCTATGTGGATGGGGTTTAGAATTGACGGGTTGTTTTCCCTTATGATTGCTTTTGGTACTGTGGACCCCTTCTTGACGGGAGCTACCAGCTTTGAAATTGGCGTCTTGTGATTCTTATAAGGATTTGACCGCCTTAATCAATTCTTCATTCTGCTTTAGCATGGTAGCGATTAGCTCCGTTGCCTAATCAGCTCTTCGTCCGTGCCTCGATGTGGCCTTTTAGTATTTCAATTTCATCGATAGGCATTTCGGGACGTGTTTCAACGTCATCTTCATTGTCGAAGAAATCGGGGTTTTCGTTGTGGTCTTCCCCTTCCCTCGCTATTGCCTTCGGGGTTGACTCTCTTGGGAGGTCTCCTTTTCTACCATTATTTTTGTTGGTATTGGTGACGTGAGCTTGATTAGGCGGGGACCGGTCATCCGGGTCATATTCACCTCGGCGATCGTTGTCCGGATCGTGTCGTAGCTTATGCGATGGTGTTGACCGAGAAGTGCTCTTCATAGCGAGCGGTTCTTCTCTTCTTCTTCGTTTGGTCGGGCGCGGTTATTTTCGGGTTGTTGAGTGGTATTCTCGAGCCTAACGGCGGTGAATACACTCTTCGACCTAGGCGGTCGAATACGCTCTCGGGCGGAGCGTTAGAGTTGCCGCCCTGTCGGGCCGGGCTTGAGATTGGGACCTTATTGGTCGGGAACCCTTTGGGACCCACACCTTGGGTGCTAGGTGTTGCCTTTGGTGTAAACCTCCTCGTGTGCGGAATTGAGACAATGGCTTGCGGCCGAGCCATGTCTTGAGATTGACCGGGCGGGAGACGTATTGTCTCGACCTAGCGTTTCTCACGCTCTTCCTCTCGCTTGAGGGCCCCGTGAGCCTTATAGATGGCTTCTGCAGGGGCTTGAGACTTGTCCTGGCGGCGCTGAGGCCTTTGAGTTGGGCGAGGTGTGGGCTTAGGCACCTCCCATGCTTGGCGGAGCTGGCCTGTGGCCGAGTTCTTGGCCACTATTCGGAGGGCGTGAATTTGTTGGAGACCGGGATAGTGGGCTAGCCACCAGTGGATTTTGGTATGCATCCGGGCCCTCTTCCGGACGCTTGAGAGTTGCGGGTAGTTTGGACCTGCGGCCGTTGGGGTGTCCTCTTGGACGGTCGCCTTCTCCTCTTTGGGGAGGTAGTAGGAGAGGCCATGACGTTATTTGAGATCCCCTTGGGAGTCGGGGTGATCGAGTCCTCCTCCTCGTCCGGGATGGAGATCGGACGGTTGCGAGGAGTGAAGGCGCGCACCGGAGTGGGCCATAGATGGTCGAGTTCTTGTGGGATGGTCCCAAAGAACATGAATAGTTTGCCCTCTCGGGCTTTGTGCGAGCATGACGGTGTAGGGAGCGAGGTTGAAGTTTCCGAAATATGCCATTTCTGCAAAAACAAAAATACTTGAAAATCATTAGTCATCCTTTTTTAGCACATAGAAGACCACTTGTATCCTTTAATATTCTATTTGCCTCTCTCTTTCGAGAGATAAGAGGAGAATCTAGGTCCCACCGGCGCCATTGGGCGATGGGTGCGGAAGAAGGACACGGAGATCCGTGCGACCCGAGTTTGTTTTTTCGCGCGCGCGATCGTGCGACCCACCGCGCGCCGCCGCCGTGGGCGATGGGTTGCGGAAGAAGGACACGGAGATCCCTCCCGAGCGTGCATCTCGCGGGTGTCGGCCGATTCTCGCCGTTTAGAGATTATTTGGATGCACATTCGGGGGTTTTTAGTGATTGTGAGTTCTTGTAGATTCGGTGGGCGCAAGCCCCCACCGTTAATTACCCCGGGCTACGAACCTCGAGGCACCTCTGGATCTTTGAAAGAGAGAAGCAAATAGTATAGTTAAAAGATGGTCAAGTGGTCGTCTAATTTCATGAAAAGGGGTCTACGGAAGATGAACCTACAAACAGATCGGTTCAATCTATGGAAGACAAACCTACAAACAGATCGGTTTTGTCCTATGGAAGACGAACCTACAAACAGATCGGTTCGATCTATGCCACCTCGAGATGTAACCTTACCTACGAGACTGAGTTAATCTCTTTAGAGGGGCTTGAGGTGAGTCTACATACAGATCGACTCGACCTCCGTTGATCTAGAAGATAAACCTACAAACAGATCGGTTCAATCTTAACTAGTCAACAACCAATCACACAAAATACAACTCGAAGCACTGAGCCGGTTGATCTTGAGGTTGGTGAATCAGGAGAAGGGTGGATATGGCCCACGTGTTTCTTCTCACCGATCTTCTAGATCATGAATTCGAAGCACTAAGCCGATTCATAAACCTAGGAAACACAATTGCACACAATGTCAAACCCGAAGCGCCGAGCCGTTCAACATTGAGGCATGTGTTAGTGAAGGAACCTACCTACGTAACGGTTCACATTCACTTTGTTTTGTGGATGAATCTACCTACTGACCGATTCAATCTCACAGTCTCGGGAAATGAGCCAGGAGACAAACTCATCGACGGACGAGTTCAGTCTTGCCAGCTCAAATGGTCATGAATTACTTGTTCATGACACCGAGTCATTAAGATGTCACTTTGCTCGGACATCGTAATGTTCTTCTTCTTCAAAGTCGACATATCTCTCCATGCGATGTCGTAGCTTTGGTCATTCTTCGACGAGCGTCAAGATGTTCTTGTCTTGACTAATCATTCTACGTGTTGCATTACTTGTGCAAAATTACTATGTTGCCCTACACCCCTTGTGTGAGCGTATTCAATCATGAGTTACTTGCTCATGGCAGCGAGTCATTAAGATGTCACCTATCTAGGACATCATAATGTTCTTCTTCTTCAGAGTCGACATATATTTCCATGTTAGTATCGTAGCTCTGGTTATTCTTCATCAAACGTCAAGATGTTCTTGTCTCGACATATTCACTCATGTTGCTATCAAAGCCTTATTCATTCTACGTCAAGATGTTCTTGTCTCAACGTATCTTATTATTATTGCTATCAAAGCCTAAATCATCCTACGTCAAGATGTTCTCGTCTTGACTAATCATTCTAAATGTTATATCATGTGTGCAAATATTCATATGTGGCTCTATACTCCTTATGTGAGCATATTTATTTATTTCTAAAATGCACAAAATCTATTATATAATATCTTCCATTATTATTTTATTATAAAGATACATTTATTTATTATTATTATTATTATTATATTCTTATTACTATTATTATTTTTTTTATTATTATTATTTTTATTTCTTAAACTCTATTTATCTATGTAGAAAATTATTTACAAAAATAATAGGAAAAGGGGTTAGCTATTTAACTAGAATTTCATTTATATTTTTGGGATTTTTATAATAGCTAAAGCTAAAGTAGTAAAATTTTATTTTTATTATTTCTAAACTCTATTTATTCTGTAGAAAATCACTTACAAAAATAATAGAAAATAAAATGGCTATGATTTTTATTTGTATTTTTAAAATGTTTATAATAGCCAAAGTAATAGAATTTTATTATTATATTCTATTATATTGAAATACTATTCATTATGTAAGAATCATTTACAAAATTAAAAGGTGGTTAGCTATACTATTTTACTATTATTATTTTTATTTTTTTTTATTTTTAATATCTATAATAGCTAAAAAGAAATCATTATCAATATTCTATCCTATTCATTATACTATTCATTATTATTATTTATTATTTCTATTTATTATCTATAGAAAAGTATAAGATTTTTATTACTAGTTGAAAATAGTCATAAGAGATGAAATTCATTATGTTTTTATTACAACTATTATTTTTATTACATCTTATTCATCAAAAGTATATATTTTTATTGTATATGTTTGTATAGAAATGTCAAAAGAAATACAATTCATATTATAAAACTATATTATCATTCTTTATTATAAAAGAAAATGTATTTTACTATTTATTACCATGGTAGTACATATTTTTGTATGTTTTATGCTATTTATTTTTATTATTCTTTTTACAGAAAATATCAATATAATATCTATTATTATTATTTTTATCAAAGAATATAGCTAATCTCATCATTTATTATAGTATATTACTATCATCATCATTATTTCATGGAAAGTCACTTGAAAAATCACTAAAATATATCTAGTTATTATTTATGATTTTTATTTGTATTTTTGGAATTTTTATAGTATTTAAAATGACAAGTCAAAGCTAGGTCAAACATATCAATATAGGTAATATCTTTTGCTTTTAAATTGTTTTATCATGATTATATTTTTAAAACTAGAATATTATTGCATAGAAAAATAGTATGAAAAATAAGAAAATTTTAGAAACAAATTTGAGTTAATTTGGAGTTCAGGAACATTTTCAAATCATTTATTTACTCTATATTATTACTATTCTGTTATTATTTAATCATTGGGCCTAACTGGGCCGCCAGATTCATACCAAGATTAGTGCACATCTTTTATATAATTTTATTCTTATTTGGGCCGTTGGATATGCTTTAAGATTGAATTATATTAGATGGACGACTTAGGATATATCTTTATTATTCTCTTTAATTAACAAGTCTCGATACGTTAGTTAGATCTCTTTGAGATTCCCTCGATGTGTCGGGATCCGTGTTGATGCGCCGAGAGTCGTGTTGGCTTCGTTCTACATCTCGTCTGTTAGTTATACGCCAAGATCCGTGCTACTTGCGTTTCCGGCGATCAACAGCTCTGTCCGGTGATCGGCCGACAGCCCAAGCATCGCCTATATGGGAGGAGTTCAAGCGTCGCTTCGATTAGAGACTCATGCGATGGATGAAGAGGGAAAGCCGTACCGATTTCGGTAAGAACACAACTCGGCACCGAGTTGGATTAAATGGATTTATCAATCAAATTGAGCGTTGATTCTTGCAATTCTTATACTATACCCCATCGCCATGATATAATCAAGATGTTCATTCATCGCTTTTAAGTAATTAACTCCAATTACGATGAATATCTTCAAGCGATTTATGCGGTTTCATACCGTTGAAGAATTGATTGCAATTTTGATTGCCTGAGCCTTGAATATAAACTACACATACTCACTACCCCTCTGTACAGCTTTGTTTGATTTATATGGTAGTTAGAATCATGAATTAGTGGTGAATTCCATGTTACTGTACAGAAGAGATGCGCGACCGAGTGTATCCACTGAATTATCACTGATTTCATTATCAATTACACTCAATTGAGGCCCAATCAATCAATCAATCTTGCAATAGTATCAGGAAGGTTACACAAACCCTTCAACTGATCTCAATTACAATTATTCATCAAAATACTATTGAATAGTACTTGGGAGGGTTACAAAAACCCTTCAACCAAGTTTCATGCTATCCTATACACTCTCACATCATAATCAGTATCAAGAAAACAAAAGAAAATGAAAGGAGATGAAAGAGACAGAGGAAGAAACAGAAAAAAATCGAAAATAATCAAGGAAATCAGAAAATTTCATTGCTACTTCACCATTTATATCAATGCTCTTAGAATCTGTACATAATTAACCATGATTACCTAATCCCTGATGATTCTTGAGATGAACAAGTTGCTGGCCAAAGATTCAAGCTTTATACGGTTGAAGAAATTGGATCAAGAACACCTAATCTCTCTTCTCTCTTTATCACTGTTCTTTCTCTCTCTCTCTTTGCTTTTCAATGCCAGTCCCCTTTTTCAATGGCCAGAATAGGGTTTATATAGATTAGGAGCTCAATTGTGATTGGTTAGGTGATTAGAAGCCGGATTATGCTTTTCAATTAATCTCATCCCTTGATTGCTTCTTATTCAATGGTTAGGATCAAATTGTGTTTCTTTTCAGCTAATCCATTGACTTGAGTCAACCCTTGACAGTTCTAGGTTGTTAGAGTCGGTTAAATCTTCTTTCTATTTACTCCTTTGCCACTCACCCTTATCAATCGGGTCTCCCATGTTTCCAGAGCCTTCTAGAACATTCCAAGCACTTGATCACTCTCAGTATGCTCCCTATATAATCTCCAAATGCTTTTTAATCTCAATTGATCAACTGAAAGCTCCTTTCTTCACCCAAGCTCCATACTCGGCCTATCTATTCAACCATCACCTTTCTTTCATCTACCCTTCCAATTGACAGCTTGCCCAATCTCTCCTCACCCCCTGGAGTCGATCTAGCATCCCTGCCTAGGCAATTGAGCACCATACCACCAAATTCAAGCACCCATGCCCATGGCCGGTTTGTGAATCGGTGGAACATCGCATTAGAAGCTCCCAAGGGTCACCTTTATGCTTGCCTTAGCATCGTGTGTGTAAAAGAAGTGAGCTTACGTGATCAATTGAACTTATAAGCATTTACAAAGGTGATTTCCATTTTTAAGCCGATCAACTCCTTCTGTCGATTTCTCTCTCTTCTTCTGCTAATTTTCTCAACTAATTGCTTGAATAATATCGTGTGAGTGATTAGAGGCTCCTGTGAAAAGGAATTGAAGCAAAAGACTGTGTAGCACTCGCCTCCAACAATGGCGCCTCCATTGATCTCGGGCGGAAGAAAGAGGAAGAGAGGGAGAAGAAGCTGGGATGAAGGAGGGTCGGATGCGCCTGGCGTTTGTGAACCGATGCATCAAGCAAGGGGCAGTCAGAGAGAGGAGACGCATGGACCAGGTACACACCTTGTTCTTTGTTCGATTTAAATTTCTGACTGTGGAGGTGTATAGACATGGTGTATGTCTGCTAGTGTGTGCTATACTCTCATAGACCTGACATATGGGCCCCATGTGTAAGCATCTGAGTCTCGGCCCATTAGTCCAGTTATGGATTGGTTAATCCCTTGCTTAGATCTAATTGATCTGACTTGGCACACTCTGATAGGTCCACTTGTTTAATCAATCCATTAATCATCTGTTATAGTATTAATCTATGCTGAGGTGGCCCTGTAGTGTAGTGCCATGTGGCTTAGTTCCCTGTGATGTGGCACCAATGGTCAGCCGCCATATGGCACTGGGGTGTTGAAGTGTGATGCTATGGTGCTGCCATGTGGCACTGGGAGGGTGAAGTGGCTCTGTGGTGTAAAGCCATGTGGCACTAGGGTGGTGAGGTGGCCCACTGGCTGTCTGCCACGTGGCACTGAGGTGGGGCCCACCTGTCAGTGACTCATACCAGGTGGGGCCCACATGGCCGAGGTGGACCAATAGGGTGCTGACACGTGGCATGAGGTGGCCCAGTGAGATGCTGACACGTGGCACACCCTCTCTCTTCTCTTATTTTATTCCTTCTGTGTTTCCTGCACCCAGTTTGTACCCGTAGCCGTCGTTATCCCCAACTTGCACCCGTAATCGCTCCGATCAAATCTCACCCTTGATTAATTCATTTATTCTCGCCTTTATTTTCCCCGAATTTATTTTAATAGCTCCACTTATCCAAAAATCATGAAAATTTCACCAAAAATCCCTAAATTCATGATGATCATCCCTGTAATTTTTAATTCCATTTTTACCCCTGCCTTCTCTGAATTAAAAATTCTTTTGTCCATAAAACCCTATTATTCCTTATGAATTAATCCCCGATCTCAATTGTAGCTCGTGTCTCGCCAATTATCTCCTCTTGCAGAAACCACCCTAACTAAATACCAATTAGACTTATATTGATATTCATTAGGGCTTGATTTGATCAAATGCCGACTACTTATCGCCAATTAATACAAATCTAGACTTGATCAGTGGTTGCTCCCACTTTGGCTTTGATCGTCTTGTGAAATTGACTTTCAATCCCTTAACATGAGGGTGACTTGGTCAAAGAACTGACTACTTATCGATAATTGACACAAATCAAAGCATGGTTAGGTGGTTGCTCATGACTTTGGCACCAGTGTCGGCCTTGAAAGCAAAATCACATTTGAAATTTCTCATGACTAGTTGCATCAAAATGCTAGCTTGGCATTGACATCATTTCATGTAGCATAGGGATTATCTCGCTTGACTCCTTTCTAGGGTTAGCTCCAAAGGCGATTTTTAGGGTTCAATTTCGACTCCTTCAATAGGTCACCGAGGTGTGGGGTCCATTGTCGGTGAAAATGGTCACATGGGTGACTCATCGATAGGCTATGTTGTTAGATTCATCTACAAGGGACCGCCAGGTGGGTCCCACTTGTCGAGAAAATGTAATCAAATGGTCGACCCATCGGAGATTTTCTCTCTCCTAAATCTCCCGAGGTCACCACCTCGAATGAGTAGGAGGTGGTGGGGTATTTATACTCTTCACTTCATGCCCAAAGCATTCCATTGTGGGACTAATGAATTCATTCCGGGGTTAGCGAGACCTCTTCGATCGGTGGGCCATCTTTTCATTGCTTTCTCTCCTTCCCTCTTCTTATGATTTGTCATTAATCATCAATTTATTTTCATTTATTCATTTACTCATCCTTGAAATTTTTCAAGCGGTAAAGGAATTATTAAATTGGACAAGCCTCGGTGCAATTGAGAGTGAAGAGTTGTGACAAAGATGATGAAGGGATGTTTAAATACAATCCAAAAAAGTGAAGGGTCGCTCATCCAATAGAACATGTGCTCAATTGGAGTCAAATTAGTCACGGCACAGACATCAAAGGGAATAATGAGAAACGGTTATGCAAATACCGCAAAGAACAAACACAAACCCATTTTGGCCGTTGATTGAATTGTAATGAAGGGTGGAGATGCATCCAAAGGTGGCAATCCGAGTGGAAGGCAAACCTAACCAATCACAATTGGAGTAATTGAACTAATTAGCCTATATAAATCGAAAATTAGCAACGTAGAGGGGATTCATTAATGAGCAATTAGGATCAAGAACACACACTCACATACACTTTCTTAGTCGACAAGAGAGAGAGAGTGAATAACTAGAAGAGAGATTGCTCAATTTCTTGTTTCTGTCAAGAATAAAAAGGTAATTAGTAATATTCATTGGTTTATAGATGTTTTCCTTGTGTTCTTTCTCTGAAATTGATTTTAAAACATTCAATTCATAGTTATTGAATAGTCAATTGAATATACTTCTTCACTCTTGCTTTCTTCCTTTGGAAATTTTGCTTCTTTCATTTGTTTCTTCACTGTTCCTCTTTGAAAGGCATCAATTAACAATAATTAGCTGCATTCAGTGAGCCACTGGCCCAATCACAAAGTGATTGGTGAGCCTTTAGGCCTGAATCGGTTATAAAGTCAAGAATTTGTGATTTAGTTGTTGATATACTGATTTTCATTGGAAATTTTCATTTTTAGTATTCATTAGCTTATGATCACATAAAACTGAGGTATACAAGTTCATATCTTTGTAATTTTCTTGATTGAATTGTTTTTGATTGATTAGAATTAATCCTAGCGTTGCAATTTCGTTATAAGGCAATCGATTCTCGATAGAACCAAAGATATCGCCGAGTTTTCAAATCCGAATTTGTTCAAATTAACACTCAACTCAGTGAGCCACTGGCCCTAGCTACGCCTAGGTGTGCCTTTAGGCCTGAGGAGTGCTAATTCGATGAGAAAAGGCCATGAATTGAGCTAATTGAGCTCGGTACCGACTGGTACTATACACTATCGAGTGATGAGTTGCTTCAGCACCACCAAGAACGAAAGGGAAGCCCTCTGCCTATCCCATACCGCATCTTCATGTCGAGACGATGCTCATCGGCCTTGTAATTGTCAATAACTTTGATCAATTTTGCCGAATTTAACGAAAGAAATATCTCGGTACCGGTTCTAACTGATACACTACTCGGTACCATCATGTGGTATCCCTCACCGTATGGATTCTCGATCAAGAACCATAAAAGAACTCTCCAAAGCAAGACGATGCAGAAGCACTGACCTGATCATGGAAGAGGTGCTCCGCCACGGAAGCGCCGCTTAGCACGAATCCCGACGTAAGAACAGATCGGAAGAGATGAAAGAACCGTTGGCACGAACCTTGAAGCATGCACTGATCTTGAAGCTAATCAACACACGGGATCTGTTAAGAAGATTGATTATTAAACCAAGAAAGGATCTGGGCCGTAGATCCATTAAACACGTATCTCAAGCGAATCTGGCGGCCCAAATGAAGAAGGAAGTTATATAAAGATGCGCACCAATCTCGGTATAGATCTGGCGGCCCAGATTAGGCCCATTAATTAAATAATAACAGAATAATAGTAACATAGAGTAAATAAATGATTTGAAAATGTTCCTGAACTCCAAATTGACTCAAATTTGTTTCTAAAATTTTCTTATTTTTCATACTATTTTTCTATGCAATAATATTCCAGTTTTAAAAATATAATCATGATAAAACAATTTAAAAGCAAAAGACATTACATATATTGATATAGTTGACCTAGCTTTGACTTGTCATTTTAAATACTATAAAAATTCCAAAAATACAAATAAAAATCATGAATAGTAACTAGATATATTTTAGTGATTTTCCATGAAATAATAATGATGATAGTAATATGCCATAATAAATAATGAGATTAGCTATACTCTTTGATAAATAAAAAAAATATGGATAATAATAGATATTATATCAATATTTTTTGTAAAAAGAATAATAAAAATAAATAGCATAAAATATACAAAAATATACTACCATGGTAATAAATAGTAAAATACATTTTCTTTTATAATAAAGAATGATAATATAGTTTTATAATATGAATTGTATTTCTTTTGTTATTTCTATACAAATATATACAATAAAAATACTTTTGATGAATAAAATGTAATAAAAATAATAGTTGTAATGAAAACATAATGAATTTCATCTCTTATGGCTATTTTCAACTAATAATAGTAATAATAAAAAATCTTATATTTTTCCATAGATAATAAATAGAAATAATAAAAATATGTATATAATAAATAGTATAATAAATAGGATAGGATATTAATAATGATTTCTTTTTAGCTACTATAGATTTTAAAAATAAAAAAAAAAAAAAAAATAATAATAATAATAATAATAATACAAAAATAATATAGCTAACCATCTTTTGATTTTGTAAATAATTCTTACATAATGAATAGTATTTCAATATAATAGAATATAATAATAAAATTCTATTACTTTGGCTATTATAAACATTTTAAAAATACAAATAAAAAAAAAGCCATTTTATTTTCTATTATTTTTGTAAGTGATTTTCTACAAAATAAATAGAGTTTAGAAATAATAAAAATAAAAATTCTACTATTTTAGCTATTATAAAAATCCCAAAAATATAAATGAAAATCTAGTTAAATAGCTAACCCCTTTTTCCTATTATTTTTGTAAATAATTTTCTACATAGATAAATAGAGTTTAAAAATAAAAATAATAATAATAATAATAATAATAATAATAATAATAATAATAATAATAAATAAATGCATCTTTATAATAGAGAATGATAATGGAAGATATTATATAATAGACTTTGTGCATTTTAGAAATGAATAAATATGCTCACATAAGGAGTGTAGAGCCACGTAAAAATATTTGCACACATGATATGACATTTAGAATGATTAGTCAAGACGAGAACATCTTGACAGAGGATAAATAATGTTGCAATGACAACACGAAAAGATGCGTTGGGACAGGAACATCTTGACGTAGGATGATTAAGGCTTTAATAGCAATACGAGAAGATATGTCGAGACAAGAACATCTTGACACTTGATGAAGAATAATAAGATACGTCGAGACAGGAACATCTTGACGTGAGATGAATAAGGCTTTGATAGCAACATGAGTGAATATGTCGAGACAAGAACATCTTGACACTTGATGAAGAATAACCAGAGCTGCGATATTAACATGGAGATATATGTCGACTCTGAAGAAGAAGAACATTATGATGTCCTAGATAGGTGACATCTTAATGACTCGCTGCCATGAGCAAGTAACTCATGATTGAATACGCTCACACAAGGGGTGTAGGGCAACATAGTAATTTTGCACAAGTAATGCAACACGTAGAATGATTAGTTGAGACAAGAACATCTCGACGCTCGCTGAAGAATGACCAAAGCTACGACATCAGCATGGAGAGATATGTCGACTTTGAAGAAGAAGAACATTAAGATGTCCGAGCGAAGCGACATCTTAATGACTCTGTCATGAACAAGTAATTCATGACCATTTGAGCTAGCAAGACTGAACTCATCCGTCGATAAGTTCGTCTCCTGGTCCATTTCCCGAGACTGTGAGATTGAATCGGTCTGTAGGTAGATTCATCCACAAAACAGTGAATGTGAACCGTTCTGTAGGTAGGTTCCTTCACTAACACATGCCTCAATGTTGAACTGGCTCAGCACTTCAGGTTTGACATTGTGTGCAATTGTGTTTCCTAGGTTTATGAATCGGCTTAGTGCTTCGAATTCATGATCTAGAAGATCGGTGAGAAGAAACACGTGGGCCATATCCACCCTTCTCCTGATTCACCAACCTCAAGATCAACCGGCCCAGCGCTTCGAGTTGTATTTTGTGTGATTGGTTGTTGACTAGTTAAGATTGAACCGATCCGTTTGTAGGTTTATCTTCTAGATCAACGGAGGTCGAGTCGTTCGTATGTAGACTCACCTCAAGCCCTCTAAAGAGATTAACCTGTCCGTAGGTAAGGTTACATCTCGAGGTGGCATAGACTGAACCGATCTGTTTGTAGGTTCGTCTTCCATAGGACAAAACCGATCTGTTTGTAGGTTTGTCTTCCATAGACTGAACCAATCTGTTTGTAGGTTCGTCTTCCATGGACCCCTTTTTATGAACTTAGACGACCACTTGACCATCTTTTAACTATACTATTTGCTTCTCTCTTTCAAAGATCCAGAGGTGCCTCGAGGTTAGTAGCCCAGGGTAATTAACGGTGGGGGCTTGCGCCCATCGGAATCTACAAGAACTCACAATCACTAAAAACCCCCTGAATGTGCATCCAAATATCTCTAAACGGCAGATCGGCCGACCCCAAACAGATACACGCTCGGGAGGGATCTCCGTGTCCTTCTTCCGCAACCCATCGCCCGGCGGCGGTGCGGAGCGCGCGAAAAAGGGTCGCACAGATCGGCACGCCCGGATGGGACCTAGATTCTCCTCTTATCTCTGAAAGAGAGAGGCAAATGGAATAGTTAAGAGATACAAGTGGTCTTCTATGCGCTAAAAATGACTAATGATTTTCAAGTATTTTTGTTTTGCAGGAAATGGCATACTTTGGAAACTTCAACCTCGCTCCCTACACCGTCATGCCTGCACAAAGCCCAGAGGGCAAACTATTCATGTTCTTTGGGACCATCCCACAAGAACTGACTGTCTATGGCCCAGCTCCAGTGGCCGCCTTCACTCCCGCAACCGTCCGGATCTCCATCCCGGACGAGGAGGAGGACTCGATCACCCTGACTCCCAAGGGGATCTCAAATAACATCATGGCCTCTCCTACTACCTCCCCAAAGAGGAGAAGGCGACCGTCTAAAAAGACAGCCCCAAAGGTCGCAGCCCAGACTGCCCGCAACTCTCAAGCGTCCAGGAAGAGGGCCCTGGATGCATACCAGAACCAGCTGGTGGCTAGGCCAGCTATCCCAGTCTCCAACAAATTTACGGCACTCCGTATAGTGGCTAAGAACTCGGCCACGGTGCCGCCTCCGCTGTGCATGGGAGGTGCCTAAGCCCACACCTCGCCTAACTCAAAGGCCTCGCGCCGCCAGACAAGTCTCAAGCCCCTGCAGAAGCCATCTACAAGGCTCACAGGGCCCTCAAGCAGAGAAAGAGCGTCAAGAACGCTAGGTCGAGACGATACGTCTTCCGCCCCAATCAATCTCAAGGCATGGCTCACCGCAAGCCATTGCCTCCACTCCGAACCCGAGGAGGTTTACACCAAAGGCAACACCTAGCACCCAGCAGGTGTGGGTCCCAAAGGGTTCCCAGCCAACAAGGTCCCAATCTCAAGCCCAGCCCAACAAGGCCGGCAGGTCCAACGCTCCGTCCGAGAGCGTATTCAACCGCTTAGGTCAAAAGAGTGTGTTCAGCCGATTAGGCTCGAGAATACCACTCAATAGTTTGAAAGTAACTGCCCCTGACCAAGCAAAGAAGAAGAGAAGAACCGCTCGCTATGAAGAGCACTTCTCAGTCAACACCATCAGCATAAGCTACGATACTGATCCGGACACTGATGCTGAGGTGAATATGACCCAGGATGACCAGTCCCCGCCTAATCAAGCTCACGTCACCAATACCAACAAAAATAATGGTAGAAAAGGGAGACCACCCAAGAGAGTCAACCCCGAAGGTAATAGCAGGGAAGGGGAAGATCACAACGAAAACCCTGATCTCTTTGACAATGAAGATGACGTTGAAACACGTCCCGAAATGCCCATCGATGAAATAGAAATATTAAAAGGCCACATCGAGGCACGGGATGAAGAGCTGATTAGGCAACGGAGCTAATCGCTACCATGCTAAAGCGAATGAAGAATTGATTAAGGCGGTCAAATCCTTACAAGAATCACAAGACGCCAATTTCAAAGTCGGTAGCTCCCGTCAAGAAGGGGTCCACAAGTACCAAAAGCAATCATAAGGGAAAGCAACCTCGTTAATTCTAAACCCCATCCACATAAAACCATAGAAGTGGAGGCCGAACCAACGGAATATCCGGAAGGAGATTCAAGCCATGATTGCCAAAGAATGCGAGATAGCCGGAGGTGGATACGCTATCCCTCCCGTAAAAATCGTGGACATCCATACCCCGCCATATATGACTTAGAAGAATATCCTAAAGGGTATGTGATCCCCCGCTTCAGACCTTCTCGGGGGAAGGCAATAAAGACCCGAACCCCGAACAACACCCGGCCCACTTTGTAGCCTCGTGCGGCAACACGGCGCAATGATGCATCGTTGTTAAGACAATTCCCTCGAGCTTAGTGGGAACCGCCTTTCAATGGTACTATTCATCGGAAAACAACAAAGATCGGGACTGGGACGAGATGGCAGACTCGTTCAGGGCGCGATTTGTCATGGTGTCTGATAAGATAAACATAGCCGATCTGGCAAGTACTAAACCCAAGAAAGGGGAGTCAATGACAGATTTTATTAATAGATGGCGGAACCTCAGCATCAAATGCGACCGCACATTAACTGAAGATGAGGCCGTCAACCTAATCATGAAAAACATTGACGGGTGGATGGGCATGCTTCTTGGTGTGACAAAGGTCAACACATTCAAAGACTTGCTCAGATCGGTATCCAATATGGAAAGGATGTCACCGCACACCGTGCCGAACTTCATGAATAATAGGCCGCAACGAGGAGCCCGAGCTGAGACTAAAGTGGCATTCACCTCGTTAAAGGATAAGATGGTTGCTAACGCAGACACCCAAAGCGGCAGCAGTGGCACAAATGGCAACAATTACAACAAGGGATCCAGGCCTAATCCAGGAGGGAGTTCACGGAGTTTTGAGTCCCTTAAACAAAAGAAATCTAAACCGTACTCCTTCAGAAGAGATAAAGTTGCTCAAATCTTCAGAGGGGCACTGAAAAATGGTCTAACCCTGCCGACCAGTAAACGCCGGAAGATGCCGATAAATCGGACGAACCCAACTTCTGCCCATACCACAGAGTACTAGGGCACTCAATTGAAGATTGTTGGGTCTTCAAAGATTGGGTCGAGAAGGCATATAAAAACGATGAAATTACTTTACCTAAAGGGTTCTTGCAAAGCCCATCGGCCCATGAACAGGCCAATATGATCTCTCACGAGGAAGAGAAGATCCCGGACCAATTAAGTGAAGACCAGGAAGAGCAATGGACTACGCACTTATCGAAGAAATCGATTAAAATGCTTAAAGCCCTTAAGAAAGAACCCGGCATGAAATGGAAAGACGACATCACGCCAGTGGTCCCACCGAAACCCAGAGTATATTATAAGGTGGACCAGAGCCAAGACCAGGTTCTTAAGAAGAAAAAGAAGCATAGAAATAACAAGTCCAGAAAGAATAAAATTGAAGAGTATGAGCAGGGCAGTCCCGAGGCGATCACCCTCCAACACTTCATCTCCAAAGAAGACTGGGAGAAGCTAACCCTAGGTCAAAAGAAAGAAGATGTAGATGAAGAAATAAATAAAGAAGAGAGCGAAGAGATCTGGGGTGCTTCGTGTAACATGGTATATTCTTCTCACGACGAAGATATGCCAACTTTAGAGGAGATGTTCTTCCCAAATGACGAAGGAGAAGCAAGCACCTCTGGGACCAAGAATGAAGAGTGCAAAGCCGTGCTCCGGTCCGGGACTTATATACCCGAGAGACAAGCTCCCAAGGATTCCGATAAAGGAAAGGATAAGGCCCTGAATAAAGGTAAAGAGGTCGAGAACCTAAGCAAGAACCCAGAAAAGACCCGGTCGACGGGCGAAGAATACAACGTGTTGGCACATCTGCGTAAGATTCCAGCGCTATTAAGCATATTTGACGCGTTGATGATGTCACAAGACCTAAGGGAGGTGCTAATCCAGGCCTTGCAAGATCCCGAGAAGTACAAGTCATACTTCATAGAGCAAAATATGCAGGAAGCCTTATTCACCGCCAAGCGGGCCGCCTGTATAAATTTCACAGACGATGACCTCCTAATAGGCACCGTCGACCATAACCGCCCGCTATACATCACCGGAAACTGCGGAGGGCAAAAGATCGGCCGCATTTTGGTCGACGCGGGGTCCTCGATCAATATTATGCCGCTTAAAACCCTAAAGACCATCACCTTAGATGTGAAGAATCTATCTGATGAAAAGGTGATTATTCATGGCTTTAATCAAAACTCCCAAAAGGCCCTGGGAGCTATAACTCTGAACCTGCAATGCGGAAGCCTAAGAGCGCCTACTAAATTTTATGTTATTGATGCTGAAACCTCTTATCGGGCGTTGCTGGGTCGCCCGTGGCTTCATAGTAATCAGGTTATACCCTCTACTCTGCACCAATGCCTGAAATATATCGAGAATGGTAAACAAAAGAGAATTGACGGAGATGTCAAACCATTCGGGGTGCATGAGATTAAATTCAATGACGCCCAATATTTTCTGCCTAAATCCACTGTGGCGCCAAGCCGGCCTATAACTAAAGCAGGTCAGAAACCCTTCAATAAAGGCCCTAAATTTGATACCTCATCTGGAGAAGAAGAAGAGGTCAAATTTAATATTAAACCCCGAGGTGCTCGAGCCCAAAGACCGGAAGAAAGTCGGGTGAAGAAGAAACTTTCCGCTTCAAACAAAGTGGCTACGTATAAGGCCCAAATAAAGCCGAGCGAAATCAAGTCAAGTGATTCTGAGGAGGAGGTCATTTTCAACTTTAAACCTACCAACACCCCTCAAATTCAGATCACAGGAACAACTTCAGGAGAAGACTCCGAAGATTCTGATGACTCGGGCGATACCACCTCGGGAGAAGAGTCTGGCCATGATCGTCAGCCCTGGGAAGAGGAATCTGACGAAGAGATCATTTATCATATCCTCAAGAAGCCATATAAAGGGCCCGAAACAGATAATGAAAGTGAGGAGTCATATATGATCAACACGGGACCCAATAGCGGAAGGGATAACCCGGTTAGGCCGAGGCCTATAAATGAAGAACGCTCATGGCGGGAAATTTTCGAAGGTCGCGTCTGGAATGCGATTGACGAAATAAGGCACCAAGTTGAAAATAATAGGAGGGAAGTGTCTGAACAATGGGAAGTGATGCAGGATATCAAAGTGCAACACAATGAAATCATGATAATGATTGAAAACCTGCAAACCGCGATCTATAACTCCGAGCTACTCAAAGAAGTGACGAGCGAACCCCGTTTCGGAACCCCCGAAAAGCAAGCACCCGATGGCGGCAAACGAGTAATTATAATAGTAGATGAATCAAAGGGGGAAGAAATGAAAGCTAAGCAATTGACCGTCATGCAAACCCTCAAGGTCAAGAAGAGTAAACCATACTCTTTCCTGAAAAATAAAACAAATTTCGGATATTTGAGCAGTGCCTTAAAGAGCGGATTGACACTTCCCGTCTGTAAAAGACCCGCCGACATAGAAAGAGCCGGTGAAGGTGAATTCTGCCCTTATCATCGTATATTGGGTCATACTATTGAAGAATGCTGGGTATTCAAAGACCTTATAGAAGAAGGGCATAGAAACGGACGATCCAACTCCCGAAGAGCTTTCAACAAGACCCGCCTCCGCATAACTTGAATAACAAGGGCAAAGGGGTGGCTTATACGATCTCGCACACTCCTGTACCTAGCAAACCAAAGGTTGTGAGACGTAAGCCGATCAAAGAAATCTACCGCTCCAACTCAGTCATGAACATTGAGATAGAAGAAGAGATGGCAGCGCTAGAGATTACTGTGGTTCCCGAAAGGCATTTTAAAGACCTCATGCCGAGGGAAGTGAACCACATCCAAACCCTAAAGACCTTTGTTGTGCCGGCAAAGGTAGAGCGCATCAAAGGGAAAACTATCATCCACAAGGCTATAATTTTCTATCAGAGCGATTCAACTCAGTCTCTGAAGAACCCTGACCACGACACTTGGAAGAAGTGGGTGATAGAACAAGAATTGGAGAATGCAACGAGCGATGATGCTGCATCTCATCCCTTTGGAAAGGAGCTGTATAAACTGGCAAAAAGGGCGAAATGTCCGAGAGATATATCCAAGGCCGAGGCCAAGCGCTTCGATAAACTCGGAATGGCGGCGAATAAGGTCCCGGGCCCGGATGGTAAAATAAAATACACCCGGGGTTAGGGTATAATCTGCGATAACGCAAAGATGCTTCGAGGGGTCTCTCAACGGTACCGTATGGAAGAGAGTCGCCGCATGACTTCGTTGAAATGCCGATAATGAAAAGAAGAAGACAATACCCCTGGCCCCGAAAAACGCTTTGAAGCGCCTAGAAAAGGAGCCTAATACGGCCGATGAGTTAGCCGAAATTAATTTGGGGACAGAAGAAGACCCACGACCAACTTTCATAAGCGCGTCGTTGCGGAAGAGGTGGCCGAGGGTTAAGGACGTTCCTTAAAAACTACATGGATCGCTTCGCTTGGAGTTATAAAGAAATGCCGGATTAGATCCCAACGTGGCGGTCCATTACTTAAAAATTGATCCAACCTTCAAGCCGATTAAACAAGCGCCGAGGCGGATGAGAATAGAACTCGAAGAAAAGGTCGTGGAGGAAACGAAGAAACTCATCGACGCAGCTTCATACGGAAGAAGAGACACCGAATGGGTGGCTAGCATTGTCCCGTTAAGAAGAAAATGGGCAGATCCGCATTTGCGTGGACTTTCGGGACCTAAACAAGGCGTGCCCTAAAGATGATTTCCCGCTCCCAGTGACCGAAATCATAATTGATCATACATCCTCCTATGAAGTCTTCTCCTTCATGGACGGTTATGCGGGCTATAATCAAATTAAAATGGCGCCAGAAGATGAGAGACACACGGCCTTCCGCACGCCGATTGGCATATATTGTTACAAAGTCATGCCGTTTGGGCTGAAAAATGCAGGTGCCACCTACCAACGGGCGATGACGAAAATATTCGACGATCTGATCCACAAGATAGTCGAGTGCTATGTGGACGACCTAGTCATCAAGGCCATGTCATATGAAGAACACTTCCAATATCTTGAGGTCGTTTTCAACCGCCTGAGAGAACATGCGCTCAAATTAAACCCGTTGAAATGCGCATTCATGGTATCATCCGGTAAATTTCTGGGGTTTGTAGTACGCCATAGGGGAATTGAAATAGACCCGGGCAAGATCAAAGCAATAACCGAACTATCCCCGCCGAAGAATTTAAAACAATTGCGATCCTTGCAAGGACAATTGGCGTACATCAGGCGGTTCATAGCCAACCTATCGGGTAAAATCCAACCCTTCACCCGCCGACTAAGAAGAATATCCCGTTTAAGTGGGATGGCGAGTGCAACGAGCCTTTGAAGAAATCAAGGCATATCTACTCAACCCTCCGCATTGGCGGCGCCCATACCCGGAAGGAGCTCATCCTATATACAACCGCCCTGGATGGATCCTCGGGAGCCCTATTGGCCCAAGAAAACCAGGATGGTAATCAAAATGCGCTATATTACTTAAGTCGCATGATGGTAGGGGCGAACACGGGTATTCACCGATTGAGAAGCATTGTTTAGCCCTAATCTTCGCGGTAAAGAAGTCGAGGCACTACATGCTAGCCCACAAAATCATTTTGATATCCAAGGTGGACCCTCTTAAGTATCCGATGACTCGGCCAATGTTGACGGGGAGGGCGGCCAAGTGGGCTATCATTCTCACCGAGTTCGACATCACCTATACACCGCAAAAGGCGATAAAGGGGCGGCGCTAGCCGATTTTCTGGCCGCACATCCGATTCAAGATGACTCCCCATTAAAATGTGACTTCCCGACGAGGAAACCCTACATGTTGAAGAAGGAAGTCCTATATGGGAGATGTACTTTGATGGTGCTTCTTCAATCAAGCCGATCGCGGGCCCGGGAGTCCCAACTGTGCGAGCTGGCGCAGGACTAGTCTTCGTAACCCCGGAAGGCGGGATAATACGACATTCTCTAGCTTTAACCGAACCATGTACAAATAATGAAGCAGAGTATGAGGCACTCATTGCCGGACTAGAGCTATCACTGGAGCTAGAGATCAAGGCTGTGCGCATCTTTGGGGATTCACAGCTGATAATAAATCAAATAATTGGCGAATATAAGGTTTTGAAGCCGGAACTAATACAGTATCACCAAAAGGCCATGGAACTAATGAAGAAAATCCCGTATGTGTCCATCGAGAAGGTCACGAGGGCCGTGAATGGTGAAGCAGATGCGTTGGCCAAACTCGCCAAGGAGCTGGGTGAACCAACAGAGCCGGAAATCCACATCACCGTCCGCAATAGGAGGCCATTATCATTGTGTCAAACAATGATGAGGCGAATAATGAAAATCTTTGGGCTAGAAAAGATAGAATGCCAAGAAACAATGATAAAGAAGAAGACGATGATTGGAGACATGTACCTGTTCATTGAATATTTCCGCATGGCACCCTCCCCAAAGATAAAAGAATCGCCGATCAAATAAGAAAGCGGGTACTACGGTATGCATATGTGGGCAATACGCTATACCGTAGGTCTTATGATCATTGTGGCTAAGATGTGTATCGGGCACGAAGTCGGGCAGTCATGAAAGAAGTTCATTCCGGCTATGTGGAGCACATCGGATCCGGGCCGAAAATGAAATTAAAGATCAAGCGAATGGGGTATTATTGGCCCACGATGGTGGCTGATTGTGAAGAGCACGCAAAGAAGTGCCGCATGTGCCGATACATGGCCCTTTTATACATCAAGCGCCAAACCCGTTGCACCCCACGGTAGCATCCTGGCCATTTAATATGTGGGGCACAGACATAGTGGGGCCCATAGACCCTCCGACGTCGAGAGGTCACCGGTTCATCCTGGCGGCGACAGATTACTTTACAAAATGGGCCGAAGCCGTCCCACTTAAAGAAGTTAAAGCATCCGATGTGGTTAAGTTCTTCAAGACGCACATCCTCTACCGATTCGGTACCCCACAACGGATAATATCCGATAACGGGACGGCCTTCAAGAGCTCCAAAGTCTATGCCCTCGCGGAGCAATTCAACATTGATTGGAGATTCTCGTCCATTTACAACCCGAGAGCCAACGGCCTGGCCGAAGCCTTTAATAAAACCTTAATAAATATCATGAAGAAGACCGTGGACGGCAACCAACGAGACTGGGATAATCGTCTACAAGAGGCATTATGGGCTTATCGAACCACATACCGAACGCCTACGCAAGCTACCCCGTATTCTCTGGCTTTTGGGGTTGAAGCCGTTCTCCCTCTTGAGGTGGAATTACCGTCATTGCGGGTGGCTATGCAAAATGATATGACCATGGACGAATGCCAACAACTTAGACTGGACGAGTTGGATGCCATGGACGAGAAAAGACTGATAGCCCAGCAGAACCTCGAAATATATCGTGCAAAAATGGGAAGGGCATATGACAAGATGGCGCGAGTCGTGGCATTTCAACAAGGGAGCTTGTTCTTGTCCTTAAGAGGCCGATCATTGGCCGGCACATCGCCCAAAATTCTCTCCGAATTGGGAAGGGCCATATGTAATTGAGAAGGTATACGGGGGCGGCGCATACCAACTCATAGACCATGAAGGTGAAAGGCCCATGCCACCGATTAATGGGCGATATCTGAAGAAGTACTACACCTAGCCCGGAGCGGGGCCAACCGAGTAGTATCTATTGTAAATAAATAAGGAGGGAATAAGTGTTCACTTACACACACGTGCACGAAACACAAACCCATGTCTAACCTCCACTTTGCATAAAATCCCAAAAACCTTACTTGTGCATATGTAAATAGAATGCATCCAAAAATCCAAAAAACCACACAAACACATTTAGCCCTATAAAAATAAAAATATAGAATAAGAGAATTCAACGCCAAAACCACGCGAGAATGTAAGGCGAGAGCTTTGGTGTTTGGGCTCATAATACAAATACCACTGGGTTTGTCCATTTGATACAGAATAAACACAAAAATGGGCAGGGTTTGCAGCTTGTCCCTCAAACTATCTGTTGCCCAATGACGAAAGTTGCTCATATTGGTCGCCCACGGCGCAAGCCAAGGGATAGGTCGAGCAAATTGGTGGCTAGTATATAGTCACTTCCGAGGGCATATAAATAAATAACTCTCGTATTATTAGTAACATGTATCACTAATAACCAAAAATCTGCCTTCTTCTAATAAAATGAAAGGATATATAAGTAAAACAATAAAAACCTATTTTCCCTACTTATGAATAAAAATGATGATAATAAAAAAATAATAATAAAATCTTTTCAATAAGGGGTTGCCACCTTTGTCCCCGACACCATGAGTGTTATACAAAGCCAGGTTGGGTGCATTTATCCGTAAAAGCACCACACGCCCGAAGAAATGGTGTGTCATAATCCCACGACATATCATGGAGGGGTCAGACCAAGGGTTTACGCTTGTACCCGACATTTCATGTTAAACAAAGCGCTCGCTTAAAGAAGTGACTCAGTCATGGAGAGCGGACCTACCCGATGAAAGCTCTGTCTCGCAGGGGATGCGTGATGGATGTTTGAGGGTAGCTAAAATATAAAAAACAGGTTGGGTACATTCATCCGCAAAAGTACCACACGCCCAAGGAGGTGGTCTGTTTCTAATCCCAAAATAGATCATGGAGGGGTCAGACTAAGGGTTTATGCTTTTGCCCGACATTCAGTGTCAAATAAAGTAATTCGCTTAAAGAAGTGACTCAGGTCATGGAGAGCGAACCTACCCGATGAAAGCCTGTCTCGCAGGGATGCGTGATGGATGTTTGAGGGTAGTACCCCCACAAAACAAATTGAGTGGAGATGAGTGAACGTGAGTTTCCACTTTAGCACGCAACGGTGCATAAATGAGGGGAGAGTGGGTGAGCTTCCACAAATAAATGTCAATTAAATATACAAGGAGCATCCACAAAATGGTGTTATCAATTGCATCCATAATTCAATTGATGCCGGTAAGTTTATCCATCAGTAATAAAGGGATAAACGGGTTTATTTCGTACTGGCCTAGAGGTCAATACAGACGATGTGTTCAGTATCCGTAAAATACCACGGTTACTTGAGTTTTGTATTGCCATAAATAAAGAGAAATGATGTATAGAATCAATGTAATAGGATGTTGTAAGATTTTCCTTTTATTATGATTAGACGCTGCGAAGCGGTTGTAATAGGGCACTTTTGCAAATAAGATTGGGGGTGCACAGCATGAAATCAATAAAATACTTCCTCGCGCTGCAGAGGAAGCGATGAAAGGATAATAATAGAGGCAAGCATCATCCACAACAAGAGATCAAAATGATAAATGTCAAGGCATCCTACATCAAGTATAGTAAAAGAAAAGGAGAAGGAAAAAATGAAAGTGCAGTCTATGGGCCCAAAAAGCGGGACTCCAACTCTAATAGCACAGTGCTAATAGTCTCTAAATGAGTATGGAGGGAGTGCCTATCCTCCTCCGAAGCTGCCTCGAAGTCCAAGAACTGAGCGAAGACACTATCCCGGGCGCTCGAATGAATCTGCAACTCCGGGAGACGTCCCGCTAAATGTCGAGAGAAGCCCTCCACCGATAATCTATGGTCCTCTAGCTCCCGCACGAGCGATCGAGCGGCCCACCACTAACTCCCATGGAGCGGAGAGTGGCACAAGAAGAGAGCCGCTGAAGATAGTGGAGTCGAGCAGCCTCCAAATGCCTGCGTAGCTCATGAATCTCTAACTCGTGCTGATATACGAGAGAGCTCGCATCCTGGTAAATCCTGAGCAGCTCCTCACACCTCCTGGAAATGAAAGTGCTCTCGAGACGAGGTGCAATGAGTAGAGCTGGCGCGATGGTATCCCGCATCAGCCTATACCAATCGAAAGAGAAGCCACCGGGCGAGAGAATCCAGGATCTCGAAATCTAGCGGATAGCCCCGAAGAAGGTATCTCGGAGTGCATCCGCCACGCGCCAAAGCGAGGCGCACATCCCTCGATGTAACATCGCAAGTAAAATAAATGGGTTAGACAAATTGTTATAACCAAAGAAGAAATAGAAGGAAGAGAAGATCTAACCTATCGCCTCGTCGCCTGAGACAGGCGGGACTGAGTCAGGGATAGGGATGTCGGTCGCCTCAGGAGGACCCGCAGGTGTACCAGACCCGGCTACAAAATAAAATGGAAAGCATAAATACATAAAAAATAAAATACGGGCAAATGATAAAGGAAATATAAGGTACCGGAAGAAGCATGAGGCTCGGCGAGACCCTCGCTAACCAGGGCCCCCGTATCTGGGCTGTGGAATAGCTGCTCCACCAGCCAACTCTCATCCAACTCGAGTCATAATCGACTGCAACCCGCTCAGTCGAGACTCGCCATCTTGTGGCCATGAGAGGTGCCGCCGTCGGGAGATGAAGAAGCATGAGATGACCCTCCTCGATCGTAATGGCTCGTCGCTCGCGGCTCGACGACCAATGGACTCCCTCGCTCTAAAGAAGCCTCCTCTGATCGTACAAGAGTGAGCACCGGCCCCAGAACCACATCAAAGGAGTCACCATCCCGGTAGGCACCAATAAGATCGACGGTGAGGCAGGACCGTCGTAGAAGAAAGGCTCCGAGCGGTGTGGAGATGCCATGTCATCGGCCTCGGGGTCTGTAAAATCTACATGTAAGAATGAAAATACTAGTGCATGCTGGCAACTAGGTATTAAATGAAGCACACGAACTCGCGACGGCAAGGTCGGTGCAAAACCCCGAAATAGCGGTGCTCGCAGCGCCGATAAATCGCTATGATGTCATCTCGGGCGGCCTCCACGGGAGATGTCCCACGAGCTGAAAAATAAACCCTAATCGAGAGATGTAAATGGAGTGCGCCCGAATGAGGATAGGCGAGTCGAAAGAAAATCACCGGAGTGGGAGAAGGAAAAGAAGATGGAGAAGACGGGCCGAGAGGCGCCGTCTCGATCTCTCCCCATGGTAGGCTGGAGCGGTGGCTCGACATGTGGCCGAGAATGAATGCCAACTACTCGTGGACGAGGGACCGAGAACCCGGGCTCCGCGTGATCATACTCATAAGCCAGCTCTGAATCAAAGAAGAATTGGTCGAAATGAGATGAGGCTTATCGAAAAAAAATAACCTGAAAGGGATGATGAAGTGTACCTGTGAGAATAGTCCTAACAGGAGCACGAGAAAACCGGCTATCTAAACCCCGAAAATCGACAGGCTCTGCGGCAATGGCGGGAAAGGGGCTGCGATCACGCGAAACGGTGCCATCTAATAGAGGCGGCCATCTCGCGGATATGTACTCGGACGACCACCGGAGGAGTATACGATCGGTAAGAGCGAATGGTCTCATAATACCACCGCGATAACGCCTCGTGAAGGTGGAAGTCCTAGAGGTGGATACCATCGATAACGAGTGCCGTGCCTAGTCGGAAGAGGTGAGTGTAGCACCATCCGATACCCTCCAAATCGGCCGCCAGTGATACAGGGCGGAGAAGAGGCGCTGGAATATCCTGATCCAAGCCAAACTGATGTGCGCATCGATGTGGCGAATAGGGCTCGATGAACATATGATCGCCCAATCTGAGAGGAAGAAAGCCCTGACGAATACTGATCAGGTACTCCAAATCGATAGGCCTGGCTCGAATGCTAGAAGGGTCAGAAGAGAGGACCCTGCCATCAATCACCATCCTGTCAGCAACCCTAGCTGCCCCACGGGCCACTGATCTGTCTCGAGAGAAGCGCAGATGGTCTCGACTCCTGAAGAATCTATACCGAGCAGCCTCCGGAGTCAATGAAGGGGCTGCACCCCAGCTAGGTCACTCAATAAGGGTAGGCGATCTCGTAGCGTGACCGCCATGCCGGGATCATATGAGCCAGACCAGTGTAAATGGAGCCATCCGCTAATCAGATGCCACGGGATCGCTCCGGCACCTTTGTGAAGGACTACGAGACGAAGTCGACCGCGGAGGCATCGTAAATGTTGGCCGGTACTGAGGCACGGCCAAAGAAATCTGTCGCCACGCGCGATCAGGCTCGCCATAACGAACACCGAAGGCCGAATGGTGTATGCAGGGGAGCTAGGTAATAAGAAATAGCAGATCCACCAAGAGATGAAGACGGTCAGATAAGTCTCCCGATCCACGACATGTGAACACAGGGTATCCTGAGATGGGATAGGGCCGTCGTGATGAATTTCGAGCCGACCTGTACCAAATGGATCTCTGGTGGAAGCCAAACCCGTAGGGCGAGTATGGACCCGATCGGTGAAATAGGCGATCCAATGTCTGAACGGAACTCCGGGATGCCCCCTCCGTAGATGATAATAAATCTCATAAGTCCTCTGTAAAGAAGGCGGAAATCGAGTGAAGTCTCCCGAGTCAGCGGGTGAGACCACGAACTCGTCATAGAAATGACCGAAGATCGGCAGCCCGGTCAACTGCTGTATCTCTAGGAGGGTCGGAGTCAGCTCCCGATCGTCGATGAACAGAGTGTTGGTGGAATAGTTCCACCTCTCACAAAAGGCCCGTAGCCAGGGTGTGTCGATATGATAATGAAACATCGACAAGAAAACCGAGTCATATATCCCGGCTCGCCTGAGCAGAGTCCCCTCCCGCATGAGCACATACCGGGTCCACTCTAGATGATATCCATGGCACTCCAAGGGAGTGATGAAGGGAGCAGTGGTCCATCTGTGAGCCTCCCCGTCGATAATCTCCTTGCCCAGGAGATGTGTCAAAGGAGTCGTAGAAGCAACGCCTAAGGGTCGAAGGGCATGATGTCATGAGGCTGATCATCCCTGAAAAATAAACCGCCGCCTCGCGGGTAGACAGGAGTCGCTCGGATGGCTGAGACGAGAGGAGTCCAATCGCTAGGATCCTCATAAAAAGAATGATAATGACTCAAGGGGCGACGCGGAATGGCGTCATGAGATAGAACTACAATACCGAAGAAGAAAAGACGTCATGAGAAATGAAGTGATGAATAATAAGGAACAATGCACCAAGACAAGCCTTTCGAGCGTTCAAGGCTCGTCTTGGTGGGTGGCTCTTTGTTAACCCTTGAAAGATTTCAAGGATGAATAGATGAATAAATGAAAATAAATTGATGATTGATGACAAATAATAAAAGAGGGAAGGAGAGAAAGCAATGAAAAGATGGCCCACTGATCAGAAGAGGTCGTCGCTTAACCCCGGAATGAATTCATTAGTCCCACAATGGAATGCTGGACATGAAGTGAAGAGTATAAATACCCCACCACCTCCTACTCATTCGAGGTGGCTGACCCTCGGGAGATTTCGAGAGAGAAAATCTCCTGATGGGTCAGCCATTTGATTACATTTTCTCTGACAAGTGGGACCCACCTGGCAGTCCCTTGTAGATGAATCTAACAACATAGCCTATCCGATGAGTCACCCATGTGACCATTTTTCACCGACAAAGTGGACCCCACACCTCGGTGACTGCTATAGGAGTCGAGTTGAACCCTAAAAATCGCCCTTGGAGCTAACCCTAGAAAGGAGTCAAGCAAGATAATCCCTATGCTACATGAAATGATGTCAATGCCAAGCTAGCATTTTGATGCAACTAGTCATGAGAAATTCCAAATGTGATTTTGCTTTCAAGGCCGACTCCGGTGCCAAAGTCTGCGAGCAACCACCTAACCATGCTTTGATTTGTGTCAATTATCGATAAGTAGTCGGTTCTTTGACCAAGTCACCTTCATGTTAAGGGATTGAAAGCCAATTTCACAAGACCGATCAAAGCCAAAGTCGGGAGCAACCACTGATCAAGTCTAGATTTGTATTAATTGTTGATAAGTAGTCGCATTTGATCAAATCAAACCCTAATGAATATCAATATAAGTCTAATTGGTATTTAGTTAGGGTGGTTTCTGCAAGAGGGAGATAATTGGCAGAGACACAGAGCTATAATTGAGATCAGGGATTAATTCATAAGGAATAATAGGGTTTTATGGACAAAAGAATTTTTAATTCAGAGAAGGAGGGGTAAAAATGGAATTAAAAATTACAGGGATGATCATCATAAATTTAGGGATTTTTGGTGAAAATTTCATAATTTTTGGATGAGTGGAGCTATCAAAATAAATTCAGGGAAGATAAAAAAGTTAAAAATGAAAGATCAAGGGCTGAGATTTGATCAAGGCAGATCTGGGTGCAACTTGGGGACAGAGACACATCTGGGTGCAAGCTGGGGATCCTAAGCACACCTACACCGAATCAGGGAAGAGAGAGGGTGTGACACGTGTCAGCATTTCATTGGGCCACCTCATGCCACGTGTCAGCACCCCATTGGTCCACCTCAGCCATGTGGGCCCCACACCCCTACTGCACCGACAAGTGGGCCCCACCTATGCCACGTGGCGTCACCATTGATCCACATCAGCAGCCCACCTCATACAACAAAATAGCCTAGACAAATGGCAAAGATGCTATAAGGCCACCTCAACAGCCCGGGTGCCATGTGGCCTTCCCTTATCGGGTCCACCTCACTACTGTGAACCCCACTATACTATAAGGCGACTGACAAGTGGGCCCCACTAGATGCCACATGGCATGCACTCACTGGTGCCATGTCATCATACAGTGTGTACAAGGAGGGACAGATGGCTCCTTATGATTGGTACAGGGCAACACAAGGTGCCACATGGCACTATATCACAGAGCCACATCATACACAGATCATTAACACTAAGGGTTTGTTTAATAAGCAATCAACCAATCAGGAAGAGCCACCTCAGCATATTAGCATTAATCAATTGCTAACCTCACAGACTTAAACGCTTAAACCTTACGGATGGGACCCAAAGAGTCGGGTGGATAAGGCTAGGATCACAAGCTAGAGATATAAACCAAGTCCATTCATCCTATCTATCCAACTCAGCGCAAATGAATTCAAACAAAAGAGGAAAAGGAAGGTGAACCGGTGCATGAGCTCTATGCCGCCTCTCTCTTCTCTCCCGTGCGTTGTTGCGTGTGTGCCGTGCGCATCCAAACTCGCGGAAGGACCTTCTCCCTCCTTCTTCTTCTCGCCATTGCCCGAGTCCAGCACAGCTCGCATTCTTTTCTTTCCTTGGCGCCTCACCATGATTAAAGGCAATCTAAGAGAGCAGTGATGATCAAGCGATAGAATAAAGGATATTATTAGGTCAATTGAGAAAATAAGATGAACAGAAGTGGAAATTGAGTTAGTACCCGAAATTGAGCTAAAGAAAGAAATCCAATTGGTGCTCTGAATATCAAATTGAGTTGCAAAACAACTTCCTTGAGCTAAGGCGACGCCGATTGATAGGTGATTATGAAGCAATTGAGTCAAAAGAGGGTTCAAAGATCGGAAATTGCCAAAAGCAGTAGCAAAGAGATAAGTACAATTGATGCTTTAGGGATCAAATTGCATTGCTAAGTGGCATCTCCAAGGTGAGGCGACACTAATGGAGGTGAATGAGCGAGACAATTGAATGAAATGATCTGAAATTGATCAAGAGAGAGAATGAGGCAGAAACGCGATTTTGAATTGGACAAGCCTCAGTGCAATTGAGAGTGAAGAGTTGTTGACAGTGATGAAGGGATGTTTAAATACAATCCAGCAGTGAAGGGGTCGCTCATCCAATAGAACATGTGCTCAATTGGAGTCAAATTAGTCACGGCACAGTCAAAGGGAATAACAGAAACGGTTATGCAGCTGCAGCAACAAACACAAACCCATTTTGGCCGTTGATTGAATTGTAATGAAGGGTGGAGATGCATCCAAAGGTGGCAATCCGAGTGGAAGGCAGCTAACCAATCACAATTGGAGTAATTGAACTAATTAGCCTATATAAATCGAAAATTAGCAACAGAAGAGGGGATTCATTAACAGAGCAATTAGGATCAAGAACACACACTCACATACACTTTCTTAGTCGACAAGAGAGAGAGAGTGAATAACTAGAAGAGAGATTGCTCAATTTCTTGTTTCTGTCAAGAATAAAAAGGTAATTAGTAATATTCATTGGTTTATAGATGTTTTCCTTGTGTTCTTTCTCTGAAATTGATTTTAAAACATTCAATTCATAGTTATTGAATAGTCAATTGAATATACTTCTTCACTCTTGCTTTCTTCCTTTGGAAATTTTGCTTCTTTCATTTGTTTCTTCACTGTTCCTCTTTGAAAGGCATCAATTAACAATAATTATTTGCATTCGGTGAGCATCGGCCCAATCACAAAGTGATTGGTGAGCCTTTAGGCCCGAATCGATTATAAAGTCAAGAATTTGTGATTTAGTTGTTGATATACTTGATTTTCATTGGAAATTTTCATTTTTAGTATTCATTAGCTTATGATCACATAAACCGAGGTATACAAGTTCATATCTTTGTAATTTTCTTGATTGAATTGTTTTTGATTGATTAGAATTAATCCTAGCGTTGCAATTTCGTTATAAGGCATCGATTCTCGATAGAACCAGATATATCGCCGAGTTTTCAAATCCGAATTTGTTCAAATTAACACTCAACTCGGTGAGCCATCGGCCCTAGCTACGCTAGGTGTGCCTTTAGGCCCGAGGAGTGCTAATTCGATGAGAAAAGGCCATGAATTGAGCTAATTGAGCTCGTGCACCGACCGGTACTATACACTATCGAGTGATGAGTTGCTTCAAAGACCACCAAGAACGAAAGGGAAGCCCTCTCGCCTATCCCATACCGCATCTTCATGTCGAGACGATGCTCATCGACCTTGTAATTGTCAATAACTTTGATCAATTTTGCCGAATTTAACGAAAGAAATATCTCTGCACGGTTCTAATCGATACACTACTCGGTACCATCATGTGGTATCCCTCACCGTATGGATTCTCGATCAAGAACCATAAAAGAACTCTCCAAAGCAAGACGATGCGAAGCACCGACCGATCATGGAAGAGGTGCTCCGCCACGAAGCGCCGCTAGCACGAATCCCGACGTAAGAACAGATCGGAAGAGATGAAAGAACCGTTGGCACGAACCTTGAAGCATGCATCGATCTTGAAGCTAATCAACACACGGATCCGTTAAGAAGATCGATTATTAAACCAAGAAAGGATCTGGGCCGTAGATCCATTAAACACGTATCTCAAGCGAATCTGGCGGCCCAAATGAAGAAGGAAGTTATATAAAGATGCGCACCAATCTCGGTATAGATCTGGCGGCCCAGATTAGGCCCATTAATTAAATAATAACAGAATAATAGTAACATAGAGTAAATAAATGATTTGAAAATGTTCCTGAACTCCAAATTGACTCAAATTTGTTTCTAAAATTTTCTTATTTTTCATACTATTTTTCTATGCAATAATATTCCAGTTTTAAAAATATAATCATGATAAAACAATTTAAAAGCAAAAGACATTACATATATTGATATAGTTGACCTAGCTTTGACTTGTCATTTTAAATACTATAAAAATTCCAAAAATACAAATAAAAATCATGAATAGTAACTAGATATATTTTAGTGATTTTTCAAGTGATTTTCCATGAAATAATAATGATGATAGTAATATGCCATAATAAATAATGAGATTAGCTATACTCTTTGATAAATAAAAAAAATATGGATAATAATAGATATTATATCAATATTTTTTGTAAAAAGAATAATAAAAATAAATAGCATAAAATATACAAAAATATACTACCATGGTAATAAATAGTAAAATACATTTTCTTTTATAATAAAGAATGATAATATAGTTTTATAATATGAATTGTATTTCTTTTGTTATTTCTATACAAATATATACAATAAAAATACTTTTGATGAATAAAATGTAATAAAAATAATAGTTGTAATGAAAACATAATGAATTTCATCTCTTATGGCTATTTTCAACTAATAATAGTAATAATAAAAAATCTTATATTTTTCCATAGATAATAAATAGAAATAATAAAAATATGTATATAATAAATAGTATAATAAATAGGATAGGATATTAATAATGATTTCTTTTTAGCTACTATAGATTTTAAAAATAAAAAAAAAAATAATAATAATAATAATAATACAAAAATAATATAGCTAACCATCTTTTGATTTTGTAAATAATTCTTACATAATGAATAGTATTTCAATATAATAGAATATAATAATAAAATTCTATTACTTTGGCTATTATAAACATTTTAAAAATACAAATAAAAAAAAAGCCATTTTATTTTCTATTATTTTTGTAAGTGATTTTCTACAAAATAAATAGAGTTTAGAAATAATAAAAATAAAAATTCTACTATTTTAGCTATTATAAAAATCCCAAAAATATAAATGAAAATCTAGTTAAATAGCTAACCCCTTTTTCCTATTATTTTTGTAAATAATTTTCTACATAGATAAATAGAGTTTAAAAATAAAAATAATAATAATAATAATAATAATAATAATAATAATAATAATAATAATAATAATAAATGCATCTTTATAATAAAGAATGATAATGGAAGATATTATATAATAGACTTTGTGCATTTTAGAAATGAATAAATATGCTCACATAAGGAGTGTAGAGCCACGTAAAAATATTTGCACACATGATATGACATTTAGAATGATTAGTCAAGACGAGAACATCTTGACAGAGGATAAATAATGTTGCAATGACAACACGAAAAGATGCGTTGGGACAGGAACATCTTGACGTAGGATGATTAAGGCTTTAATAGCAATACGAGAAGATATGTCGAGACAAGAACATCTTGACACTTGATGAAGAATAATAAGATACGTCGAGACAGAACATCTTGACGTGAGATGAATAAGGCTTTGATAGCAACATGAGTGAATATGTCGAGACAAGAACATCTTGACACTTGATGAAGAATAACCGAGCTGCGATATTAACATGGAGATATATGTCGACTCGAAGAAGAAGAACATTATGATGTCCTAGATAGGTGACATCTTAATGACTCGCGCCATGAGCAAGTAACTCATGATTGAATACGCTCACACAAGGGGTGTAGGGCAACATAGTAATTTTGCACAAGTAATGCAACACGTAGAATGATTAGTTGAGACAAGAACATCTCGACGCTCGTGAAGAATGACCAAAGCTACGACATCGCATGGAGAGATATGTCGACTTTGAAGAAGAAGAACATTAAGATGTCCGAGCGAAGCGACATCTTAATGACTCGGTGTCATGAACAAGTAATTCATGACCATTTGAGCTAGCAAGACCGAACTCATCCGTCGATAAGTTCGTCTCCGGTCCATTTCCCGAGACCGTGAGATTGAATCGGTCTCGTAGGTAGATTCATCCACAAAACGAGTGAATGTGAACCGTTCGTAGGTAGGTTCCTTCACTAACACATGCCTCAATGTTGAACCGGCTCAAGCACTTCGGGTTTGACATTGTGTGCAATTGTGTTTCCTAGGTTTATGAATCGCTTAGTGCTTCGAATTCATGATCTAGAAGATCGGTGAGAAGAAACACGTGGGCCATATCCACCCTTCTCCTGATTCACCAACCTCAAGATCAACCGGCCCAGCGCTTCGAGTTGTATTTTGTGTGATTGGTTGTTGACTAGTTAAGATTGAACCGATCTGTTTGTAGGTTTATCTTCTAGATCAACGGAGGTCGAGTCGTTCTGTATGTAGACTCACCTCAAGCCCCTCTAAAGAGATTAACCTGGTCTGTAGGTAAGGTTACATCTCGAGGTGGCATAGACTGAACCGATCTGTTTGTAGGTTCGTCTTCCATAGGACAAAACCGATCTGTTTGTAGGTTTGTCTTCCATAGACTGAACCAATCTGTTTGTAGGTTCGTCTTCCATGGACCCCTTTTTATGAACTTAGACGACCACTTGACCATCTTTTAACTATACTATTTGCTTCTCTCTTTCAAAGATCCAGAGGTGCCTCGAGGTTAGTAGCCCAGGGTAATTAACGGTGGGGGCTTGCGCCCATCGGAATCTACAAGAACTCACAATCACTAAAAAACCCCCCGAATGTGCATCCAAATATCTCTAAACGGCAGAATCGGCCGACCCCCAGCAGATGCACGCTCGGGAGGGATCTCCGTGTCCTTCTTCCGCAACCCATCGCCCAGCGGCGGTGCGGAGCGCGCGAAAAAGGGTCGCACAGATGCATTAGAAAGAGCTATTTAAAAAAGTTATTTGAGTATTTCATCATTTTTGGCCCATAACTACACATAATTTAGTGAAAATTAAAATAATCCATCCTAAGCATGCCTATTATATGATATTCTAATTAAAACCTCGATATGAATAATCTACGACACTAAGTTTGCACAAAACATAAGTATGATGCTTTAAAAATAGTCATTGTTTAAACAAGTTGTTTGTGTTTTTCAAATTTTTTGGTCGCATAAGTGCACATAATTTCATGCAAATTAATATAATTACTCCAAATTATGTCTATTATAAGATTGTCCAATTAACGCTTCGATATGAATATCCTACGACACTAATATTTCATTAAACATAAGTAAGATATATTGGAAGTCTTTGTTTAAACAAGTTGAGTAAGATTTTTAAACACGTTTTGACTCATAAATACACATAATTTCGTGAAAATTAATGTAATTACTCCTCATTATACCTATTAGAAGAATATCCAATTTACACTTCGATATGAACATTGTACGACACAAGTTTTCCACAAAACATAAATAAGATGCATTTAAAACAGTTGTTTAAACAAGTTATTTGAGTTTTCTAAAATTGTTGGCAGCAATAACTACATGTAATTTCATGAAAATTAATATAATCACTCCTAATTATGCCTATTATATGATTTTCCAGTTAAAATTTAGATATGAATATTCTATGACGCTAATTTTGCACAAAATATAAGTAAGATGCATCGAAGTCGTTGTTTAAACAAATATTTTCAGATTTTTAACATTTTTTGCATCAAAGCTACACATAATTTTATGAAAATCAATATAATTACTCCTAATTATGCCTATTAGAAGATTATCCAATTTATTACTTCGATATGAATATTCTACGACACCAAGTTTGCACAAAACAAAAGTAAGATGCATTAAAAAAAATAGTTTAAACTAATTGATTGAGTTTTTCAAACTTTTTGCCGCATAACTACATATAATTTCGTACAAATTAATATAATTACTCCTAATTATGCCTACTTTAAGATTACCAAATTAAAATTTTCATATAAATATTCTATGACGCTAATTTGGCACAAAACATAAGCAAGATGCATTAAACCGCCGTTTAAACAAGTTGCTTGACTTTTTAAAAATATTTGGCCCCATAAATACGCATAGTTTCGTGCAAATTAATATAATTACTCCTAATTATGCCTATTATGAGATTTTTCAATTAACACTTCGATATGAATATTCTACGACACTATTTTCTCCCCAAACGTAAGTAAGATGCATTAGAAAGAGCTATTTAAAAAAGTTATTTGAGTATTTCATCATTTTTGGCCCATAACTACACATAATTTAGTGAAAATTAAAATAATCCATCCTAAGCATGCCTATTATATGATATTCTAATTAAAACCTCGATATGAATAATCTACGACACTAAGTTTGCACAAAACATAAGTATGATGCTTTAAAAATAGCCGTTTAAACAAGTTGTTTGTGTTTTTCAAATTTTTTGGCCGCATAAGTGCACATAATTTCATGCAAATTAATATAATTACTCCAAATTATGTCTATTATAAGATTGTCCAATTAACGCTTCGATATGAATATCCTACGACACTAATATTTCATTAAACATAAGTAAGATATATTGGAAGTCATTGTTTAAACAAGTTGAGTAAGATTTTTAAACACGTTTTGACTCATAAATACACATAATTTCGTGAAAATTAATGTAATTACTCCTCATTATACCTATTAGAAGAATATCCAATTTACACTTCGATATGAACATTGTACGACACAAGTTTTCCACAAAACATAAATAAGATGCATTTAAAACAGCTTGTTTAAACAAGTTATTTGAGTTTTCTAAAATTGTTGGCAGCAATAACTACATGTAATTTCATGAAAATTAATATAATCACTCCTAATTATGCCTATTATATGATTTTCCAGTTAAAATTTAGATATGAATATTCTATGACGCTAATTTTGCACAAAATATAAGTAAGATGCATTGGAAGTCGTTGTTTAAACAAATATTTTCAGATTTTTAACATTTTTTGCATCAAAGCTACACATAATTTTATGAAAATCAATATAATTACTCCTAATTATGCCTATTAGAAGATTATCCAATTTATTACTTCGATATGAATATTCTACGACACCAAGTTTGCACAAAACAAAAGTAAGATGCATTAAAAAAAGCAGTTTAAACTAGCCGATTGAGTTTTTCAAACTTTTTGCCGCATAACTACATATAATTTCGTACAAATTAATATAATTACTCCTAATTATGCCTACTTTAAGATTACCAAATTAAAATTTTCATATAAATATTCTATGACGCTAATTTGGCACAAAACATAAGCAAGATGCATTAAAGCGCCGTTTAAACAAGTTGCTTGACTTTTTAAAAATATTTGGCCCCATAAATACGCATAGTTTCGTGCAAATTAATATAATTACTCCTAATTATGCCTATTATGAGATTTTTCAATTAACACTTCGATATGAATATTCTACGACACTATTTTCTCCCCAAACGTAAGTAAGATGCATTAGAAAGATCTATTTAAAAAAGTTATTTGAGTATTTCATCATTTTTGGCCCATAACTACACATAATTTAGTGAAAATTAAAATAATCCATCCTAAGCATGCCTATTATATGATATTCTAATTAAAACCTCGATATGAATAATCTACGACACTAAGTTTGCACAAAACATAAGTATGATGCTTTAAAAATAGTCATTGTTTAAACAAGTTGTTTGTGTTTTTCAAATTTTTTGGCCGCATAAGTGCACATAATTTCATGCAAATTAATATAATTACTCCAAATTATGTCTATTATAAGATTGTCCAATTAACGCTTCGATATGAATATCCTACGACACTAATATTTCATTAAACATAAGTAAGATATATTGGAAGTCTTGTTTAAACAAGTTGAGTAAGATTTTTAAACACGTTTTGACTCATAAATACACATAATTTCGTGAAAATTAATGTAATTACTCCTCATTATACCTATTAGAAGAATATCCAATTTACACTTCGATATGAACATTGTACGACACAAGTTTTCCACAAAACATAAATAAGATGCATTTAAAACAGTTGTTTAAACAAGTTATTTGAGTTTTCTAAAATTGTTGGCAAAGCAATAACTACATGTAATTTCATGAAAATTAATATAATCACTCCTAATTATGCCTATTATATGATTTTCCAGTTAAAATTTAGATATGAATATTCTATGACGCTAATTTTGCACAAAATATAAGTAAGATGCATTGGAAGTCGTTGTTTAAACAAATATTTTCAGATTTTTAACATTTTTTGCATCAAAGCTACACATAATTTTATGAAAATCAATATAATTACTCCTAATTATGCCTATTAGAAGATTATCCAATTTATTACTTCGATATGAATATTCTACGACACCAAGTTTGCACAAAACAAAAGTAAGATGCATTAAAAAACAAAGTAGCTTAAACTAAATTGATTGAGTTTTTCAAACTTTTTGCCGCATAACTACATATAATTTCGTACAAATTAATATAATTACTCCTAATTATGCCTACTTTAAGATTACCAAATTAAAATTTTCATATAAATATTCTATGACGCTAATTTGGCACAAAACATAAGCAAGATGCATTAAAACCGCCGTTTAAACAAGTTGCTTGACTTTTTAAAAATATTTGGCCCCATAAATACGCATAGTTTCGTGCAAATTAATATAATTACTCCTAATTATGCCTATTATGAGATTTTTCAATTAACACTTCGATATGAATATTCTACGACACTATTTTCTCCCCAAACGTAAGTAAGATGCATTAGAAAGAGCTATTTAAAAAAGTTATTTGAGTATTTCATCATTTTTGGCCCATAACTACACATAATTTAGTGAAAATTAAAATAATCCATCCTAAGCATGCCTATTATATGATATTCTAATTAAAACCTCGATATGAATAATCTACGACACTAAGTTTGCACAAAACATAAGTATGATGCTTTAAAAATAGCATGTTTAAACAAGTTGTTTGTGTTTTTCAAATTTTTTGGCCGCATAAGTGCACATAATTTCATGCAAATTAATATAATTACTCCAAATTATGTCTATTATAAGATTGTCCAATTAACGCTTCGATATGAATATCCTACGACACTAATATTTCATTAAACATAAGTAAGATATATTGGAAATTTCTTTGTTTAAACAAGTTGAGTAAGATTTTTAAACACGTTTTGACTCATAAATACACATAATTTCGTGAAAATTAATGTAATTACTCCTCATTATACCTATTAGAAGAATATCCAATTTACACTTCGATATGAACATTGTACGACACAAGTTTTCCACAAAACATAAATAAGATGCATTTAAAACAGTTGTTTAAACAAGTTATTTGAGTTTTCTAAAATTGTTGGCAAAAGCAATAACTACATGTAATTTCATGAAAATTAATATAATCACTCCTAATTATGCCTATTATATGATTTTCCAGTTAAAATTTAGATATGAATATTCTATGACGCTAATTTTGCACAAAATATAAGTAAGATGCATTGGAAGTCTGTTGTTTAAACAAATATTTTCAGATTTTTAACATTTTTTGCATCAAAGCTACACATAATTTTATGAAAATCAATATAATTACTCCTAATTATGCCTATTAGAAGATTATCCAATTTATTACTTCGATATGAATATTCTACGACACCAAGTTTGCACAAAACAAAAGTAAGATGCATTAAAAAAAAGCTAGTTTAAACTAGGTGATTGAGTTTTTCAAACTTTTTGCCGCATAACTACATATAATTTCGTACAAATTAATATAATTACTCCTAATTATGCCTACTTTAAGATTACCAAATTAAAATTTTCATATAAATATTCTATGACGCTAATTTGGCACAAAACATAAGCAAGATGCATTAAAGCTATAGTTTAAACAAGTTGCTTGACTTTTTAAAAATATTTGGCCCCATAAATACGCATAGTTTCGTGCAAATTAATATAATTACTCCTAATTATGCCTATTATGAGATTTTTCAATTAACACTTCGATATGAATATTCTACGACACTATTTTCTCCCCAAACGTAAGTAAGATGCATTAGAAAGAGCTATTTAAAAAAGTTATTTGAGTATTTCATCATTTTTGGCCCATAACTACACATAATTTAGTGAAAATTAAAATAATCCATCCTAAGCATGCCTATTATATGATATTCTAATTAAAACCTCGATATGAATAATCTACGACACTAAGTTTGCACAAAACATAAGTATGATGCTTTAAAAATATTTGTTTAAACAAGTTGTTTGTGTTTTTCAAATTTTTTGGCCGCATAAGTGCACATAATTTCATGCAAATTAATATAATTACTCCAAATTATGTCTATTATAAGATTGTCCAATTAACGCTTCGATATGAATATCCTACGACACTAATATTTCATTAAACATAAGTAAGATATATTGGAAGGCTCTTTGTTTAAACAAGTTGAGTAAGATTTTTAAACACGTTTTGACTCATAAATACACATAATTTCGTGAAAATTAATGTAATTACTCCTCATTATACCTATTAGAAGAATATCCAATTTACACTTCGATATGAACATTGTACGACACAAGTTTTCCACAAAACATAAATAAGATGCATTTAAAACAGCTTGTTTAAACAAGTTATTTGAGTTTTCTAAAATTGTTGGTAAAGCAATAACTACATGTAATTTCATGAAAATTAATATAATCACTCCTAATTATGCCTATTATATGATTTTCCAGTTAAAATTTAGATATGAATATTCTATGACGCTAATTTTGCACAAAATATAAGTAAGATGCATTGGAAGTCGTTGTTTAAACAAATATTTTCAGATTTTTAACATTTTTTGCATCAAAGCTACACATAATTTTATGAAAATCAATATAATTACTCCTAATTATGCCTATTAGAAGATTATCCAATTTATTACTTCGATATGAATATTCTACGACACCAAGTTTGCACAAAACAAAAGTAAGATGCATTAAAAAAAAGCAGTTTAAACTAGGCGATTGAGTTTTTCAAACTTTTTGCCGCATAACTACATATAATTTCGTACAAATTAATATAATTACTCCTAATTATGCCTACTTTAAGATTACCAAATTAAAATTTTCATATAAATATTCTATGACGCTAATTTGGCACAAAACATAAGCAAGATGCATTAAAACCGCCGTTTAAACAAGTTGCTTGACTTTTTAAAAATATTTGGCCCCATAAATACGCATAGTTTCGTGCAAATTAATATAATTACTCCTAATTATGCCTATTATGAGATTTTTCAATTAACACTTCGATATGAATATTCTACGACACTATTTTCTCCCAAACGTAAGTAAGATGCATTAGAAAGAGCTATTTAAAAAAGTTATTTGAGTATTTCATCATTTTTGGCCCATAACTACACATAATTTAGTGAAAATTAAAATAATCCATCCTAAGCATGCCTATTATATGATATTCTAATTAAAACCTCGATATGAATAATCTACGACACTAAGTTTGCACAAAACATAAGTATGATGCTTTAAAAATAGTCATTTAAACAAGTTGTTTGTGTTTTTCAAATTTTTTGGCCGCATAAGTGCACATAATTTCATGCAAATTAATATAATTACTCCAAATTATGTCTATTATAAGATTGTCCAATTAACGCTTCGATATGAATATCCTACGACACTAATATTTCATTAAACATAAGTAAGATATATTGGAAGTCATTGTTTAAACAAGTTGAGTAAGATTTTTAAACACGTTTTGACTCATAAATACACATAATTTCGTGAAAATTAATGTAATTACTCCTCATTATACCTATTAGAAGAATATCCAATTTACACTTCGATATGAACATTGTACGACACAAGTTTTCCACAAAACATAAATAAGATGCATTTAAAACAGCTTGTTTAAACAAGTTATTTGAGTTTTCTAAAATTGTTGGCAGCAATAACTACATGTAATTTCATGAAAATTAATATAATCACTCCTAATTATGCCTATTATATGATTTTCCAGTTAAAATTTAGATATGAATATTCTATGACGCTAATTTTGCACAAAATATAAGTAAGATGCATTGGAAGTCGTTGTTTAAACAAATATTTTCAGATTTTTAACATTTTTTGCATCAAAGCTACACATAATTTTATGAAAATCAATATAATTACTCCTAATTATGCCTATTAGAAGATTATCCAATTTATTACTTCGATATGAATATTCTACGACACCAAGTTTGCACAAAACAAAAGTAAGATGCATTAAAAAAAAGCAGTTTAAACTAGCCGATTGAGTTTTTCAAACTTTTTGCCGCATAACTACATATAATTTCGTACAAATTAATATAATTACTCCTAATTATGCCTACTTTAAGATTACCAAATTAAAATTTTCATATAAATATTCTATGACGCTAATTTGGCACAAAACATAAGCAAGATGCATTAAAACCGCCGTTTAAACAAGTTGCTTGACTTTTTAAAAATATTTGGCCCCATAAATACGCATAGTTTCGTGCAAATTAATATAATTACTCCTAATTATGCCTATTATGAGATTTTTCAATTAACACTTCGATATGAATATTCTACGACACTATTTTCTCCCCAAACGTAAGTAAGATGCATTAGAAAGAGCTATTTAAAAAAGTTATTTGAGTATTTCATCATTTTTGGCCCATAACTACACATAATTTAGTGAAAATTAAAATAATCCATCCTAAGCATGCCTATTATATGATATTCTAATTAAAACCTCGATATGAATAATCTACGACACTAAGTTTGCACAAAACATAAGTATGATGCTTTAAAAATAGTTGTTTAAACAAGTTGTTTGTGTTTTTCAAATTTTTTGGCCGCATAAGTGCACATAATTTCATGCAAATTAATATAATTACTCCAAATTATGTCTATTATAAGATTGTCCAATTAACGCTTCGATATGAATATCCTACGACACTAATATTTCATTAAACATAAGTAAGATATATTGGAAGTCATTGTTTAAACAAGTTGAGTAAGATTTTTAAACACGTTTTGACTCATAAATACACATAATTTCGTGAAAATTAATGTAATTACTCCTCATTATACCTATTAGAAGAATATCCAATTTACACTTCGATATGAACATTGTACGACACAAGTTTTCCACAAAACATAAATAAGATGCATTTAAAACAGCTTGTTTAAACAAGTTATTTGAGTTTTCTAAAATTGTTGGCAGCAATAACTACATGTAATTTCATGAAAATTAATATAATCACTCCTAATTATGCCTATTATATGATTTTCCAGCTTAAAATTTAGATATGAATATTCTATGACGCTAATTTTGCACAAAATATAAGTAAGATGCATTGGAAGTCGTTGTTTAAACAAATATTTTCAGATTTTTAACATTTTTTGCATCAAAGCTACACATAATTTTATGAAAATCAATATAATTACTCCTAATTATGCCTATTAGAAGATTATCCAATTTATTACTTCGATATGAATATTCTACGACACCAAGTTTGCACAAAACAAAAGTAAGATGCATTAAAAAAAAATAGCTTAAACTAGCCGATTGAGTTTTTCAAACTTTTTGCCGCATAACTACATATAATTTCGTACAAATTAATATAATTACTCCTAATTATGCCTACTTTAAGATTACCAAATTAAAATTTTCATATAAATATTCTATGACGCTAATTTGGCACAAAACATAAGCAAGATGCATTAAACCGCCGTTTAAACAAGTTGCTTGACTTTTTAAAAATATTTGGCCCCATAAATACGCATAGTTTCGTGCAAATTAATATAATTACTCCTAATTATGCCTATTATGAGATTTTTCAATTAACACTTCGATATGAATATTCTACGACACTATTTTCTCCCCAAACGTAAGTAAGATGCATTAGAAAGAGCTATTTAAAAAAGTTATTTGAGTATTTCATCATTTTTGGCCCATAACTACACATAATTTAGTGAAAATTAAAATAATCCATCCTAAGCATGCCTATTATATGATATTCTAATTAAAACCTCGATATGAATAATCTACGACACTAAGTTTGCACAAAACATAAGTATGATGCTTTAAAAATAGCTGTTTAAACAAGTTGTTTGTGTTTTTCAAATTTTTTGGCCGCATAAGTGCACATAATTTCATGCAAATTAATATAATTACTCCAAATTATGTCTATTATAAGATTGTCCAATTAACGCTTCGATATGAATATCCTACGACACTAATATTTCATTAAACATAAGTAAGATATATTGGAAGTCGCTGTTTAAACAAGTTGAGTAAGATTTTTAAACACGTTTTGACTCATAAATACACATAATTTCGTGAAAATTAATGTAATTACTCCTCATTATACCTATTAGAAGAATATCCAATTTACACTTCGATATGAACATTGTACGACACAAGTTTTCCACAAAACATAAATAAGATGCATTTAAAACAGCTTGTTTAAACAAGTTATTTGAGTTTTCTAAAATTGTTGGCAGCAATAACTACATGTAATTTCATGAAAATTAATATAATCACTCCTAATTATGCCTATTATATGATTTTCCAGTTAAAATTTAGATATGAATATTCTATGACGCTAATTTTGCACAAAATATAAGTAAGATGCATTGGAAGCCGTTGTTTAAACAAATATTTTCAGATTTTTAACATTTTTTGCATCAAAGCTACACATAATTTTATGAAAATCAATATAATTACTCCTAATTATGCCTATTAGAAGATTATCCAATTTATTACTTCGATATGAATATTCTACGACACCAAGTTTGCACAAAACAAAAGTAAGATGCATTAAAAAACAAAGCAGTTTAAACTAGCCGATTGAGTTTTTCAAACTTTTTGCCGCATAACTACATATAATTTCGTACAAATTAATATAATTACTCCTAATTATGCCTACTTTAAGATTACCAAATTAAAATTTTCATATAAATATTCTATGACGCTAATTTGGCACAAAACATAAGCAAGATGCATTAAAACCGCCGTTTAAACAAGTTGCTTGACTTTTTAAAAATATTTGGCCCCATAAATACGCATAGTTTCGTGCAAATTAATATAATTACTCCTAATTATGCCTATTATGAGATTTTTCAATTAACACTTCGATATGAATATTCTACGACACTATTTTCTCCCCAAACGTAAGTAAGATGCATTAGAAAGAGCTATTTAAAAAAGTTATTTGAGTATTTCATCATTTTTGGCCCATAACTACACATAATTTAGTGAAAATTAAAATAATCCATCCTAAGCATGCCTATTATATGATATTCTAATTAAAACCTCGATATGAATAATCTACGACACTAAGTTTGCACAAAACATAAGTATGATGCTTTAAAAATAGTCGTTTAAACAAGTTGTTTGTGTTTTTTAAATTTTTTGGCCGCATAAGTGCACATAATTTCATGCAAATTAATATAATTACTCCAAATTATGTCTATTATAAGATTGTCCAATTAACGCTTCGATATGAATATCCTACGACACTAATATTTCATTAAACATAAGTAAGATATATTGGAAGTCATTGCGTTTAAACAAGTTGAGTAAGATTTTTAAACACGTTTTGACTCATAAATACACATAATTTCGTGAAAATTAATGTAATTACTCCTCATTATACCTATTAGAAGAATATCCAATTTACACTTCGATATGAACATTGTACGACACAAGTTTTCCACAAAACATAAATAAGATGCATTTAAAACAAGCTTGTTTAAACAAGTTATTTGAGTTTTCTAAAATTGTTGGCAAGAATAACTACATGTAATTTCATGAAAATTAATATAATCACTCCTAATTATGCCTATTATATGATTTTCCAGTTAAAATTTAGATATGAATATTCTATGACGCTAATTTTGCACAAAATATAAGTAAGATGCATTGGAAGTCGTTGTTTAAACAAATATTTTCAGATTTTTAACATTTTTTGCATCAAAGCTACACATAATTTTATGAAAATCAATATAATTACTCCTAATTATGCCTATTAGAAGATTATCCAATTTATTACTTCGATATGAATATTCTACGACACCAAGTTTGCACAAAACAAAAGTAAGATGCATTAAAAAACAAATAGCTTTAAACTAGCCGATTGAGTTTTTCAAACTTTTTGCCGCATAACTACATATAATTTCGTACAAATTAATATAATTACTCCTAATTATGCCTACTTTAAGATTACCAAATTAAAATTTTCATATAAATATTCTATGACGCTAATTTGGCACAAAACATAAGCAAGATGCATTAAAACCGCCGTTTAAACAAGTTGCTTGACTTTTTAAAAATATTTGGCCCCATAAATACGCATAGTTTCGTGCAAATTAATATAATTACTCCTAATTATGCCTATTATGAGATTTTTCAATTAACACTTCGATATGAATATTCTACGACACTATTTTCTCCCCAAACGTAAGTAAGATGCATTAGAAAGAGCTATTTAAAAAAGTTATTTGAGTATTTCATCATTTTTGGCCCATAACTACACATAATTTAGTGAAAATTAAAATAATCCATCCTAAGCATGCCTATTATATGATATTCTAATTAAAACCTCGATATGAATAATCTACGACACTAAGTTTGCACAAAACATAAGTATGATGCTTTAAAAATAGTCATGTTTAAACAAGTTGTTTGTGTTTTTCAAATTTTTTGGCCGCATAAGTGCACATAATTTCATGCAAATTAATATAATTACTCCAAATTATGTCTATTATAAGATTGTCCAATTAACGCTTCGATATGAATATCCTACGACACTAATATTTCATTAAACATAAGTAAGATATATTGGAAGTCATTGTTTAAACAAGTTGAGTAAGATTTTTAAACACGTTTTGACTCATAAATACACATAATTTCGTGAAAATTAATGTAATTACTCCTCATTATACCTATTAGAAGAATATCCAATTTACACTTCGATATGAACATTGTACGACACAAGTTTTCCACAAAACATAAATAAGATGCATTTAAAACAGCTTGTTTAAACAAGTTATTTGAGTTTTCTAAAATTGTTGGCAAAGCAATAACTACATGTAATTTCATGAAAATTAATATAATCACTCCTAATTATGCCTATTATATGATTTTCCAGTTAAAATTTAGATATGAATATTCTATGACGCTAATTTTGCACAAAATATAAGTAAGATGCATTGGAAGTCGTTGTTTAAACAAATATTTTCAGATTTTTAACATTTTTTGCATCAAAGCTACACATAATTTTATGAAAATCAATATAATTACTCCTAATTATGCCTATTAGAAGATTATCCAATTTATTACTTCGATATGAATATTCTACGACACCAAGTTTGCACAAAACAAAAGTAAGATGCATTAAAAAAAAGCAGCTTAAACTAGCCGATTGAGTTTTTCAAACTTTTTGCCGCATAACTACATATAATTTCGTACAAATTAATATAATTACTCCTAATTATGCCTACTTTAAGATTACCAAATTAAAATTTTCATATAAATATTCTATGACGCTAATTTGGCACAAAACATAAGCAAGATGCATTAAAACTCGCCGTTTAAACAAGTTGCTTGACTTTTTAAAAATATTTGGCCCCATAAATACGCATAGTTTCGTGCAAATTAATATAATTACTCCTAATTATGCCTATTATGAGATTTTTCAATTAACACTTCGATATGAATATTCTACGACACTATTTTCTCCCCAAACGTAAGTAAGATGCATTAGAAAGAGCTATTTAAAAAAGTTATTTGAGTATTTCATCATTTTTGGCCCATAACTACACATAATTTAGTGAAAATTAAAATAATCCATCCTAAGCATGCCTATTATATGATATTCTAATTAAAACCTCGATATGAATAATCTACGACACTAAGTTTGCACAAAACATAAGTATGATGCTTTAAAAATAGTCTGTTTAAACAAGTTGTTTGTGTTTTTCAAATTTTTGGTCGCATAAGTGCACATAATTTCATGCAAATTAATATAATTACTCCAAATTATGTCTATTATAAGATTGTCCAATTAACGCTTCGATATGAATATCCTACGACACTAATATTTCATTAAACATAAGTAAGATATATTGGAAGTCATTGTTTAAACAAGTTGAGTAAGATTTTTAAACACGTTTTGACTCATAAATACACATAATTTCGTGAAAATTAATGTAATTACTCCTCATTATACCTATTAGAAGAATATCCAATTTACACTTCGATATGAACATTGTACGACACAAGTTTTCCACAAAACATAAATAAGATGCATTTAAAACAGCTTGTTTAAACAAGTTATTTGAGTTTTCTAAAATTGTTGGCAGCAATAACTACATGTAATTTCATGAAAATTAATATAATCACTCCTAATTATGCCTATTATATGATTTTCCAGTTAAAATTTAGATATGAATATTCTATGACGCTAATTTTGCACAAAATATAAGTAAGATGCATTGGAAGTCGTTGTTTAAACAAATATTTTCAGATTTTTAACATTTTTTGCATCAAAGCTACACATAATTTTATGAAAATCAATATAATTACTCCTAATTATGCCTATTAGAAGATTATCCAATTTATTACTTCGATATGAATATTCTACGACACCAAGTTTGCACAAAACAAAAGTAAGATGCATTAAAAAACAGTAGTTTAAACTAGTGATTGAGTTTTTCAAACTTTTTGCCGCATAACTACATATAATTTCGTACAAATTAATATAATTACTCCTAATTATGCCTACTTTAAGATTACCAAATTAAAATTTTCATATAAATATTCTATGACGCTAATTTGGCACAAAACATAAGCAAGATGCATTAAACCGCCGTTTAAACAAGTTGCTTGACTTTTTAAAAATATTTGGCCCCATAAATACGCATAGTTTCGTGCAAATTAATATAATTACTCCTAATTATGCCTATTATGAGATTTTTCAATTAACACTTCGATATGAATATTCTACGACACTATTTTCTCCCAAACGTAAGTAAGATGCATTAGAAAGAGCTATTTAAAAAAGTTATTTGAGTATTTCATCATTTTTGGCCCATAACTACACATAATTTAGTGAAAATTAAAATAATCCATCCTAAGCATGCCTATTATATGATATTCTAATTAAAACCTCGATATGAATAATCTACGACACTAAGCTTGCACAAAACATAAGTATGATGCTTTAAAAATAGTTGTTTAAACAAGTTGTTTGTGTTTTTCAAATTTTTTGGCCGCATAAGTGCACATAATTTCATGCAAATTAATATAATTACTCCAAATTATGTCTATTATAAGATTGTCCAATTAACGCTTCGATATGAATATCCTACGACACTAATATTTCATTAAACATAAGTAAGATATATTGGAAGTCATTGTTTAAACAAGTTGAGTAAGATTTTTAAACACGTTTTGACTCATAAATACACATAATTTCGTGAAAATTAATGTAATTACTCCTCATTATACCTATGAGAAGAATATCCAATTTACACTTCGATATGAACATTGTACGACACAAGTTTTCCACAAAACATAAATAAGATGCATATAAAAACAGTTGTTTAAACAAGTTATTTGAGTTTTCTAAAATTGTTGGCAGCAATAACTACATGTAATTTCATGAAAATTATTATAATCACTCCTAATTATGCCTATTATATGATTTTCCAGTTAAAATTTAGATATGAATATTCTATGACGCTAATTTTGCACAAAATATAAGTAAGATGCATTGGAAGTCGTTGTTTAAACAAATATTTTCAGATTTTTAACATTTTTTGCATCAAAGCTACACATAATTTTATGAAAATCAATATAATTACTCCTAATTATGCCTATTAGAAGATTATCCAATTTATTACTTCGATATGAATATTCTACGACACCAAGTTTGCACAAAACAAAAGTAAGATGCATTAAAAAACAAGCAGTTTAAACTAGTGATTGAGTTTTTCAAACTTTTTGCCGCATAACTACATATAATTTCGTACAAATTAATATAATTACTCCTAATTATGCCTACTTTAAGATTACCAAATTAAAATTTTCATATAAATATTCTATGACGCTAATTTGGCACAAAACATAAGCAAGATGCATTAAAACGCCGTTTAAACAAGTTGCTTGACTTTTTAAAAATATTTGGCCCCATAAATACGCATAGTTTCGTGCAAATTAATATAATTACTCCTAATTATGCCTATTATGAGATTTTTCAATTAACACTTCGATATGAATATTCTACGACACTATTTTCTCCCCAAACGTAAGTAAGATGCATTAGAAAGAGCTATTTAAAAAAGTTATTTGAGTATTTCATCATTTTTGGCCCATAACTACACATAATTTAGTGAAAATTAAAATAATCCATCCTAAGCATGCCTATTATATGATATTCTAATTAAAACCTCGATATGAATAATCTACGACACTAATTTTGCACAAAACATAAGTATGATGCTTTAAAAATAATTTGTTTAAACAAGTTGTTTGTGTTTTTCAAATTTTTTGGCCGCATAAGTGCACATAATTTCATGCAAATTAATATAATTACTCCAAATTATGTCTATTATAAGATTGTCCAATTAACGCTTCGATATGAATATCCTACGACACTAATATTTCATTAAACATAAGTAAGATATATTGGAAGTCTTTGTTTAAACAAGTTGAGTAAGATTTTTAAACACGTTTTGACTCATAAATACACATAATTTCGTGAAAATTAATGTAATTACTCCTCATTATACCTATGAGAAGAATATCCAATTTACACTTCGATATGAACATTGTACGACACAAGTTTTCCACAAAACATAAATAAGATGCATTTAAAACAGCTTGTTTAAACAAGTTATTTGAGTTTTCTAAAATTGTTAGCGAATAACTACATGTAATTTCATGAAAATTATTATAATCACTCCTAATTATGCCTATTATATGATTTTCCAGTTAAAATTTAGATATGAATATTCTATGACGCTAATTTTGCACAAAATATAAGTAAGATGCATTGGAAGTCGTTGTTTAAACAAATATTTTCAGATTTTTAACATTTTTTGCATCAAAGCTACACATAATTTTATGAAAATCAATATAATTACTCCTAATTATGCCTATTAGAAGATTATCCAATTTATTACTTCGATATGAATATTCTACGACACCAAGTTTGCACAAAACAAAAGTAAGATGCATTAAAAAACAAGAGTTTAAACTAGGCCGATTGAGTTTTTCAAACTTTTTGCCGCATAACTACATATAATTTCGTACAAATTAATATAATTACTCCTAATTATGCCTACTTTAAGATTACCAAATTAAAATTTTCATATAAATATTCTATGACGCTAATTTGGCACAAAACATAAGCAAGATGCATTAAACCGCCGTTTAAACAAGTTGCTTGACTTTTTAAAAATATTTGGCCCCATAAATACGCATAGTTTCGTGCAAATTAATATAATTACTCCTAATTATGCCTATTATGAGATTTTTCAATTAACACTTCGATATGAATATTCTACGACACTATTTTCTCCCCAAACGTAAGTAAGATGCATTAGAAAGAGCTATTTAAAAAAGTTATTTGAGTATTTCATCATTTTTGGCCCATAACTACACATAATTTAGTGAAAATTAAAATAATCCATCCTAAGCATGCCTATTATATGATATTCTAATTAAAACCTCGATATGAATAATCTACGACACTAATTTTGCACAAAACATAAGTATGATGCTTTAAAAATATTTGTTTAAACAAGTTGTTTGTGTTTTTCAAATTTTTTGGCCGCATAAGTGCACATAATTTCATGCAAATTAATATAATTACTCCAAATTATGTCTATTATAAGATTGTCCAATTAACGCTTCGATATGAATATCCTACGACACTAATATTTCATTAAACATAAGTAAGATATATTGGAAGTCATTGTTTAAACAAGTTGAGTAAGATTTTTAAACACGTTTTGACTCATAAATACACATAATTTCGTGAAAATTAATGTAATTACTCCTCATTATACCTATGAGAAGAATATCCAATTTACACTTCGATATGAACATTGTACGACACAAGTTTTCCACAAAACATAAATAAGATGCATTTAAAACAGTTGTTTAAACAAGTTATTTGAGTTTTCTAAAATTGTTGGCAGCAATAACTACATGTATGTTAACCCTTGAAAGATTTCAAGGATGAATAGATGAATAAATGAAAATAAATTGATGATTGATGACAAATAATAAAAGAGGGAAGGAGAGAAAGCAATGAAAAGATGGCCCACTGATCAGAAGAGGTCGCTGCTTAACCCCGGAATGAATTCATTAGTCCCACAATGGAATGCTGGACATGAAGTGAAGAGTATAAATACCCCACCACCTCCTACTCATTCGAGGTGGCTGACCCTCGGGAGATTTCGGAGAGAGAAAATCTCCTGATGGGTCAGCCATTTGATTACATTTTCTCTGACAAGTGGGACCCACCTGGCAGTCCCTTGTAGATGAATCTAACAACATAGCCTATCTGATGAGTCACCCATGTGACCATTTTTCACCGACAAAGTGGACCCCACACCTCGCCTGACCGCTATAGAGTCGAGTTGAACCCTAAAAATCGCCCTTGGAGCTAACCCTAGAAAGGAGTCAAGCAAGATAATCCCTATGCTACATGAAATGATGTCAATGCCAAGCTAGCATTTTGATGCAACTAGTCATGAGAAATTCCAAATGTGATTTTGCTTTCAAGGTCGACCTCGGTGCCAAAGTCGCGAGCAACCACCTAACCATGCTTTGATTTGTGTCAATTATCGATAAGTAGTCGGTTCTTTGACCAAGTCACCTTCATGTTAAGGGATTGAAAGCCAATTTCACAAGACCGATCAGTGCCAAAGTCGGGAGCAACCACCGATCAAGTCTAGATTTGTATTAATTCGTCGATAAGTAGTCAAGCATTTGATCAAATCAAACCCTAATGAATATCAATATAAGTCTAATTGGTATTTAGTTAGGGTGGTTTCTGCAAGAGGGAGATAATTGCGTAGAGACACGAGCTATAATTGAGATCGTGGATTAATTCATAAGGAATAATAGGGTTTTATGGACAAAAGAATTTTTAATTCAGAGAAGGAGGGGTAAAAATGGAATTAAAAATTACAGGGATGATCATCATAAATTTAGGGATTTTTGGTGAAAATTTCATAATTTTTGGATGAGTGGAGCTATCAAAATAAATTCAGGGAAGATAAAACAGTTAAAAATGAAAGATCAAGGGTCGAGATTTGATCAAGGCGTATCCGGGGTGCAACTTGGGGACAGAGACACATCCGGGTGCAAGTCGGGGATCCTAAGCACACCTACACCGAATCGGGAAGAGAGAGGGTGTGACACGTGTCGCATTTCATCGGGGCCACCTCATGCCACGTGTCGCACCCCATTGGTCCACCTCACCCACGCGGGCCCCACACCCCTACGCTGACCCGACAAGTGGGCCCCACCTATGCCACGTGGCGTCGGCCATTGATCCACATCGCAGCCCACCTCATACAACAACTAGACAAATGGCAAAGATGCTATAAGGCCACCTCAATGCCTGTGCCATGTGGCCTTCCCTTATCGGGTCCACCTCACTACCGCGAACCCCACTATACTATAAGGCGACCGACAAGTGGGCCCCACTAGATGCCACATGGCATGCACTCACCGGTGCCATGTCATCATACAAAGGTGTACAAGGAGGGACAGATGGCTCCTTATGATTGGTACAGTGGCAACACAAGGTGCCACATGGCACTATATCACGAGCCACATCATACACGTATCATTAACACTAAGGGTTTGTTTAATAAGCAATCAACCAATCAGAAGAGCCACCTCAAGATATTAGCATTAATTAGTTGCTAACCTCACGACTTAAACGCTTAAACCTTACAGATGGGACCCAAAGTAGTCAAAGTGGATAAGGCTAGGATCACAAGCTAGAGATATAAACCAAGTCCATTCATCCTATCTATCCAACTCGCCGCAAATGAATTCAAACAAAAGAGGAAAAGGAAGGTGAACCTGGTGCATGAGCTCTATGCCGCTGCCTCTCTTCTCTCCCGTGCGTTGTTGCGTGTGTGCCGTGCGCATCCAAACTGGCGGAAGGACCTTCTCCCTCCTTCTTCTCGCCATTGCCCGAGTCCAGCACAGCTCGCATTCTTTTCTTTCCTTGGCGCCTCACCATGATTAAAGGCAATCTAAGAGAGCAGTGATGATCAAGCGATAGAATAAAGGATATTATTAGGTCAATTGAGAAAATAAGATGAACAAGTGGAAATTGAGTTAGTACCCGAAATCGAGCTAAAGAAAGAAATCCAATTGGTGCTCGAATATCAAATTGAGTTGCAAAACAACTTCCTTGAGCTAAGGCGACGCCGATTGATAGGTGATTATGAAGCAACCGAGTCAAAAGAGGGTTCAAAGATCGGAAATTGCCAAAAGCAAGGTAGCAAAGAGATAAGTACAATTGATGCTTTAGTGGATCAAATTGCATTGCTAAGTGGCATCTCCAAGGTGAGGCGACACTAATGGAGGTGAATGAGCGAGACAATTGAATGAAATGATCTCGAAATTGATCAAGAGAGAGAATGAGGCGTAAATGCGATTTTGAATGGACAAGCCTCGGTGCAATTGAGAGTGAAGAGTTGTTGAGTGATGAAGGGATGTTTAAATACAATCCAAAGAAATGAAGGGGTCGCTCATCCAATAGAACATGTGCTCAATTGGAGTCAAATTAGTCACACAAATCAAAGGGAATAACAGAAACAAGTTATACTGCGCAGAACAAACACAAACCCATTTTGGCCGTTGATTGAATTGTAATGAAGGGTGGAGATGCATCCAAAGGTGGCAATCCGAGTGGAAGGCAGCTAACCAATCACAATTGGAGTAATTGAACTAATTAGCCTATATAAATCGAAAATTAGCAACAGTAGAGGAGATTCATTAACAGAGCAATTAGGATCAAGAACACACACTCACATACACTTTCTTAGTCGACAAGAGAGAGAGAGTGAATAACTAGAAGAGAGATTGCTCAATTTCTTGTTTCTGTCAAGAATAAAAAGGTAATTAGTAATATTCATTGGTTTATAGATGTTTTCCTTGTGTTCTTTCTCTGAAATTGATTTTAAAACATTCAATTCATAGTTATTGAATAGTCAATTGAATATACTTCTTCACTCTTGCTTTCTTCCTTTGGAAATTTTGCTTCTTTCATTTGTTTCTTCACTGTTCCTCTTTGAAAGGCATCAATTAACAATAATTAGCTGCATTCAGTGAGCCACTGGCCCAATCACAAAGTGATTGGTGAGCCTTTAGGCCTGAATCGGTTATAAAGTCAAGAATTTGTGATTTAGTTGTTGATATACTGATTTTCATTGGAAATTTTCATTTTTAGTATTCATTAGCTTATGATCACATAAAACCGAGGTATACAAGTTCATATCTTTGTAATTTTCTTGATTGAATTGTTTTTGATTGATTAGAATTAATCCTAGCGTTGCAATTTCGTTATAAGGCACTGATTCTGATAGAACCAGTATATCGCCGAGTTTTCAAATCCGAATTTGTTCAAATTAACACTCAACTCAGTGAGCCACTGGCCCTAGCTACGCCTAGGTGTGCCTTTAGGCCTGAGGAGTGCTAATTCGATGAGAAAAGGCCATGAATTGAGCTAATTGAGCTCCTGCACCGACCGGTACTATACACTATCGAGTGACGAGTTGCTTCAAAGACCACCAAGAACGAAAGGAAGCCCTCTCGCCTATCCCATACCGCATCTTCATGTCGAGACGATGCTCATCGCCTTGTAATTGTCAATAACTTTGATCAATTTTGCCGAATTTAACGAAAGAAATATCTCTGCATCGGTTCTAATCGATACACTACTCGGTACCATCATGTGGTATCCCTCACCGTATGGATTCTCGATCAAGAACCATAAAAGAACTCTCCAAAGCAAGACGATGCGAAGCACCGACCCGATCATGGAAGAGGTGCTCCGCCGCACGAAGCGCTCGCTTAGCACGAATCCCGACGTAAGAACAGATCGGAAGAGATGAAAGAACCGTTGGCACGAACCTTGAAGCATGCACCGATCTTGAAGCTAATCAACACACGGATCTCGTTAAGAAGATTCGATTATTAAACCAAGAAAGGATCCGGGCCGTAGATCCATTAAACACGTATCTCAAGCGAATCTGGCGGCCCAAATGAAGAAGGAAGTTATATAAAGATGCGCACCAATCTCGGTATAGATCCGGCGGCCTGCATTAGGCCCATTAATTAAATAATAAAGAATAATAGTAACATAGAGTAAATAAATGATTTGAAAATGTTCCCGAACTCCAAATTGACTCAAATTTGTTTCTAAAATTTTCTTATTTTTCATACTATTTTTCTATGCAATAATATTCCAGTTTTAAAAATATAATCATGATAAAACAATTTAAAAGCAAAAGACATTACATATATTGATATAGTTGACCTAGCTTTGACTTGTCATTTTAAATACTATAAAAATTCCAAAAATACAAATAAAAATCATGAATAGTAACTAGATATATTTTAGTGATTTTTCAAGTGATTTTCCATGAAATAATAATGATGATAGTAATATGCCATAATAAATAATGAGATTAGCTATACTCTTTGATAAATAAAAAAAATATGGATAATAATAGATATTATATCAATATTTTTTGTAAAAAGAATAATAAAAATAAATAGCATAAAATATACAAAAATATACTACCATGGTAATAAATAGTAAAATACATTTTCTTTTATAATAAAGAATGATAATATAGTTTTATAATATGAATTGTATTTCTTTTGTTATTTCTATACAAATATATACAATAAAAATACTTTTGATGAATAAAATGTAATAAAAATAATAGTTGTAATGAAAACATAATGAATTTCATCTCTTATGGCTATTTTCAACTAATAATAGTAATAATAAAAAATCTTATATTTTTCCATAGATAATAAATAGAAATAATAAAAATATGTATATAATAAATAGTATAATAAATAGGATAGGATATTAATAATGATTTCTTTTTAGCTACTATAGATTTTAAAAATAAATAAAAATAATAATAATAATAATAATAATACAAAAATAATATAGCTAACCATCTTTTGATTTTGTAAATAATTCTTACATAATGAATAGTATTTCAATATAATAGAATATAATAATAAAATTCTATTACTTTGGCTATTATAAACATTTTAAAATACAAATAAAAAAAGCCATTTTATTTTCTATTATTTTTGTAAGTGATTTTCTACAAAATAAATAGAGTTTAGAAATAATAAAAATAAAAATTCTACTATTTTAGCTATTATAAAAGTCCCAAAAATATAAATGAAAATCTAGTTAAATAGCTAACCCCTTTTCCTATTATTTTTGTAAATAATTTTCTACATAGATAAATAGAGTTTAAAAATAAAAATAATAATAATAATAATAATAATAATAATAATAATAATAATAAATAAATGCATCTTTATAATAAAGAATGATAATGGAAGATATTATATAATAGACTTTGTGCATTTTAGAAATGAATAAATATGCTCACATAAGGAGTGTAGAGCCACATATGAATATTTGCACACACGATATAACATTTAGAATGATTAGTCAAGACGAGAACATCTTGACGTGAGATGAATAAGGCTTTGATAGCAACATGAGTGAATATGTCGAGACAAGAACATCTTGACGCTTAATGAAGAATAACCAGAGCTGCGATATTAACATGGAGATATATGTCGACTCTGAAGAAGAAGAACATTATGATGTCCTAGATAGGTGACATCTTAATGACTCGCTGCCATGAGCAAGTAACTCATGATTGAATACGCTCACACAAGGGGTGTAGGGCAACATAGTAATTTTGCACAAGTAATGCAACATGTAGAATGATTAGTTGAGACAAGAACATCTCGACGCTCGCTGAAGAATGACCAAAGCTACGACATCAGCGTGGAGAGATATGTCGACTTTGAAGAAGAAGAACATTAAGATGTCCGAGCGAAGCGACATCTTAATGACTTGGTGTCATGAACAAGTAATTCATGACCATTTGAGCTAGCAAGACTGAACTCATCCGTCGATAAGTTCGTCTCCTGGTCCATTTCCCGAGACTGTGAGATTGAATCGGTCTGTAGGTAGATTCATCCACAAAACAGTGAATGTGAACCGTTCGTAGGTAGGTTCCTTCACTAACACATGCCTCAATGTTGAACCGGCTCAAAGACACTTCGGGTTTGACATTGTGTGCAATTGTGTTTCCTAGGTTTATGAATCGGCTTAGTGCTTCGAATTCATGATCTAGAAGATCGGTGAGAAGAAACACGTGGGCCATATCCACCCTTCTCCCGATTCACCAACCTCAAGATCAATCGGCCCAACCGCTTCGAGTTGTATTTTGTGTGATTGGTTGTTGACTAGTTAAGATTGAACCGATCCGTTTGTAGGTTTATCTTCTAGATCAACGGAGGTCGAGTCGTTCGTATGTAGACTCACCTCAAGCTCCCTCTAAAGAGATTAACTCCTGGTCCGTAGGTAAGGTTACATCTCGAGGTGGCATAGACCGAACCGATCCGTTTGTAGGTTCGTCTTCCATAGGACAAAACCGATCTGTTTGTAGGTTTGTCTTCCTGTTTACCCTTGAAAAATTTCAAAGATGAGTAGATGAATAAATAAAATAAACTGATGATTAATGATGAATTATAAGAAAGGGGGAGAAGAGAGAGAGCAGTGGAAAGATGGCCCACTGATCAGGAGAGGTCGCTGCCTAACCCCGGAATAAATCCATTAGTCCCACAATGGAATGCTGGGCATGAAGTGAAGAGTATAAATACCCCGCTATTCTCTATCCACTCAGCATGAGTGACAGCCAAGAAGATCGAGGGAGAGAGGAGACCTCTTGGGTGTCACCATGTGACTATATTTTCTCTGACAAGTGGGACCCACCTGGCAGTCCCTTGTAGATGAATCTAACAACATAGCCTATCTGATGAGTCACCATGTGACCATTTTCACTGACAGGTGGACCCCACACCTCAGTGACCTATTATAGGAGTCAGAGTTGAACCCTAAAAATCTGCCTTTGAAGCTAACCCTAGAAAGGAGCTGAAGCAGTATAATCCCTATGCTACATGAAATGATGTCAATGCCAAGCTAGCATTTTGATGCAACTAGTCATGAGAAATTTCAAATGTGATTTTGCTTTCAAGGGTCGACCGGTGCCAAAGCCGCGAGCAACCACCTAACCATGCTTTGATTTGTGTCAATTATCGATAAGTAGTCAGTTCTTTGACCAAGTCACCCTCATGTTAAGGGATTGAAAGTCAATTTCACAAGACTGATCAGGTGCCAAAGCTGGGAGCAACCACCTGATCAAGTCTAGATTTGTATTAATTGCTGATAAGTAGTCAGCATTTGATCAAATCAAGCCCTAATGAATATCAATATAAGTCTAATTGGTATTTAGTTAGGGTGGTTTCTGCAAAAGGGAGATAATTGGCAGAGACATTGAGCTACAATTGAAATCAGGGATTAATTCAGAAGGAATAATAGGGTTTTATGGATAAAAGAATTTTTAATCCAGAGAAGGAGAGGGGTAAAAATGGAATTAAAAATTACAGGGATGATCATCATGAATTTAGGGATTTTTGGTGAAAATTTCATAATTTTTGGATAAGTGGAGCTATCGAATAAATTCAAGGAAAATAAAGGCAGAATAAAGTGATTAATCAAGGTCGAGATTTGATCGAGCAACTCGGGTGCAAGTTGGGGATAGTAACAACTACGGGTACAACCGGGTGCAAGAAACACAGAGGGAATAAAATAAGCGAAGAGAGAGGGTGTGCCACGTGGCGCCTCTCATTGGGCCATGTCAAGAAGTGGGCCCCACCTGTGTATGAGTCACCGACAAAGTGGGCCCCACCTTAGTGCCACGTGGCGACATGCCAGTGGGCCACCTCACCACCCTAGTGCCACATGGCACCACACCGAGGTCCACTTAACCCAACCCTATGCCACATGGCACGCCTGCAGAGACCACTCGCCACCCTAAGCCCGCCACATGGCACTACACTACTGAAAGCCACCCAAAGCATGGATCAATACTATAACAGATGATTAATGGATTGATTAAACAAGTGGACCTATCGAGTGTGCCAAGTCGATCAATTAGATTTAAGCAGAGAGTTAATCAATCCACAGCTGGACTAATGGGCCGAGATTCATATACTTACATGTGGGGCCCATTTGTCAGGTTTATGAATGTATAGCTCACACAGGCGCAATCATGCACCAGGCCTATGCACAGATCTAATCAGAGATTTAAATCAAAAGAAAGAAGCGGTGTGTACCTGGCTCACTTGTGTTGCGCCTCTGACTGTGGGTCCCACCTAGTAGTGGACTCTGTGCGCCGAGCGCACCCCCTTCTTTCTCTTCTCCTTCTCCCCTCCCTCTCTTCTTTCTTCTTCTCGACGAGGCAGAAGGCGCCATTAGAGGTGATCAAGCTCTCCAAAGCTCGCAACTCCAATTCCTTTCACCTAGAGCTAGCCTATACATGGGAGAGTATGTGTAATTGATCAGAATTGAAAAACAACAAATGAATAAGGTGATTGAAAGAGATGAATACCTCGGGTGATTGATGAAACACTTCAATTCCTACTTCAAAATCAAAAATTGATAATGCAAACCTTCTCCATTTACTTAGGCGACCTTGTGTATGAAGAAAGGGGCAAAGCAATTATGGAATAAATTGAAGTAATTGAGATGAAGTAATGAAATCGGGCAAATTGATGAAAATTGAAACCTTGTATTGTAAATTCGAATTGGCAGTGCTTATAGCCTCTATGCACTCTCACGATGCTGTTTGGGTGATGGAGATTGATAATTGGATGAAGGAGCTATGCTTTTGGCCAAGAGATGGAATCGGGTAATAAAGCTTTGAGCTTTGGAAGAAGATAACAATGGCAGAGGATGAATAAATGCTCTAGATGCATTAGAGTGAGTATATATAGTATGTTTAGATGCTCTAGAAGGTTCTAGCAACAGATAAGAAGTGGAGTCAAACATGGTCAACGAGTGGAAGGTTTAAGCTTTGGATTCTTTGAATAGGGGCCCACATCGCAACGAAGCACTAACGACGTAATTGAAGAACCATGCCCATGAGCCAAGGAAGTCCAATTGTTGGTATATGAGTGGTGTATAGCTCTAATTCCCTTGATGGACCAATCCAATTGCTTATATAAGCACCCCGAATTATAGAAATTCATAACATACACACACATACAGAAGATAGGAGACAGAGAGAAGATACTATAGAGATTGCATATAGAATCTAGAGAGAGAGAGAGAGCAAGAGAGGAACAAGAATCAAGAGAGGCTTAGCAGAATTGATTGATCTCGGTTTTAACTTGAGAACTCAATTCCTTTGCTTCAATTGCTTGTCTAGAGGTAAGCTCTACACTCTATTATTTGCTAATTGAGAGTTAGTGAGTTTAATTTTTGAAGATTGGAGCTTTAGAGATGTAATCGCCACTGGATATCAGTATTTCACTGTACTGATTCTAAATTTCTTCAAATTTCAACTATTTCTTCATGATTTTCTTCTTTATTTCATGCATTGCAAGCTTATATAGTATAAATCTTTCATTTCTTTTGATGAATTCTGCTTAAAGGTTGATGAATGAGACTGTTAAATCGATTGATCTCAGTTCAACTTGAGAACTCGGTAACAGTCAATTTCATTAATCGATTCTTGATTCTTGAATGAGAATTACCTTGATCCTTGTTAATACTATATGCATTAGGGTCTGTGGAGTCATTTGAAGTCGATTGATCTCAGATATAATCTTGAGAACTCGACTGATTTGGAGTTTTAATACTGTTATCGCATCCCGTTTCTCAAATTGAGTTTTAGATTGAGAATTAGGGAAGATCATAAGCATATGCATGTATACCATGGTTTGAATAAGTGTTACAAAGAGTATTAAGCATGACAATGTCAATGTTGATCAATGAATAACAAGAATTTGAAGTAAATTGCAATCGGTACCAACGGCTTCCATTGCACTTTGACAACCATCCCGAGTAATGGAGTCATAGACCAATTTGAATCGTTCTAATCATGTTAGAAGGCATTTACATATGTATACGATGCTAATTGAATGATTAATTGTTGAAAGAAACAAGTAATTGTGTTGAATTTGTGAAATCTGAGATTCGGTACCGACTGGTACCAAATCAGTTCATCTGGCATTGGTGCATAGCACGATCCACCGCATAGATCATCGATCAGATATTGTAGAATAACTCCCCGAGGAGAGACGACGTCGGAGGAACTATCTGATCGGAAAGAGACGGCCTCGGTACCACGGGAATGCCACCGCGCAAATCTTGGAGGCGCTATTGACCGAAGGGTCAACGAAACGCGCAAACACGAACATTAACGCAAGAACACGAATATTGAAGCACACATGCGAATCTTGGAATAAATCGAATGTTCATAACGTGATAAGTGGATCCGGGCCTTACATCTCGTATGAATTAATCTTGAAGTGAATCTAACGGCCCAAATAAGAATGGAGTTGAATAAAAGACAAAGGCGCTAATCTTGATATAGATCCGGCGGCCCAGATTAGGCCCAGTAATTAAATAATAACAGAATAGTAATGATATAGAGTAAATAAATGATTTGAAAATACTCCTGAACTCCAAATTGACTCAAATTTGTTTCTAAAATTTTCTTATTTTTCATACTATTTTTCTATACAATAATATTCCAGTTTTAAAAATATAATCATGATAAAACAATTTAAAAGCAAAAGACATTACATATATTGGTATATTTGACCTAGCTTTGACTTGTCATTTTAAATACTATAAAAATTCCAAAAATACAAATAAAAATCATAAATAATAACTAGATATATTTTAGTGATTTTTCAAGCGAATTTCCATGAAATAATAATGATGATAGTAATATACTATAATAAATATGAGATTAGCTATATTCTTTGATAAAAAAATATATAATAATAATAATAGATATTATATTGATATTTTCTGTAAAAAGAATAATAAAAATAAATAGCACAAAATATATAAAAATATAATACCATGGTAATAAATAGTAAAATGCATTTTCTTTTATAATAAAGAATGATAATATAGTTTTATAATATGAATTGTATTTCTTTTGTTATTTCTATACAAACATATACAATAAAAAATATACTTTTGATGAATAAAATATAATAAAAAATAATAGTTGTAATAAAAACATAATGAATTTCATCTCTTATGGCTATTTTCAACTAATAATAGTAATAATAAAAAATCTTATATTTTTCCATAGATAATAAATAGAAATAATAAAAATAGATATAATGAATAGTATAATAAATGGGATAAAATATTAGTAATGATTTCTTTTTAGCTATTATAGATATTAAAAATAAAACAAAAAATAAAAAAAATAATAATAATAATAGTAAAATAGTATAGCTAACCACCTTTTAATTTTGTAAATGATTCTTACATAATGAATAGTATTTCAATATAATAGAATATAATAATAAAATTCTATCACTTTGGCTATTATAAACATTTTAAAAATACAAATAAAAATCATAGCCATTTTATTTTCTATTATTTTTGTAAGTGATTTTCTACAAAATAAATAGAGTTTAGAAATAATAAAAATAAAATTCTACTATTTTAGTTATTATAAAAATCCCAAAAATATAAATGAAACTCTAGTTATTAGCTAACCCCTTTTTTCATTTTTTTTTTTATTATTTTTGTAAATAATTTTCTACATAGATAAATAGAGTTTAAAAAAAAAAAAAAAAAAAAAAAAAAAATAATAATAATAATAATAATAAATAAATGCATCTTCATAATAAAAATAATAATGGAAGATATTATATAATAGACTTTGTGCATTTTAGAAATGAATAAATATGCTCACATAAGGAGTGTAGAGCCACATATGAATATTTGCACACATTTAGAATGATTAGTCAAGACGAGAACACCTTGACGTAGGATGATTAAGGCTTTAATAGCACCATGAGACTTTGTGCATTTTAGAAATGAATAAATATGCTCACATAAGGAGTGTAGAGCCACATATGAATATTTGCACACATTTAGAATGATTAGTCAAGACGAGAACACCTTGACGTAGGATGATTAAGGCTTTAATAGCACCATGAGACTTTGTGCATTTTAGAAATGAATAAATATGCTCACATAAGGAGTGTAGAGCCACATATGAATATTTGCACACATTTAGAATGATTAGTCAAGACGAGAACACCTTGACGTAGGATGATTAAGGCTTTAATAGCACCATGAGAAGATATGTCGAGACAAGAACATCTTGACACTTGATGAAGAATGATAAGATACGTCGAGACAGGAACATCTTGACGTGAGATGAATAAGGCTTTGATAGCAACATGAGTGAATATGTCGAGACAAGAACATCTTGACGCTTAATGAAGAATAACCAGAGCTACGATACTAACATGGAAATATATGTCGACTCGAAGAAGAAGAACATTATGATGTCCTAGATAGGTGACATCTTGATGACTCGCCGCCATGAGCAAGTAACTCATGATTGAATACGCTCACACAAGGGGTGTAGGGCAACATAGTAATTTTGCACAAGTAATGCAACATGTAGAATGATTAGTCGAGACGAGAACGTCTTGACGCTCGTCGAAGAATGACCAAAGCTACGACATCGGCATGGAGAGATATGTCGACTTTGAAGAAGAAGAACATTACGATGTCCGAGAGAAGTGACATCTTAATGACTCGGTGTCATGAACAAGTAATTCATGACCATTTGAGTCGGCAAGACCGAACTCATCCGTCGATAAATTCGTCTCCTGGGTTCATTTCCCGAGACCGTGAGATTGAATCGGTCCGTAGGTAGATTCATCCACAAAACAGGTGAATGTGAACCGTTCGTAGGTAGGTTCTTCACTAACACATGCCTCAATGTTGAACTGGCCCAGCGCTTCAGGTTTGACATTGTGTGCAATTGTGTTTCCTAGGTTTATGAATCGGCTTAGTGCTTCGAATTCATGATCTAGAAGATTAGTGAGAAGAAACACGTGGGCCATATCCACCCTTCTCCTGATTCACCAACCTCAAGATCAACCGGCTCAGCGCTTCGAGTTGTATTTTGTGTGATTGGTTGTTGACTAGTTAAGATTGAACCGATCCGTTTGTAGGTTTATCTTCTAGATCAACGGAGGTCGAGTCGATCCGTATGTAGACTCACCTCAAGCCCCCTATGAAGAGATTAACTCGGTCCGTAGGTAAGGTTACATCTCGAGGTGGCATAGATCGAACCGATCTGTTTGTAGGTTCGTCTTCCATAGGACAAAACCGATCTGTTTGTAGGTTTGTCTTCCATAGATTGAACCGATCCGTTTGTAGGTTCATCTTTCGTAGACCCCTTTTCATGAAATTAGACGACCACTTGACCATCTTTTAACTATACTATTTGCTTCTCTCTTTCAAAGATCCGAGAGGTGCCTCGAGGTTCGTAGCCCGGGGTAATTAACGGTGGGGGCTTGCGCCACCGAATCTACAAGAACTCACAATCACTAAAAACCCCCGAATGTGCATCCAAATAATCTCTAAACCCGCGCAGATGCACGTTCGGGAGGGATCTCCGTGTCCTTCTTCCGACACGCGCGAAAAAGGGTCGCACAGATGCACGGTGGGACTATCAAAACAAACTCGGGGAACATAAGAGGGATCTCCGTGTCCTTCTTCCGCAAACCCATCGCCCGGGGCGGTGCGAGCGCGCGAAAAGGGTCGCACAGCGGCGCGGTGGGACTATCAAAACAAAGGGTCGCATACGGGAGGGAGATCGCCCGGCGGCGGTGCGGAGCGCGCGAAAAAGGGTCGCACAGGATCTGGCACGCCCGGTGGGACCTAGATTCTCCTCTTATCTCTGAAAGAGAGAGTCAAATAGAATAGTTAAGAGATACAAGTGGTCTTCTATGCGCTAAAAATGACTAATGATTTTCAAGTATTTTTTTTTTGTTTTTGCAGGAAATGGCATACTTTGGAAACTTCAACCTCGCTCCCTACACCGTCATGCCTGCACAAAGCCCAGAGGGCAAACTATTCATGTTCTTTGGGACCATCCCACAAGAACTGACTGTCTATGGCCCAGCTCCAGTGGCCGCCTTCACTCCCGCAACCGTCCGGATCTCCATCCCGGACGAGGAGGAGGACTCGATCACCCTGACTCCCAAGGGGATCTCAAACAACATCATGGCCTCTCCTACTACCTCCCCAAAGAGGAGAAGGCAACCGTCCAAGAGACGACCCTAAAGTCGCAGCCCAAACTACCCGCAACTCTCAAGCATCCAGGAAGAGGGCCCGGATGCATATCAAAACCACCGGTGGTGGCTAGGCCGCCTATCCCGCCTCCAACAAATTCACGGCCCTCCGAATAGTGGCCAAGAACTCGGCCACGGAGCCACTCCGCCGTGCATGGGAGGTGCCTAAGCCCACACCTCGCCCAACTCAAAGCTTCAACGCCGCCAGACAAGTCTCAAGCCCCCGCGAAGCCATTTACAAGGCTCACGGGGCCCTCAAACAGAGGAGAGCGAAAAACGCTAGGTCGAGACGATACGTCTCCCGCTCCGGTCAATCTCAAGACATGGCTCGCCGCAAGCCATTGTCTCCACTCCACACCCGAAGAGGTTTACATCAAAGGCAACACCTAGCACCCAGCAGGGTGTGGGTCCCGAAGGGTTCTCACCAACAAAACCCCGGCCTCAAGCCCGGCCAAGCCAAAGCGCGCAAACTCGAACGCTCCGCCCGAGAGCGTGTTCAGCCGTCTAGGTCAGAAGAGTGTATTCAGCCGATTAGGCTCGAGAATACCACTCAATAACTTGAAAATAACCGCCCGACCAAACAAAGAAGAAGAGAAGAACCGCTCGTTATGAAGAGCACTTCTCAGTCAACACCATCAGCATAAGCTACGATACTGATCCAGACACTGATGCTGAGGTGAATATGACCCAGGATGACCAGTCCCCGCCTAATCAAGCTCACGTCACAAATACCAACAAGAATAATGGTAGAAAAGGGAGACCTCCAAAGAGAGTCAACCCCGAAGGCAATAGCAGGGAAGGGGAAGACCACAACGAAAACCCAGACCTTTTCGACAATGAAGATGACGTTGAAACACGTCCCGAGATGCCTATCGATGAAATAGAAATACTAAAAGGCCACATCGAGGCACGGGATGAAGAGCTGATTAGGCAACGGGAGCTAATCGCTACCATGCTAAAGCAGAACGAAGAATTGATTAAGGCGGTCAAATCCTTACAAGAATCACAAGACGCCAATTTCAAAGCTGGTAGCTCCCGTCAAGAAGGGGTCCACGTACCAAAAGCAATCATAAGGGAAAACAACCGTCGATTCTAAACCCCATCCACATAGAACCATAGAAGTGGAGAGGTGAACCAACGGGAATATCCCGGAAAGAGATTCAAGCTATGATTGCCCAAAGAATGCAAATAGGCGGAGGTGGATACGCTATCCCTCCCGTCAAAAAGCGTGGACATCCATACCCCGCCATATACGACTTGGAAGAATATCCTAAAGGGTATGTGATCCCCCGCTTCAGGACCTTCTAGGAGAAGGCAATAAAGACCGAACCCCGAACAACACACGGCCCATTTTGTAGCCTCGTGCGCAAGCAACACGGTGGCAATGATGCACCGTTGTTAAGACAATTCCCTCGAGCTTGGTGGGAACCGCTTTCCAATGGTACTATTCATTAGAAAACAACAAGATCGGGACTTGGGACGAGATGGCGGACTCGTTCGGGGGCACGATTTGTCATGGTGTCCGATAAGATAAACATAGCCGATCCGGCAAGCACTAAACCCAAGAAAGGGAGTCAATGATGATTTTATCAATAGATGGCGGAACCTCGCATTAAATGCGACCGCACATTAATCGAAGACGAGGCCGTCAACTTAATCATGAAAACATTGATGGGTGGATGGGCATGCTTCTTGGTGTGACAAAGGTCAACACATTCAAAGACTTGCTCGGATCGGTATCCAATATGGAAAGGATGTCACCGCACACCATGCCGAACTTTATGAATAATAGGCCACAACGAGGAGCCCGAGCCGAGACAAGGTGGCATTCACCTCGTTAAAGGATAAGATGGTCGCTAACGCAGATACTCAAAGCGACAACAGTGGCACAAATGGCAACAATTACAATAAAGGGACCCAGCCCAATCAAGTAGGGAGTTCACGGAGTTTTGAGTCCCTCAAACAAAAGAAATCTAAACCGTACTCCTTTAGGAGAGATAAAGTTGCCCAAATCTTCGAGAGGGGCACTAAAGAATGGTCTAACCTGCCGCCAAGAACGCCGGAAGATGCCGATAAATCGGACGAACTTAACTTTTGCCCATACCATAGCAGTATATAAGGCACTCAATTGAAGATTGTTGGGTCTTCAAAGATTGGGTCGAGAAGGCGTATAAAAATGGTGAAATTACTTTACCAAAAGGGTTCTTGCAAAGCCCATCAGCCCATTAGCAGGCCAACACGATCTCTCATGAGGAAGAGAAAGTCCCGGGCCAGTCATGCGAAGACCAGGAAGAACAATGGACTACGCACCTATCGAAAAAATCGATTAAAATGCTTAAAGCCCTTAAGAAAGAACCCGGCATGAAATGGAAAGACGACATCACGCCGGTGGTCCCATCAAAACCCAGGGTATATTATAAGGTGGACCAAAGCCAAGACCAGTTCTTAAGAAGAAAAAGAAGCATAGAAATAACAAGTCCGTAAAGAATAAAATTGAAAAGTACGAGCAGGGCAGTCCCGAGGCGATCACCCTTCAACATTTCATCTCCAAAAAGACTTGGGAGAAGTTAACCCTAGGTCAAAAGAAAGAAAATGTGGATGAAGAAATAAATAAAGAAGAAAGCGAAGAGATCTGGGGTGCTTCGTGCAACATGGTATATTCTTCTCACGATGAAGATATGCCAACTTTAGAGGAAATGTTCTTCCCAAATGACGAAGGGGAAGCAAGCACCTCTGGGACCAAAAATGAAGAATGCAAAGCCGTACTCCGGTCCGGGACTTATATACCCGAGAGACAAGCTCCCAAGGATTCCGATAAAGGAAAGGACAAGGTCCAGAATAAAGGTAAAGAGGTCGAGAATCCAAGCAAGAACCCGAAAAGGACCGGTCGGCCGACGGCGAAGAATATAACGTGTTGGCACATTTGCGTAAGATCCCAGCCGCTATTAAGCATATTTGACGCATTGATGATGTCACAAGACCTAAGGGAGGTACTAATCCAGGCCTTGCAAGATCCAGAGAAGTACAAGTCATACTTCGTAGAGCAAAATATGCAAGAAGCCCTATTCACCGCCAAACGGGCCGCTGTATAAATTTCACGACGATGACCTCCTAATAGGCACCGTCGACCACAATCGCCATGTACATCACGGAAATTGTGGAGGGCAAAAGATTGGCCGCATCTTGGTCGACGCAGTGGTCTTCGATCAATATCATGCCGCTTAAAACTCGAAGACCATCACCTTAGATGTGAAGAACCTATCCGATGAAAAGGTGATTATTCATGGCTTTAATCAAAACTCCCAAAAGGCCCCGGGAGCTATAACTCGAACCCGCAATGCGGAAGCCTAAAAGCGCCTACTAAATTCTATGTCATTGACGCCGAAACCTCTTATCGGGCGTTGTTTGGGTCGCCCGTGGCTTCATAGTAAGAAGTCATACCCTACTACTGCACCAATGCCCGAAATATATCGAGAATGGTAAGCAAAAGAGAATTGACGGAGATGTCAAAGCCATTCGGGGTGCATGAGATTAAGTTCAATGACGCCCGTATTTTCTCGCCTAAATCCGTGTGGCGCCGAGCCGCCAATGACAAAAGCAGGTCAGAAACCCTTCAATAAAGGCCCTAAATTTGATACCTCATCCGGAGAAGAAGAAGAGGTCAAATTTAATGTTAAACCCCGAGGTACTCGAGCCCAAAGACCCGGAAGAAAGTCGGGTGAAGAAGCAACCTTCCGCTTCAAACAGGTGGCTACATATAAGGCTCAAATGAAACCGAGCGAAATCAATGCGAGTGATTCTGAAGAGGAGGTCATTTTCAATTTTAAACCCGCCAACACCCTCAAATTCAGATCATAGAGGCAACTTCGGGAGAAGACCGAAGATTCTAACAACTCGGGCGATACCACCTCGGGGAAGAATCGGCCATGATCGTCAACCCTGGGAAGAGGAGTCTGACGAAGAGATCATTTATCACATCCTCAAGAAGCCATATAAAGGGCCTGAGACAGACAATGAAAGCGAGGAGTCATTTATGATCAACATGGGACCCGGTAGCGGAAGGGATAACCCGGTTAGGCCGAGGCCTATAAACGAAGAACGCTCATGGCGGGAAAATTTCGAGGGTCGTGTCTGGAATGCGATCGACGAAATAAGGCACCAAGTTGAAAATAATAGGAGGGAGGTGTCTGAACAATGGGAAGTGATGCAGGATATCAAGACGCAACACAATGAAATCATGGTAATGATTGAAAACCTGCAAACCGCGATCTATAACTCCGAGCTACTCAAGGAGGTGACGAGCGAACCCCGTTCCGGGAACCCCGAAAGACAAGCACCCGATAGCGGCAAACGGGTAATTGTAATAGTAGATGAATCAAAGGGGGAAGAAACGAGAGCTAAGCAGTCGACCGTCATGCAAACCCTCAAGGTCAAGAAGAGTAAACCATACTCTTTCCGAAAAATAAAACAAACTCGGATATTTGAGCAGCCCTAAAGAGTGGGTTAACACTTCCGTCCGTAAAAGACCCGCCGACATAGAAAGAGCCGGCGAAGGCGAATTCCGCCCTTATCATCGCATACATCGGGCCATACAATTGAAGAATGTTGGGTATTCAAAGACCTTATAGAAGAAGGGCATAGAAATGGGACGATCCAACTCCCGAAGAGCTTTCAACAAGACCCAGCTCCGCACAACTCGAATAGCAAGGGCAAAGGGGTGGCTTATACGATCTCGCACACTCCCGTACCTAGTAAACCTAAGGCTGCGAGACGTAAGCCGATCAAAGAAATCTACCGCTCCAACTCAGTCATGAACATTGAGATAGAAGAAGAGATGGCAGCGCTAGAGATTACTGTGGTCCCCGAAAGGCATTTTAAAGACCTTATACCAAGGGAGGTGAACCACATCCAAACCCTAAAGACCTTTGTTGTGCGGCAAAGGTAGAGCGCCTCAAAGGGAAAACTATCATCCACAAGGCTATAATTTTCTATCAGAGCGATTCAACCCGGTCTCTGAAGAACCTTGACCACAACACTTGGAAAAAGTGGGTGATAGAACAAGAATCGGAGAATGCAACGAGCGATGACGCTGCATCTCATCCCTTTGGAAAGGAGCTATATAAATTGGCGAAAAGGGCAAGATGTCTGAGAGACATATCCAAGGCCGAGGCCAAGCGCTTCGATGAACTCTGGAATGGCGGCCCGAATAAAGTCCTGGGCCTGGATGGCAAAATAAAATACACCCGGGGATTAGGGTATAACTGCGATGACGCAGCATGTTTTGAGGGGTCTCTCAACGAGTACCGTATGAAAGAAAGCTGTTGCATGACTTCTGTTGAAATGCCGGATAATGAAACAGAAGAGGACAATACCCCGGTCCTGAAAAATGCTTTGAAGCAGCTAGAAAAGGAACCTAACACGGTCGATGAGTTAGCTGAAATTAACCTGGGAACAGAAGAAGACCCACGAGCCAACGGCCTAGCCGAAGCCTTTAACAAAACCCTAATAAATATCATGAAGAAGACCGTGGACGGCAACCAACGAGACTGGGATAATCGTCTACAGGAGGCATTATGGGCTTACCGAACTACGTACCGAACGCCTACGCAAGCTACCCCGTATTCTCTGGCTTTTGGGGTTGAAGCCGTTCTCCCTCTTGAGGTGGAATTACCGTCATTGCGGGTGGCTATGCAAAATGATATGACCATGGATGAATGCCAACAACTTAGACTGGACGAGTTGGACGCCATGGACGAGAAGAGGCTGATGGCCCAGCAGAACCTCGAAATATATCGTGCAAAAATGGCAAGGGCATATGACAAAATGGCGCGAGTCGGGCATTTCAACAAGGGAGATTGTTCTTGTCCTTAAGAGGCCGATCATTGTCGGCACATCGGCCCAAAATTCTCTCCGAATTGGGAAGGGCCATATGTAATTGAGAAGGTATACGGGGCGCGCATACCAACTCATAGACCATGAAGGTGAAAGGCCCATGCCACCGATTAATGGGCGATATCGAAGAAGTACTACACATAGCCCGGAGCGGGCCAACCGAGTAGTATCTATTGTAAATAAATAAGGAGGGAATAAGTGTTCGTTTACACACACGTGCACGAAACACAAACCCATGTCTAACCTCCACTTTTGCATAAAATCCCAAAAACCCTACTTATGCATTTGTAAATAGAATGCATCCAAAAATCCAAAACCACACAAACACATTTAGCCCTACAACAAAAATAAAAAATATAGAATAAGAGAATTCAACGCCAAAACCACGCGAGAATGTAAGGCGAGAGCTTTGGTGTTTGGGCTCACAATACAAATACCACCGGGTTTGTCCATTTGATACGTAATAAACACAAAAATGGGCGGTGGTTTGCAGTTTGTCCCTCAAACTATCTCGTTGCCCAATGACGAAAGTTGCTCATATTGGTCGCCGCGCGCGCAAGCCAAGGGATAGGTCGAGCAAATTGGTGGCTAGTAAATAGTCGCTTCCGAGGGCATATAAATAAATAACTCTCGTATTATTAATAACATGTATCACTAATAATAAAAAAAAATCTGCTTCTTCTAATAAAATAAAAGGATATATATGTAAAACAATAAAAACCTATTTTCCTACTCAAAAAAAATGATGATAATAAAAAATAATAAAATCTTTTCAATAAGGGGTTGCCACCTTTGTCCCCGACACCACGAGTGTTATACAAAGCCAGGTTGGGTGCATTCATCCGTAAAAGCACCACACGCCCGAAGAAATGGTGTGTCATAATCCCACGACATATCATGGAGGGGTCAGATCAAGGGTTTACGCTTGTACCCGACATTTCATGTTAAACAAAGCGCTCGCTTAAAGAAGTGACTCAGTCATGGAGAGCGACCTACCCGATGAAAGCCCTGTCTCGCAGGATGCGTGATGGATGTTTGAGGGTAGCTAAAATATAAAAAACCAGGTTGGGTACATTCATCCGCAAAAGTACCACACGCCCAAGGAGGTGGTCCGTTTCTAATCCCAAAATAGATCATGGAGGGGTCGACTAAGGGTTTATGCTTTTGCCCGACATTCGGTGTCAAATAAAGTAATTCGCTTAAAGAAGTGACTCAGTCATGGAGAGCGAACCTACCCGATGAAAGCCTGTCTCGCAGGATGCGTGATGGATGTTTGAGGGTAGTACCCCCACAAAACAAATTGAGTGGAGATGAGTGAAGGTGAGTTTCCACTTTAGCACGCAACGTGCACAAATGAGGGGAGAGTGGGTGAGCTTCCACAAATAAATGTCAACTAAATATACAAGGAGCATCCACAAAATGGTGTTATCAATTGCATCCATAATCCAATTGATACCGGTAAGTTTATCCATTAGTAATAAAGGGATAAACGGGTTTATTCTCAGTACCCTACTGTAGAGGTCAATACGATGTGTTCGGTATCCGTAAAATACCACGGTTACTTGAGTTTTGTATTGCCATAAATAAAGAGAAACATGTATAGAATGAATGTAATAGGATGTTGTAAGATTTTTCTTTATTATGTTTAGACGCTACGAAAGAATGAAGCGCTTGTAATAGGCGCTTTTGCAAATAAGATTGGAGGTGCATAGCATGAAATCAATAAAATATTTCCTCGCGCCGCAGAGGAAGCGATGAAAGAATAATAATAGAGGCAAGCATCATCCACAACAAGAGATCAAATGATAAGTGTCAAAGCATCCTATATCAAGTATAACAAAAGAAAAGGAGAAAAAAAGAAATGAAAAGTGCGCCTATGGGCCCAAAAAGCGGGACTCCAACTCTAATAGCACAAGACTAATAGTCTCTAAATGAGTATGGAGGAGTGCCTATCCTCCTCCGAAGCCGCCTCGAAGTCCAAGAACCGAGCGAAGGCACTATCCCGGCGCTCGAATGAATCCGCAACTCCGGAGACGTCCCGCTAAATGTCGAGAGAAGCCCTCCACCGATAATCCGTGGTCCTCTAGCTCCCGCACGAGCAAGCCGAGCGGGCCCACCACCGACTCCCATGGAGCGGAGAGTGGCACAAGAAGAGAGCCGCTGAAGATAGCGGAGTCGAGCAGCCTCCAAATGCCTGCGTAGCTCATGAATCTCTAACTCGTGCTGATATACGAGAGAGCTCGCATCCTGGTAAGCCCTGAGCAGCTCCCTCACACCTCCCGGAAATGAAAGTGCTCTCGAGACGAGGTGCAATGAGTAGAGCTGGCGCGATGGTATCCCGCATCAGCCTATACCAATCGAAAGAGAATCCACTGGGCAGAGAGTCCAGGATGTCGAAATCTAGTGGATAGCCCCCGAAGAAGGTATCTCGGAGTGCATCCGCCAGCGCGGCCAAGGCGAGCTGCACATCCCTCGATGAAACATCTGCAAGTAAAATAAATGGGTTAGACAAATTGTTATAACCAAAGAAGAAATAGAAGGAAGGGAAGATCTAACCTATCGCCTCGTCGCCTGAGACAGACGGGACTGAATCGGGGGCAGGGATGTCGGTCGCCTCAGGAGGACCCGCAGGTGTACCGATCCGGCTACAAAATAAAATGGAAAGCATAAATACATGAAAAATAAAATACGGGCAAATGATAAAGGAAATATAAGGTACGGGAGAAGCATGAGGCTCGGCGAGACCCTCGCTAACCGGAACCCCGTCTCTCGGGTCGTGGAATAGTCGCTCCACCGCCCAACTCTCATCCAACTCGAGTCGTAATCGACCGCAACCCGCTCGCCGAGACTCGCCATCCGTGGCCATGAGAGGTCGCCCGTCGGGAGATGAAGAAGCATGAGATGGCCCTCCCTCGATCGCAATGGCTCGTCGCTCGCGGCTCGACGCCAATGGACTCCCCGCTCTAAAGAAGCCTCCTCTCGATCGTACAAGAGTGAGCACCGGTCCCAAAACCACATCAAAGGAGTCACCATCCCGGTGGGTACCAAGAAGATCGACGAGAAGCGGGGACCGTCATGAAAGAAAGACTCCGAGCGGTGTGGAGATGCCATGTCATCGCCTCGTGGTCTCGTAAAATATACATGTAAGAATGAAAATACTAGTGCATGCCGGCAACTAGGTATTAAATGAAGCACACGAACCTCGCGACGGCAAGGGCCTGCAAAACCCCGGAATAGTAGTGCTCGCAGCGCCGATAAATCTACTATGATGTCATCTCGGCGCCTCCACGGGGAGATGTCCCACGAGCTGAAAAATAAACCCTAATCAGAGATGTAAATGAAGTGCGCCCGAATAAGGATAGGCGAGTCAGTAAAGAAAATCACCCGGAGTGGGAGAAGGAAAAGAAGACGGAGAAGGCGGCTGAGAGGCGCCGTCTCGATCTCTCCCCATGGCGGCTGGAGCCGGTGGCTCAACATATGGCTGAGAATGAACGTCGACTACTCGTGAACGAGGGACCGAGAACCCGGGCTCCGCGTGATCATACTCGTAAGCCAACTCTGAATCAAAAGAGAATTGGTCGAAATGAGATAGGGCTTATCAAAAGAAAATAACCTAAAGGGATAATGAAGTGTACCTGTAAGAATGGTCCTAACAGAACACGAGAAAATCTACTGTCTAAACCCCGAAAGTCGACAGCTCGCGCAAGGGCCGGAAAGGGTGCGATCACGCGAAACGGTGCCATCTAATAGAGGCTGGCCATCTCGCGGACATGTACTCCGGACGACCACCGGAGGAGTATACGACTGGTAAGAGCGAATGGTCTCATAATACCACTGCTGATAACGCCTCGTGAAGGTGGAAGTCCTAGAGGTGGATACCATCCGATAGCGAGTGCCCGTGCCCGCCGGAAGAGGTGAGTGTAGCACCATCCGATACCCTCCAAATCGGCCGCCAATGATGTAGGGCGGAGAAGAGGCGCTGGAATATCCTGATCCAAGCCAAACTGATGTGCGCATCGATGTGGCGAATAGGGCTCGATGAACATATGATCGCCCAATCTGAGAGGAAGAAAGCCCTGACGAATACTGATCAGGTACTCCAAATCGATAGGCCTGGCTCGAATGCTAGAAGAGTCAGAAGAGGGAACCCTGCTGTCAATCACCATCCTGTCAGCAACCCTAGCTGCCCCACGGGCCACCGATCTATCTCGAGAAAAGCGCAGATGGTCTCGACTCCTGAAGAATCTATACCGAGCAGCCTCCGGAGTCAATGAAGCTGGCTGCACCCCAGCTAAGTCACTCAATAAAGGTAGACGATCTCGTAGCGTGACCGCCATGCCGGGATCATATGAGCCAGACCAATGTAAATGGAGCCATCCGCTAATCAGATGCCACGGGATCAGCTCCTGGCACTGTGAAGGACTACGAGATGAAGTCGACCGCTGAGGCACCTATAAATGTTGGCCAAGACAGCACGCCAAAGAAATCTCGTCGCCACGCGCGATCGTGCTCGCCATAATGAACACCGAAGGCCGAATGGTGTATGCGGGAGAGCTAGGTAATAAGAAATAGCAAATCCACCAAGAGATGAAGGCGGTCAGATAAGTCTCCCGATCCACGTCATGTGAACACAGGGTATCCTGAGATGGGATAGGGCCGTCGTGATGAATCTCGAGCCGACCTGTACCAAATGGATCTCTGGTGGAAGCCAAACCCGTAGGGCGAGTATGGACCCGATCGGTGAAATAGGCGATCCAATGTCTGAACGGAACTCCGGGATGCCCCATCCGTAAATGATGATAAATCTCATAAATCCTATGCAAAGAAGGCGGGAATCGAGTGAAGTCCCCCGAGTCAGCCGGTGAGACCATGAACTCGTCATAGAAATGGCCGAAGATCGGCAGCCCGGTCAACTGCTGTATCTCTAGGAGGGTCGGAGTCAGCTCCCGATCGTCGATGAACAAAGTGTTGGTGGAATAGTTCCACCTCTCACAAAAGGCCCGTAGCCAGGGTGTGTCGATATGATAATGAAACATCGACAAGAAAACCGAGTCATATATCCCGGCCCGCCTGAGCAGAGTCCCCTCCCGCATGAGCACATACCGGGTCCACTCTAGCTGATATCCATGGCACTCCAAGGGAGTGATGAAGGGGGCAGTGGTCCATCTGTGAGCCTCCCCGTCTATGATCTCCTTGCCCAGGAGATGTGTCAAAGGAGCCGTAGAGGCAACGCCTAGAGGCTGAAGGGGCATGATGTCATGAGGCTGATCATCCCTGAAGAATAAACCGCCGCCTCGCGGGTAGACAGGAGTCGCTCGGATGGCTGAGACGAGAGGAGTCCAATCGCTAGGGTCCTCGTAAAAAGAATGATAATGACTCAAGGGGCGACGCGGAATGGCGTCATGAGATGAAACTACAATACCCGAAGAAGAGAAGACGTCATGAGAAATGAAATGATGAGTAATAAGGAATAATGCACCAAGACAAGCCTTTCGAGCGTTCAAGACTCGTCTTGGTGGGTGGCTCTTTGTTTACCCTTGAAAAATTTCAAAGATGAGTAGATGAATAAATAAAATAAACTGATGATTAATGATGAATTATAAGAAAGGGGGAGAAGAGAGAGAGAAGTGGAAAGATGGCCCACTGATCAGGAGAGGTCGCTGCCTAACCCCGGAATAAATCCATTAGTCCCACAATGGAATGCCGGGCATGAAGTGAAGAGTATAAATACCCCGCTATTCTCTATCCACTCCAGCATGAGTGACAGCCAAGAAGATCGAGGGAGAGAGGAGACCTCTTGGGTGTCACCATGTGATTATATTTTTCTCCGACAAGTGGGACCCACTGGCGCTAACCAACCCTTGTAGATGAATCTAACAACATAGCCTATCCGATGAGTCACCATGTGACCATTTTCACCGACAAAGTGGACCCCACACCTCAAGTCATGACCTATTATAGGAGTCGAGTTGAACCCTAAAAATCGCCTTTGAAGCTAACCCTAGAAAGGAGTCAAGCAAGATAATCCCTATGCTACATGAAATGATGTCAATGCCAAGCTAGCATTTTGATGCAACTAGTCATGAGAAATTTCAAATGTGATTTTGCTTTCAAGGCCGACTCGGTGCCAAAGTCGCGAGCAACCACCTAACCATGCTTTGATTTGTGTCAATTATCGATAAGTAGTCAGTTCTTTGACCAAGTCACCCTCATGTTAAGGGATTGAAAGTCAATTTCACAAGACCGATCAAAGTGTGCCAAAGTGGGAGCAACCACTCGATCAAGTCTAGATTTGTATTAATTGTCGATAAGTAGTCAGCATTTGATCAAATCAAGCCCTAATGAATATCAATATAAGTCTAATTGGTATTTAGTTAGGGTGGTTTCTGCAAAAGGGAGATAATTGGCAGAGACATTGAGCTACAATTGAAATCGTGGATTAATTCGAAGGAATAATAGGTTTTATGGATAAAAGAATTTTTAATCCAGAGAAGGAGGGGTAAAAATGGAATTAAAAATTACAGGGATGATCATCATGAATTTAGGGATTTTTGGTGAAAATTTCATAATTTTTGGATAAGTGGAGCTATCAGAATAAATTCAAGGAAAATAAAGGCGAATAAAGTGATTAATCAAAGGCCGAGATTTGATCGAGCAACTCGGGTGCAAGTTGGGGATAGTAACAACTCTCGGGGTACAAACCGGGTGCAAGAAACACAGAGGGAATAAAATAAGCGAAGAGAGAGGGTGTGCCACGTGGCGCCTCTCATGGGCCATGTCGCAAGTGGGCCCCACCTGTGTATGAGTCACCGACAGTGGGCCCCACCTTAGTGCCACGTGGCGCATGTACCAAATGGGCCACCTCACCACCCTAGTGCCACATGGCACCACACCGAGGTCCACTTAACCCAACCCTATGCCACATGGCACGCCTGGAGGAGACCACCTCACCACCCTGCCACATGGCACTACACTACAGAGCCACCTCAGCATGGATCAATACTATAACAGATGATTAATGGATTGATTAAACAAGTGGACCTATCAGAGTGTGCCAAGTCAGATCAATTAGATTTAAGCAGAGAGTTAATCAATCCACAGCTGGACTAATGGGCCGAGATTCATATACTTACATGTGGGGCCCATTTGTCAGGTTTATGAATGTATAGCTCACACAGGCAATCATGCACCAGGCCTATGCACAGATCTAATCAGAGATTTAAATCAAAAGAAAGAAGCGGTGTGTACCTGGCTCACTTGTGTTGCGCCTCTGACTGTGGGTCCCACCTAGTAGTGGACTCTGTGCGCCGAGCGCACCCCCTTCTTTCTCTTCTCCTTCTCCCCTCCCTCTCTTCTTTCTTCTTCTCGACGAGGCAGAAGGCGCCATTAGAGGTGATCAAGCTCTCCAAAGCTCGCAACTCCAATTCCTTTCACCTAGAGCTAGCCTATACATGGGAGAGTATGTGCAATTGATCAGAATTGAAAAACAACAAATGAATAAGGTGATTGAAAGAGATGAATACCTCGGGCAATTGATGAAGCACTTCAATTCCTACTTCAAAATCAAAAATTGATAATGCAAACCTTCTCCATTTACTTAGGCGACACTGTGTATGAAGAAAGGGGCAGCAATTATGGAATAAATTGAAGTAATTGAGATGAAGTAATGAAATCGGGCAAATTGATGAAAATTGAAACCTTGTATTGTAAATTCGAATTGGCAGTGCTTATAGCCTCTATGCACTCTCACGATGCTGTTTGGGTGATGGAGATTGATAATTGGATGAAGGAGCTATGCTTTTGGCCAAGAGATGGAATCGGGTAATAAAGCTTTGAGCTTTGGAAGAAGATAACAATGGCAGAGGATGAATAAATGCTCTAGATGCATTAGAGTGAGTATATATAGTATGTTTAGATGCTCTAGAAGGTTCTAGCAAAAGATAAGAAGTGGAGTCAAACATGGTCAACAGTGGAAGGTTTAAGCTTTGGATTCTTTGAATAGGGGCCCACATCGCAACTGAAGCACTAACAGAATTGAAGAACCATGCCCATGAGCCAAGGAAGTCCAATTGTTGGTATATGAGTGGTGTACAGTTCTAATTCCCCGATGGACCAATCCAATTGCTTATATAAGCATCTGAATTATAGAAATTCATAACATACACACACATACAGAAGATAGGAGACAGAGAGAAGATACTATAGAGATTGCATATAGAATCTAGAGAGAGAGAGAGAGCAAGAGAGGAACAAGAATCAAGAGAGGCTTAGCAGAATTGATTGATCTCGGTTTTAACTTGAGAACTCAATTCCTTTGCTTCAATTGCTTGTCTAGAGGTAAGCTCTACACTCTATTATTTGCTAATTGAGAGTTAGTGAGTTTAATTTTTGAAGATTGGAGCTTTAGAGATGTAATCGCCCTTTGGATATCGTATTTCATTGCATCGATTCTAAATTTCTTCAAATTTCAACTATTTCTTCATGATTTTCTTCTTTATTTCATGCATTGCAGTTTATATAGTATAAATCTTTCATTTCTTTTGATGAATTTCGCTTAAAGGTTGATGAATGAGACCGTTAAATCGATTGATCTCGGTTCAACTTGAGAACTCGGTGAATAAATCAATTTCATTAATCGATTCTTGATTCTTGAATGAGAATTACCTTGATCCTTGTTAATACTATATGCATTAGGGTCTGTGGAGTCATTTGAAGTCGATTGATCTCGATATAATCTTGAGAACTCGATCGATTTGGAGTTTTAATACTGTTATCGCATCCCGTTTCTCAAATTGAGTTTTAGATTGAGAATTAGGGAAGATCATAAGCATATGCATGTATATCATGGTTTGAATAAGTGTTATAAAGAGTATTAAGCATGACAATGTCAATGTTGATCAATGAATAACAAGAATTTGAAGTAAATTGCAATCGGTACCAACGGCTTCCATTGCACTTTGACAACCATCCCGAGTAATGGAGTCATAGACCAATTTGAATCGTTCTAATCATGTTAGAAGGCATTTACATATGTATACGATGCTAATTGAATGATTAATTGTTGAAAGAAACAAGTAATTGTGTTGAATTTGTGGAATCTGAGATTCGGTACCGACTGGTACCAAATCAGTTCATCTGGCATTGGTGCATAGCACGATCCACCGCATAGATCATCGATCAGATATTGTAGAATAACTCCCCGAGGAGAGACGACGTCGGAGGAACTATCGATCGGAAAGAGACGGACCTCGCCCGCCGGAATGCCACCGGCGCAAATCTTGAGGCGCTATTGACCGAAGGGTCAACGAAACGCGTCAAGCACGAACATTAACGCAAGAACACGAATATGAAGCACACATGCGAATCTTGGAATAAATCGAATGTTCATAACGTGATAAGTGGATCGGGCCTTACATCTCGTATGAATTAATCTTGAAGTGAATCTAACGGCCCAAATAAGAATGGAGTTGAATAAAAGATAGGCGCTAATCTTGATATAGATCTCGGCGGCCCAGATTAGGCCCAGTAATTAAATAATAATGTAATAGTAATGATATAGAGTAAATAAATGATTTGAAAATACTCTGAACTCCAAATTGACTCAAATTTGTTTCTAAAATTTTCTTATTTTTCATACTATTTTTCTATACAATAATATTCCAGTTTTAAAAATATAATCATGATAAAACAATTTAAAAGCAAAAGACATTACATATATTGGTATATTTGACCTAGCTTTGACTTGTCATTTTAAATACTATAAAAATTCCAAAAATACAAATAAAAATCATAAATAATAACTAGATATATTTTAGTGATTTTTCAAGCGAATTTCCATGAAATAATAATGATGATAGTAATATACTATAATAAATAGTGAGATTAGCTATATTCTTTGATAAAAAAATATATAATAATAATAATAGATATTATATTGATATTTTCTGTAAAAAGAATAATAAAAATAAATAGCACAAAATATATAAAAATATAATACCATGGTAATAAATAGTAAAATGCATTTTCTTTTATAATAAAGAATGATAATATAGTTTTATAATATGAATTGTATTTCTTTTTATTTCTATACAAACATATACAATAAAAAATATACTTTTGATGAATAAAATATAATAAAAATAATAGTTGTAATAAAAACATAATGAATTTCATCTCTTATGGCTATTTTCAACTAATAATAGTAATAATAAAAAATCTTATATTTTTCCATAGATAATAAATAGAAATAATAAAAATAGATATAATGAATAGTATAATAAATGGGATAAAATATTAGTAATGATTTCTTTTTAGCTATTATAGATATTAAAAATAAAACAAAAAATAAAAAAAAAATAATAATAATAATAGTAAAATAGTATAGCTAACCACCTTTTAATTTTGTAAATGATTCTTACATAATGAATAGTATTTCAATATAATAGAATATAATAATAAATTCTATCACTTTGGCTATTATAAACATTTTAAAAATACAAATAAAAATCATAGCCATTTTATTTTCTATTATTTTTGTAAGTGATTTTCTACAAAATAAATAGAGTTTAGAAATAATAAAAATAAAATTCTACTATTTTAGTTATTATAAAAATCCCAAAAATATAAATGAAACTCTAGTTATTAGCTAACCCCTTTTCCTATTATTTTTGTAAATAATTTTCTACATAGATAAATAGAGTTTAAAAATAAAAAAAATAATAATAATAATAATAATAATAATAATAATAATAAATAAATGCATCTTCATAATAAAAATAATAATGGAAGATATTATATAATAGACTTTGTGCATTTTAGAAATGAATAAATATGCTCACATAAGGAGTGTAGAGCCACATATGAATATTTGCACACATTTAGAATGATTAGTCAAGACGAGAACACCTTGACGTAGGATGATTAAGGCTTTAATAGCACCATGAGACTTTGTGCATTTTAGAAATGAATAAATATGCTCACATAAGGAGTGTAGAGCCACATATGAATATTTGCACACATTTAGAATGATTAGTCAAGACGAGAACACCTTGACGTAGGATGATTAAGGCTTTAATAGCACCATGAGAAGATATGTCGAGACAAGAACATCTTGACACTTGATGAAGAATGATAAGATACGTCGAGACAGGAACATCTTGACGTGAGATGAATAAGGCTTTGATAGCAACATGAGTGAATATGTCGAGACAAGAACATCTTGACGCTTAATGAAGAATAACCAGAGCTACGATACTAACATGGAAATATATGTCGACTCTGAAGAAGAAGAACATTATGATGTCCTAGATAGGTGACATCTTGATGACTCGCTGCCATGAGCAAGTAACTCATGATTGAATACGCTCACACAAGGGGTGTAGGGCAACATAGTAATTTTGCACAAGTAATGCAACATGTAGAATGATTAGTCGAGACGAGAACGTCTTGACGCTCGCTCGAAGAATGACCAAAGCTACGACATCGCATGGAGAGATATGTCGACTTTGAAGAAGAAGAACATTACGATGTCCGAGAGAAGTGACATCTTAATGACTCGGTGTCATGAACAAGTAATTCATGACCATTTGAGCCGGCAAGACCGAACTCATCCGTCGATAAATTCGTCTCCCGGTTCATTTCCCGAGATCGTGAGATTGAATCGGTCCGTAGGTAGATTCATCCACAAAACAGTGAATGTGAACCGTTCGTAGGTAGGTTCCTTCACTAACACATGCCTCAATGTTGAACGGCCGCCGCTTCAGGTTTGACATTGTGTGCAATTGTGTTTCCTAGGTTTATGAATCGGCTTAGTGCTTCGAATTCATGATCTAGAAGATTAGTGAGAAGAAACACGTGGGCCATATCCACCCTTCTCCCGATTCACCAACCTCAAGATCAACCGCTCGCCGCTTCGAGTTGTATTTTGTGTGATTGGTTGTTGACTAGTTAAGATTGAACCGATCTCGTTTGTAGGTTTATCTTCTAGATCAACGGAGGTCGAGTCGTTCGTATGTAGACTCACCTCAAGCCCCTCTAAAGAGATTAACTCGGTCCGTAGGTAAGGTTACATCTCGAGGTGGCATAGATCGAACCGATCCGTTTGTAGGTTCGTCTTCCATAGGACAAAACCGATCTGTTTGTAGGTTTGTCTTCCATAGATTGAACCGATCTGTTTGTAGGTTCATCTTCCGTAGACCCCTTTTCATGAAATTAGACGACCACTTGACCATCTTTTAACTATACTATTTGCTTCTCTCTTTCAAAGATCCAGAGGTGCCTCGAGGTTCGTAGCCAGGGTAATTAACGGTGGGGGCTTGCGCCCACCGAATCTACAAGAACTCACAATCACTAAAAACCCCCGAATGTGCATCCAAATAATCTCTAAACGGCAGAATCGGCCGACACCCGGCAGATGCACGCTCGGGAGGGATCTCCGTGTCCTTCTTCCGCAACCCATCGCCCTGGCGGCGTGCGGAGCGCGCGAAAAGGGTCGCACACTTCCGCGAACCAAAGGGTCGTCTTCCATGGACCCCTTTTATGAACTTAGACGACCACTTGACCATCTTTTAACTATACTATTTGCTTCTCTCTTTCAAAGATCCAGAGGTGCCTCGAGGTTAGTAGCCCAGGGTAATTAACGGTGGGGGCTTGCGCCCATCGGAATCTACAAGAACTCACAATCACTAAAAAACCCCCTGAATGTGCATCCAAATATCTCTAAACGGCAGAATCGGCCGACCCCCAGCAGATGCACGCTCGGGAGGGATCTCCGTGTCCTTCTTCCGCAACCCATCGCCCAGCGGCGGTGCGGAGCGCGCGAAAAAGGGTCGCACAGATCGGCACGCCGGTGGGACCTAGATTCTCCTCTTATCTACGAAGAGAGAGGCGAATGAAATAGTTAAGAGATACAAGTGGTCTTCTATGCGCTAAAAATGACTAATGATTTTCAAGTATTTTTGTTTTGCAGAAATGGCATACTTTGGAAACTTCAACCTCGCTCCACACCATCATGCTCGCACAAAGCCCGAGAGGGCAAACTATTCATGTTCTTTGGGACCATCCCACAAGAACCGGCGTCTATGGCCCGGCTCCAAAGGGCCGCCTTCACTCCGCAACCGTCCGGATCTCCATCCCGGACGAGGAGGAGGACTCGATCACCCCGACTCCCGAGGGGATCTCAAATAACATCATGGCCTCTCCTACTACCTCCCCAAAGAGGAGAAGGCGACCGTCTAAAAAGACGGCCCCCAAAGGTCGCAGCCCCGATCGCCCGCAACTCTCAAGCGTCCAGAAGAGGGCCCCGGATGCATACCGAGACCAGCCGGTGGTGGCTAGGCCGCCTATCCCGATCTCCAACAAATTTACGGCACTCCGTATAGTGGCTAAGAACTCGCCACAAAGCCGCCTCCGCCAGGCATGGGAGGTGCCTAAGCCCACACCTCGCCTAACTCAAAGGCCTCAGCGCCGCCAGGACAAGTCTCAAGCCCCTGCAGAAGCCATCTACAAGGCTCACAGGGCCCTCAAGCAGAGAAAGAGCGTCAAGAACGCTAGGTCGAGACGATACGTCTTCCGCCCCAATCAATCTCAAGGCATGGCTCAGCCGCAAGCCATTGCCTCCACTCCGAACCCGAGGAGGTTTACACCAAAGGCAACACCTAGCACCCAGCAGGTGTGGGTCCCAAAGGGTTCCCAGCCAACAAGGTCCCAATCTCAAGCCCGGCCCCAACAAGGCCGTAGCAGGTCCAACGCTCCGTCCGAGAGCGTATTCAACCGCTTAGGTCAAAAGAGTGTGTTCACCGATTAGGCTCGAGAATACCACTCAATAGTTTGAAAGTAACTGCCCCTGACCAAGCAAAGAAGAAGAGAAGAACCGCTCGCTATGAAGAGCACTTCTCGATCAACACCATCGCATAAGCTACGATGCGATCCAGGACAACGATCCGAGGTGAATATGACCCAGGATGACCGATCCCCGCCTAATCAAGCTCACGTCACCAATACCAACAAAAATAATGGTAGAAAAGGGAGACCACCCAAGAGAGTCAACCCCGAAGGTAATAGCGAGGAAGGGGAAGATCACAACGAAAACCCTGATCTCTTTGACAATGAAGATGACGTTGAAACACGTCCCGAAATGCCCATCGATGAAATAGAAATATTAAAAGGCCACATCGAGGCACGGGATGAAGAGCTGATTAGGCAACGGGAGCTAATCGCTACCATGCTAAAGCAGAATGAAGAATTGATTAAGGCGGTCAAATCCTTACAAGAATCACAAGACGCCAATTTCAAAGCTGGTAGCTCCCGTCAAGAAGGGGTCCACAGTACCAAAAGCAATCATAAGGGAAAGCAACCTGTTAATTCTAAACCCCATCCACATAGAACCATAGAAGTGGAGAGCTGAACCAACGGGAATATCCCGGAAGGAGATTCAAGCCATGATTGCCCAGCAAATGCAGATAGCCGGAGGTGGATACGCTATCCCTCCTGTCAAAAACTGTGGACATCCATACCCTGCCATATATGACTTAGAAGAATATCCTAAAGGGTATGTGATCCCCCGCTTCAGGACCTTCTCAGGGGAAGGCAATAAAGACCTGAACCCCGAACAACACCTGGCCCACTTTGTAGCCTCGTGCGGCAACACGGGCGGCAATGATGCACTGTTGTTAAGACAATTCCCTCAGAGCTTAGTGGGAACCGCCTTCCAATGGTACTATTCACTGGAAAACAACAGCATCAGGACCTGGGACGAGATGGCAGACTCGTTCAGGGCGCGATTTGTCATGGTGTCTGATAAGATAAACATAGCCGATCTGGCAAGTACTAAACCCAAGAAAGGGGAGTCAATGACAGATTTTATTAATAGATGGCGGAACCTCAGCATCAAATGCGACCGCACATTAACTGAAGATGAGGCCGTCAACCTAATCATGAAAAACATTGACGGGTGGATGGGCATGCTTCTTGGTGTGACAAAGGTCAACACATTCAAAGACTTGCTCAGATCGGTATCCAATATGGAAAGGATGTCACCGCACACCGTGCCGAACTTCATGAATAATAGGCCGCAACGAGGAGCCCGAGCCGAGACTAAAGTGGCATTCACCTCGTTAAAGGATAAGATGGTTGCTAACGGACACCCAAAGCGGCGGCGAGTGGCACAAATGGCAACAATTACAACAAGGGATCCAGCCTAATCCGGGAGGGAGTTCACGGAGTTTTGAGTCCCTTAAACAAAAGAAATCTAAACCGTACTCCTTCGAAGAGATAAAGTTGCTCAAATCTTCGGAGGAGGCACCGAAAAATGGTCTAACCCCGCCGCCGAAGAACGCCGGAAGATGCCGATAAATCGGACGAACCCAACTTCACGCCCATACCACAGAGTACTAGGGCACTCAATTGAAGATTCTTTGGGTCTTCAAAGATTGGGTCGAGAAGGCATATAAAAACGATGAAATTACTTTACCTAAAGGGTTCTTGCAAAGCCCATCGGCCCATGAACAAGGCCAATATGATCTCTCACGAGGAAGAGAAGATCCGGACCAATTAAGTGAAGACCAGGAAGAAGCGATGGACTACGCACTTATCGAAGAAATCGATTAAAATGCTTAAAGCCCTTAAGAAAGAACCGGCATGAAATGGAAAGACGACATCACGCCGGTGGTCCCACCGAAACCCAGTATATTATAAGGTGGACCGAGCCAAGACCGAGGTTCTTAAGAAGAAAAAGAAGCATAGAAATAACAAGTCCGAGAAAGAATAAAATTGAAGAGTATGAGCAGGGCGATCCGAGGCGATCACCCTCCAACACTTCATCTCCAAAGAAGGCGGGAGAAGCTAACCCTAGGTCAAAAGAAAGAAGATGTAGATGAAGAAATAAATAAGGAAGAGAGCGAAGAGATGCGGGTGCTTCGTGTAACATGGTATATTCTTCTCACGACGAAGATATGCCAACTTTAGAGGAGATGTTCTTCCCAAATGACGAAGGAGAAGCAAGCACCTGCGGGACCAAGAATGAAGAGTGCAAAGCGTGCTCGTCAGGGACTTATATACCCAGAGACAAGCTCCCAAGGATTAGATAAAGGAAAGGATAAGGCCACGAATAAAGGTAAAGAGGTCGAGAACCTAAGCAAGAACCCAGAAAAGACCGGTCGACGGGCGAAGAATACAACGTGTTGGCACATGCGCGTAAGATTCCGGCGCTATTAAGCATATTTGACGCGTTGATGATGTCACAAGACCTAAGGGAGGTGCTAATCCGGGCCTTGCAAGATCCCGAGAAGTACAAGTCATACTTCATAGAGCAAAATATGCGGGAAGCCTTATTCACGCTGTAAGCGGGCCGCACTTTGTATAAATTTCACGGACGATGACCTCCTAATAGGCACCGTCGACCATAACCGCCCGCTATACATCACCAGGAAGCTGCGGAGGGCAAAAGATCGGCCGCATTTTGGTCGACGCGGGGTCCTCGATCAATATTATGCCGCTTAAAACCTAAAGACCATCACCTTAGATGTGAAGAATCTATCGATGAAAAGGTGATTATTCATGGCTTTAATCAAAACTCCCAAAGGCCACAGGAGCTATAACTACGAACTGCAATGTGGAAGCCTAAGAGCGCCTACTAAATTTTATGTTATTGATCTTTGGAAACCTCTTATCGGGCGTTCTTTGGGTCGCCCGTGGCTTCATAGTAATCGGGTTATACCCTACTACTCTGCACCAATGCACGAAATATATCGAGAATGGTAAACAAAAGAGAATTGACGGAGATGTCAAACCATTCGGGGTGCATGAGATTAAATTCAATGACGCTTGATATTTTACGCCTAAATCCTTTGTGGCGCCAAGCCGCCTATAACTAAAGCGAGTCGAAACCCTTGATAAAGGCCCTAAATTTGATACCTCATCTGGAGAAGAAGAAGAGGTCAAATTTAATATTAAACCCCAGAGGTGCTCGAGCCCAAAGACCGGAAGAAAGTCGGGTGAAGAAGAAACTTTCCGCTTCAAACTTCAAACGGTGGCTACGTATAAGGCCCAAATAAAGCCGAGCGAAATCAAGTCAAGTGATTACGAGGAGGAGGTCATTTTCAACTTTAAACCTACCAACACCCCTCAAATTCGGATCACGGGAACAACTTCGGGAGAAGACTCGAAGATTCGATGACTCGGGCGATACCACCTCGGGAGAAGAGTCGGCCATGATCGTCGGCCACAGGAAGAGGAATCGACGAAGAGATCATTTATCATATCCTCAAGAAGCCATATAAAGGGCCGAAACAGATAATGAAAGTGAGGAGTCATATATGATCAACACGGGACCCAATAGCGGAAGGGATAACCGGTTAGGCCGAGGCCTATAAATGAAGAACGCTCATGGCGGGAAAATTTCGAAGGTCGCGTCTGGAATGCGATTGACGAAATAAGACACCAAGTTGAAAATAATAGGAGGAAGTGTCGAACAATGGGAAGTGATGCAGGATATCAAAGTGCAACACAATGAAATCATGATAATGATTGAAAACCTGCAAACCGCGATCTATAACTCCGAGCTACTCAAAGAAGTGACGAGCGAACCCCGTTTCGGAACCCCCGAAAAGCAAGCACCCGATGGCGGCAAACGAGTAATTGTAATAGTAGATGAATCAAAGGGGGAAGAAATGAAAGCTAAGCAATTGACCGTCATGCAAACCCTCAAGGTCAAGAAGAGTAAACCATACTCTTTCCTGAAAAATAAAACAGCTCGGATATTTGAGCAGGCCTTAAAGAGCGGATTGACACTTCCCGTCCAGTAAAAGACCCGCCGACATAGAAAGAGCGGTGAAGGTGAATTCTCGCCCTTATCATCGTATATTGGGTCATACTATTGAAGAATCTTTGGGTATTCAAAGACCTTATAGAAGAAGGGCATAGAAACGGGACGATCCGACTCCGAAGAGCTTTCAACAAGACCCGACTCGCATAACTTGAATAACAAGGGCAAAGGGGTGGCTTATACGATCTCGCACACTCGTACCTAGCAAACCAAAGGTTGCGAGACGTAAGCCGATCAAAGAAATCTACCGCTCCAACTCGGTCATGAACATTGAGATAGAAGAAGAGATGGCGTGCGCTAGAGATTCTTGTGGTTCCCGAAAGGCATTTTAAAGACCTCATCGAGGGAAGTGAACCACATCCAAACCCTAAAGACCTTTGTTGTGCCGGCAAAGGTAGAGCGCATCAAAGGGAAAACTATCATCCACAAGGCTATAATTTTCTATCAGAGCGATTCAACTCAGTCTCTGAAGAACCCTGACCACGACACTTGGAAGAAGTGGGTGATAGAACAAGAATTGGAGAATGCAACGAGCGATGACGCTGCATCTCATCCCTTTGGAAAGGAGAGCTGTATAAAGCGGCAAAAAGAGCGAAATGTCCGAGAGATATATCAAGGCGAGGCCAAGCGCTTCGATAAACTCGGAATGGCGACGAGAATAAGGTCACAGGCCTGGATGGTAAAATAAAATACACCGGGGGTTAGGGTATAGCTGCGATAACGCGACGCATGCTTCGAGGGGTCTCTCAACGGGTGCCGTATGGAAGAAGGCTTTTTGCATGACACGTTGAAATGCCGGATAATGAAACGAGAAGAAGACAATACCGGTCTGGCGAAAAACGCTTTGAAGCGGCTAGAAAAGGAGCCTAATACGGTCGATGAGTTAGCTGAAATTAATTTGGGGACGAGAAGAAGACCCACGACCAACTTTCATAAGCGCGTCGTTGCGGAAGAGGTGGGGTGAGAGGTTAAGGACGTTCCTTAAAAACTACATGGATGCTTCGCTTGGAGTTATAAAGAAATGCCGGATTAGATCCCAACGTGGCGGTCCATTACTTAAAAATTGATCCAACCTTCAAGCCGATTAAACAAGCGCCGAGGCGGATGAGAATAGAACTCGAAGAAAAGGTCGTGGAGGAAACGAAGAAACTCATCGGCGCGGGCTTCATACGGGAAGAAGAGACACCGAGAATGGGTGGCTAGCATTGTCCGGTTAAGAAGAAAAATGGGCGAGATCCGCATTTGCGTGGACTTTCGGGACCTAAACAAGGCGTGCCCTAAAGATGATTTCCGCTCCCGGTGGCCAGAAATCATAATTGATCATACATCCTCCTATGAAGTCTTCTCCTTCATGGACGGTTATGCGGCTATAATCAAATTAAAATGGCGCGAGAAGATGAGAGACACACGGCCTTCCGCACGCCGATTGGCATATATTGTTACAAAGTCATGCCGTTTGAAATTTGAAAAATGCGAGTGCCACCTACCAACGGGCGATGACGAAAATATTCGACGATCGATCCACAAGATAGTCGAGTGCTATGTGGACGACCTAGTCATCAAGGCCATGTCATATGAAGAACACTTCCAATATCTTGAGGTCGTTTTCAACCTTTGAGAGAACATGCGCTCAAATTAAACCGTTGAAATGCGCATTCATGGTATCATCGGTAAATTTCGGGATTTGTAGTACGCCATAGGGGAATTGAGATAGACCGGGCAAGATCAAAGCAATAACTGAACTATCCCCGAAGAATTTAAAACAATTACGATCTTTGCAAGGACAATTGGCGTACATCGGGCGGTTCATAGCCAACCTATCGGGGAAAATCCAACCCTTCACCCGGCTAGCCTAAGAAGAATATCCCGTTTAAGTGGGATGGCGAGTGCCGAGCGAGCCTTTGAAAAATCAAGGCATATCTACTCAACCCTCCGGTGTTGGCGGCGCCCATGCCGGAAGGAACTTATCCTATACACGACCGCCCTAGATGGATCCTTGGGAGCCCTATTGGCCCAAGAAAATCGGGATGGTAATCAAAATGCGCTATATTACTTAAGTCGCATGATGGTAGGGGCGGAACACGGGTATTCACCGATTGAGAAGCATTGTTTAGCCCCTAATCTTCGCGGTGAAGAAATTGAGGCATTACATGCTAGCCCACAAAATCATATTAATATCCAAGGTGGACCCTCTCAAATATACGATGACTCGCCGATGTTGACGGGGGAGGGTGGCCAAGTGGGCTATCATTCTTACCGAGTTCGACATCACCTATACACCGCAAAAGGCGATAAAGGGGCGGCGCTAGCGATTTCTGTTGCACACCCGATCAAGATGACTCCCCATTAAAATGTGACTTTCCCGATGAGGAAACTCTACATGTTGAAGAAGGAAGTCCTATATGGGAGATGTACTTTGATGGCGCCTCGTCGATCAAGCCGATCGCGGGCCGGGAGTCCCAAGTTGCTTGTGCGGGCGGCGCGGGACTAGTCTTCGTAACCCGGAAGGCGGGATAATACGACATTCTCGGCTTTAACCGAACCATGCACAAATAATGAAGCGAGTATGAGGCACTCATTCTTGGGACTAGAGCTATCACTTGGAGCTAGAGATCAAGGTCGTGCGCATCTTTGGGGATTCACGGTGATAATAAATCAAATAATTGGCGAATATAAGGTTTTGAAGCGGAACTAATACGATATCACCAAAAGGCCATGGAACTAATGAAGAAAATCCCGTATGTGTCCATCGAGAAGGTCACGAGGGCGTAGTGAATGGTGAAGCGGATGCGTTGGCCAAACTCGCCAAGGAGGCTGGGTGAACCAACAGCCGGAAATCCACATCACCGTCCGCAATAGGAGGCCATTATCATTGTGTCAAACAACGGATGAGGCGAATAATGAAAATCTTTGGGCTAGAAAAGATAGAATGCCAAGAAACAATGATAACCGAAGAAGACGATGATTGGAGACAGTCGTTCATTGAATATTTCCGACATGGCACCCTCCCCAAAGATAAAAGAATCGCCGATCAAATAAGAAAGCGGGTACTACGGTATGCATATGTGGGCAATACGCTATACCGTAGGTCTTATGATCAGTTGTGGCTAAGATGTGTATCGGGCACGAAGCGGGGGGTCATGAAAGAAGTTCATTCGGCTATGTGGAGCACATCGATGCGGGCGAAAATGAAATTAAAGATCAAGCGAATGGGGTATTATTGGCCCACGATGGTGGCGATTGTGAAGAGCACGCAAAGAAGTGCCGCATGTGCCGGATACATGGCCCTTTTATACATCAAGCGCCAAACCCGTTGCACCCACGGTAGCATCCACGGCCATTTAATATGTGAGGCACGGACATAGTGGGGCCCATAGACCCTCCGACGTCGAGAGGTCACCGGTTCATCCCGCGCGACAGATTACTTTACAAAATGGAAGCCGTCCCACTTAAAGAAGTTAAAGCATCCGATGTGGTTAAGTTCTTCAAGACGCACATCCTCTACCGATTCGGTACCCCACAACGGATAATATCCGATAACGGGACGGCCTTCAAGAGCTCCAAAGTCTATGCCCTGGCGGAGCAATTCAACATTGATTGGAGATTCTCGTCCATTTACAACCCGAGAGCCAACGGCCTGGCCGAAGCCTTTAATAAAACCTTAATAAATATCATGAAGAAGACCGTGGCCCGGCAACCAACGAGGATCGGGATAATCGTCTACAAGAGGCATTATGGGCTTATCGAACCACATACCGAACGCCTACGCAAGCTACCCCGTATTCTCGGCTTTTGGGGTTGAAGCCGTTCTCCTCTTGAGGTGGAATTACCGTCATTGCGGGTGGCTATGCAAAATGATATGACCATGGACGAATGCCAACAACTTAGGCGGACGAGTTGGATGCCATGGACGAGAAAAGACTGATAGCCCAGCAGAACCTCGAAATATATCAGGCAAAAATGGGAAGGGCATATGACAAGATGGCGCGAGTCAGGGCATTTCAACAAGGGGAGCTTGTTCTTGTCCTTAAGAGGCCGATCATTGGCCGGCACATCGGCCCAAAATTCTCTCCGAATTGGGAAGGGCCATATGTAATTGAGAAGGTATACGGGGGCGGCGCATACCAACTCATAGACCATGAAGGTGAAAGGCCCATGCCACCGATTAATGGGCGATATCCGAAGAAGTACTACACCTAGCCGGAGCGGGGCCAACCGAGTAGTATCTATTGTAAATAAATAAGGAGGAATAAGTGTTCACTTACACACACGCTGCACGAAACACAAACCCATGTCTAACCTCCACTTTGCATAAAATCCCAAAAACCTTACTTGTGCATATGTAAATAGAATGCATCCAAAAATCCAAAAAACCACACAAACACATTTAGCCCTATAAAAATAAAAAATATAGAATAAGAGAATTCAACGCCAAAACCACGCGAGAATGTAAGGCGAGAGCTTTGGTGTTTGGGCTCATAATACAAATACCACCGGGTTTGTCCATTTGATACAGTAATAAACACAAAATGGGCAGTGGTTTGCGGCTTGTCCCTCAAACTATCTCGTTGCCCAATGACGAAAGTTGCTCATATTGTCGCCCACGGCGCAAGCCAAGGGATAGGTCGAGCAAATTGGTGGCTAGTATATAGTCACTTCCGAGGGCATATAAATAAATAACTCTCGTATTATTAGTAACATGTATCACTAATAACCAAAAATCAGCTTTCTTCTAATAAAATGAAAGGATATATAAGTAAAACAATAAAAACCTATTTTCCCTACTTATGAATAAAAATGATGATAATAAAAAAATAATAATAAAATCTTTTCAATAAGGGGTTGCCACCTTTGTCCCCGACACCATGAGTGTTATACAAAGCCAGGTTGGGTGCATTTATCCGTAAAAGCACCACACGCCCGAAGAAATGCGTGTCATAATCCCACGACATATCACGAGGAGGGGTCGACACTCAAGGGTTTACGTCTTGTACCCGACATTTCATGTTAAACAAAGCGCTCGCTTAAAGAAGTGACTCGTGTCATGGAGAGCGGACCTACCCGATGAAAGCCTCGTCTCGCAGGACGCGTGATGGATGTTTGAGGGTAGCTAAAATATAAAAACAGTTTGGTACATTCATCCGCAAAAGTACCACACGCCCAAGGAGGTGGTCCGTTTCTAATCCCAAAATAGATCATGGAGGGGTCGACTAAGGGTTTATGCTTTTGCCCGACATTCTGTCAAATAAAGTAATTCGCTTAAAGAAGTGACTGTGTCATGGAGAGCGAACCTACCCGATGAAAGCCCTGTCTCGCAGGACGCGTGATGGATGTTCGAGGGTAGTACCCCCACAAAACAAATCGAGTGGAGACGAGTGAACGTGAAGTTTCCACTTTAGCACGCAACGGCATAAACGAGGGGAGAGCGGGTGAGCTTCCACAAATAAATGTCAATTAAATATACAAGGAGCATCCACAAAATGGTGTTATCAATTGCATCCATAATTCAATTGATACCGGTAAGTTTATCCATCGTAATAAAGGATAAACGGGTTTATTCTGCGTACCGCCCAGAGGTCAATACAGATGTGTTCCAGATCCGTAAAATACCACTACTTGAGTTTTGTATTGCCATAAATAAAGAGAAATGATGTATAGAATCAATGTAATAGGATGTTGTAAGATTTTCCTTTATTATGATTAGGCGGTTGTAATAGGGCACTTTTGCAAATAAGATCGGGGGTGCACAAAGATGAAATCAATAAAATACTTCTCGCGCTACGCAGTAGGAAGCGATGAAAGGATAATAATAGAGGCAAGCATCATCCACAACAAGAGATCAAAATGATAAATGTCAAGGCATCCTACATCAAGTATAGTAAAAGAAAAGGAGAAGGAAAAAATGAAAGTGCGCCTATGGGCCCAAAAAGCGGGACTCCAACTCTAATAGCACAAAGGCTAATAGTCTCTAAACGAGTATGAGAGGAGTGCCTATCCTCCTCCGAAGCCGCCTCGAAGTCCAAGAACCGAGCGAAGGCACTATCCCGGCGCTCGAATGAATCCGCAACTCCGGAGACGTCCCGCTAAATGTCGAGAAGCCCTCCACCGATAATCTATGGTCCTCTAGCTCCCCGCACGAGCAAAGCCGAGCGGCCCACCACTAACTCCCATGGAGCCGAGAGCTGGCACAAGAAGAGAGCCGCCGAAGATAGTGGAGTCGAGCAGCCTCCAAATGCCCGCGTAGCTCATGAATCTCTAACTCGTGCCGATATACGAGAGAGCTCGCATCCCGGTAAATCCCGAGCAGCCCTCCTCACACCTCCCGGAAATGAAAGTGCTCTCGAGACGAGGTGCAACGAGTGAGCCGGCGCGATGGTATCCCGCATCGCTACCTATACCAATCGAAAGAGAAGCCATCGGCGCAGAATCCAGGATCTCGAAATCTAGCGTGATAGCCCCCGAAGAAGGTATCTCTGAGTGCATCCGCCAACATGCATACAAGGCGAGCTGCACATCCCTCGATGTAACATCCGCAAGTAAAATAAACGGGTTAGACAAATTGTTATAACCAAAGAAGAAATAAGGAAGAGAAGATCTAACCTATCGCTCACGCCCGAGACAAAGGGACCGAGTCGTGATAGGGATGCCTGGCCGCCTCAGAGGACCCGTTGTGTGTACCAGATCTCCGCCACAAAATAAAATGGAAAGCATAAATACATAAAAAATAAAATACGGCAAATGATAAAGGAAATATAAGGTACCGGAAGAAGTACGAGGCCTTGGCGAGACCCTCGCTAACTGTGGCCCCCGTATCTGGCCGTGGAATAGTCGCTCCACCACCAACTCTCATCCAACTCGAGTCATAATCGACCGCAACCCGCTCGCCGAGACTCGCCATCCGTGGCCGAGAGGTCGCCCGTCTGGAGATGAAGAAGCATGAGATGACCTCCTCGATCGCAATGGCTCGTCGCCTCGCGGCTCGACGCCCAATGGACTCCCTCGCTCTAAAGAAGCCTCCTCTCGATCGTACAAGAGTGAGCACCGGCCCCGAACCACATCGAATGAGTCACCGTTCCACCGGGTACAAAGAAGATCGACGGCGGAAGGCAGACCGTCATGAAAGAAAGACTCGAGCGTGTGGAGATGCCATGTCATCACCTCGTGGTCCGTAAAATCTACATGTAAGAATGAAAATACTAGTGCATGCTAGCAACTAAGTATTAAATGAAGCACACGAACTCGCGACGGCAAAGGCTCGTGCAAAACCCCCGGAATAAAAGATTTCGCAGCGCCGATAGATCCGCTTACGATGTCATCCCGAGCTACCTCTATAGGAGATGTATCACGAGCCGAAAAAAATAAACCCTAATCGTAGATGTAAATGAAGTGCGCCCAAATAAGGATAAGTGAGTCGAAAGAAAATCACCCGGAGTGAGGAGAAGGAAAGAAAATGGGGAAGACGGGCCGAGAGGCGCCGTCTCGATCTCTCCCCATGGTAGCCGGAGCCGGTGGCTCGACATATGGCCGAGAATGAACGCCAACTACTCGTGGACGAGGACCGAGAACCCGGCTCCGCGTGATCATACTCATAAGCCGCTCCGAATCAAAGAAGAATCGTCGAAATGAGATAAGGCTTATCGAAAGGAAATAACCTAAAGGGATGATGAAGCATACCGTGAGAATGGTCCTAACAGAGAATGAGAAAACCGGTGTCTAAACCCCGAAAGTCGACAGCTCGCGCAATGGTCGGGAAAGGTCGCGATCACGCGAAACGGTACCCATCTATCGTAGGCCGACCATCTCGCGGACATGTACTCCCGACGACCACCTGAGGGAGGAGTATACGATCGGTAAGAGCGAATGGTCTCCATAATACCATCGCCGATAACGCCCGTGAAGGTGGAAGTCCTAGAGGTGGATACCATCTCGATAGCGAGTGCCCGTGCCTGAGGCCGAAGAGGTGAGTAGCAAGCACCATCCGATACCCTCCAAATCCGCCGCCGCTGATATGTGGCGGAGAAGAGGCGCCGGAATATCCCCGATCCAAGCCAAACCGATGCGCGCACGTGCGGCGAATAGGGCTCGATGAACATATAATCGCCCAATCCGAGAGGAAGAAAGCCCGACGAATACCGATCGTACTCCAAGTCGATGGGGTTCGGCTCTGATGCTGAAGCGGCCGGAACTAGGGGACCCCGCTGTCAATCACCATCCTCACGTCCAAGCAACCCTAGTCTGCCCCACGGCCACCTTGATCCGTCTCCCCGAGAGAAGCGTAGATGATCTCGACTCCCTGGTTAAGAATACCTATACCGAAAGCCGGCCTCCCGAGGTCAATGAAGTCGGGCCGCACCCTGGCCTAAGTCACTCAAGAAAGGTAGACGATCTCGTAGCCGTAACCGCCATCGCCGGGATCATACGAGCCGTGCACCAATGTAAATGGAGCCATCCGCTAATCGATGCCAATGCGGATCAGCTCCCCGGCACCGTGAAGGACTACGAGATGAAGTCAAACCGCGGAGGCATCTATGATGGGACAGCACAAGACAGTGCACCCGCCAAAGAAATCTCCGTCGCCACGCGCGATCGGGCTCGCCATAATGAACACCGAAGGCCGAATGGTGTATGCGGGGGGAGCCAGGTAATAAGAAATAGCAGATCCACCAAGAAATGAAGGCGTAACCAAATAAGTCTCCCGATCCACGTCATGTGAACACAAAAGTATCCCGAGATGGGATGGCCGTCATGATGAATCTCGAGCCGACCTGTACCAAATGGATCTCTAGTGGAAGCCAAACCCGTAGGGCGAGTATGCGGACCCGACCTCGTGAAACGGGCGATCCAATGTTCGAACGGAACTCCGGATGCCCCCTCCGTAAACAATGATAGATCTCATAAGTCCTCTGCGCAAGGCGGGAATCGAGTGAAGCCCTCCCGAGTCGCCGGTGAGACCATGAACTCGTCATAGAAATGGCCAAAGATCGGCAGGCCCGTCAACCGCTCGTATCTCTAGGAGAGTCCGAGTCGCCTCCCCGATCGTCAATAAACGTAGTGTCAGGAATAGTTCCACCTCTCACAAAAGGCCCGTAGCCGTGCGTGTGTCGATATGATAACGAAACATCGACAAGAAACCGAAGTCATATATCCCGCATTGGCCGAGCAGAGTCCCCTCCCGCATGAGCACATACCGGGTCCACTCTAGCCGTGATATCCATGGCACCTGGGCCAAGGAGTGATGAAGGCGAGCAAAGGTCCATCCGTGTGAGCCTCCCTCGTCGATAATCTCCTCGCCCGGGAGACGTGTCAGCGAGGAATCGTAGAAGCAACGCCTAAGCCGGCCGAAGGGGCATGATGTCATGAGGCCGATCATCCCCGAAAAATAAACCGCCGCCTCGCGGTAGACAAGGAGTCGCTCTGATGGCCGAGACGAGAGGAGTCCAATCGCTAGATCCTCATAAAAAGAATGATAATGACCCCAAGCGGGCGACGCGGGAATGGCGTCATGAGATGTAGAACTACAATACCCGAAGAAGAAAAAAGACGTCATGAGAAATGAAGTGATGAATAATAAGTGAACAATGCACCAAGACAAGCCTTTCGAGCGTTCAAGGCTCGTCTTGGTGGGTGGTTTCTTTGTTAACCCTTGAAAGATTTCAAGGATGAATAGATGAATAAATGAAAATAAATTGATGATTGATGACAAATAATAAAAAGAGGGAAGGAGAGAAAGCAATGAAAAGATTGCCCACCGATCAAGAGGTCGTCGCTTTAACCCCTAATGAATTCATTAGTCCCACAATGGAATGCCGGGACATGAAGTGAAGAGTATAAATACCCCACCACCTCCTACTCATTCGAGGTGGCCGACCTCTGGGAGATTTCTGAGAGAGAAAATCTCCGACGGGTCGACCATTTGATTACATTTTTCCGACAAGTGGGACCCACCTGCGCGTCCCTTGTAGATGAATCTAACAACATAGCCTATCCGATGAGTCACCCATGTGACCATTTTTCACCGACATAAAGCGGACCCACACCTCAAACACCGCCATGTGAGAGTCGAGTCGAACCCTAAAATCACTCGAGCTAACCCTAGAAAGGAGGCCGAAGCAAAGATAATCCCTATGCTACATGAAATGATGTCAATGCCAAGCTAGCATTTTGATGCAACTAGTCATTGAGAAATTCCAAATGTGATTTTGCTTTCAAGGCCGACTGGTGCCAAAGTTGCGAGCAACCACCTAACCATGCTTTGATTTGTGTCAATTATTGATAAGTAGTCAGGGTTCTTTGACCAAGTCACCTTCATGTTAAGGGATTGAAAGCCAATTTCACAAGACCGATCGTGTGCCAAAGTCTGTGAGCAACCACCCGATCAAGTCTAGA